>OY783195.1:24497257-25097257 GCA_963678675.1 Xiphydria camelus | reverse complement strand
TTGTGAATGCTCGGTATTCAATAATATACATTCGCAACATTAAATGATGTCAAAATAATACAAACAAGATACCGATCATCGACAACCGGATCGGATCGTTAATCGGAATCGCGTCTCGTAGTCCGGCTCTCCGCGCGCGCGATTCTCGCGCCTCTGCAGACACCACAGCGATGAACGCCCGCCGTCATTATCACGCGACTCGTTTACGCGCGTATACGCGTAACATGATGTATCTCCGCGCGTAGTTCTAATTTTACGAAATTGCCTTCGCCCGTGCTGATAACGGATCTCGTACGGTATCAAGGACTATGCGTATATCTCTGACGCGATGGCTCTCGGTACGGATTCTCTCTCTTTCTAGCGCGCGCGCGCGAGCCGGGATCATCGCGCGAAGTCTCCGGTTCACTTTCGATCTCGATCGAGCGCCGAGACGAAGCGGGACGAGTGCGGTAGGCGGAGGTCGTACGGCGTCGCGCGTTGATGGAATACGTATACATGTGTATATCGCGCGCGAAATCTCCGGAGGCGAGGAAGCGAAATTCTGCGCGAGTTGGCAGAGGCGAGAAAGAGAGTTGGCGACGAACTGAAACGTTACACCTGGCTATATATACTCGTACATACTCGCGATTGAAGGTCAATGACTTTGCTGCTCTCTTCGGCTTGCATTAGCGAGCTCGGGGGCATTTCTCTTTAATTACGATCGTTTGCCAGCTGGAAATCGGTTTGAGGGCTCGCCAAGTTTGAGAATACCGAATGTAAAATTGAGAAAGACTATCGGGGAAATCTTTGTGACGATTCGTTTCTCTCCTGTGCCTTGCGATTTCACGACATCAAAGAAGAGATACGGGAGATCGAAGCTGAAGCTTCACTCGCAACGCGATTATCTTCAATCGCCGTTATCTCTTCATCCATGAACTTTGACTCGGTACTAATGCCGACTAAATGAAGCAGAAAATGAGTCAAACTAATTGCACGGAAACGTAGAAAATACCGTAATATTTATTACAATCGTAGTAACTGCTCCGAAATTGCAGCGTGTGTCAGGATACTGAATAAAATTTCGAAGATCCACCGAAATATTCATCGTCGATGGCAAAAGTATCCACTTCTTCCCAGTTTCTTTCAATCTGAAACCACCGAAGAAGATACGAGAAATCGGAGCGGTTCCTCTCGCAACGCGATTGACTTCAATCCAAATTATCTCCTCACCCGTGAACTTTAAGCCGACATGAGCATAATACTTTCTCGAAGCCCGCATTCAGCTCTACAAAAAAGTCCTATATCAACATCGTCGAAAAGTTCACGAAAAGCGAGATAACGGCGATCGAATTCCGCGCGACCGGAATAGCTGTACAAACTGAACCAGAAACGCTGTCTTGAAAGTAGATTGAAATAAAAATAGGAAGGAATCATTAGATACCTATGAATGGCACTTGACAGAGGATTAGAGGAGAGATGTAAGTTTTTGAGCAAGCATCGGTAACAGCGATAAAAAATGTGATTCAATCCTTTCAGGTAGTAAGTTTGAGAAATGAGACCCGGAGCTCCAGTGTTTGATTCCGAGTGAATGAAAATTATATAATATCACTCGTATCGAAGTCGCTTCAGGGATTTTCGACCACACTGATACCATTGATAGCTATTACAAATTCGTAATTGCATCATCCGAGCAGAGGCGACTGCTCCAATTGCATAAAAAATGAACGAGAACTCCGAAAGCTCGCCTTTAAGGTAAATCAAAAACGCTGATTTCGAAAAAAAAAATATTTAAAAAAGTCTGCCTTTATCCCCCGAGCAAGGATAGCCATCCCCGTTGCGAAAAAATGGAAACTCCCCTGGAGCCACTTCGATAAAAATAATGTTCATCCACTCGGAATCTAACGATTGCAGCTCCGTAAGGCTGGACCTCATTTCTCAGACTTACCACCTGAAGGGGCTGAATCGTATTTTTCACCGCTGCTACCGATGCCTGCTCAAAAACTTACACCCCTCCTCTAATTTTCTGAAAAGCGCCATTCGCATCCAACGATTCCTTCCTATTTTTATTTCAATCTACTTTTAGACCAGCTTTTCTGGTCCAGTCCGTACAGCGTCGTTCGCGCCGTCCTTCATAGCGCATCAGCGCGGACGCGTTCGGTCCTTCCGTTCGCGCCAGGATCATCGCTATATTTTCTCCTCGCCCACTCGGATCGGCCGTCTCGTCCTTCGCCGCTTCTATTCGTCCCGCCGCGGGTTCGCTGCTCCCATGACGTCAGATTCGCGCGAGTATAAGGAAATGCCGCTCGCGAATTTCCGCGCGTGGAGGGACATTGCGTAACGCTGCTCGCGCGCGAGAGAAACCTCGACCGGCGAGCGGGCAGAATCGATAGATCGCCGAGCGAGCGATCGATCGTTCGGTCGATAAGTCGAATATGGACGTTACGCGGCGAGAATAGGTTGACCTAGACCTCGGGCGACTCCGAGGTCGGCAGCCTCGGCTCCCATACGAGCGTGCTCGCCGCTTAGTTTAATATTTCACTCGACAGCCTTGCCTCGGCTCGTGTCCACGGAGCGTTTGCGTTAGTTTAATTATTTGTCGAGAGGCGCGCGGGCGCGCGCGATCAACGCTTTTGTATGTCGCTATCGGACGTAAGTACGCGTGTAAATGCCCACGCGCGCGAGACGCCGGATATGGGGTTCCGTATATGATTCTTTGGAGCGACGGGATGTCGGACAGGTGGACGGGATGAGTCTTAATCGGTCGGCCAAATTTCGAGGTACACGCCGCTAATTGTGGGACGAATGAAAAAATTCGTCTATAACAGTGAACTCAGCGAAACATGAATTTAGAAAGGGAAAGTGTCAAAGCTGTTTATCGGTAGTTTTGATAAAAACTAATCGACGAGAAGGCTCTCGATTAATATGCGGAATACAACATTTTTTTTGGAAACCCGAGAAGGTCGTTTCTTTCGTTCGTTTCTTTTTGAATAATGTTCCTTGAATCTCGGCGAGTCGCTTGAAATATATTACTCACATCGAGCTTCCACTGATACTCGCCAAATCTTTGCTCGGATAGTTTCGCGCGATTCCAGTCAGACAAACTCACCCGTTAGACGAGACGAGCGAATAATTTATTGTTTCTTTCAATCTCTCCTACTTAGCGCAGTTATATGTACCTAATCTGGAGCCTGATAAAGATCAGCATCGCGCGACCTTGGCGGAAAAAGTTTCGTCATTGCGAGAAAAAAAAGGTGACGAGCGGTACTGTTACGTCGACCGCTTTACTCGGTACACGTGGAACGTTTAATTGACTTTTCTTTTCCCCCTCTCGCTATCACCGTCTCGTTCGCGATAACCGAACGGTAATTCTTTTTTTCGCAGAATAGAGCGAGTCTACTACACCGTTCGCGGAGTCATTCGCTTCGATGACGTTTATCTCGTTAACTATTGACTTTTGATGAAATTTGATATAACACTTTTTGAAGCTCACATGTCGATTTACAAAAATGCTTCATGTGACTATCGGTCAAAAGTTCACGGGTGGCGAGATAATCGTGATCGAAATGTGGATTTCACATAATCCTGTGCAGAGAAAGAGAATTACTTAGTTGGATCTACTAAAAATTACTTGTGGAGTCGCAAGTAATTATTTATTTACATAAATTCAATCTTTTTTCATATTAATCAGATATTTCTTCCTTGCACACCCAGGAAAAAGGTTTAGTCGAATACGAATCTAATAGAAGAATTTATTGAAGACGAACAGGAATTTATTCACATCGAACAAAAGTCTATTTGAATTAAATTGATGTTCTACTAGGTTCATACTCGATTAAAAAGATATGCAAAACATCTGTCTAATTCAAATAGACTTTTGTTCGATGTGAATAAATTCCTATTTACCTCGAATACATTTTTTTATTAGATTCGCATTCAACTAGACATTTTCCCTCATTGTCAGTGCAATCGCACACTATTCCATAGTAATTGTAAGGAAGAGATATTTAATCGATGTATTAACAAATTTGATTGATACAAATAAATAATTACTTGTAACCCCGCAAGTAGTTTTCAGTAGACCCGACTAATTCTTTTTCTCTGCGTATCGTTTTCGCTTCTTTCGAGAATGAAAGCGCGACGAAAAAAAATATCAGAACGTTTTCTCGTCGAAATCTCAAAATCAAATCAAACCACCATCGACTCGATCGAAAACCTAACCGATCGTCCTCGCATTTTCTCGTTTCAGGACGAATCGAGGATACTGCGGACTCGCAGCGGCAAACGCGAGAGTGCCCAGTGCGGAGTGCGGAGTGCGCGGTGCAGTGTGGATCGGAGTGCGGAGTGCGAGAGGGAGAAGACAGAGACCGTCCTTCCCTTCGATCGAGATCCGCGCGCGGTTTGGTCTCGATTGTCGGATCGCGCCGATAAAAGGGAGGACAAGAGACAGCTTCGAGGATGCCGTGTTTCCGCTCGATCGATCGCTGCTCGAACATTATCAAATAGATCGGGGCGTCGCAAAAATCGCGGCGGGAGACCCGACCGCCGGTCTCGACGGGAGGATTTTCACGCGGGGATCGTGTTCATCGCCCGCTCGACAGCCAAACGAATTTCGCGCGCGAGAGCGGTTGGAGTATTTTTTGGACGCTCGTCTTTTACTAAAGAAAAAGAACCCTTCGTGTCGAAATATTCGAGGGAAGTCTCACGTACACTGCCACAAGGTACATATCGATAATCGTACGAACGCAAATCGAGAATCGTTCGGATACACGATCGAATAACCGATTAATCAGGAGAGGGAAGGAGGGGAAAATAGAATCTCCTTCCTCTCGCGGAAGAAGCCTCCTCACGGTCCCGAAACGATCGAGAAAAAGAGAGATCGGTGAACAGTTTCGAATAGCAATTCGCGTCGATATTCGGGGAGATCGGAATTTTCAAAGTTGCCATCGTGCCTTGAGGAAGGAGACGAATAAAATTGCGATAACAAGCGCATACGACGACTGGATTCGATCCTGAATGCGCGATCGGCCGATGTGAATCTGACGACCGATCTTCCAGCTTCGATCGGAGCATCGATGATTTAGAGGGAGGAGCTACCCCGTCACGAGAGATCCCAAAAAATCGACGTCGGATCATGTCGCGCTTCACGGCGCGAGCCGCCACGGTCGCCGCCGGTCTGGCGATCGTTTTACTGGTGATCCTTCTCGTGATAATGTGGACCGGAGTACGATCGAATAACGTCGCGAACGTTGGGAAATATCGGGGGAACCAGACCGCGCGGGACGCGCGCCACGAGTTCGCTAAATTCCAGGAGGAGGGATATCGGGAGGCGGTGACGTCGACGCGGGAACCCGGAACGAACGACGACTCTTCGAACGAGGGTGAGTCTTGCACTTGTGATTCTGCCTTGTTTTGTACGTAATGAGCAGACGTGATAACGAATAAATAATTTTCCGGAACAGCGATATACGAATAATACGAATATAAACTGAGAAAAGTCTTAGGTAAAATAATAGGGTAGTTGACTGATTTTTTTTTATTGATGAGTCGACAAATTTTGACAGTTATTTATCCTGTATTTTTTTATTTTTTATTTTCGGCCTTATCTAAGCTGGAAAACGATATTTAAAGATGCAGCATGCGTCGTCGCTCATTAAGTATCTATCTCTTTCGTACTCGTTGCTTGGCATAAGTGCGTTTCTCATGGGTCTTCGATGACTTGATAATTCAGTAAAGAGAAACGCACTTATAACTCAGCGAATAATTATTTTTCCGCATTTTCTTTTTCGTGCGATATTAAATATGTGATACCTACAGATCACAAATTGAATTTAAAAATATGAACATTTTCTTTTTAGTCAAATACCGTATTTGACTAAATTTCACTTCAATCAACAAATATTTTATCCGAACTACTACGATTAGGTTAAATGAAGTAAAATTTAGTCAAATCAAGTAATATTGATTTAGAAACCTTTGAAATGTTTCCATCTAAATGTTGTTTAATTCAATGAAATTTTACTTCATCAAGAGCCTCGATCGAGCCTCGCGCGCCAAGAATTAAACTAAATAGTAGTTGTTTGGATAAAATACTCATTGCTTTAAATGAAATTTAGTCGAATTAAATCATTGTTCAATCTAAGATTTTTCTCAGTCTATATACACCGTAAGAAAATTATTGAAAAAAATGGTACATAGGTACTATACTTTATCGAGCATAATATAGCAATAGAAAGTCAATTTATCGAAAAACGAAAAAAATCCGCTGCAACATAATCAGGTATCCTCTCGAAACCGTCCGAGGAACAGGATCGAACGATCCTGCCGAAGAGAAAAAGGGTCGACCGAGCGGTCCGTGTCACACACGAAACAGGAATTCCTCTTTCCTTTATCTCCCAACACTCCCGCGATAGCCGCACGAGCGATAGTTCGCACTTCCTCCCCCTCTTCCTCCGATTATTATCGCCCTCCTTCGCCATGGTCAAATCTTGAGTGCAGTCCGTGAACGAGGGAAGACGCGACGGGCGACTCCGTCGCACCGGGGAAGTTGGCGACGGCCCGGGGAGCCAGGGGGACTCTTAATCTTCGTCTCCTCCTTCTGTTTTTTTCGCGCGCGCGACATCGCTCGACGAAAGAGCGCAAACACGGTCGGCGTTACGCGAGCGATAAAACGCTCCCTCCGAGTCGATTCGGAACGGTTCGAATCCCCTTTTCCCCATCCCCTTGCCACGACTTAAAAGGCATGGCGATGATTCGCTCTGTAGGCAGATAATTTACCGGTGCCGATCTACGCCCACTTTAAAATTGTTACAACGTATCGTGGAGATCGGTATTGGGTAATGCTCGTCCAGAACTCGATATTATGGTACTTTTGATACATTTAATACACACACAGGCCTTCTATCAAGGAAACCGTCCCAGGTGTACCTCGCCGATTTCGTTCATTCTAATATATATGTTATTCTGCATCAAAATCTAAGAGATACGTATTTTTTTATGTGCGGAAAAACATTTCTAGGCGGTGAAATTAACCCTCAAAGTTGACAGCTGCTAGGATTGAAATTCATGAAATTGCTGTAAGATTTCAACCCTTATAATTTTTTAATTAATTACCCTTACAAAATGTAATAAATTGCATTTTTCATCATTTTTTATGTAGATTATTATCCACTTGGTTTTATTTTAAAAGATCAATTGTGTGTGTGCAAGTATGTGAAAACCAGCAATCACTCCTAGGAGCTGTCAATTTTGAGGGTTAATTTCACCCCTAGAAATGTTTTTCCGCAAATAAAAAAAATACGTATCTCTTAAATTTTCATGTAGAATAACATACCTATATCAAAATGAACGAAATCGGCGAGGTACACCTGGGACGATTTCCTTGTA
The DNA here is from genome assembly GCA_963678675.1 of Xiphydria camelus. NCBI lineage: Eukaryota > Metazoa > Arthropoda > Insecta > Hymenoptera > Xiphydriidae > Xiphydria > Xiphydria camelus. The sequence continues at coordinate 25,089,895 of OY783195.1, read as the reverse complement.
AGTAAACGTTTAAAAAACGAATATTATATATTGCACGTATTATATTCGTACAAGAGAGAACCATATAATAATTACATACGTTTCATCCTCTCGTAATGTTATATACTGACACAAAAAATATACCGAACAAACGTTTATTATATGTACGCATTAATATGCGGATGGGTGTTTATATATAAATGTGTATTAGCACGATTTCGTAAAAAGACTTTCAATCATTATTTTCGTAAAATTCTAAAATGGAAGCTGCTCGAATCACGTGTTTCAGCTATCAGCCGGATCTTTGATCGTATACATATATCTATACCATTAATTTTTCAAACGCGAGTTAATTTCGTCTCACTCCATCGACGCGATATAGTAGCAGTAAGTATAAATACTACACGATGCATTTTCTCATCACCATAAATAACTATCCGATCATCGATATTTCTACAGGATCTCATAAGCTGTATACCGTATACATAGAAACCGTACGAGTGCGAGCGAGAACGCCGATCTGAAACCCCGGCGAGCGCATAAGTGCTTCTCCGTCGCACACACTAACCGGACGAGTTTACGAAGTCTTTCGTACGTTCTACAGCCCACGATTCCGCGTACGACCTACGCGATTGGATAGTATAGTCGTAAAATTAGACGAACCCATGTAGCGAAAAGCGGCTCGGGAGGAGACAAAGAGGGAGAAAAAAGCGAGAAAGAATTAGGAAGAGAGGCGCGATCACCTCACAGAAATAGCGCGAAGTAGTCAAAGCCTCTTAACGGCTAGACGCGATCGACCTCTCGCCGCCGCTGCGAGGCCCGAGGAAAGCTCTCGCGAGCGCGCGCCTCGGCGTCCTTGTAAGGCCGCTGCTCCAAAGCACCCACACCTAACACCGCTCGCGTCCACCGACACACACCGTCTCTCTATCGTTCCTCGCTCTCTGTCCTGGCTTATCGCTCGCCAACCCGTTCTACCCCCTCGCGCCGAACGATCGCGATTATATAGGAACGAGCTCCTCCGTTCCGCGACGAGGGAGTTGTTAGAACAAATCGAAGCGCTCTCTCTATTGAATTCCTATCGTAAACCCGTCCTCGTGTGGATAGGTACGCCGCTGCGATCGGCGTTTTCCTCCGCGATCGGTACTGCGAGTAACTCGCGTATGTGGCTGCCTTGCAGGAGGATTCGATGAATCGAAATAATTTTGAAGGGATTTTAGAGGTTTGGAGTGAATGATCGTACACGGAAAAAAATTAATCGTAGCATTCGTAAAGTTTCTGTTAGATTTTAGTAAAAATTACAGCAACGCTTGAAATTTCTACAGGTTTTACCGAGTTTTACTATAAATTTGATTAAAATTGTAGTTACCGTAATAATAAATTGGCCTTGTTTCAAAATTTACCACAAACTTTGTAAATGCTACGATTAATTTTTTTTCCGTGTATGTGGAGTGTTGTATTTTTCCGGGTTAAGCACAGAGGAAGTGAGTAATATTTCGAAACGAGTGCAAAAATATGCTTTTCAAAGGCCGAGATACCGAAATTTGAAAAAAAAAAAAGAAAAATGTCACATTACATTAGTTCTTATTTAGAATTTTATAAGAGTTTTGTTTTTCGTTGAATATTTTATCTTGATTATTTTAAAGCATACTCTTTTGCATTTGTTTACAAATTTTATTAATCTCTTTTGTACTTAATATGGTAGTACACTGAGAAAAATAATTAGTAATGTTAACCAAACTTTAGTTGACATGGGAACAATAAAATATTTTTATTCGGACAACAAAACTTTTGGTTACGATAAATACATGTTGGCTTTGACAATGTAATATTTCTAAAATGTTTGGTCGTAACGACCAAACATTTGTTGTCGCAATAAAAATATTTCGTTGTTCCCACATTAGCCAATTAAAGTTTCGTTAATATATTACTAATCAATTTTCTCAGTGTTTCGCTGCATAAGGAAAAACGGGTTAAGTTGACGTTGAAAATTTGCCCCATTATTTTCAACGTCAACAAGGGATCAACTTTTCCTATACTGAGTTGTTTCGGCTTCCCCTATATTTATTTATAAGGAAATAAAGAAGGATAATGTATCTTCCTTCGTTCGTCATATCTGTATATCACATGAGGGTAAATTTGCTCGCCAGGAAAGAAACTTTAATCACTATTATCTCATTAACTATGAGCTTTTGGCTCATGTTCGTATAATACTTTTTTGAAAATTATATTTTTATCTATAACACAAAGTCTTGTATCGATGTAAGCTAAAAGTTCATACGTTTTCGGGTGGGGCAATGCAGAATTATTTGCTTCGATTAATAAATTTGGTTATAACGATCAACGATTATTTGAAGAAGATAGGCTGTATCCATTCAAGCCAGTTATTAGTCCAAGTACCTAAATCTGCATTCCCCTACCTGTAAGCACCGATTTAGTCAAATCTACTACATTTTTTCCCAGTGTACCTACGAATAATTACAAGCAGGTGTTATCATTCCGACGCTTCTTCGTCTTTCAGCCTCCGGATCGCGATAACCCGTCCGACAACTCGTTATCAAAAAAAAAAAAGAGTACGAAAACACAAGACAGGCCGTAAACCTTACGCGCTACATCGTAAAATTCCCGCGTATCAACGCTCCTTCCGCAAACGCAGCGCGTAGCGTCGAGTATCTCCTCCACCTCGGCGAGTTCGACGCGTGGCGGAATTCTCAGCGAAGCGTAGGAAACGCGGGCGAAGGTAAATTCATCAGCGTCGATGATGGGCGCAATAAAAGCGTCCCTCCGCGCGGATATACGACTCTCGCAAGATCTTACGGACGTCCGATAATGTACGACACATTGCGCCATGCATATGCATAAAGTGGAATCGCGCGCCACGTGCAAGCGCGCTCGGCCGAGACGTGGAAACGCGTGCTCGTCGATGTACCGCGCGCGATGTGTGGTGTACCTTTGCGCGCGGACGAACCGCCGCGGTCGCGGGGCGGGAATGCACTTCGACGCGAGGTGCCGCATGGGAAAAGCACCGACGTCGATAGCGATGCAGAAAGTGCGTGTAGCGCGGTGGGCTCGTGTTTCCGCTTCGCTCAGCGGTGGAGACACGGATCGCGCGCGCGAGTCCTCGTCCGTCGTGTAGCGGTGCTGACTCGCGCGAATCTATCGCGCGCGGTGCGGGGGCAGTAGGGGGTGGATGTATTTTTAAAATCGTCCGTTCGATTCCGTCCGTGCTCTTTTTTCGTTCGCTCAATCTCAGTTTATTTGTAGTTATTAAATGTTTGTTTGAATGTGTTGAAATAAACATTTTATTGGACCGAGGAAATATTTATTAGGTAACTAATACGATATTTGTTTGGCATAATTTTATCCTTTGAGGCAACCATTTGAATGAAATAAATATTTTAATAATAATCATCTTTTCTTGGTCCATCTGAATATTTATTTCGCCGTATTTAAAATTATATTTATTAACTGTTGATAACTTGTCTTCTCGGTGATGGGGAGAATCGGAGGAATTTTTCGAATCTATACACGAGAGAAAAAAAATTTGCTTCGTCGAAATAAAAATCTTTTTAAGAAGTCCCGAGAGCACATTTATTCGATTAGAGTGAACATCAATTGAACGAATACAAATATTATTAATTTACTTTATTGAATATTATCTGGATCATATCGGCATTTATTCACGTTGATTCACGCGATAACACGTTTATCTCGATATCAAGCAAATTTTTTTTACAGTGCAGGTACTGCATAACTGAAAAGTTCCGGAAAAAATCTCATAAAATATCTCACGACACGAGTTTGCACCTCCCACGCGACGCACGCGAATTCCTTTCGCGAAAGAATTCCCTCCGATCTCTATTACACAACATAAGCAGCCGTACATTCTGCGTTCCGATCGCAAACGGAACGGTTCGTCCCGTCGCATCGCATCGCCCGTTCAAGGAGCGGCCGCTGAACGCGCCTCTCGAACAGACTGCGCGGCGTCGACCTCTCGCGGACCAAACCGACCGAACCACCTCAAATACGCTCTCGAGTACCTACTCGCGTACGCCCGTGTATGTTAACGCGCGTCTCTCGTAGACTCCTCGACGCGCTGCACCTGTCTACCGTTATATACCCGGAACCTATTAAGTCCGTCTCTATACGCGCGCGTGCCGCGAATCAGCCAAGTTAAACGTCGATTAGGATTCCCTTCGGGAGACGCGAGTGAAAGAGATGAAACCTAAAGGCACCTGCGTCATCCCCGCTCTCTCTCTCTCTTGCTCGAATTTTCCTCTCCTCTCCTCGGTATTCATTTTCACGAGCACCTCGATTTTTGCTCGCTCGAAGTATCACGGAAGAAAATGAGCAATTTTCATCGCTTCACCTAGTAGCGCTGAGATTCGAGCATGTGTTTACAAATTTGTACAGAGGAGACATTTCTACAAGGAGAAAAAAATAGTGGATTTGACTAAATTGATGGAATGTCGATCAAGTTATTTGAATTAAATAATTTGCTTATAATGATTAGAAACTGTTTGACGAAAACTGTAGTCAATTGCAGCAAATTGTTAGTCCAATTACCTAACTAAATCTGCGTTCCCCCACCCGTGGCCGATAAGTTAATCAAATCTACCATATTTTTTCTCTTATTGTGTAAACAGTAAAAAATCTCAGGATCTTCATACGCCTCTTGGGAGAGGATCGTTGCTGCGCGATTGCATCGAAAGTAGATATCTCGAGGGAATGCGATCAACGGAAAAGAAGCCAGCAATCCTTACTGAACGAAGCAGTAACAATTGTCTTTTTTTGTTCCGTGATCGCATTCTCTTGAGATCCACACGTCACACACGCCCGCGCCGCGATCGCGCAACAACGATCCTCTCCCGAGAGACGCGCGAAGATCTTGAGATTTTTTCGAAAATTAACTCGAGGTCTCCGCGACGAGCTGAAAAAAAAAATCCCGGTGAAAGTGCCCGCGTGGCGGCCTTTAGCGCGCGCAACATTCGCACTCCTCCTCCGAGGACTCAACGCGCGACGGAGTCTCCTCGCTATAAGCGTGTAGTTGCGCCACGTTTCGCGCGCCTATGTACGTCCGCCTGCGTACCTATACGGGGGGAAGATACCTACACGCGCGCGCGCGCGCGGCTCTAGCGATCCGTACGAGTTGAATTCCCATAATGCGGACTCGGCGCGGAGTGTCGAGTGTCGCTCGCTGCGGGACTTGGAACGCGAAATGACGAAATACAGCGATTGTATAGCCGATTATCTCCTCTACCCCGCGGATCTTCGCCTCCTCTGTCGAGGTATCGATCGATCGCGCGAGATTCGCGAATGTATCGCACGGATACCCCGTGCCGTGGTGCCGCGTGATATAACCATTCGACCACCGCAGTCATTCCTGCATTCTGATCAGTCGCGAACCGGTGGACTGTATACGAGCGGAGAGATTTGCATGTCACCAAGACGACCTTGGTTTCCGGCCACGACCGTGTCTAGTATACTCACGTGACTCGTACACGTGTGCCTATATACATACATCCGTGCGGCGCGGGCTCTCGAGGCTCGCGTATTTTATGCGGATGTCTATAGGCGAGCGCGAGACTTCTCCGCGCGCGTATACGGCGCCCGTTCCGTGGAGAAGGTTCCTCCCGGGAATTCGCTCTCTGGTGCCTTTTGGTTTTTTATTGATATTACATACGGTGAAATGCGTATAAATGATGTCAAAATTCTATGCTGCTTCACATTTTCTTTATCTTATTTTTACGTGATCCTGATCACGCATCTGTATAATTCCGCGGTGCAGGTCACATATGGGTCAAATCGGGGCAAACAATTTTTAAACAAGAACCATACGATCAATGTCCATCCAATTGGAACCAATAAATTATGGAACATTTTTTGAACATTGGATAGTATAACCGCGTTTACAAAAGAAATGGAATGAATGACATATTTAAAAACAGTCGTGAATGTGTAAATACGTGAAAAATGAACTGCTTCACTAAAGAGAGAGAGTCATGATTTTTTCATTTTTATAGTTTTCTTGGTAGAATTTAAGGGTTATTCTTATGAAATATGGTGTTTCGAAGATACAAATAATTCTACAGTGCGTTTTAACCCTCCGTGCTCATACGTCCGTACAGTTTCGCGATGGTCACACATGGGTCAAATGGACCCAACCGATTTTTAACTAATAGCCGCATGAACAACATCCGTCCAATGTAGACCGACAAATTACGGAGCATTCTTCGAACATTGTAGAATATCTAATCGCCTATATCTTACTCTACATAAGAAATGAAATGAAGACATTTTTAAAAGCGATCGTGAATATGTAAATACGTGAAAATGAGCTGCTTTGCTAAAAATATCATAACTTCTGTATTTTTAGAATTTTCTTAATAAAATCTACAGATGATACTCATGAGATATGGTGCCTTCTTTGAAGCAATAAATAGTTCTATATGATGCACATTTTAAAAATGATTTTTTCCGAAACTCGAAGAAGGTTCGCAGTACGAGTTTTAAGAAGAAGTTACATATTTCGAGATCTGTGTGACGAAAGTCTACCTAGTTATTATTATAAGAGAAAGAAGAAATCAGCTTCAAAATTGAAGTCTGGGTCAAGTGGACCCTTGATGACCACAGAGGGTGAAAAAAGTTTTTTCCGAAGATTAAATAGGATCTGCAGTGCGAGTTTTGCGAAAAAAAATTTATTTCGAGATCTGATATCTAGTTTGGTTATAAAAAAAGAAGTACAATCAGCTTCAAAATTGAAGTCTAAGTCAATTGGACCCACGGTGACCACGGTGGGTTAAAATTCATAAAATCGTTTATGCTAGGTACGTAATGTCTCTCTATACGCTTGATCTAAATCGCGTTCTTCGATGGGAACGGCTAATCTTTTAAGAATATTCCTCAATTTCTCGCACCGCGTCGTCTCGACGCGTCAGAAGCGCCCGTGCAGTTTCCGTACGAAAATAGCGTTTCGCGCGACATCCGTACGTGTAATCGCTTGCTCGAGGGACACGTGAAAGCGCGTGCGCACGCCCACGCCACGTTCGCGTGTAATTTTCGAACCGGCACGATGCAAATCGATTCCGTAATGAGGGGATAATGGGCATCTCGCGTAATAGCGTCGATATTACCGCGGCTAAGAAAGGACCTCGCGCGTGGAATCGACTCCGTCCGATGCGTCATCGAGATAATGGAGGAATTCTATAAGGTCGTTGGTCGAGGAAGTCCTAAATTGGGAAACGGCGGATGAATCATTTCGCAAATGTTATGGGGTTAAGATCGAACCGGCTTTGTTTCACCTCCGAGGATAATTATAAACGTGATTGGTCCATAGCTTTCTGCAAATACAGTACGTAACGTCGACTCGGGGCGAACGATCGAAAAACCGAGGAACTCGTATGAAATATTAAAAACTATACAATTGGACATTTTATGATGTAATTGGTCCAGACATTTTCATATGTTAAAATCAGCTAATTCTTCGTATTGATCTAATATTTCTTGTGTCGATTTTAACATCCTTTGTGTTAATCTTAATACAGAAAATGTTGAATTATAAAATCGGTTGATTTTAACATAGGACAGAAATGGGTGGGCTGGTTCCAACACAAGATTACCGATCAAATAGCTCAAATGTCAGAATGACGGCTCAGAGAGTCGTCTTTTTAAAAACGTCTTCAACAGACTATTGGTTAACCCTCCGTGGTCACACGTCCGTACAGTTCTGCGATGATTACACATGGGTCAAATGGACCCAACCGATTTTTAAATAATAGCCACATGAACTACATCGATCCAATTTAAGCCGACAAATTATGGAACATTCTTCGAACATTGTAGAATATCTAATCACCGTGTCTATACGTAAGAAATGAAATGATGATGCTTTCAAAAACGATCGTGAATATGCAGATGCGTGAAAAATGAGCTGCTGCACTAAAAGTATCATAACTTCTTTATTTTTTTTTTAATTTTCCTTATAAAGTCTACGAATGATTCTCATGAGATATGGTACTTTGAAGCAATAAATAGTTCTATAGTGCATGTTTGAAAAACGATTTTTTTCGAAGTCCGAAGAACACTGAGAAAAAGAACCTGGTCAATTTAATCAAAATCTTGGAGATCATGACCAAACCGTTTGGTGAAATATGAATCCTCCATTTGTGTGTTTGGTTAAACTGACCATTTTCTGTTTAGAACAACTAGATATGTACTTAGAATAATTAAGTATTTGGTTCAATTAACTAGTGTTTTCCCTCTCGTTAGTATAACTAAATTCGTTTAACCGGATGCGTTTTGTCATTTTAATTAAGCTATTTTTATTAGTGTAGTACGAGTTTTAAGAAGAAGCTATTTATTCCGAGGTATGACGAGGGTCTAGTTATGATTGGAAAGGAAAGGAAGTACAGTCAGCTTTAAAATTGAAGCCTGGGTTAAGTGGACCCTTGGTGACTACAGAGGATTAAATGTAAAGATGTCATTTCAGTGGAAAATGTTGGATTATACAACGGATGTTGGATTATCTTCACACGTAGAATCGGTTGATTTTAATATTAAATGGATGGACCGTTTCCAACACAAGATTTTCAACGGTGTAGGTGAATACCAGTGGGGGTAACGAGGCATGAAAAAATTCGTAATTACGCGACGCGTGCGTTAGAGAGGCACGTGCGTGACGCGCGAAACGCTCAAGGGATTCTCGGTCGACCGCGACGATGCCGTCGAAAATTGTGAATTCTCGGCAATCTCACTCGCTGGCCTCTATTTTTAGAGGAAGCGCGGACTCGAGTGAAAGAGGGGATAAAGTGATGGGTAGACGGGATGGAGAGAAATAGGTAAAGCGTCAGAGAACATCGTCGAATAGAGAAAGAAAGAGAGTGGGGGGGGGGGGGGGAGAAGGAGAGGGGAACAAACGCGGGCAAAGCTAACAGTCGTCCATACGCGATTAATTTAGAAGCTTATACGGCGACTGTCATCCGGTGTGCGCTGCACCCGTTTAGAAATCGTAATTAGTAAAAAATAGCCAGATTTCCCTTCTTCAAAAATGGTGCTGATAAGGCAAACTAACTAGGCTCCTCTACATATTTTTTAACAGTCTCCTTGCCTAGCCCCTACTTAGGTTTATCAACCAGTGCTAGTCCAATTTCTCTTTTCAGTTCCCAATTTTATTCCACAAACTCTGTGAAATATATAATTAATTTCTAATTATACAGGGTCGAAAGCTGTACATTTATGGAGCATAAGAGTCGTACAAGTAAGAACGCCGATTAGTGAATAAGGGCCCTTCTATTGCAGTACGAATAGACGATTATCGGTAAACAATGTAAAATGAATTGATAAAAAATATGAAGAATTCAAAAACTATATTATATATAGCTTTTGACCCCGTATAATTAGAGAAATTAATTATATATTTCATATAAATTAGAATAGAATTGAAAACTGAAAAGAGAAACTGAAACCCGTTCCAATTTTTCGCATTGCTCAGAATGCTTCCTAAATCCAATTTTGAATCAACGCCGTCTATATTTCGATTAGTTTGTGAAATCAGAGACTAGTCCAGATTGGGCAAGGAAAAACTGAAATAGAAATCATGAACCGTGCTCCAGTTTCCTAGCCAGGTCTTGATAAGGATGAGGTTATACAACGCCCAATCTGGATTTAGGTATGTCGTAATATCCCCTGATCACAGGTCCCGATCAAACTTGGGAAATGCCTGAGAGAATTTCTACACTGAGAAAAAGAAAGTACTTTAGATTTGACTAAATTAGCTGTCAGGGGCAGGAAACGCGATCTAGTTACTCGAACTAATAATTCACTAAACTTCACTGTAGCTTGTTTTCGTCAAAGAATTTCTAATCGTTACAACCAAATTACTTAATTCAAGTAACTTGATCGGCGTTCCTCCGCCCGCAACTGCCAATTCAGTCAAATCTACTATTATTTTCCCTGTGTGCACGGGTACCTACGCGCGTTCGTATCGAAAGTGAAACGTAAATGAGGGGAAGGTTTTAGATATACATTTTTTCTCTTTAAGAAACGAGAGATCCCAGATCGTTAACCTCGATTTATCAACGTTCATCTCGCGGCGCTCGATTACCTCCGCAGGCAGCGTCGAAGGTCTGCACCGCGCGCGCCGCTACCGTCACCGCGTTCTTTCCCTCGAACCGGGGAAAAATAAAGGGGACAACCTGCAGGTGCATCGCGCGTACGGACGGCGGCATAGGTAGCCGGACGCGGCGGAGCAGTCTCTTCGCGGTATCGGATTTCTCCGAGAAATAAGAAGTGCAGCAATGAGGAAGATCGGTTTACACCGCGAGAGACCGCTACTCCTTCTCCTCTTCCTCCTCTGGCTTCTCTCTTGTGCTCCGCAGCCTCGTCCTCGCATCGCCTCTTTTCACCGCTTCGCGCGGAAGCGTCCGGCTCCGTCGGTCGCGTTCGCGATCGACTCGCAACGCGAATCGACTTCCGCACGTTTCGCTTTGTCGCCGTGTGTCGTTCGGCTTTCCCGAGGTTCTCGTCTCGCGCTTGTGTGTTTCATCTGTTCTAAATTGAGAAAAAACTCGAGAATGGAGAACATTTGGGCCTCCACACAATTGGAAGAATAAGAATAAGAATATGCACAGGAATAAGAATAAATATTGTCTCGTAGAGCCATCTAATGCTCAACCAATATTTCCTATTTTTCCTTTCTCATGATCTTTCCGACCGTGTCTTCGCTGAATCATTATCAATACAGCAGCTTTAACTGTCGTTCAAAATGGCGAGCATTAAAAGTTCTCGGTTCATTTTTTACGTTGAGGTATATATTCCTTGTAGTCATTTCCAGCTTTTGATTATATTGGGAATGATTGTAAGGAAGCTTGAGCCACTAGATGATTGAATCACTAGATGGTTGAACCATTAGATGGCTTTATAGGACAATGATTATTCTTATTCTTATGCTTATCCATATTCTTATTCTTACGATCAAATATCATGTATGTGGAGGCCCTTAGTCGGCTTTTCATTTCTAATCCAACATCCGGTTTCTCAACATCTAATTATGTAATAATTAATCTGGATGTGCATCTATTTATGAAGTTATTCCGCTATGAAGTGTAGTAAATCAAATTTCTCGGAAGCAAATTAAAAATTGATAATTGTAGCTTTTTTTTGCACGAATCCTTCGAGGATAACGCGTCGTCCTCGAATCTTCGTTCGAGAAACAGCTGTCGTATACCGGAAGTGGTAGGAATATCATTTCTCGCGTTACCTCCACCAGCAGAGTTCGATGAATTTATTATCGGCCTTCGAAGGACGTTCCACACACATACGCATCCACGCACGCATTCACGCGCAATACGTCTGACCGAATCTTTCTTCGAGACTTTTCCACTTATCTTCCACGAAGAATTATCAATCTTCATCCCCACCGCCTCGATTCTAAATCCCCCCAAAAAACGACCTTTTCGCTCATTCTTTCCGCCGCACAGTCATCGTGGCCTATCCTCGAATCTTCGAGAACCGCCAGCCGTGATACCGGAAGTGATACGAATCGTGCTCACCGCGAGTAGTCAAATCCGGGACCGGTCGACCGCCGCGATCGCATTATCCGCCTTCGAAGGGCGTTCTAACGGACGTCCAAGCGCCGCGACCCACGGGATAAAAGGATCGTACGTCCGGCTATTATACACCGATGCGTGATGCGCGATGCGCGGTGCGTGATTTCGTGCATAGTGTGTAGGGACTTATTCGTTAAAAATCGATTCGTAAACAACATGATTCGTGTGGTTCGCAGTGATTCGCAGTGATTCGTTCTTGGCCAACTCGCTACAGACTATGCGCGGTGCGTGATGCGCGATGCGCGATGCGTGATTCGCGGCAGTTCGTGAATAGTGTGTAGGGACTTGTTCGTTAAAAATCAATTCGTAAACAGCATGGTTCGTGTGGTTCGCAGTGATGCGCAGTGATTCGCTCTTGAAGGCGGTAAATGAACGAATATCAAAGGCTGCGCATCAACCGCTGTTTCGCCGAAGTACGGACTGTGTTCATAATTAATTTGTCCATTCTTCCGTTGGTTGAAGGGCTGTAGGTAACCCTCCGCAGGTCACCTTCGGGTGGCAGAGTCCGAGGCTCGTTTATGTTTCTGTTTTGAAAGTGACGGCTCTGACTTTCGAGAAAACATCGCAATAAAATAATTCGCCGACGATTTGTCACAGGCCGGCCGATCGGAGCCGTGGGAACATAATGCTCGCGGTAGACTTATCAAAGATTCACGAAACACTTTGTATTGTTATTTTTGCCTGTCCGGAAGGGGCAATTTCATGGCTCTTTCTCGAAAGTACAGAGAAAGGGGAAACACGTTCTTACTGGGTTTTTTTTCCGAACATGTGATAGCCAAACAGTCGATGTATGAACCCGTGCCCTTCGGTGCGCATCCACCGGTGTCGTTGAAATGGATGTAAAAAAATGGAAGCGATATTGTGATTAATTACGATGAGGATGAAGCAATGGAAATAGAATTTGAAGACTATGGAGGTTCGACTATCACACGAAAACCAACTTACAGCCCTAATTTTTTTATATGATATACACAAATACTTTACACAACTAATACGAAAATTTGAGCAATATAGACCGTCTAGCTTCTTCGTTATTTTATTCTAAAGTTGACCACTTTTAACATATTGCCTTATGGGGGACGATTGTACTAAGGTATATTATCACTGACTTTAACACACATTTCGCCAACTTTAGACTTTGAAAGACTAGTAATTTGACAGATGAAATATTAAGGATTATGTAAAAAATAAGTAAATTGGAGTTTACCGAATGGTTGCAACGTAATATTATCATGAAAATTCGTTTTTACTTCGCAAACCATTAGCACGCCATATTAACGGTGAGAGACTTGGCAACACGGCAGCGAAACAGTTGTAAAGCTGAAAGACTGAACCTTACCTGGCGTCTATTCAAACTGAGCGCGAAATTTGAAAGGTTCGGAACGATAAAAAAATATTGTCCCTAAAATCTTTATTCAAGTTGAATGATTGTTGAAACGAAATCATGCCTTTACTTATATAGCTCTTTTTATTTTTTAACAAAATTTGACTTTATACCGACTTTGCTGCATGCTCGCGTCATCCGCCATAGCTGGCCACTGTAGTTCACGCGTCACTGCAGCCAATATAAAATATCGCGGAGTACAACGTTGCCAAGAATACAATGAAAATTGCAACGCACAATAAAAAATGTTTAAACTGTAATCATATATCCATGATACTGAATTATCAATCGAATAACTGTTTTATGTCTTCAGCATTCTCTATGAGTTGTTTTTATAGGTGTTTATAGATTATTTGTAATTTGTAATTTTTCTTTAAAATGTTGGACAAGAAGCCTCTGACGACGATTCCGGAGTCATTGACGCTCTAATAGTCCGCCATAAATTTGCCAATATTTTATTTACTAATGATTTTCGGCATGAACGATGCATAAAATGGGTTCATAATTCATTTAATTATTATTCCATAACGTTTCAGACCGCTGTGAAAACATTTTTTTCAAACACATTTTTTACTCGAAAGAAACAGTCGATCCTCTTTAATATGTATTTCAATCATAGTATTATGTTTTTCACTTTTTCATACATAATGTACATACATAATTAGCATTGTATATATTCGTGTGTATATAATTTTAGAACTGGTAACTTTGAGACAATGCAAGCAGAATTGCTACGAACTGCCGCGAATCACGCACCGCGCATCGCGCATCACGCGTCGCGCATAGTCTGTATGGCTCTGGTTACGAATTGCTACGAATTACAACGAACTGCCGCGAATCACGCATCGCGCATAGTCTGTAGCGGGCTTTAGAAGTTGTTAAAAGCTTCTAACATATTTGTGAATTGAATTTACAAAACTAATTGTGAAATTCAAAAACAATTGGGCATTTACGATATAGGTACATAGGTATATTGCAATTTTACAATACCTTATTCTGCCGTGTTAAGTTAAAAGGGCGTATCTGACATTTTTACAGTTTTGAGATATTAGGGTTTCTCTAATTCTTTTCGTGCCACACTGATAATGAAATTCAAAATAAATGATAAAATATTTCTGGTCCAGATACGACTTTTTTAACTTAACTTCATGTCAGACTTGTATAAAATTTAATAAACTGAAAAATGATTTTTTTTTGTTGTAAACATGCCCTTTTAACTTAAAACGACAGTATTGTGATTCTGCAATATTCATCATGATTTTCCAAAACATTCCTCATAGAATTTGTGTCTTCCCGTCGAATTGTTAGTAATTTTACGAAACTTTTGTGTTTGTTAAAAGCTTCCAACACAATTTGTGAATCCAAAGCAGAATTTGTTAACAGTGTTGCGCTCGGTAAACGTGTCGTTGAATTTTCGACTTTCCAATTCCGAATCGTTGCAATCCCGGTCAACGTACACCCGTACGATTGGCATTGACACCGCGGCGATACCGGTCCCGTGTATTCACCTACGGGAAACCATATACGTCTCGTCTCGCTCGTGTAAGCATATTCGCGCGACACGATCGGATCGTATCTTCGACGATAGCCGTACTATACGCGAATGGCATGGATAGCTCGCGGGCTTCGTAACTCGACACTTTTGTTCTCGCGTGATCTCACCATGCGCGCGCGCGCGCTCTGTATACTTCTCCGACAATTTCGTCGCTTCCTCTCGGGCGAAGAAATTAGCCCCGCGCGCTGCGTATCGGCCTGCATCTTCGCGACGAATCAAGCGGCGCGTGCGATCGAGCGGATTTCCGGGTTTTTATGGTCAGGGAGTATTTCTAGTTAGAGTAACTATAAGTAGTTGCTAGAAGTTTCTGCGCGTAGATACGTACGTCTAGAGTAAGAAACAAAATTTCTTTGCAAAACTATAAATATTTCACAACGACTCGCATAAATATCCCAGTTTTACAATTTTACAATATTTTTATCCGCCAAATACGTAGAAAGTTTGCAAACATTTTTAACAGTACCTGTACATAAAAGAATTAAACTAATCCAAGGATTCTTTCTCTAAATCTGTATATGGCGGCATTTATTAAACCCTCTGAGTGCGATCCATCGCCAAAAATATCTCGACACTGGTCACACGGTCGAATACATAAACCGTCTGGCACAGAGACAAAGAAAGCGCGCAAGTTTTTTGATCCGCGCCCGGCGAATCTAAATAAAAAAATCTTTTCCTCCGGCATAATCGAGTAGATAAAACTTCGCCGATAAATCAGCGAGTCGCGACGATTTTATGACCGCGGGATATTCTTAACAAATTTTCCCTTTCGTTCGTACTTTCCCGTTTCTCACAGGAGGAATCTCCCGACGTGCCGGCAATGACCATGACTGATACACGAATATGTATACGTATATTCGTACGATATACGAACGCGTGCATTCATATGCGTCCGACGTATCCGCATATGCTTATAAGCCCGCGGTACATTCGGTAGCCGAAACGTTATTAACGACACGAGCTTGCCGTCCACCCACTCGAGGCTTAACACGCGCAGCAGCGTTTCGCAATCGGCTTCTCTCCGCGCACCGAAGGCGCGCGCTCGGCAGTCGATCTGCCGATCGTTTCGGATGTCGTTACGCCGGCATTCCTCTCGGGAATATCGACGCCCGTTTGAATGGTACGAAACAGAATGGGCTTCATTAATATCCTGGGAGCGGTGGCTCGTCGAAGAGACAAAGAGAAAGGATGTGCCATAATCATAAGCGGCAAACGACGATTGACGAGGGGAAAAAAAAAAGTGTGGGAGGATAAACCGTCGCGTTCTTCAAAGTGTAGTCTAATTGGCTAATGCGTAGCCCATTCGCGAGGCGAAATGATAGGTTAATGAATACAAGATGCTGGCGCTGTAGTGCAGTGATCCGAAAAAGAACGAGAGTGAGATATGGGGGAAAGTTATAAAGGATTGAGAAGAATACAAACGTGTGGAAATAAGAAGAAAAGTCGAAAAGAGAGAAATAAAATTGTTAATAGAAACAAGTACACGTAAGGATTTTCGGATGTTTTTATAGTGCGATAGAATAATTTTTCTTTCGAAAATATTAAATCATGATAATTTATATTACAATTTACTGGTTTCCGTGAAAAACTTGTTCTTTGGCACAGTAGGAACATCCGATCACCCTTATATGTAACTCTTTCATTGTAAACACGGTAAAATTTACTTTATCAGTCTTTTCGTACCTGCAAAGCAGACTTTTGGATGCAGCAAGCGCTTATCGTCGAGCTGTTATGCACCCAGGGAAAAGGTCTAGTTGAATACGAACCTATATACTATAATAGGACGATTTATTTGAGATGAATAGGAATTTATTTACATCGAACAAAAGTCTATTTGAATTATATATATGTTCTACTAGGTTCGTACTCGGCTAAAAAGATGTGCAAAACATTTACCAAATTCAAATAGACTTTAGAGTTCGACGTGAATAAATTCCTATTTATCTGAAATAAATTTTCTATTAAATTCGTATTCAATTAGAACTTTTCTCTCAGTGTGGCCCTCAAATATTAACATGAAAAATTGGTAAGGATGTACGATTCGATATTGCTATGGTCTATTTTTCTAATCCGTAATTACGTATTTCTGTCATTACCAATTAACCCCCTAATAATCTTGTATTATTCGATAACCTAAGCTGTACAATAAACCGATATTAAAGGCGTGTCTCTTCATCAAGAAGCCTTCGCGAATTTCCCTGAAATTCAGCGGGCTTCGATGCGCCAGTGTCGGGAGCCTTGAACTTGCGCAGTTCGCGCGGCGAGATAAAGGAGAATTCGCTTAGCGTCGCACGAGGGTGACGAGCTTGAACAAAAGAGACCGTGAGCGCGGGAGTCGAGGTTCGATGACTGACTGATGGACTGTTGCTCGTATCTGCATCGTTAAACCGCTTAATCACCGCGTCATTGACATTTTTACGCGTACAGTCGCGTACTACTACGTATACGCATCTTATACTTGTCTCTTCATTGTTTTTTATTTTCCTCCTCATCGAGTATCGCGCGCGAGGGCCGGATATCGCGACAGACTCGTCTTCTCTTCCTTCCGATCATTCGTGAAGCGGAGTTTTTCAGCTGCTTTCGCGAAGTCCGCCGCGCGATCGCGGTAAACTGCAAGCTCCGAGGTAACGGTATGGACTGGATGCACATCCGGTTCCCCCACGCGCTACTTCTGCACCCACGCGGATTCCGCGCAGCTTCCCGCGTTTCCTGCCTTTCCGCGCGCGGTGACCTCGCGCGAGTTTCTTACTTCTTATGCGTCTTTTCACGGCTTCTTTTATACGGATTTTTATTTCGTCAAGGGACTATATTATACACCTGGAACAAAGAAAAGCAGGGTGAATTTTGGCTATTTGTTTTTTTTTAGAAATATTTTTTTAGGAAAAATCATTATAGGTATACATCTTAAATTATATACTTTTATCTAACAGTTCTGTAAATTTAATTTAAAAATAAGTCAAATTGAGGATACGACAGTCATGTATTTATGCAGGGCGGTTTTGTTGAAAACAATTTTCGCGGCGTCCCGAATATCTTCATCGTGGTATTCATCTGAAACAAAAAACGCAACATTTGTTCTCAACTAGATAAAAAAAACTAGTCCTTGACGTAATTGATTATAATAATATTGATTTCTTGCATAACGGCGATAATTTTAATGTAGACGTATGATTTTTTACTACATAAATCGTTCGTTTATAATGTATAAAAAATGAACTATGACGTATATTATAAAAATCCTATGACAAGGACTAGATAATTCTGTCGAGGTTGTGCAAAATTTCAGCAAAATATATTAGGTCCACTAGTTACTGAGATATATTATAGTTCACCGTTTTCAACGAGACCGTCTTACGTACACGACTAGTATATCCTCAATTTCACTTATTTTTAAAAGAAACCTACAGAACTGTTAGATAAAAGTATACAGAGTTTAAGATATATATATATATATATACCTATAATAATTTGTTCTTTAAAAAAAATGTTTCCACCGAAAACAAATAGCCATAATTCACCCTGCTTTTCCTTGTTCCAGGTATCTTAAGTTTTATTCTTGAAGTTTATTCTTCAGAAATGTTCAATTCAATATTCAAAAGTAAGCTGTTACATTATTTCCTATTATTACTTGTCATATAAAACCGTATATTTTTTATTGGTTTCTATAGTTCCGAATTTTTTCTCCCACTAATATCATTTCTTTTCTATTACATTTTATCCGTTGATCCTTAGCGTGTGCTCGGATTTCGAAGCTTAATAAATGTTTCTTCCGTTTCATTCTTACGTACATTTATAACTGAAATCTCTCTCTCTCTCTCTCTCTCTCTCTCTCTCTCTCGTTCGTGTCACTCTCTCACGATACGTCTTCGCACAGCTCAATGTTACGTAGCAACTCTGGAACCCAATACCGTGCAAGCTCGAAGTAACGGTAGGACGTGTCGCGTCCGCCCACGCGCGCGTCTCCGCAGCGCTCGTGCGAATTCCGCGACGCGGTTTCTCGCGTTTTCTATTTTCTATTCTCTTTCTTTTCCCCGACGCAGCGATCCGCTTCCTACCCCCTCTCTCCCTCGCTCTCCTTTGTCGCTCTCTTCTCGTCCCGCGCGGATGAGGGCGCAGCCCTCGCCCACTCGTGGAGGCTGCAATTTATACGCGAAACTCGGATACCTCCGGTTATCGCTCTGCCCTCCGCCATTCGGTTCCTTATTGCACCGCAAAGCTCCCAATAGCCACCATCGGGGGGGGGAGCGTGAATTATGCCGGACCCTGTCTGTCAATCGCGAACGCCCGGACCTCTATTAATAGATTTTCTTTATTGCACCGCGTGCCTATATGCACGAACGCTTGTACGCTTCGCGGCTTATACGCCGCCGTTCGATCCGCTGCCGCGAGTGAAAGCGCCCGGATCTCGAATAATAATCCCCTGCATATTTCACCTAGATCGCTGCCAATAATAATTCCGTAAATCCTGACAAGAACGAACGCGCCGCGAGATATGAAATTTCTTTGAAATTAATATCGCGTTGCGTGGAAACGTTGTAAATGAAAATTAATGAACCTATTAATATGTTGATAACAGATAGATAATTCTATCTGCAGTCAGACGTACCTTCGCACTTTCGTTTGTTCTTTTGTGGTTTCAGACTTCGATGAAGTGTCATGGAAGAAAACGATTTTACAGTCTGAGGGAAATTGAGTTGTGCTGAGAACTCTTTACTATATCAAATTCCGCGCAAAACAAATACGACTAAAGTGTGGTGAAAGTCTCGGAAAAATTGAACTCAAAAAGTATGGCTGCGGATCATATAGCTTAGACTTTAGACAGTAGACGACGCGCTCTTAAATTAGAGTTCAGTTGTTTGTACGAGTTTATGTTGTAATCGGTGCCTATTCTTGTTAGTCGGTATTATTTCAATCGATCATTTTATGAAACTCTCAAATTATTACTAATGAACTCTATTTTCGTATCGAAGTGTTTCAAGCCATTAGTGTTTCATAGTGAAGAATCCGTATAACAAGATTGAATCAAAAAGGTAAAGGTACCTGAGTTAAGAAAATGTTACATTTCAACAGATACGAGAAAATCGTCCAATTTTCCCAAAAATTTCTGCCATTTTTTTTCTCACGCCAGATATAACTGCAATATAATCGTAGTGAAATTTTTTTTGGTAAAAATAGTTGATATCCCAATAGATATTTTGACTATTAGACATATCTTTTGCTGCCACAGATCATATTTTTGTCATAGCAAAGCAAACAGTTTTCACCAAAATCTAGTTTTGTTAAGATTGCAAAATAATTTATTCTCGTGTATATTCGGAAAAACGTGTCAGGAGAACTGAGTACGAGGACGACTCGATACTTGATCCTCACGGAGGAAAACGGGACTCAGTTCTAAGTAAAAATTACATTGTTACAGTTAAAAATTCGAAGCGTTACTTAACAAATACTCATTACGCATCAGATATTACTATAAAAATAGGAAAAATCGAAATAAAGTAAATTTCACTATGCAAATAGTTAAAAATGTGCTCTAGTGTTTAATGTAAATTATCAATCTGTTTCAGCTTTACCTACTACATACTATATATATATATATATAGTAGGTATTTTTAATTCAAATATTAAAGCACAATTCCCTATAATTTGAGCTCCATTTTTCTCCGTGACCAGTATTTCTAAATACCATACGAGGCTAAACTTACTTGCCAGGAAAAAAACTTAAGTCACTATTATCTCATTATTTATGAATTTTTGGCCTATATCGATATAACACTTTATTGTAGATAAATGCATAACCTTCAAAAAAGTATTATGCAAGTACGAGCTAAAAGCTCACAGGTAATGAAATAATAGCGATTAAAGTTTTTTTCCTGGCGAATAAGTTTATACCTCACACATGGTATTGGGATCTGACATGTCTCGATACGCCGTCTGGTGGTGAGAAGTAAAACTATTCCTAGTATACCGTTTAGTGGGTTAGCGAGTGACTGGCATTTGATTAATGTATGTATGTCGCGTATTCGCCTAAATGCTTCTCGCATTTGGGCCCTAGACCGGTGCGAGGGAAAAATTCGACACTCTCCTTGGGACCCTTTGAGTCATAAATTAGATCCGGGAAAGTTCCTCAATGCCACAGGGTCCCGTGTACGTGTACGTCGGCCGGGACATAGGAACCGAGCACTGGAGTTTTCTCAGGATTTACAACACTTAATCCTGCCTTCCGCATTTCCCTGGAAATTTCTTCGCGTTGCGCAGTTAGCACTCCCACCTCCGGTCGTAAGAGAAAACTAAAAAAGTCATACAACAAGCTCCTGGTCGAAGAGCGTCCAGTACGTTCAAAAACCTCGGAGCGAACAGAACATTATTATATTATTAAAAATTATACCTTATTCATATGTTGAATTAATAGAAAAATGGAAGGTGTAAGATACCTGCCCAAGAGCAAATCGCGTTCATAATTAAAGCCATTCGTAAATGTTCGGAAGACCAAACATAAAATAGTTTGAGGAGAGGAAGGGAATGGAATCGGAATCCAGGAAAGAATGCTGTTGCGACGAAGGAGTAGACAGAAGCGAAGAAACTGGAGAGAGAGGGTTGTAGTTTGGTAAATACGTTGATTTTATTTTCGGGTTAATAACGAATGTCCGGGAACACTTAGAATGTGAGTGCGATGCTTGCGTAAGTGAGGAGCAGGAGGAGATACGAACACGATAACGAATTTTTCACGACTGCCGGGAAATGGCTCGCAAGGAAGGGGTATGCTTTGGCATAAGAGGGCGGGTTTTTTCCATTTCACGATGTGAGAAGAAAGTTTCGAGAAAGTGGAAGAGTAAAAACGTGAAAAAGACTCCGGGGTTGCGCGCAGATACGTCGACGTTCCGTGATGCGCCCGTCCAGGGACAGGCATATGCGCGTCTCGAAGGCTGAATTTATATTTATGGGAGGTCAACCCTGGACGATAACGGAGGGCAAAGGGTGCTCATGTCCTCCCGCGAGTCTAGTGAAAGTTGGGAAGGATTCGCGGAGCCCTGCACGTGCCAAAACAATAAATAATGACTTCACTCCCATAAGACTCTGTATCAGTAGTATACTCATTTCGGCCATATTGGATTTTTCGAACTAAGCTCCTCCCCCATGTCAGATCCCAATACTCCTTCGACGCAAATATGCGCTTAAAATTCCTCTCTTCCAAGAAAATCGCACACGGGTCCGCGGCGACGATAATTGCCACGCGTCCAGCGTCCGTGCGCGCGTTAACGCGCTGTCGTGAATTTTTCTCCGCGCGCGGCAGTCGCACGAACGAGTGCATTCCCCGCTGGCACGAAGGTGCACTCGCCAAGAGAGACGATATCGAGATCCGAGACACGTACGCGGTGGTGTACCAATGCCCGACGCGCGATTCGCAGCCTCCGATTCCACCGACACCCACGTTTCGTCCGCGCTTTGCCTATGCGAGCCTCGTTACCGCGAGAGCGCGAGTTTTAAGTAGTGCGAACGCCTCGCCGATATACATGCGATTCGACTCGCTCTCTCGCGCGAATAGCGTTCCCCGATGCGTCGTCGTTGTCTTCCCCGCGCGATCGTAAATCGGTGCGCGCGCGCTCGTTTCTAGTTTTCCAACGTTCGAACGGCTAACGCGCGAAGCGCGATAAATAAACTTTGCGAGGCCCGCGGAATATGTGCCAATTTGTTCAAGCTTCGAGTTTAAGCGTCGCTATTACATCAAGCGGTAGATACTGGCTAATGTGTCATTCGGAATTTACTCAAAAGTTGTGCTTCTTTCCTTTTCTTGCATCCTTGGTCCTTGTGGAATGCACTTCTTTGAACACCAGGAAAACAGTTTATTTGTAGTTAATAAATATTTATTTGCATATGGCGAAATGAACATTTTATCGAATACATTAAATATTCGTTAAAGATTATGATATTTATTTGGCACAACTAAATCCTTTGAAACAATCATTTGAATGAAATAAACATTTCAATAATTAACATACGAGTATATTTTCTTGTCCTAACGAAATATTTATTTCGCCGTATTTAAAATTACATTTATTATAAAATTACTAAGAAACTGTCTTTTCGGTGAAGACAGTTTCTATATTGTTACATCTATTCAAAATCTCTGAAGCAAGTGTCAAAATACCGTAAGTTAAATATTTTACGTAAACAATGATATATTCGCTTGTTATTTTAATCTAACATGTCTGTGTTAATCTCAGAATTGTTTACTTTTACACTTTTAGTGCATTGTTAAAGTCAAATTTTAAATTTTTAGTAAGACTGATGCTAGTAAATTTTAATCTATTTACAATAAAAAAAGATACACATGAGGGTTTTCGGATGTTTTTACAGTGCGATATAGTAATTTTTCTTTGAAAACATTAAATTGTAATGATATATATATTACAATTTACTAGTTTCTAAGGAAAAATTATTCTTCAGCACAGTAGGAACGTCCGAAATTCCTTATGTGTACCTCTTTTATTAGATACAATAATATTTACTGGTATCAGTCTTTTGGTGTATGTCGTTGTTTACTTTCTAAGACAAAGAATTTAAGTATAACTTCATTAATCAATTCAACACATCTTTTATGTAAGTGATATATTTTTAATAAGCTTCGATTTATAATATTAATCAAAATTACACAATGATTGTGTTAAAGCGATACATTTTTATAGTAGATAGGTACTTTAATAGTTGTGTAAAAGTGATACACCTTTAAAGAGTAATTTTAATTTAAAATAATATTCACAATGAAATAGCAATTCTGCTAAAGTAATGTTGTCGTACATAAATCTTTATGTTTATATTGAATAAATAATATTTTACATAAGTAACTTTGTAATTATAACGATCCTTAGTTCAAACTAACAAAAAATCTTGAGTCGATTTATTGGGACAGAAGGCATTCCTTAATCTTAACTAATTCTTTCGAATAGTGTATATCTGTATCTTGGGATTAATTTCCTAAATTTACTTTTCATCGTTACTTTCTTATCGCCGTCCGTTCAATTTAGAATATCACTTTCTCGAATTAATTCCGACACCGCGTGGATATAGATTATTTAGAGAAAAAAGCGACAGGTATCCTACCTGCAGGTATAGATAGCCTATCGCATCCCCCTCACGACGCACCGGCGCGGCGTTCCACAAGTCCGAAAGAAAGATTCCACGCGTCGCCGTAAAGCCGAAAAAAAATGCACCGTCCCGACTAAAATACACAGTGAAGAGAAATGGGAATACCTGCTCGCGGTCACCGTAAACATTTCGTCGTACGAATAAATTATTTCGATCTCCAATAATGGGATCGTTTTTCACTCTCGAACGCATCGGTATAGGTACGCCGAGTACCCATAGGTACGGCATCTATCCAACTAATTTATATTCCAGCGACTAAATATTTATATCCCAGACCGATGACCACGCCCACCTTCCAATTTGTAAAATGAAATAAAACTCCTCCGTCACGCGAACGCCTTTTCCTCCCGTGCGTGGCGACCGCGCGGTGCGTAAACGACGCCCGACTAGAACAAGAGAGAGAGAGAGAGAGAGATAGATCCGTTACTTTTGATATTCGAGAGAACGTGCTCCTCTCTCACGCGTCTCTTACGCGCGTACATACATATATCGAAGACGCGTAGCGCAGCGAGACAGGTTAATTAGAAGAGCGAGCGACGAGATATCCCCGACCGTGTTGGATCCTCCTGACGCGAAGGTTCGGCCGTTCTTTCTCTCGTCCGCGTACCTCTTCTGTGGTCCTCCCTCGACGTCGCGCGGTCCTAACAAGTTCCGAGGGCGCGGCGATAAGATTTATCGACCAGCCTCGGACGTGTAACGCTAACCCGCCTAAGTACCTCGCCACTCGGCGTCTCCCCCCCTTTCCCTTGGATTCGACGCGCGTCCGTCTTCCCCGCTTATCCATCGGGATCTTTCTCTCATTTTCTTCACTCCCGTCGTTAGATGACACCCCGGCGGAACGCGATCGCCGGTCGGGAGAGATCGTTCGCCTCCGTGTGGGACGGGATCGAATTTCCTCGACCGGATGAGCGAGCGACGAACTCTCTCGTGGCGTGGATTGCCTTTTCTCGGACGCGCGCGCGAGGGCTGTGATTAATAATAATAATTGCCGTTAATGAAGGCGACGCGTTGGCAGGCGACTCACGCGCGCACCTGGGAGGGCGCAAAGGGTGGTGGCCTGTTGGGTGGTGAGGGGGAAAAAATAAAGGAGCGAGAGGGGATAAATGATATTGCGCGAGATACGGGATGTGTGTGTGCGCGTGTGCGGGGGTAATAATGTCGCCTTTTTAAGAGATCTTCCTTTTACATTCTTTTCTCGATGCGCGTGCCTTTCCCTTTGGTTCTCTTTCTTCTCGCTTCGCGAGGATCGCTTTTAGGCGCGCGCGCGCGCGTCTGTATTACATATCTCGCGCGGTCCGCATAAACGGGTCGATTCGTATGCGTCCTTTCGAGTTTATCGATGGAGACTTGACGGGGTCTCGAATACGAGGGAGATTTTCATCTTGGGATTTATTTTCGACGGACCTTAACAGTGATACCAAGGTGTAAGTAGGTCTTACCCAGGTAGACTTTCATGATCGTCATGATGTTCATGCAAACTATTATATAATAATTGATTGTTCTAAAGTTTACGTTTATTTTGCGTGAGTTTATAAAAATAATTGTTCTTCAACAAATTGTCAAATTTAGACTGTAATGTGATTCAAATCAATCGCTGTATTTATTGTAGCAACATATTTACGAAAAATTGTAGGTACATATATTGAATAGATGTTTAGCATTTTATTCGTATTAATTTGAAATTATTTAATTATGCAAATATTCTTGCTTGATAATGAAGCGAATAACCTTGATGTATCAGATGAGCTAATACTATCTAAAGTTGTTGTAGGTATTATACAGTTTACGTATGTTTTTCTATCTGAGTATCTTCAATCGTAGACTGAGAAAAAATGTGGTATGTTCAATTAAATCGGTGTTTACGGGTGGGAACCGTAGAATGTGATGGTTATTTCGATTAGTACTTGCTTCGGCAGTACATATACTAGTTATTTCGATTAATAAATGTTGTTATAAGTTATAACATTAAAGGCTATTATATTTGAATCCATTCAAGTTAATTATTAGTTGAAGTAACTAAATCTGCATTCCCCCTACTCGTAACCGCCGATTTAATAAAATCTACATTTTTTTTTCAGCGATGTAAGGTAATAGCAGGATACGTCTTAGTGGCCAGTCATATTTGAGTATAATTCAAATTATTGAAGGGGATAAAAAGGAACGACTAGTGGAAAGAAATCTTCAATAAATTACGGATGTATACAGGAAGTGTCAGTTGTAAAGCCGGGTCTTCACTGCGCGAAATTCTACGCGAAACTGTTGCGCGAGTCATGTCCCCTCTTTTTCTCGCGCTCCCTCTTCTCACTCATTCTCTCTTTTTCGCGAAACAGTTTCGCGCAGTGAAGACTCGGCTTAAGAACCCTGAGTAAAATCTGCTGTATGGATTTGTATGCCTATCCGGTTCTACTTAGATCAATTAAATCATTTTTCATATTAATTAAATATTTATTTTTTACAATCGCGTACTACCCAACACGGATATAAGGAAGAGATATTTCATTGATGTATTAAAAAGTTTTATTGGTATAAATAAATAAGTACTCCAACTAATTCTTTTTCTCTCTGCAATAGCCGGACGACTAAGCCTAATCTCCGGACAGGAATAAAAATCCATACAGTAGATTCCACTATTCATTTCAACTCTTTACTCTTATTATTTATTTAAATAATTACTTGCGACCCCGCAATGTAATTCTTAGTAGATCAAAACAATTATTTTTCTGTCGATCATGATTATCTCGTTACCCGTGAACTTTTCACCCATATTCATATTAAGTATTTTTGTAGATCGACATGTGAGCTTCAAAAAGTGTCATATGAAATTCCATCAAAAGTCCATAGTTAACGAAATAAACGCCATCGAAGTGGATGACTTTGCGAACGGTATCGTAGACTCGCTCTATTCTGCGAAAAAAGGAATATGAACGACTTTAAAGTGATATGCCAATTTACATAAACTCGTCCCTCTCCTCTCTCCCTCTCGCCGCGAGAGGATACCACGATTTGCTAAAAGGCCGTGTGCGCATCTCATCGGTTGCACAAACAGTCATTATCACGCGCGCGTTGTTACGAGACGAGTACTATAAGTGGTGTTCACGCGTGTGCGCGCACTTATCTCATCCACTTCGCGACTCGCCTAGTCTAGTGTCGTACGCTCGCGCAAGCTACCGACAGGCGCGTGGGCGCTCTCTGCAGTTACGCATCTGCGTCGTAACGCACCCGTGTGAGAAAAGCGATAGAGACGCGTTACCCCCCGGCGGGAATGCACACGAGTTTTCGATGCGGCACGCTCGTTGTGATAACGAACGGTGGTTTCGCGGCGCGCACGCTCGCGCGACAACAACGCGAGATAAGACAATCTATTAGCCTCTTTCCATGGGATTTAAGGGCTGCGAGCTCCCGCGGCCGAGTTCCCATCGCTTCGCGAAGGCGAGCGAGTGTTTCGCGGGAGATAAACGCACGCGAGTGTGTCGATTGACTGCGGAATAATTACAGTTTTGCGCGAATTGATTTTTTACATCATATTACTTGCAGTGTAGGCTACGTAAAATACCATAGAATTCTGTATAATGATATGTGTTAATGTTTCTATCAATTAATATTTATGTATATGCAGTAGAAACTTGATTATCCGGGATTCGTGGGACCGGATGGGTCCCAGATAACCGAAAACCTCGGATAAGCGAAACCATCTGCATTGAGAAAAATAATTACTGATACCGAAAAATGTTTTCTTTCGATTAAAAAAAATGATATAATTCCAGGATCAAGCTGTGGTTTTTCTCGTGCAAGGAAATATTTGTTAGACTCGAGCAATTGTTTTTTTGCGCAGAAAGAATTTCTTGTTCCAACGAAGATATTCTCGTGTGAATCAAGTATATATACGTATATATCTTTCGCGACTAAGAATCTGTATTCTTAAACATTTGTGAGATCATTTGTTCTTGATTCAAGCCATATTTTTTTGGCACTACCAATTATTTCTCTCAGTGTGTTCAATGCATCAGTTCGGATGCACTTTGTCCACAGTAACAAACGCAAAGCATTCAATTTCTTAACTATCCATTCGTTGATACTAATAATTATCCAGCTGGCGATTTTGAAATCGCTACGGCTTTTCCCTTTTATCGTCACAAGAGAAAATAAAACCATCAAAAAATTCGAACGAAAATTTTGTAGTCGTCTCGAAAAATTCACTCTCGAATAACCAGGGTTCTACTGTACGTTTATATCACATCATATTATGTTAATCATATTTTTATATCTATCTACATTTCTATTTTCTATTTCCTATTTCCTACAGCGAGGAAACTCCTTTTTAACGGTCAACGCGCTTTGCTCTCTCTGTCGTTAAACAATATTTAGAATGCAAATGACTGCGGAAGGGATGAATTGCCATTCGAGGAGATAACGTCTTCTCCTTTTCGAATTGTCGTTACAGTGAACCTCTTCCTCGTCGCGCATCGCGAGGTTCCTCGATACGCAATCGTAAATAGTCGATAGACGATAAATATTAAAGCACACGCGCATATCCGCCACGGTGTCGAGTTTCACTGCGAATTCCGTGCGAATTACGCCCGGCGTACCGAACCGTGGAAGACGTTAACGACCACGTAACGCCGCAACGAGGGGCGCGCCACGCGATAGACGTATGTACATAGGTA
The DNA here is from genome assembly GCA_963678675.1 of Xiphydria camelus. NCBI lineage: Eukaryota > Metazoa > Arthropoda > Insecta > Hymenoptera > Xiphydriidae > Xiphydria > Xiphydria camelus. The sequence goes on along the minus strand of OY783195.1, from coordinate 25,061,569 downwards.
CTTGTTACCGTCTTATTGCCATGCAGCCGCGTGTCGCCGAGCCACGCGCAGTCGATCTTTTGTCGTCCTACCGCTTCGCGATGTCCAGCACGAGGCAGCTGTCCCTTCCATAGATACGCGATACTACGGAAAATAGACTATTTGACATTTTGAACGTCAGTGTCACATTTTCTCGTCTTGTAGACGTCAGTGTACCATTAGTGTGTACACCTGTAGATACTCGAGTTGTCCAGCGTTGAAATAGATAAATAATCTGTCTTCACTCGATGCTACGCAACAAATGGAACACCGCAGCATGTTGCTTCATTTTTTATAATACTTCCGTATGCACCGATTTCCATATCGGCATAAACTTCCCGAGATACTAAGCGCACAAAGGTCGTGTTTTATCGTTTTACAGCATGACTAACGAATCGTGAGGTAATTTTATTATACTTAATAGGCGTGCAGACCCTTGAATCGACCATTAACTCCCACTGCCAATCGTATAGTTGTCAGGAGAACCGAATCAAGTTTCTATATTTGGAAAAAACTCGCCGTACGATAAACTCCCAATGATTTCGTTAATTAAATCCTGTATTCGAGAAAGCCAAATAAGGTACAGAGAAGTATACTCCTCGAATAGAGTATCCAATGATGCCTCGAATGGTGCTTCGATGATCCATGACAAATCCGGCAGCCCTTGTCGAATCTGAAAATGAAGAAGCATCAGGGAGCGCGGAGAAAAGGGATTAGTAAAAATTCATGGGAGCGCCCATGAATTCTTACGGTTATCCCAGTAACATGGCTTCTCGAGGTGAAACATTACATTTTTTATTAAACACCGCGTACTTTTTACGTTCGTTTTAGTATAAAGCCATAAAAACCCGACACATATTAATGGGAGATCGGTAAATTTTACTGCATAAACTGATGTTTATACTATCGCAGACCGGAAAACGTACGTTGTGTTTATTAAAAAATTCAATGTTTCACCTCGAGAATCCTGTTACTGGAATTCGCTGTAAAAATTACTACAGTGGGGATTCAAGAATTTGGGTACCGTCGTGGGGTGCCCAAATTTCTGAGCCCGCACTCGTAGGCGTGACTGATGAATAGTGAGGATACTGAACGTATACTTTCAGTGTACGCGGACATCTTCAAAATAGAAGTATTAATAACTATGGAAATAATGATCTTTAAGTAAAATCCTCTTACAGAAATATCAATCCGGACAAACTATTTTTCCAAAAGGAAAAAAATGTTGATGTCCCAACCCCATTATCGTGCCTCTCGTTTGAATGCCGACAGAGTAACTGGAGAGAGGGCACGAAAGTAGGGGATGCCCAAATTTCCGAGTGCCCAGATTCTTAGATCCCCACGGTAATATTTTTTTTTCTCCATGAAGGAACTTTTCCGAACTCTTTTCGAGGTCACCGACAAATTCTACCGCATTTCGAAATAACTCGAAGCCTTTTGCCGCAACGTGCGGCGCGCATAGTTCAATTAAAATCGATAGAAACGGAATGACGTACATTTTACACCAACACTCTCACCCAGTTCGTACAACTCGTCTTGCGAAATATCCGTTCGACAATTACCCGCGCGCAACGGACGACTCGAGCCGCGGATAACCGCATTTCCTATCGCGAATGCGTATACCACGCAGGCGGATACATCGTAGGAAAGTACCTGCGCGCGCGGGTTCTCTTCGACACGCCGATAGAAACTCGCTCGGTCCGGGACAGGCCGAGAAATGGTAGATACCATAAATTAACGAGCGGACGATAGATATGCTATGACCCGCGAATATCAGCCGCGCTTGGGAATTAGTAGTACCAACGGTTTTACGAGCGAGATAACCCGTAGCGTGTATATTGGCGCGCCGAGCAAACACGTTACCCCCTCGGCGACGCGGGCACGAAAGAGACCGGGGATCCTGGAAGGACACCCGGGGAGAAAGTCGCGAGCGAGATATGCCTCCTTTGAGTTTCTCGCTCCGATCGCGCCGCGTCGCCGTCGCGTGTAGGTGGGTTCGTATATCTCGCGCGTCGAGAGGGAGGCTGCTTTCGCGCGCATTGAAGTTTGTGCATGCTGCGGGGTTGTTTCTCTGAGGTTGATTTATTGTTACGTAACACGGGGAGAAAAAATGGTATATTCAATTAAATCTGCTTTTACGGGTGGGGGAATGCAGAATTAGTTGCTCCGACTAATAAACTTGATATAACGATTAACGGCTATTTGAGGCTCTAGTTCAATCAAGTCAATTGTTGATCCAAGTAATAAAATCTACAATCCCCTACTTCTAACCACCGATTTAGTAAATCTACTACATTTTTCTCAGTGTGCTGAGAAAAAAATTAGTAATTTGAATAAATTGGCGATCACGGGCGGGAGAACGCTAAATTAGTTACTCGAATTTAATAATTTGGTTACAGTGATTAAAACAACCGTTCGACGGAAATAAGTTATAGTCAATTCTAACAAATTATTAGTTCAAGTAACTAAATCTGCGTTTTCCCGTCAGTGTCTGCCAGTTTAATTAAATCTATTGCATTTTTGCTCAGTGTACAAATAATAATAGAAACGTAGGATCCATAGATTTTCATAAATAAACCGTTTCGTTTATCCGCAATCGGGGTTCTCTGGTAACTGTCGTATACGCAGACTATCTCTACGTAATGCGATTATCTAATGGTCAATTTTTTTAAAACTAGCCAAATAATACTTTTCACTCCGCGGCACTCTCAGTCCCACTCTACCCTTCGCTAACTCAGAAGTTTCAACAAATTCTATAGGTACTCTGTATTTTTTCTGTGCAAAGGAATTTTTCAAGTAATTTTTTTAATCAAAGAATAGTGCATCGCACTCTCGTTAGACAAATGTACAGCTGCGAACACTTTCGCTGCAGCTCTTCATCGGAAGCGAATGATCGCGTGCGCCTTCCTCGGCGACGCTCGCTCTCGTGTATTGGATAAATTAATTAAAAGGCCCGCGCGCGTAAAAGCGTGGAGCGAGGGAGAGCAGGACGCGGGCACGTATAGAAAACGACGGTGAGAGACGAGAGAGAGAATGGAAGTGGATTCATGAATATCATTAACCGGCGACCACCGCGGCGGGAGTCGCGATCAGTCAAGGCCCGTGTAAGAGGTTCGTAAGTTAGGATCTTTTCGCTAATAGCGATCCATCGCTCAGAAATCCAGCGATGAATTCGTTTCGCCGCGGACCGAAGGACCTCGTGAACGCCGACGTTCGACAAATCGTAGGAATAAAAAATCGTTTGACTTAATTACTATATTATTTTAAGTTACAGACGCCGAACTAAATATACAGGGTGAGTCGTCTAAAAAGGAGGATCGGCTTGATCGAGTTCCTTGTCATGGCGAATTTTCACAGCCCTCGTCGTGAAGAGAAACTCGATTAAGCAGAAGAAAAACAATAAAGTAGCCCGATATAAGTCGCTTTAGGTTACACATCGATCCTATCTCTTACGCAACTCACTCTGTATAGCTATATCAACAAGTATGTAGTTCAAGTAACTAAATATTTGTCCAAATAGCTATATATTTAGTTGGTCGCCCGTAACCTCAAAATTTAGTTAAACCAAACGATTTTTTTCTCAGTTCAAGTACGTGCGGCTTGAAGTGAGATCAGGTTAGGCCGAATCATCGAAAGAGTATCCGCAAGGAAGAATTTAAAGCTGACGTCGATGATTCAGGAATTTCAGCGACGCTGGAATATCTCGGAATTCGTAAATTAAATTATCCTCTACTTCGCGAGGCACGCGAGAGAAACCCGGAGATAATTATTGAATCGAATTACGATATATTCTACGAGTATTGATCTTAACCGAAATGCGATGTGTATGTATATAATCGAACCTTCGAAATGAAAAATTCGAAGAGATCGCTCCTCTCGGCGATTCGACGGAGGTCAAAATCATTCGTGATCTTCGTATATTTTCATCGAACGAATTGGCCGAATACTCGAATGACGTAATCGCGCGGTACGTGTCCCTAGACTTATGCAGGTCGACGTAAGGTTAAAGCTGCGTTACCGAGCGTTCCTTCCGAGTGGGCGAACTCTCGAGTACGTACATATCCCATGCCCGATAATCAAAACCTTCCAATAAATAACGGGGAAGAAGCGCAAATAGCTCTCGTCCAAGCCGACGAGAGAGAAAGAGAGAAGAGAGAGAAAGAGAGAGAAAAGACTTGGCGGATTCTATTTCCGCGCGTACGACGTTCCGGCGTGTCCCGAAGACGAATCGCCGGCATCGCTATTAGAGAAAAGAGCGGCGGGATTGCTTATTGTTTCTTCATAGATATTCCCACGCAGAGACGACGAGGGCGCGCGCCTGCAGTGAGAGTGCCGCGGGAAGTTGCGGAAGAGATGGATCGAAATAAGCTTCCAAACATTCCTCGCGTTATTTCATCCGAGATTGATAATTGAACGCTGTTGCGACGATATTTTAATTTTTCTTTACTACTGGCATGGACACTAAGAAACAAAAGTAGTTGGGACAACTATTTTGGACTAAACTGCTCCAGTTTTGTAATCGGCACCAGTTTTACGTAGTTGTAATCGCAACAGTTCTTTTCTTCCAGTAACTAAAAATAATTGCAACAACTATTCAAACTGGTGCTAATTAATAAAACTAGAGCAGTTTAGTCCAAAATAGTTGTCACAGCCACATTTATTTATTTCAGTGGAAAGTTCGTGTTTTCATGCCTTCGAGCTGACCAATAAAAATTACTTCCAAGAGGACGGAGAAAATTAAATAGTAACGATATTACCAGTCAGAATAGTAAATAGGTGACAGCTTCGACTATAGCGTGTTGAACAATCTATGTTGCACGAAGACAACCATTCCTTGATCCTGGAATTATATCATGTTTTTGATTGAAGGAAACAATTACCTATTCGAACCTGTCAAATATTTTCTTGCACGAAGAAACCCATGCCTTGATCCCACTTATACCATATGAGACTAAACTTACTCGCCGGGAAAGAAATTTCAATCACTATTATCTCATTATTTATGAACTTTCGGCTTACATCGATATAAGACTTTATTGTAGATAAAAATGTAACCGTTGAAAAAGTGTTATACAAGTATGAGAGCCGAAAGCTCATAGATAATGAGATAATAGTGATTGAAGATTCTTTCCTGGCGAGAAAGTTTAGCTTCATATGGTATCATGTTTTTGATCGAAGAAAACATTTTTCTTGACACTAGCAGTTATTTCTCTCACTGCGCGATTGCACATTCATCTTAGAGCCCGTTTCACGGTCAGTCGTAACGTAAACGATTGACCGATCAAACGTATAGTGGTCAATCGCTCACGTTACGACGCAGCCTCCCGACCGCCTGTGGAATAAGCTTTAGAGTGTCTCTTCCGCGCTGTTGAACTTATCTCTAGCGACGGCTGGCGAAGAGCGAGTCGGCGCCAATCGTCCCTCGTGAATTCCCGCGCCGATCCAAAATTAACCCCGGATGGCCGCTGGACGGTCGGCGCGCATGCAAGTCCACACTGCAGGCCTATTTTGTCCACGCGGATCGGTCGGACCGTAGTTGTTACCGGATAATCATGACCCGCGACAAATGCGGTGCGACTTGTGCGGTGTCTGGGACCGTTGACGGGAGTCCGCGTTCGCCTGACACGCTCGTGAGAGTACGATCCGACGCGCGATAAGCCGGGGGGACAGAGGTATACATATAGTGCCGAGGCGCGAATATAGGAAGAATACGGTTGTTTATTCGCGTTAGGTACGCGGTTTAGTAAGATTTTGCTCCTTTTCTCGTATGTTTATTTTGTTCTTATCATTGGCTCGCCATTATTCTCGGTCGATACGTGATACCCGTTCGCTGCAGTGTAAAGCGTGGGGCTTTCAATCGTAATTTTTATCAAAAACTCGGGTTATTCTTATCTTGAAATATCAATTAATCATTGAGAATATATTGTATGAATTTATATGTGTCGAGTATGAAATTAATTATTTCGATTTTTATTGATATAAGATAGATTTAGCTTTAGACGTATTGTTTACACTCAGAAAAATAAATAGCGAATCCAAGTAAATGTTTTTCTTTTGGCACTATTCGTGTCAATGGTTTGCTTAAGTTAAACAATGTTTGCTTAGATTTATTCAATTTTCTTTTATCTAAACAAACATTTACTTGACTCGTATAAACCATCGACATGAATAATGCCAAGAAAATCATTTACTTGGATTCCATGACTATTTTTCTCAGTGTACAAAGATTCTTCTTCTCGAGTCGAATGCGTAATTATGCGCTTGTCTTATGAACTTCTCTTCCACAGGACACTACCTATGTACATATATCGTATACATTATGTACGTTATGTGTACTCGTATATTGATTGAGAAACACGTGTACCATCGACTAATCGGGTTCCGCGTTAACGATTCTGAAGGGAAGTCGATCGGACAAAGTCGTACTCGGGATCGACTCGTACACTTACATGCATAAGCATATGCATGCGAGTTATCGTAGAAGGCACGATCGAGTGGACAGCTGGATCGACGGACCGACGGCTCGCTGGAGCGAGGAACGCGCGTCTCTCTCGAATCCGACCCAATCCGATCGATCGATCGATCAGTCGAGCGGGTCGGCCGCTTTATCTCGGGAAACAATTACCGGTCTCCCACGCGCTCGTCGATCTACATAACGCCGCGCAATCGGTGCAAAGCCCTTGATGTACCTATTAGGTACAGGGAGCGTGGGAAGTCTTCCGCGCGCGAGAGAGAAATCTTCAATTTCTCTTCCGGCATCCAGAATTCGGGCTTCTTATAAAAAAATATTCATATTTTTACATTCAACTTCCAATCTATTATATATGCACGTATTTAATATCGTACGAAAAAGAAAATGTCCCAAAAAATAATTATTCGCTGAGTTATAAGTGCATTTCTTTCTGTAAGGATGTGACGTCATTGAAACGCAAGGGAGACGAACTTATATTATGCAAAGCAACGAGTGCACGGGAAAAAATATATTGCAGCCTTTACAAATTTTGTGATATAGGTATGTCAAGACAAGGCCAGTTTATTGTTACGATAACTATAATGTTGGTATAACAATTACAATAACGCTTTCAACTTCTACAAGTTTTACTATAATTTTTACTAAAATTGTAGTTATCGTAACGATAAATTGGCCTTGTCCCGAAACTTACCATACATTTTTTAAATGCTACGATTAATTTTTTTCCGTGTGCTAGAGAGATAGTCTTACAACGCAATGACGTAGCTACACTTTTAAATATCGTTTTCCAGCTTAAATAAGGCCGAAAAGGAAAAACAACAAAGAGAGAGTACAGGATAAATAATTTTCTCCAAATTCTTCGAGTGTGCGATAAACAAATTAACGAGATACCCGAATTATATCCTTCGGTGTCGAGTTGCAGAAAAATGCAGTTCCACAGCGCTCCGGAACTATGTAGATTGCATCGAGAGAATACTCTGTCGGGGGACAAAGAAGACAATTTTTCTCGAGCAAAAGTTCGAACCGCATTCTATCTAGTCAAATTTCTCCCTCGTCGAAACGAAAGACTCCATTCAGCCGCGTGTCGCACTTTTCAAAAGTATCGATTACCACGTCTCACCGTGACGTGCGGCCGTCCTGCGCAGGCAGGTAAATAAAAGAGCAACGGCCCCCGAAAACCAACCCGGAGACCGCCTCTCGCGCCAAACAATTTTTCGACGGTTTCCACGAAGGGTGGTCCGCGCGCCGTTTCGACGAGAATAAAGAATGGGTCCGAGGGTCTCATTACCGGAACAATGCGTGTCAGCCGGCGGTGTTCTCCGGTAAGTGGGCGCCGTTATTTCACGTTATCTGCGCCGGTATCTCGGCTGGTCCATCGCGCAGGTACGACCGCAGCTTCGCGTACTTCACCCATACCCACGCGGGTCAACGGTGAGACGTCTACGACGCGGGGACGCGCGATGGCTCGGCGGCGACGCGTTCACCCTAACGAACCTCTGGAAGCGCGAGAGGGGGTGGAGGAGTGACTAAGGTTGTAAGCTCGATCTTCCTCAGTTTCCCTCTCTCTCTCTCTCTCTCTCTCTCTCTCTGTCCTTCTTTCTCTCTTCTCCCACCTGCGAGACAAATGTCCGTCTGTGTTTAGTCAGGATCTCTCTCCAGGAGCCGAATCCCTTCCTGTTCTCGAAAGTATATAAAACCCGGAGTATAGAGTCGCGCGCGCGCGCGCGCGCTGCATTCCCGGCACAGTGAACCTCTCGACCGCGGTTGACCGACAGTTTTAACACTCTCCTCCTCCCCCGCCGTCTTTTTCCACGAAGGTGCAGTGGAAACCGGGGAGAAATAAAAGAAGGAAGCGCGAGGGAGAGGAAAGGGAGCGCGCGGTGCGACAAAGGCGCGTCGCTCCGATATTTGTACGAGGTGCTCGAAGGAGCGCGGAGGACGAGAGGCGATGTCGCGAGGAGTAGCCAAAACATACGCGTCGTACGCGCGGCCGGCTCTTTCGTGGTCAAAGGAAGCCGCGTGGAGGAGTACGTAAACATTTTGACGAGATACGGAAGGACGCGTGACGACGGACGTATAGTCGGGGGGAGGTGTGGGATTGCACCGCCGCTGCATTCACACAGGGGTTCGCGTGCACTCCCGTCCGCGCTGCAGCAGTACTTGATCAAGTATGCGCTACTTTGGATTCGTATGGAATGTGTGGATAGATTACTTCTTGGTAGGAATGTCCAGGCGGAAAAATTCTATATACCCGCGCGCGAGTCGAAATTTTAATACTACAATAGTTTGAGCCGGCACATAGCGAAAGCGGACAAATCGGCCATTTGTAGGGCTAAACTAATGTTAAAGCTTTCAAATTTAACACTAGTTTGGACCTACGAATGGTCAATTTGTCCTCTTTCACCAAGTTGAGGCTCAAACTGGTATTACAATTTCGACTCGGATATTTTCTGTATAATCCATATGTGATTTTGGTCGTATATGGATTATATGTGATTTCTATATCAACCATATAAGGACTATATATGAATTACATAAACATTCAAAAATTTGTATATTGTTTTCATATGATTAATATAGAAATCATATATAATCCATATACCTATGCTCAAAACCACGTATGGATTATATACACAAAATGTATAGAACTTTTTTACCCCTGGGTCGTTTTTGTACCAACATACTAACTAGTAAGTTGAACCAAATATCAAGTTATTCTAACTGCAAGTGTTTAGTTATTCGAACTAAATGTCCGGTTATTCTAACCAGAAAATAATTAGTTTAATCAAACAGATGGAGAGAGGATCCACATTTAACCAAACAGTTTGGTTATGGTCTCCAGGATTTTGTTTAAATTGACCAGGTTGCTTTTCTTAGCATACTTTTCTTGTTAATTTAGCCATGGTAGGTACATGGCTATCGTAAACTACAATCTGATTGTTACTATAATTACGCGACAAAAGTTATTTCGATTGCATTCATGATCTGTTTAATCATAAATATAGTACTAGCAACCAGGGAAATTCAACCTTGTGATTACGGTTGATTTACACCCCATTTTTCTCTTACTGTAGTCTCTTCAACCCTTTCAAACGACATCTTTGCATGCGACTCGAGTCGAATCGAACTCTATACCCTTTTCATCCCTCTCTCCTCGACATTCCAAGTCACTTTGCAGCAAGAGCACGTTGCACTTTCCGCCCCACAGTGTCGCCATTGTCGGGGAAGAGCGCACGAGCGACTTCTCAATTCCCCGTGGGAGGAAAAGAAAGGAAGTTCGCGCGCAAGTGTTTCTCTTCGGCGCCGAAGCGAATAAATATTTATGCAAAATAGATGAGTACCGATATGGCACTCGCGCGTCTCTTTTATATACGCCAGACAATGTCAACCGGTTCAACGACACAAGCGCAACGACAGCGCCGCTCTTCTCTCTCCTCTCTGTGAGTTACGATCGACTCGCTTGTATGTAACTCGGCGCGCAGGTTGACGTATGGGTTATCGCGTCACGCCGCAGGAGTTTCGAACTTCCCGGTCGCTTCGTAACTCAATTTTCAAGCCATTATCGAGCGCTCGGGGTAGCACGCGCGGCAGAGTCGTCGAACGGGTGGTGTGCAGCGGTGATTTTCGTTCACTCGAGTCGAGGGTTAGGCGTCGTTCTACGCCGATCCGAGGTGCGACGGTGCAATCGTATTTCAATGTTCGTTCCTTCATCGAGTTTTCTTGTAGTGTACTTGGAAAGTACGTCACTCTGCAAATTTTCATGTGCATACGGAGAGAATAAATTTGTTGTATAATACTAAGGAAGAACCCAATATGTCAAAAAATTGATTTTTCAGGAGACGCTTCAAACCACCGACCAATTAAAAGACTTAGAACATAATCGGAATATTATTTTATTAAGCTACAATTTGCAGGTGATTTGGAGCCATATCGGGTTTTGCCATCATATTCTTCATTGCTGACTGTACATATTGACATTGAAAACACAAAAATCGCTTTTTTTGACATATCGAGTTTTGCCTTAGTAGGTACCTACCACAGAAATATGCTTCTTTGAACTGCGTGACAGATTTAGGTATAGTAATTTGAATTAGAATTCCTGGTCTTCGTAAATAATTTCTAGTAAAATTCATCGTTGCAATACTTGGCAATAGTGTGTTGCTTTTACACTTAGCAATGTTACACATTTTAATAGGTGTACAACTTTGCTTCCGTCGTTTTTCCGAAATTCGAGGCTTTATTGTAAAAAACTGATTAGACGTACATTTATGATTCAAAGTATTGTCCATCGCTGGCTGCTACTTTCTCCTATCTTTCGGGCATCGTACGAATCCCGCGTTGAAAAAACTGTTCATCTTTTGAAGCGATCCACGAATCGAAAACGGCGGAAGCAAAGCTGTACACCTATTAGTATAGCAATAAATGCCGCTGTCTGAGGAGGAGCAATATTTTATTGTTTGTCTAGCAATATTATTGCTAATTTTTTTTCCGTGTGGCTTATCGCCCTCGTTATCCGCAACCGACGCGATTCAAACCTCGCCCCACCATCGACTTCTATTAGGTTGGCTGGTGGTCGAGGAAGTAAATTTCGGCGCCACCGAGCTAAACACCCTTTTTGACCGCCTGATTTAAAATATCGACACCTTGCTTTGAAAACCTCGAAGTGCAATTTTTGACAAAAATGCCATTTATAACTTACTATATGTTAAGGTTTAAAATCTGAAAACAGTAAGCTATAAATGGCATTTTTTTTCAAAAATTGCACTTACAAAATTTTTGAAGTAAGGTATCGATGGTATCGATATATCAATATGGCAGCCTACTTCATAGTAGGCATGGAATTCAGATATTATCAAAATACCTTTCAATCAAATCTTGTTTTCTTCCACCAGTTTTGGCGTTAAGACCAACTAATAATTCCTTCAACTGCTTCACTTTCAAATCACCGTAATTCATTTTTACCAATTTTTTTTACCAGTCACATTAGTGCAGCATTAATAATGTATTATAACCGTTTAAATTTGCCCGCGGGTGTATGGCTCGGTGGCGCCATCTGCTTCAGTTTTGCCCAGTCAACCTCATTCGCCAGACCTTATAAAGCCCGAAACAAGTGCAATCTACTCGCCTCCGCGTTTTTCATTCAGCCGCGTCGCTCTCGCGCCTGCTCCATTCACCAAAATCCCGCGGCCGCCGCTCGCCCGTAACCCGTTATCGCTTTGCGCGCGGCTCGAGCCGGTTGCGATTCGGAATGGACGCGGGTTCGAAACCCACGGCTCTCGGTCCTCTTTTTCGGCCTTCTATTCGTGACGCCGCTACCACCATCGCCGCCCGTCACAATCGCCGCTCGACAAGTGTCCGACGACTATTCCGAGATAAGCATCGGTCCCCGCGACTCTGCTTTCCCCTCCTCTCCGCGTTCTCCCGTCTCGTCTTCGCCGGGTGTGTGTATACTCATTCTTATCTCCGATTGAGTGCATCGCTATGCGTGGCTATACAGACGCGCGCGCGCGCGTCGGAGAGGCGCAGCGAAGACGCGTGTCGGACGCGTCCAGAGCTGATATAAAGTGCGGGACGCGCGACCGCGCGGGCGGCACTTTAAAAACGATTATCCGCTTGTTTATCAATTTCTCGTCGATGTTTGTACGGGGGACTTTTTTGTCGATCGGTATGTGGGTCTTCGAAACGGTGTCGTATAGGTTTGGACGTAAAGTGCATCGTTGTGTAATTATAGAGGCGCGCGTGTATGCACGCGCGGGTGCATCGGAAGGGTACCGCGCGTAGAAACGTATGTATGTGGGATGCAGTCGGGGCATTAGCTGCGGCGGGACGTACGACTGCGGGCGGCACTTTCAAAGCGATTAGGTATCTGCTCGTTTATCAACTTTTCGTCGATGTTTGTATGAGACTTTTTTGTAAATCGATATGCGGTCTTCGAGAAAGTTCATATAGGTTTCGACGGGAAGCGGATAGATAAGGAGTTAATCGTTGTCTAAGCGACGAATGAAAAGAGGTGATTTTTTTTTTACGCCAGCAGCCAATTAAACCAGGATTATCTCCTTGTTTGTTAACTTCGCAGCGATATTAATATGAATCTTTGCTGCGGATAAAAGTATAATTGTCGAAAAAATATTATGGCAATTTCAATTTTTAACGCCATTTTACCGGTGTGGACCTACAGTAAAACTCGTTTAAGATACGAATAGAGGAACCCCGAGGGAGTTTAGTTTCTTAAGCAGGATCGTATCTTATACCCGGATTTTTTTCATAGATTCTCGTATAACGCATGAGAAGCCAGTGCACAATTGTATAGATATTGACGTGTTTTAATTATTTCTAACTCTAATTTTAGCTATTTCTAATAGTTTTTAACTATTATAGAAAATTTGAATTCAGGATTTTAAAATAAAGAGTAATTTTCTTATTTTTTATAAAACTTTATTTTATTAAAACGGATTTTTTGACATCAAAAGGGACCAATTTTCTTCGTATATTAAGCGGGATCATATCTTATCCGTACGTATCTTAAGCGGTTAATTTTATAAAGATTTAATACGCATTTTTCAAGGGACCGAAGAAAATTCGTAATTTAATCGGGCTCGTATCTTAAACGAGTTTTACTGTATATTTTTATCACGTCCGGTATTGTTCAGTCTTATGCCATTGTCATCTAACACCAAAAGTGGTCTATATAGGTCCATGCCGCAGATTTTTTTATAGTGTACGCTTCATTACGCTTCGTACACATGGGATATAACGAATATCGCTTTAGGCTAGCGAAGCGTGCGACCGCGCACCTAATATATGCTCGCGCGCGCTTCTATCCTGCAGCCTGGATCCTCTATCGGTCGTATCGGGTTAAGGTCGCGCGGTAAGCATTTTTTCCGGTCGCCGGTGATGCCGTTATGTGTACGTACCGAGCACATAACGCGAGTATCGCTTTCTGCAACGCCCCTCTTTTTGCGCTGCCGTCGCGTCGCGTGATTATACATACATATTCGCACGTGTAGACGTCACAGAATCGAAGATGAGGGGAAACGTATAGTCGTGTACGGAGAATTCGAGGCGGATCGCGTGATTTTTCTCATTTTTTTGCTGTCCCTATTGATATTCTGCAGCCTTAAGCGCGAAGACGCGCGCGCGTATGCGCCGTTCTCCGAAAGCGACACGTGTCTAGCCGTTTCCGAAAATGCTTACGACTGTGCTCGCTCGCATGTACGGGGAGATAAAGGACGCTTGTCTCGAGATAAGGACGCGTCTCTAAACGAGCAAGGTACCAGCGTTCCTCGTCGTCATTGCGAGGAATTTATAGGCGACTATATCTTCCCAGGAAATGTTTACTACTATGTTGACGATTAGTTGTCCATTTCCATAGAACTCCTTCCAAATTGTTACTAACACCGAATAATGCAACCGTCGCTGGATCAATTGTCTCAACGAGACGATTGACTAACCAACTTCTGTTCAATTTTAATTTTATCTTACTTCACTGATTATAAATTGTCTACAAAATTATTTCCGGATTAACTTCACGTATTTCCGGTGGGCGTTATTCGAGTGAATTATAGTTCACTTCCGCGTGGAATATACCTATATATATATATACTCTCTACAAAGTTTCACTAACTCCAAATAACGCAACGACCATTCAATTAATTATCTCAATAAGAAATCAACAAGGTTCTGTTCAATTGTGATAATTTTGTCTTGCTCTACTTATTATCCATTTTCTACAAAGTTACTTCCGGGTTAACTTCATGTACTTCCATTGGATCGTACTCGAGCTAATTATAGACTATAGTCCACTTTCCTATGGAATACTTACCACATACACTATTAAAATTTTTACTAATTCCACATAATGCAATGATCATCCAATTAATCATCTTAATAATGAATCAACGAAATTCTATTTAATAGTGATAATTTTATCCTGCTCCATTTATTATACATTTTCTACAAACTTATTTCCAGATGACCTTCACATATTTCCGATGAATCGTGCTCAAGCTAATCAATCATAGTCCACTTACACACGGAATAAATACTTATATACACTCTCCAAATTTTTACAGACGTCGAATGATGCAACGTTCACCTAATTAATCATCTCACTGAAATATCGACTGACGGCCTCCTTTCAACTACGACAATTTTATCCAGCTATTCCAGCTATTATCAATTTTCTATACAATTATTCTTCCGGATTAATTATACATATCTCCAATGAAGCCACGTCGAGGCTAATTACGAGGGCAGAGTGAAAAGTCGGATACTTTTTAAATTAAACCCTTTCTATTTTATGAATTGTACAATCCATAAAAAAGAAAATGCTTACCTAATATAAAAAGTATCGAACTTTTCACTCTACCCTCGTATACTTCGATTTTCATTCATAGAATACAGTATAATTTTTACACTTTTACCGACACCGAATACTGCAAAGATCCGCTCAATTAATCAGTCTCTCAACGAGAACCCGACAAACAATCTCCCGTTTGATTACCTTCACCCCGGCACATATTCATCTACGGCATAGGTACCGCGTTCCCCTCGAGCAGTCCGGACATATCGGACCGTAACGGACGTCGATCGCGGTGGCGCAGCCTTCCCGCTTCAAGCTGTGCGTCGCTGCGAAGCGCTTTTCGTCGTTTTGCCGAAGTCGTAGTAATATCCCCCGCGCCCCGCTGCGGCCGCGCGTTGCGACTGAAATATATGGCTGGAAATTCTTGGCAGGCCGCGCGGCGTCCCGAGAATTATTGCCGGTATTAGCCGCAAAACGCTGCGATCTATCCTGCTGCAATAATGGCGATCGGCGTTCGTACAGGGACTTCGAACCCTCTCGCGTAGCACCTTCCCGCAATCTTTCAAATTCGCGCTGCGCGGCGCGAGCCCTTTCGGCCTTTCGCGTCGCCGCGCGCGATTGTATCTTATTCGCTCGCGACTGAAATGCGTCTTCGGCCTGGCTGCACTTATCGCGATGATCTCGGTCGCTCGGCGGGCGGCTCGTCGTTCCGCTTAGAAATTCTGTTCGGATTAGAGTCGAGTGTCTCTTCCGCGGTTGGGTGACGTAATTTGATCGATTTTATGGATCTATGTTATTTTTATCATCGGTTTATGTTGATTTTTACGGAAGACTCGTTTTCTTTCATATCTAAGCACATATTATAGGATATACTATATGAGGCTAAACTTATTCACCAGGAAGAAAAATTCGATCACTATTATCTCATTATTTGTGAACTTTTGGCCTACATCGATATAAGGCTTTATTGTAGATGAAAATGTAATTTTCAAAAAAGTATTATACAAATATGAGAACCAAAAGCTCACAGATAATGGGATAATAATGATTCGAGTTTCTTTCCTGGCGAGTAAGTTTAGCCTCATATAATAGAGTGGGGAATGTACCGAAGGTAAAAAGTGCAATTCGATAGATTTTCGTAAATAAACCTTTTCGTTTATTCGCAATCAGGATTCTCTAGCAGCTGTCGCATACGGATACTATTTCTACGTAACGCAATTATCAAATAGTCAGTTATTTTTTAAGACTAGCCGAATAGTACCTTTTACTCTGCGATACTTTTTTACCCCCACTCTTATCCTATGCCAATATACATATAATACTCAGATAATCGCTTTTTTTATATACTGAAGGTACAGTTTATTTATAATTAGCTTAATAATTAGTAGATGCATACTTGATTATGGCGAAAAAATTTGTTGGTTGGGTCAAGCAAATCAACCGGTACCAGAGAAAAGCACGTATCTTTTTACCGTCATTGAGAAACTTTATAACTCGTTGCTATGCGATGCAATATCGTCAGTCTTTGTTGACATCGATGTGACTTACGACTTTTCCTTGCATAGCAAAGAGCTACGATGCTCTACAGGATGACACATTTAAATTGAGACACATGAGTATCTATAAAATAACGCATTCTAGGAAAAAATGTCTAATAGTAACTCATTTGTTTTAGAGGGGGAAAGAAAACTCTATATTTTATTTTTCATTTAGCAGACTTTTTCAAGGCTATTTTAAGGTCAACGTTTTTTCTTTAAATGGAAGCCTATATTTTTTCAAAAAATTCTTAATCTATAGATAATAACAGACTACTGTTGTCTGAAAGATTTTTTTATTCCTTTAATCCATTTAACCCATTTATTTTTTTTCCATTTAAAGAAAAAACGTCGACCTTAAAATAGTCTTTAAAACGTCTACTAAATGAAAAAATAAGACGTGCAGTTTTTTTCTCCCTCTAAACAAATAATTTACGAGAAATATTTTTTTTCTAAAATGCGTTAATTGTTTTTACAGATATTCATGTATCTCAATTTAAATACCTCACCCACTATAGTAATAGTTACTAGTGGAAAGTTACCGTGCTTTCTTTTGGTATCGATCGAAATATTCGATAATCACTCTTTTCACGTGTTCGAATTAAATAAGCCTTCTAATAATTAACATATATTGGCCTGGCCCAACGAAACATTTCTTTCGCAACAATCAAGTACACATTTATTAACTGTAAATAAACTGTTCTCTCGGTGTAGGTGCTCCGTATAATATTATACAGTGACCGATGTTCATTTTCAACGCGCCTACGGTTTTGACCTCGAGTTGAGTTCATTCCCGATGCAGACTACGTTGCAGCCTTTCTCCAGGAAATTTCGCCATCCGCCGCGACCGACCGTCTCGCGTCGATCATCACGCAACTCTCCAGCGTAGCGCGAATCGTCAAAATATTTGCGTTTCGAAATTTCGGTGCTTTCCCACGATCTCCTCTCTTCTCCGGTTTATTTATCCCGGCATCCCTTGGCGTATACGCAAACGTCTGGGTATACAACTGATTTTGGTACGCGCGAAATTTGTGTATCCGGTGAACCCATGGCAAAATACCCGCTGCAGCAGAATTTGCAATGTCTTCCCGGAAGATTTCTATTCGTCAGCCTAGTTTTTTAAAGCGTTTCATCGAATTTCGAAAACACCATGCGAATGCCCAGAGATAACCTTCCATCCGTCCGCTTTTTTATTTGTTTATCGACTCGAATGTCTGTGTAGTACTTACAATGTGCGAGCGGAAAATCGACGGCTCGAAATTTGCCAAACTATGGTCCGTGCTTATTTTTAGAAAGATCGATTTGCGTATCTTTCGACAGTTTTAGGGACCTTCTCACGATTTTTCGCGGTACGCGAGTCTAATCTGCGAAGAATCTTCGAAGGTCGCGTCGAAATTCGAGTGAAACAATATTTTCCGTCTCAATCCTGTTTATCGATTTATACAAAGCAAGACATTGATCCAAGGACGCGACATCCTGGGTTTCTCATCGCTCGTTCTCCGGAAGAACGCACTTTGTTTTCTCAAATTGATTGTAATTTCATAGCGGCTTTCTCGTTTTATTATTTCTATGAAGAATCCCGGCGTCTGCCAAATTTTTCGACTAACTTTCCCCTTTTTCGCCTGGTCCGGGCTCGATGCAACAATATTTTTCGTATGAATCCCGTTCATCGATCCGAGCAGCTTTGTATCGAAGGAAGCGTCGTCTGGGATTTCAAACGTGATGCTGAAAATAACGTAGCTGTCTTTGTTCACGTAGATGCATTGCATATAGGGATCGGGCGTTGGATATTTTTCAAGATCTCTGCGATGATTTTCCTTTCCAATCGGTCTCTGTCAACAACTCCAGGTTTAATTGCCGCGGACGGGATTTACAATCGGTCTAATGAATTCGACCTCGATATCTTTCGAGAGAAAGGAAGTCGAGGTTTCAAGAAATAACTGATGCACTTTCGATTAGAGAAAAATACCTTGGAAAATAGCTTTGTACGTTCGAATAACGATAATCGATGAAAGAATTAAGTGTCTACTTTGACTGCGATTATCTCGTTATCCATGAAATTTTGGGGCTTAGTTGATATAAACTTATTTAAAGGTTGTATTTCGACCTACAAAAAAGTTTCATGTCAATATAGGCAAAAAGTTCGCAGATAACAAGATAATTGTGATCGAAGAGGATGCTGGTGTAAGTCGAATGCTTCCACTCTCTCTCCCAGTAGGAAATTCTATTTATAGATCAGCCGCGGGTCAGTTTCGCGCGCTCTGCTCTTCCACGTTCGATTTCCGCCAAGACAAACATGCTCACTTTAGTTATGGTTATCTCGTTACCTATGAACTTTTAGCCATAGATGGCGTAATACTTTTTTGAAGATGAGATCTCAATCTACAAAAGACTTCTATACGAATACGAGTAAAAAGTGTACAGATAACGAGATAATCGCGATTAAATTTTCTGGTAATAACCTTCCAACGTACACGGAAGAAAAATGATTTTGTAGTCTTAGCAAAACTAGGTTTTGCTGGAAATTATTTTCTATCATAGCAGAAATATTATTTATGGCAGCAAAAGATATATTCACACAATAATGGTAAATATAAATTGCGATTATGGTGATACTTTTTTCGGTAAAAATATTTACTATCCCAACTAATATTTTTACTATTATAGGACGTATCCTTTGCTGCCACAGATAATATTTCTGTCGTGATAGCAACAAATTCTCGGTGAAATTTAGTTTTAATAAAACTGCAAAATGATTTTTTTCCGTTTAGGCAATGAAATTCTCATTTAATTTGCATTATGGAGCTAACCAATCCAATCACCAGAGATGCATATATCCCACGAAAGTCGGGAAAACTTTTCATTCGAAAGAAAGAGAGAGAGAGAGAGAGAGACTGTCTCGTTCTCGTTCTCATCGGAGATGCTTAAGAATTCCCGAATGTAGGCAGCGAAACGCGCGTCCGCTTTACGTACAATGACGCCTACGCCCGTCGCCGTCGTCGTCGACCTCTTCGCTCGTCGTCGCCCTCGCACGAATGCATATGCAATCCCGCGTGCACGCGCGCCCGCGTAGGAACCCGACATTCAATCGCGTGCTCCTCGCGATAAACCTTGCAAAGTCTCTTAGCGTCCTCCTTATTATTATTCCTTTCACCCTGCGATTCGAAGCGTCGTACGTATAAGAAATTCCACGCGAATATGCGACCAGTCTCGTAACTCCATATAGGAAATATTATAATAGTTGCATCGTGAGTGCAAACCTGTTGAAAAGAAAAGTGTGGCCAAAGTATGGCCGAAGTCTGGGAAAAGTTGAACCAAATAATATGGCTACGGATCGTATCCCAGACTTTCAGTTGGTAGACGATGCGCTCTTCCATTAGAGTTCAGTTGTTTGTACGAGGTTATGTTGTTCTTGTCAGTTGATACCTATTAGTTCAATTTATTATGTTATTAAACCTTCAAATTATTATTAATGAATTATATTCTAAATAATACTGAACAAGTCATTATAGTTTAATAGTGAAGAACCCTTATAACAGAATTGAATCAAAAAGGTAAAGGTAAGTCGAGTAAATTTTACTTTTCAGCCGATATGAAAAAATTGTCCGGCTGAAAATCTAGGACAGCCATACTTTTTTGGTTCAATTCTTCCCAGACTTCCGCCATATTTTAGCCATATTGTTTTTAACGCGGGACTGCTTGAAAAAAATGGGGAACTCTCCCAATTACATCGAGAAGAAACCATTTATGACGAAAACATTTCCCGAGGACATCTAAAATACGTTTCCGAATTTTTGAACGGCTGATGCATCGCGGAATGATCCCGTACAAACCCTCCTACGCTGCGAAATCCGGATTATATCGCTGACTGTCGCTTCTACACGCGCGCGAAACGATGGAACATTACCACGTTGCACTGCGCAAAATATGGAGAGCCGCTCTTCCTCCCCCGCGCGGCCGCCTTCGCGCAAATTGCTCGCAATGCGCGACTCGCGCGTGCGGAAAGGATAAACTTTGAGAGCCAATTACACAACCGCTTCGAGAACGAACCCGCGGATTACGGCACGTTCGTATATATAAATACGTATAAAGGTGCCAGTTTCTTCTTACGTATACGGTAGACATTGTACTTGGAAGGGGCGCTATCGGAAGGCGCGCCCACACTAAGTAGAGAGTTGCACTCGCAAGCGAGGACCGGGCGATACGCACGCACGCGTGCTTATAGTTAGAAGCGTGCGTCCGTTTTCCTCGCTGCAAAGGGAGTCTATTTACGATTCGATTTTCTCACTAGTTTCTTTTATTGAAAATTGGCAAAATTTCGGCGAAATTATTATAGTTACCCTGTATTTTTTTTCGTTTTTTATCTTCGACCTCAACCCGTCAGCACTCGCCCTCTATAAGCATATTTTTCTCTTACGCAAATTTTCACGGTATAGGAAAACAATTTTTTTTTTCGAATTTCACTGAATCTTTTTGTTTTTAATTTACACTGAAAGAAAGAGCAATAGTAGTTTCAGGATAAAAAAAATTCTCGAAGTATTTGAATGATTTTCGTAAAAGTTTCCTATACCGTGAAAATTTGCGTGAGAGAAATGCTCATAGCGTGAGTGCTGACGGGTTAAGCTAGAAAACGATACCTATTTATAATCTGTAACATACACTGAGGAAAACATTTGGTTGATCGAAATAAATGTGTTTTTGAATGCACATTTATTCGATTAGAATGAATGTCGATTGGACGTATGTAAATATTATTAATTTAATCGGATATTATTTGGATCGAATCTATATTCATACGAATCGAATAAACGTGCTCGTAAGACTATCCAAAAACACGTTTATTTCAATCAAGCAAATTATTTTCTCAGTCTACGTTTTCGTATTGTAAGTCTATTTCTCTAGCGCTCGACGTTGCTTGTTATAAATGCGTCTCTTAAGGATTTCCGATGACGGCACAATGTCGTAGAGAGAAACGCGCTTATAACTTTGCGAATAGTTGTATTTTCGGACATTTCTTTTTCTCGTGCAACATTGATTATGTAGGTATACAGCTTATAAATCGGATTTAAAAATATGAATATTATTTCACATGCAAATATTGAATTAGAGGAAGCAGGAGAGTAGGGGATGACTTCCAAGTTTAAAGCGGGTTCTAAATATATAGAGGGTTTACCGTACACTCTCTTATTTACTTCGCGCGTGAGTCAATGGTGAAGTTATAATAACAAAGGAACGTTAAGTCATCCGCAACCTTTAAATATTAATTGTGCTAGATATACGCAGGCATGGTAAACGCGCGAGATCGAGATTACGTCACGATAAGAGCGTCTCGTCTTACAACGAGGGAAAATTACATGTTTTTCTTCTCAGCACGTTTTCGCCTAGCCGAACGTTCATCAGTGCATCATATTACTCGAACTGCAACGTAGGTTTAGATAAATCATTATTTTTTCATAAGGATTCGTCACAGGGTTTATCGGACGTCCAATAAATGTGAGCACACTGAGAAAAATGTATAGGTGGCAAAGCAATACGTATATAGCTATGGTAGCTATACTTTAAGGCTAAATAAGGTTAACTGAATAGAATAGCGATACCTTAGTTCCATAGGTCGTATTCCACATTTAGACAATTATCTAGGCGACTGTAAAAACATTTGTTATTCTTTAGAATAATCGTTATAACAATTGGAATATTTGAGGGGTTCCATTCCAAAACTCGCCTTGTCCACTTTACATAAAATTTTACAGTTCGCAAAAAACGTTTTACCAGAACTACGAAAATATTAGGTAACCAAATATACACTAGTAGATGTATTATAACATGCTTAGGTGGTGGATTTTGACACGTTTTAGGTGGCTTAACGCATAGATGGCTATTAACAGACGCCATAGAGAAGCCACTATCTAATTTTCTATATAAACGGGACAAGGCGAGTTTTGGAACGGAATCTCTAATTTCTTCATCAATGATAATATCGCTTGATGAAAAATATTCAAATTATTATAACGATTATTCTGAAGAATAATAAATGTTTTTATCGTCTCCTGGATAATTGTCTAAATGTGCGATACGACTTATTAGAAATAATGTATCGATAGGTGGTATAGCAATACAAAATACTCATAATAACAAGAGTATTGCTGAAATAACTATACGTATAGCTGAAATAGAAATATTTATCGCTAAAGTTAATTAGAACTTATTCTCATATTAATAATCTACATACTAGCATTTTGCCGTACAATCTATAAAATTTCTCTCAGTGCGGCTCACACTGACGAGCAGTCAATATACGTAATAGAAGAAGCCGACGGAGAATTTGACACACTGTCTCGTCTGCTACGCTTATTTCTAGTTATCCTTTTCTACGCTCCTGCGTTAAGGATCCCTCGAAAGCCAGCGCGGCGAGCGTTTGATTGAACGGACAAAAAAATTGGGTCAAGTGGTCGCTCGTTCGTTGAGAGGATCGTTAATTATCGCAAACTACCGATCGTTAATTGATACCAAACGACTCTGCATCGCCTTGGCAGATCTTAAATCCGCACACGCGCGCGCGCGCCGTTTGCACGCTCGCGTCGATTGTAACGTTTGGCACGCCCCGAGCGGATTGCTCGTGGCCGCCTTTTACGGGCCCGAGGAGCGCGCTCGCGAATTGTCTTTTCCGTTTCCGAATTCCTCCTTGACGACGTCGTGCCTCTCGTTTAGTGCGAGCGCCGGTGAATCGGAAGCCCCGATTTCTTGATTTTTTTAAATTTCCGCTTGTACACTGAGTATAAACGTGTTTTTGGATAATCCTGAGAGCGCATTTACATATTTGATTCGAATGAATACCGATTTGATCCAAATAACATTGAATTAAATCAATAATATTTATGTTCGTCTAGTTAATTTTTGTTCTAATCGAGTAAAAGTGCTCTTAGGACTGTCTAAAAACACGTTTAATTGACTTCCCAGATAGGTTTGTATGATCATCACGATATTCATACAAACTACTACACAATAATTGGTTGTTCTGGTGATTACATTTGTTTCGCCACTTGAATTTGAAAAAATAACTATTCTTAAATAAATCATTAGATTTATTGCATTATAGTGTGATTCAAACTAATTGCTATATTGATTGTAGCAACATATTTACGAAAAATTGTGCTTATATTCAGTACATATTTAGCATTTTATTTGCATTATTTTAAAATGATTTAGAGTGTCACAAATTTGCTTGCTTAATGACGACTCATAAAACGCACAACCTTAACGCATTTGATTAGCCAATACCACCTAAAGTTGCTGTACAATTTGGGTACATTTGTCTATCTGGGTCGAGTACATTTCTTTGTCAGTGTATGTTCCACTGCGAAAACGAATGAGCGATACGTACCTAGTTTGTACACTAAGACAAAAATCTAGTAAATTTAACTAAATCGGCGATTACGGGTGGGAGAATGCAGATTTCGTTATTTGGACTAATAATTGACTCGAACAGACTACAGCCTTTTTCCTTCAAATAGCCGTCAATCGTTGTAACCAACTTTATTAGTCGGAGCAGCTAATTCTACATTTCCCCACCTGTAAATGCAGATTTAATTGAATATGCCATTTTTTCTCTCAGTATACCCTACCTTTCAAAATTTCAAATTTTTCGATAGTAAAATGTCATGTTCAATTAGAGACTTACATGATAAATACTAATTTCTTCTTAATCAATTTTTCATATCTCCAGTACGATCATTCCTGCGTCACTTATTACGCCTCATCGAGAAAATAGAAAACTGTCATCGGTATTACCTAGCGCGTCAACAAATCCGACATTCGAGTCGCGTGCACCGATAACGAGCCACGCGCATCGACCGCCGTGTGTGTGTGTGTAGTGCGCAAATTCTCTTTTCGATGCGTTATACTCTCGCGCAGTCGCTGCAGTCTCAAGTGCGCGCATTGGACATTTCCGATGCATTCCGAGCCGCAATTGGCGGGCTGCTTGCTGCGGCTGCATAGAAGAATGCGCGTCTCGTGTGTCGCGCGCTCCAAAATTAACATTCTCGCGTCGCACGCGAATCCTGAGCGATCGCGGAAAATTGGCGGCCGCGGCTACAAATCTAACGACAAAATAACCGGGAACGACGACGACGGCGAAGCGATTCGCGCACGGCCGTTTGACTGCGGCTCTCTCGCCGGCCGTCAATGACCAGCGCGCTTTCATTCATACGAGAGAGAGAGAGAGAGAGAGAGAGAGGACTCTCCATTGTGTGCCAACTTCGAGTACGGTACTTTCCCCCCGCGAAGGCCTTCATTCATAAAAACCGGCGTGGAACGACGAGCTGGAGGTAAACTCGAGTGCATATCCAAGCCTTCCGGCGAACATTCTTTCCCCCGCCGAATTTGGAACCGCTCCAAGCTCTCGCGCGGTTCCACTCTCGGGCAATCGCTTCCTGCGGAGCGGCGCCGACCGCGCGAATAGAATCGCTCCTTTCAGCGGCGCCGAGAGGAATCCTTTTCATTCGCGCGTCTAATTGAAAGGAGAATTTATCGCTCCGCGCGGTTTCTCGGAAGCGCGGGTTCGATCTGCCGATTCCAACCGGGGTGCGGTGGCTGCGTGAGTGATTTAGGATTTTTTGAAAATATTTATACTTCCTCTTAACTATTCCGAGCGAAAAATTAACTTGGCTGTCAGATTGTTATTTTCGCTAATGGCAGCCGTTGTCTGAGCTGCCATAAGAAAGTATTTTCCCGTTAATTCCAAACGAGGGCCAAGTTAGGATTTAGTTGGGCATCCACGTTAATTTTATCCCGGCTTTCCTCGTTAATCCCAAACTATAGGACCCAGTTTAGATTTAATTTGGCCTTTGGGATAATTTTACGTTATCTTGGCCTTTCGCATTAATTTCAAATGAGGATAACCTATACTGGCCCAAGTTGGGAAGATCTGTAATGGTCCTGATTAAAAAAGGGTGGAATATATATTTCTATATAGTAAGGGCCAAGATAATATCGTGGCAAATTAAATTGGTCCAAATTAACGCCTAGAAAGAATTTCCACTCGGGTATACAGTTTACCCGAGATTTATCGTTAGAGTTATTCCAATCGTTACTTCGATCGTGGATCGAGGCGATTTTCGATTCGTTACGCGATAATAATCTATGGAGTCGATCGAGAGAGACAAATTTTATCGTCATCTACGCGGGATGAGTGACTCGGTCCTGATTTATTCGTCGCCCATCGCGGAACGGTCGTCGCGCGGTCAAACTAATTCGTCGCCGGAATCTCGCGGGGCACGGCACGCGCGTCGTGTCTGGTCTAGGTCACGAATCACGCGAACGACCGGTGAACGAACTTTTCTAATACGCGGTCTGCATTCCTATCCGCTCGTTGTGTGAGTTCGCGATCGTATTGTCTCACGACAATACCCTCCCGCCTATTCCTCTTTAGAAATGTTTGGTCAACCCCCGGCTTGCAGTTCGCAGATCACTGGCGGTTTTCTACTCTTGGCACAACGTATGACGATGCGTGTCTGTTTGAAAAAGTGGAATAAGCGTCCCGGTTGAAGTGAGAGTTGAAAATCGATTATCTTGGAAATAACAGGAGATATCGAAAAAAAGTTGAAATAAAAAATGTTTGTTCATCTCTTGACTTTAAAAAAGTTCCTTTTGACTTTTTGCATATCTCCACTGTATTTCGAGATAATCGCGTTCAAAGATAAATGGAAACTGAGGAGTTTCTGTATCCTACTTTTACCCTATCTTGATTTCAGCATTTCAACGGCATTTTTTAAATTATTTTGGAGATTGGAATAAAATATACGTTGCTTATAATCGATATTGATTTGATGATGAGTCTGAGCTCCTTGCGTCAAAGTGCAACGCGCGCCAGTATTTCCAGTCCAAAACTATTCTTCGGATCAGACAGAGAAGAGCTCGACTGCGCAACGCCCGTCACTGGATCAGTTTATGTATTTACACGCGGATTAGTCTCGGCGCGCGAACAGTGATCAGGGTCCAGCTGCAGACTCTCTCCAGCCGTATGTGTTCCGCGTAGCGAATAAATACTCGGTCACACCTTTAGCGGCGTGCTTATCCACTTCTCGGGACGGTATATACTATATCTGCGTATTTGCATAAAAGCTGCGGCGCCTTAAGAGGTACGCGCGTACGCCACTTTATTAACGACCCGGGAAGTACATCTGATTCGAAGATAATTGCAACCCGTTGCAATTGTTTTCCGCGGAATCCGATTGCGCTGCCGCAATACGCTTTAATTTTTTTTTCTTTCCCGGTAAGAGCAAAACGGAAGAACGTAAATTGCGATTCTTCGAGATAACCATAGGTTAACTCATAGGCGCGCCACTATGTTCGCGTGTCGGAAACTCGTGACTGTCGTAACGAAAAAATATTGCAATTAACGTTTATCCATCGTTTTGCCTAATAGAAACTCAGATTGTGTATTGGAATTTATCGATTTAGATACTTTTATTCGCAGAATTGAACAAAAGTACTTACCCCGTGTTTGATTTAACACACGCCTGTGCAACGGTTGCATATCGAATGCTCGTAAACAATACGAGATGTTTTTTTTTTCAAACAAAAGGGGTCGTCACCGTGCAAACAATTGGATACTTTATTTGCAGGTTGCTTTGAGCGATAAGAAAAAAATACACGAACGTCGCCGTTCGCCTACATTGCATCGTCAGCAGATATAAAATCTAATAGGAGCATTCGCTCGATCTCGATGTTGGTTTTTATCGACGCAATGGGACGTATGTATACGTAGTCGAAGACCTTATGTACCTACTCCTGAGAACATTCCGCGCGGACGTGTCTAATTCGCGCGGTCTTATACAAGAAAGAGAAAAAGAGCGAGTGAGATTTTTATTAAGAAGCTGAATTGCAAGAGAGAAGATGAAGGGAAGAAGATGCATCGCCTCCTGGGATATGAGTAAACGACTTTATTATATTCTGTCGCAACGGAACGCCAAGATCATCCCACGAGCAAAGCCGCAGCGAATATTTTCCGGGTGAAGAAATATGTCGATCGATAGCCGCTCGCGAGGGACACGCTGGAATTTCTCAAGGATTCTGGGAGGATCGTGTCCTGTCGCGAGCAACACGGTTTCTGCGTGGAAGGTCTCGGCGGATCGACACGATCTGTACGCGTGGATCTCTCGATCCCTGCGCATTCGAGCTTCGATTTCGTCATCCCTCGCCCCTTTCGGCATAATATATACACGCGCCCTGCTGGACGTCGAATTCCGATGGGCGCTTTTTTAGCATTCGCATCGACTTGATGTTCTTCAAGATCGTAATGCACAGAAATACT
The DNA here is from genome assembly GCA_963678675.1 of Xiphydria camelus. Taxonomy (NCBI): domain Eukaryota; kingdom Metazoa; phylum Arthropoda; class Insecta; order Hymenoptera; family Xiphydriidae; genus Xiphydria; species Xiphydria camelus. Next base: position 25,033,931 of record OY783195.1, on the reverse strand, counting down.
CGAAAAACACAGAAGTTTCCGAAGGAATCGAATTTATTTGCTTTTTTTTTTTCGTTGTTTTGTAACGATTTATATATTTTTATCGCGCGTAATTTCACGTAACATTGCCTTCCAAAATAACGATGCCACGAAAAAAGATTTTAAAAGCTCCCATCGCTAGAAAAGCATTGGCTCGTGGCCCAGATGTCTTCTATCTGCAGTGTGCTTGAAATTATCATTTTTTATGTACCTAGAGGCACTTTAAAAATGAAAATAACAACGTCACGCATATTTTGAGGTCATTTGAGACACTGAAAAAAATTCCCCGGGCTCGATTCGACGAGATTCATATACCCGACGATAAATATAATAATTAGTTTCGCGTAATTAACGCGTTTATCCCGTCTTCGATTCGCGGCGCGCACCTCTCGTGCCCTCGTACGTCTTTCAAGTGTATGTAAATTGAGTGGAAGACGGCGAATCGTTTCCAGCATTGCTACACGTAGAGGCACGCGTGCCACGCAGTCCCCTTTACGTAAGAATGCGCATCGTACGGACCCCTGCAGGTGTCTCTGGGAAATGTCAATCGCTGCACACGAGTCTAGCCCGACGACTGTACGATTATCTTACTATCCGAGAATTATCCGTGATAAATCGATCGGGTATCGCGTTCCGGGATAATTAAGTTTGCCGAGATCCTCCTTCTCCTCCGAGAAGATCGAACGGGGATGTTGACACTTTAATTGGTTTCCAGTAGAATTAATTTCTATCGGAATTATTATCTCTTCGCTCGTGAACCTTTAACCCGCATCGGTTGGATTATTTTTGTCGATCGAAATGTGTGTTTCGAAAAAGCGTGTCACCATGAAAGTTGTTCGCAGATGAATTCTTTCGTGCTTACATTTTGAAGAACTAGGAAAAATGTATACTTTTTTAAAAATATCCTTCATCTGCTCCTTCTTTTTCTTAGAGATGAATGTGCGAAGTATATCTCGCATCAAATAAACAGTAGAATGGAATTATTTTAATTCCGATGACCATTAATTCACTTGCGATTATCTCGATACCAGTAAACATTATATCCTTATTTCAAAGATTCACACAGATTTCGAGATAAATACAATTAATTCTTCATTTGTGCGAACTGAGAAAAATAACTAGGTCAATTTAACCAACATTCTGGAGATGATGACCAAACCGTTTGGTGAAATACGAGTCCTCCGTCTCTTTGGTTCAACTGACCTGTATTTTAGTTAGAATAACTAAACGTATTTAACTATATGCGTTTTGTTATTTTAACCTAATCATTTTTCTCAGTGCACTGAGAGAAATTTTATAGATTGTACGACAATGCTAGTAGTTTATTAATATAAGAATACGTTTCCTTTGTCTCAGCGATACTTACCACCTTACCTTACTTACTTATTTTTACCAGAACGAATAGCTATTTCAACTATACGTATAGACATTTCAAGAACGCATATTGCACTGAGAAAAATAATTAGGTTAAAATGACAAAATGCATCTAGTTAAACACGTTTAGTTATTCTAACTAAAATACTGGTCAGTTGAACCAAATGTTTAGTTATTCAAACCGCACGTTTAGTCATTCTAATTAGAAATTGGTAATATAAATAGGTACATTTAACCAAACACAGATGGAGGATCCATATTTCACCAAATGGTTTGGTTATCGTCTCCAGAATTTTCGTTGGATCGACCAAGTTATTTTTCTCAGAATGCTGTTGTCATATTTGGTATCGATGTGTATTACCTATACTATCTAGTTAACTTATCACTTAGCCTTAAAGTATACCTGTCAAAGCTATACTTATTGCTGTGCGACCTAAACATTTCTCTCAGTGTGCGCGAGCCCGTAACCACGCTCCATGTTTCCGTCGAATGCAAAATATTTATCGGGCGTATCGAAGGTCGTATATCGATGGATATGTAGCCGGGGTAACACGGGAGCCCATTGTCCCACTTTCGGAGAGAGAATCCGAAGGTGAATCTCCGCCTATTATCTCAGGTCGGTTTCGACGAACGACCGGGGTACCGCGGTACCCCAGACCCTACCCTGGCCGCTCGTTAACGAAACGAGTCATCCGTTGATAAATCTTTTCCATCTGGTACAATAACTCGCCTTACACACGCGCGCGTATCGTTGCCAGGCCTCTATCGCTGCGTATCCTTCCTTCGTCGTGCGCTCTTCCCTCTCATCCCTCTTCATCCTCCTCTTCCCTCGATTTTTTTTCGCTCTACTTGCCCCACGTGGACACCCTTTCGATTGTCCGTAGCTAAGAGCCCGGAACGCTCGACCTCTCGTCGACTCCGAAAAAGAATTCGCGTTACGATCGTCAATCGGATTTCTATTGGTGACACAGAGAAAAAGAATAAGTTGGATCTACTAAAAATTACTTGCGTGGCCTCAAGTGATTATTTACATCATTTAAATCTTTCTTTCATTTTAATTAAATATTTCTTCCTTGCAATCGCATATTATTCCAAATGATTGCAAGAGGAAGAGATATCTAATTGATGTATTAACAAATTTCATTGACATAACTAAATAATTACTTGCGACCCCGCAAATAATTTCTAGCAGATCCGACTGATTCTTTTTCTCTGTGAATATTTTATCGTTCCTCCGGGCGGTTCGAGGAATCGAGAGGGGACGGAGACTATTATAGAATAAGAAGATTACAGATTCTCGACATATACGAATGTAGGTCGACCGGAAATATTCTTGCAATAAGCGATAATAGTATTCTAGAACTGTACGTTTCAGAGATGTACACCTAGCGTCAATGATTTCGACCAGCTTTGCGTGACGGTACTTGATTTCAGTCGACCGTAGTTGAACAGTACAAACGGATCTTCTCGTTTTGCCATGAAGCATCAGTCAAATTTAGCCTTCATGGTGAAACACTGAGAATCACTCGAATCTTTTCGCTATGGTTGACTCGATTGAAGTAGCGTCACCCAAAGGAGAGTCGATCAGAATCATAGACGCTAGGTGTACATGCAGAGATGTATGTACACTCAGAAAAAAATTTGCTTGAAGGAACTATAATTTCACCAGAAATCGTGGCCGATTTTAGCGCCAACCGCGATTCCACAGTTGCTCTAAATAATAAGGTTCTGGTTATAGTAACAAGAGATTAAGATTACTGCAGTTTGCAGCATGGTCAATTGATGTCCCCAACCTCTTTTTATATAAATAGTTGATACTACCATGCAGTAATATTGATCCACTTTTGTGGTTAATCAAACCATGGTCTATGGCTATCACAAACTACAATTTTATTGTTAGTATAACCATGCAACAAAGTTCATTTCAACTGCATTCATGGTTTGTCAAATTGTAAGCATGGTACTAGAAACCAGGAAAATTCAATCTTGCGATTATGGTTGATTTTCCTACTAGCACATTTCGGAATTTAAGACGTACCCCTTAAATCTGACGTTTCCCATATTTTTTCCAATTTTTATGAAGTGGTTCGCCGCGAGGATACTACTACTTTCTTCCATAATATTCCTGTGGGAAGGATTTGTTTCTGCTCTACTCTTAATTTTCAGTAACATTTTTACATTTTCTAATACGGGCACCTGCATTTTTGTACATTATTAGGTGTTATGCGACGCTATATTAAATAAGTTACTCCTCCATGTCGATTCCCAATAAGGGTAGTTTCTCTATAACATCTACGAGAGACAAGGACCAACTTGAAACTCGCCTAGTTATCCGGTGTTCAATATACCAGGAAAGTTAAATATCGAGAGAATTTCGCTCAATTCGGCTTTCCCTCGTGAACTGCTCGAAAACGTCGAGATACAAGATCCCCTTACAGCAAATTCTCGACATTCCGGGCGTTCGCGACGAAAGGAAGTTTCGTCTCTCGAATTACCGACGGACCGAGTCGATGGCGCTGCGCCAGAAACCATCTCACGGAGACGCATTCTACACCAGAGGGAAGCAAATTCTTTCGGGAAAATAGAAAACCGCTCGCTCAGAGATATGAATATGCCTGGCGGCAATGGAGTGCCGATGAAAAATAGTTAATTGAATTGAAATTCTTAGAAACTATAAAATACGAGGAAGCGAACGAATAACGTTGCTTAAAGACGATAGATGACAATTTATTTTCAATTATACCATTAAATCAGGCACAACCTCGCGATAACTATCGATAAAAATATATCCTGCAGCGTAAAATCGATAACATACATACGCGCTCGTTTCACCTCGTGACATCGAAATGGAATCTGCCCCACAGAAATAAAACGATCAAAGAACCCGTGCCTTGCGTGCACGATTTCTATACGGCGGGTCATTAGGTTTCGTTAGCTCCCTTTTTTCAGTTCGGGGCAGCTGAACGATTTTCAATCGGCCGAACAAAGCGCGCGATCGCTGATGAATTGGTAACGCGATAGCCCGGCGCTCCGACCGGTTCAACGAGGGTTAGATTGAGTTAGGTTGGAACGAGGAGCAGTGCATCGAACCAATTGGCTCGGGGCTTGATTGATTATTTATAGCTTGCACTCGCGGCAAACGTCGTTCCCGACTGCAGTAGCGATCAATTTAACCTCCCCGGAAAGTAGAAGAAGAGAGGCGCATAGTCCGTCGAGCTTGCGCAGCCAAGGGACGCGGGTCAAACGGGTAATATAAATTGGCCCTTGGGTAGAACGGTCGCCAGTGGTAATTGGGGGCCACGTCTTCTGTAACTCCACTCCGGTCGGACATATCGGTTGCTGAATGCAATAGTGGCACAAGTCAAAAAAAATGACTTCTGACATTTTGTTAACAATGAATTATTCTAGTGGTTACTAGAGTTCATTATTGACAAAATGTCAGAATTCATTTTTTTTTTGACTTTTGCTACTATTGCATTCAGCAAGCGAGATATAATGTAAATCTTATTGCAGCTTTATATGAAAAAACTTATACCAGTAAATTTTACTATATTTACAATAAAAGAAGTACATATGAAGGTTTTCGGATATTTTTACAGTACGGTACAGTAATTTTTCTTCTGGAAATATCAAATCCTGATAGTTTATATTACAATTTACTAGTTTTTACGGAAAAATTAGTTTTCGTAATAGTAGAAACATTCGAAAATCCTTATGAGTACACCTAGCGTCAATGATTCTGATCGACTCACTTTAGACGACGGTACTTTATCGAGTCGACCGTAGCTAAACGGTACGAGCAGATCTTTTTGTTTTGCTGTGAAGGACCAATTAGGTTTAGATCTCATGGCAAAACAATAAGACTCGCTCGTACCGTTTAGCTACCATTGGCTTCATAAAGTATCGGCACCCAAAGCGGCTCGATCAAAATCATTGACGCTAAGTGTACTCATAAAGGTTTTCAAATGTTCTTACATGTGCTGAAGAATAATTTTTCGTGAGAAGCTGGTAAATTATAATGTGAATTATCATGATTTAATGTTTTCAAAAGAAAAATTACTGTACCGCACTGTAAAAATATCCGAAAACCTTTATATGTACATCTCGCTTATTGTAAATACAGTAAAATTTACCGGTATCAGTGTTTTTCCGTGTACAAAAATCTAGATCACAGTGTGCAACAACTGTGCGTTTTAGGAGTCTTTCTTTGGCACCGTTATTTTCATATAATCGAATAATGAAATTATGTTTCGGAAATAATAAATTAATTTTACACATTATTGTGACTCGCTAAGTTAAATTTTGCATAAACTTTTTGTCAACATCAAATTTTGATCGCGCTAGTATCTAAATTTCATACATCATTTGCAATGTACACTTATAACAAATGACTTCTAATGATTTGACGTAAAAATGAAAAATTTTTGGAGCAACTACAACTTGATGCATAGGTACTGTGAATCAAGAATACCCGATTGGGCCGTTATTACGTAATTCCCTTTCGATCCAATTGCGAGTCGGACCAATTTTATTCAAAACGCGGTGGAATATTTTTACCGCGCAACGCGAAATAAAGGACCAGACCACGTCGCGCCGTCGGGATGATAAAGGCGCCCGCGAAGGAACTAAGCGCCTAGCCGCGCAAGCGTTGCAGCGCGCATAAAGGCTGCAGCGGCAGCGGTCGAGGGGAAAAAAATGAAAGAGGGTCGAGAAGAGGCGAGACGCTAATCGATAGCGATCCCAGAAGAAAGGCTGTACAACGAAACGAGCTCCGCGAGGAGAGGAGACAAAAAAGGAAGCGCGAAAGCGAGCCGTGGAGCTCGCATCGCGCGTTAACGAATCCGCAAAAACCCGGGGGAATATTCCTCGCGCAACGACGTCAAAAAGGACGAACGAGGACGCGCAGGTGGAGGCGGCGCAGCGCCACTGGCGATGACCGAGCGAGGAGGAAGGAGCTAGGAACAACGAGCGAAGCGGCAGCCCATATACTCGTGTTGTGAGCGAAGGTCGGCCAGAAAAGTGCGTGCTTTTTGCGAGAGAGGCCCATTTGTCATCGCTCGCAGAACGATCCGCGCCTTCGATCGATAAATAATAGACGATAACCTATCGATTATAGCGCCTTGCCGTGGGTGTATCTTCGGGGCGACGAAGAACTGGAAGTACAGTCAAAATACGTTGCTTCGCAGTTGCCTGTCTCCTTCGAGAAATTCTTTTATCTTGTCCATATGTCCGTTGTTAAGACCGCCAGTTCATTCATTAATTCATCATTCTATACAAGAATTCCTTAAAATATTTTTAAAAAAGGAAACAACATTTTATCACACAGCTACAAAATGTTACTGTAAACCTGCTCGGAGATATGCTACGTTATTTAGAGAGTAAAATAATCTTCATCGGATATTTAGTTTTCGAGTGATTAATGTATAAAGAAATAATTTAGAGATCTCGCCATCCGCCAATTCAAAAAAAATGAAGAAGAAAACGAAAATAAAGTTTCAAATCTAAGAAATAGTCATTGGGCTTGTCCGCATGTTCGTTGTTTCATAAAAATATTTTTTAAAGGAGTAAAAAATATTCATTCCTGAAAATGTTTGAAAAAAGGTAAAAAGAAAATTCATCAAAGAGCCATAAAATATTCCTATAAACCTATCTCTGAGATATGCTACGTAATTTTAAAAAAAGAATCATATCAATCAGATACGCAGTTTATAAGTGATTGACGCACAAAGAAATGGCTTTGAGAAATATATATTATACTCATTTTTTATAATCATTATATATAGGATCAAATTCATATATAGACTATATACAAACAATGTAAAATTGTTCCGCTTGCGGGATACGAGTGCTATTTAAAAAGGGGGTTGAATCGTTGCAAGGGTTTCCAACTCTTTCGAGGATCGACTGTACCGCAAACGCCAGAAAACGAAAGAGGAAGAAGAAGAAGTACTAGAAGCACCTACACACCCGCCCCATCCGCGAGCGGCAACAAAAAGGACTGCGGCTATTAAACGCGTAACTACTCGTACGTTGGATGTCTCGCCGACGCGGCCTTCGCTGGCAAATTGAATCTCCACCCCGACGCTGCGCCGTGCTTACCCTGCGAGATGCTTATATGTACATGTGTGTCCGAATGCCCCTCGGGCGTTAATGATGCTCGGAATTCGTTACTAGAGAAATTCTTCTTCTAATTAATTATTTGCGAGCGTTTTAACGAAGGCAGAAAAACAAATCGACGAGGACTCTTTAAATAAATAACGAGCGATCAAATTATCCGAAATTTCATGAAAAATCGCAGTTGACGTCAATTGGATCGATTGAGTAAGAATATTAAAGAATTCTTTTCAGATAAAACGGAGCATTCCCGACTTGACCTCCGATCGCCACGCGCTTACACAATGGAAAGCGGAAACGAGCCAAAGTATCTCGTTTGAATTCATCGTTCCACGTAAAAACGAACGATAATAATTAACACCAGCTGGACAATATCATCACCGCATCAACAATGCCGCCGTTAATTCCAACGATATTCCTGCAACTGTCAATTCAATTGTGCGCAATATTTTAATCGTCCCACTCGACGATATTCTTTTCCCTCAATCTTCCCGTCGCGATCGGACATTCCCCTTTCGCCTACCGCGCCTCGTTCCCCGAACGGGGAAACGAGCGTGCCTCGATGCGGAACGCGCGTATGCACGTACGTACGCGCGACGAGATGGACGACGACGTGTAACGGCAGAGGGAAATGCTCGGGGAACGAGGCGAGAGATTTACGAGCGCGATTATCGTATCGCCCTATTAGGAAGTAAGCAGCGTATGCGCGCGTCTCGCGTACGTCTCGCTCGTTCGGTAGCGCGCGCGGTACGAGAGCATTTGCATAGGTGTGAGAGCGCGTTTCCTCCTCTTCCACGTAGTCCGAGGAGGGACACACACGTGTCCACGTCGACCTTGTGTATGGTTAAGGCGACGCGCACGGCTACTATGTATTACCAGACATTCGGCGATACCAGGAACTCCGCGCAAATAGAGTCAGGGACGCGACCCTAACGCGGTCGCGTACCGCCTCGCACACGCGTATCGACGTTGAATCACTCCTCGACCCGAGACCGCCGGCGCACTTACCTACCTCACGGAAATTTGCGGCTCTGCGGCTGCGGGACGTTCGAAATTGGCCTTCGCAACTCGGCTCGATATTGAGTTTGGCGAACGATAGCCGATGCCATTACCGCGACCCGCCCCGGAACGCGCAGCACGTATGACGCGGTCAATGAAGTTCGACGCGGAGGAGACGAACGCGAGAGACCGTGGGACGAGCAATCTCCTCGTCAGGTATTAGCTGCGCGCGCGCGCGGGGATGAAGACGTTCCTCGGCGGGAGGCAGACGTGTAATTCAGGGTTATCGTCAGGGATCAGCCGCGAGACGTGTCGAGCCGCCTACCATAACGAGCTCGTGACTAGTTTAAGGGCACTGCGCTCCTCGCGCGCCGTAAACTCATTATTTCGAATTTTTCCGAGAGCGGGACCGGAACAATTATTCCGCTTCGTCTCGTATTTCGTTTCTGCGGATTTCAATCGTTTCATATCTCGTTTCTCTCGATTCCAGTCGGACGCGTTCCCGAGACGACGAAAGCTACGGACGAGCGGCACGAATTCAAGGCCGAGGGGAAGGACGATCTTTCGCCGTTCGGCAAGGGGCGCGTCGAGTACATCAGGCCTCTCAAGATCAGCCAGAACCAATACGAGGATCCGCGTGAGTAGATCGTAAAAAGTCTATTTCGGCGTAGGAGTTAGATAATACGCGACTGGCTCGGAACTGAAGTGGACCGATAATTCGTTTGACCTGGTTTAGCGATGAACGTACCTATTATTGGGACACGTCGGTATTTAAATGTGGAGTCTCTCTCTTGCTGCTGGATCGTTCGTGATATTTTCAAGATTATGCAAGATAAATGATATCGTAATTGACACCTTCTAATAGCACCCAGAATGTGCTAACAGCAAGTGAATAATTTACTTCTAAGTTCGTCCTACTAAAATGTCGATAAAAATCACTTTACAAAGTACATCACAGGTTTCAAATATCAAAATAGGTAGAGTAGCATGATACTTTGCGTTCATAATCGGCCTGTAAGATGAAAATTTTCTCTTCAGTAATATTTGGAGTAATGAAAAACAGGCGAATTGTAGCGGAATAAAAATGCAATCGAAACAATTCGACTATTTATTTTTCGAAATGGAATATGTATCTTAAAAAGATCTAAGAATTTCTCGTTCGTGAGAATTTTCAGCACATACAAGGTATGGTGCATTTCTTTTAAACAAAGTGAACCTTAACATACTTCTATATATTAATGGTCGCATGATCGAAAGGGCAATCGGAAATCGGACATTGGCGCCTCGCTGTCTGGTGACAGAAAAGGGCACTATTGCAGGGCTGGAAGTTGGTCACTTTTTAGCGACTTAGTGAAGTTGGTAATATTTTTCCAATGGGTCACAAGGGCAAACAGTGAGCATGCTTCGGTTCGCCGACGATATAGCGCTACTAGCATCGAACAAAGAAGAACTAGAAAAGGCGCTTAACGAAATGGAAAACATCCTAATAGAGAACTACAATATGAAAATTAATAAGAAAAAGACAAAAATTCTGGTATGTAGTAAGAAAAAACGTAAGAGTAAAACTAGAATAAATATAGGCGACGAAAGCGTAGAAGAAGTACAGCAGTTTTGCTATCTAGGTAGCCAAATAACGACAGATGGAAAGAGCCTAAAAGACGTCAAACAAAGAATAGCGCAGGGAAAACAGGCTTTTAATCTGAAAAAGAAGCTACTATGCTCAAAAAACGTCAGCCTAGAGAGTAGGAAAAAATTTCTCAAAACATACGTGTGGAGTACAGCTTTGTATGGGTGCGAATCTTGGACGATAGGAATGGTAGAAAGGAAAAAATTAGACAGCTTCGAAATGTGGTGCTATAGAAGAATGCTAAAAGTAAAATGGACCGAGAAAATCACAAATGAAGAAGTCTTGAGGAAAATAGAGGAAAACCGGCGGCTCTGGGAAAATATAAAGAAAAGAAGGGATCAGCTGATAGGCCATATAGTGAGACATGAGGGACTGCTAAGAGACATCTTAGAAGCAGAAACGGGAAAAAAGAGAGAGGTAGGTAGGCCGCGGTTAGACTACATTTCGCAAATCATTAAGGACGTAGGTTGTTCGAAATACAGGGAAATGAAAAGACTAGCGGAGGACAGGAAAAGATGGAGAATGGTATCAAACCAGTCTTAGGACTGATAACTTTATGATGATGGGTCACTTATACTTCACTTTTTTCATCAAAAGTCACTTTTACACCGTAATTTTGATATTTTCAAAATAACTGTTACTAACAATCAGTGGACGAGTTACCTGTGACAGATGCATTAGACAGAAAGAAATAAGAGATAAGAATCAGATAGGTAGGATTGCGTCAATGACTAAAAAGTCAATAACAGTATCGTTTACACTGGTACATTTCTTTTCGAGTCACTTGCGTATACATAATCGATTTGGTCTCGACGAGAGGGCTCGTCTTCCACACCTACGTCTCGCGCGCGGTCCATTCGAAGCTGACCCGTATTCGCGCTTCTTAAGCCCGCCGTCTGCGACCGCGCGCTAACTCCGTTGCAATTACATGCAATTAACGCGTCGCAGTCGCGGTCGGATCGTGATTCGAGGGAACAGCTAGCTCGTGGCGGGTCATGTTAACGAAGCGTAAAGTCCGCGATTGGCCATATCTACGAAGGAAATCGGGGAGGGGTCCTCCGCGACGAGACGCGCTCGTCTGCCCGTGACAATTATTCGGGTCTCGGAACGGAGTTTATATTCGTCGAGCGCGTGGGATACTGTCTCCGAAGGTCGCTCCTTCTCTCCTCGTAAGATGCGTGCCCGGGGTTTACGGGTGGGTGAGTAATCGGGATGTGGCTGCGGCGCGGGATTTTGATGGTTTGGGAATAAAGTAGACCAGATGCTATATATGTAGAAGCGATAATTAACGTTTTTTTTTTGTTTTTGTTGAGAGGTATTAGAATGCAGTCGAAGAATGAATTCCTGAAAGGATATCGATAGTTTGAACTTTCGATATTTTCGCGATAGTTTCTTTTCTGCTCGCTCTTCAGGAAAATGCTTATATTTTAGTTTACTTATTTCTTAGAATTCCAGATTTGTCTTCTTCTTTGTCTTCTTCTTTATCTTCGTCTTCTTCTTCTTCATCTTCATCATCATCATCTTCTTTTTCTTCATCATCATCATCTTCATCTTCTTCTTCTTCTTCTCCTCCTACTTCTTCTACTGGTTTTCCTATTCTTTTTTTTTCGCATCCAAAATCCGAAATCTTAATGCAACTAAATCTAATAAATTAATCGTGTCATCATGGATACGTACACAGATAATCCGCGGACTATAAATTGAAGAGTGTAACTTCTAATTAGTCTATAAGTGCCAATTTAATGAAATTTTGGATTTTGTTGTGAAAAGTGTCTATGTGCCAAGGCCAATGTTCCCTTAAATGTGCCGTTTGAAGTTAAAATGTTTCATATGAATAAAGCTTATTTTTGCATTAATGTCTTTTATCGTTTAATTCAAACAATTTATATCACTAAACGCTATTAACGATTTTTTGGCACATAGACTAATTAGAAGTTACACTCTTCAATTAGTCAAGATATATTTTCAACCCCGTCTTCTTTTCCCGCTATTACAATCCTCCTTTTCAAGCTCCACTATCTTTCTAATTGATCAAAGCGTACATTCATCCATAGGTATGGTGTCAGTCTCAAGATACAGCTATCAATGACTCGCTGCAGTAGATACAGCTGACGTCGAAACGTATTTTCAAATGACGACGACAGTGAAAGAGGTGAAGTCGTCGCTTGGCGCGAAGCCTAATTGCGATAATTTGAATTTCCGTCGTCACGTACGTGCGCACGTACCGTCCTACGCGATGGCTACACGAGCTGGGTACCCCACATGAGTGCGCGCGTAACTACACGTAACGCAACGCGTCGCGTGCAGCGATATGAGACATGTGCGAGGCCAGCCCACGCCGCGCTCGTGAAGCCGACAGACGAAATCGAACAGCTCGCACGCTGTTTTCCTCCTCCTCTCTTACTTTCTCGCGCGAATACGGTAATATTTCCCCGAAGCGAATTTCAGAGAAACCTACGCGAGGAAGTTGCGCGTGAGTGGATTCAGGGGGAGGACGCGGGGACGGGAAGAGCGTCGAGACGGTGTCGGTGAACCGTAGTCTGCCGAAAGTCGACCTCGCAGTCGTCCAATCGCACCTAATTTTAATTAATGTATTCCGAGGTTCGCCTATAAAAGTTATTTGGAAAAAAATGAAACCTCTGGAATCTATCGATCGATGGATGACCTTGTACTTTGTAAAACAAAAGAAAGTATCTATAGGGGATTGATTCTAGGAAAATCTTTGTCCAGGTAAAGTCGTTTTTTCGGGGTTTATCAAAATATTAAGGAGGCTCTGTCAGTGTTAGGGAATTTGAAAACCCGTCACAGGAACTTTTCTCGCGATATTTGTGAATGATCTCGCTATAAATAAAATAGTGAAACTCACTAGCAGACTAACGACTGAAGAGCATATCGTTCCTGAATATCATGGCTTTGCAGATCGGAGAATAAAATGATAATTACGCCTACAAGTGACACGTAGCACTTCTGTGGATGGTCTGAAAAAAATATTTACTACATGTCAAAAAAAATTATTACTGTGTCAGTCGAATGCTGACAAATAACTCGTTCTGAGAAGACATTGCATTGAAATGCATTGAAATCGATACACCAAGAAAACAGTTCATTTGTAGTTAATAAATGTTTGTTTAAATGTGACGAAATAAACATTTTATTAGACCAAGTAAATATGTGTTAATTGTTATAATATTTATTTGATTTAATTAAATCTTTTGAGGCAACCATTTGAACGAAATTAAAATTTTAAAAATTGTTAATTTAATTAATTAACGTATATTTTCTTGTCCTAACGAAATATTTATTTCGCCGTATTTGAAATTACATTTATTAACTATTAATAATCTATTTTTTTGGTGTAGCGAATAGCAGACCACACATGCCGGTAATTATAATACTTCGCATTTTCCGTAAATACAAAACGAAAAGTGTCAATATCTATCAAATCAATTTCAAATCTCATTAGCCGTGACAGTTGTCAGTGGGAATCGTCTGTGATTTTAATAACTCGTTAATAAATTTTTAGTCGCAATACTTTATTATTATAAAACTTATTTCCAGTATGTAATCGATCATGCTAAATGGTTTATAATATATTTTATTGCGCAAAAGTCATCAAAAATTAAATGAGAGTGGTTCGCGAAATTTTTAACACGTTACCAACTGCAACAATCTTGACAGACCTCCCCTTCAGGTTTTATCGAAATGTTAACACTCTTCCGTACGCGGGATTTACGAGCAAAAGTTTGAGGAAGCTCTTCCCCATCAACTACACATACATATGAGTATACATAGATTCGCGCAAAAGCGGAAGCCTTCTCGCAATCGGCTCAACCAAAGCGCTTTAATAGCTTCCTAAAATCGATCCCATAAATACATACAAACGACCGACTCTGACTTTCGTATCGGCCGCAAAGCGATAAGTCTTCCGCTTTTCCCTCGTCGCGCAATTTTCGCGCAAGGTTGCTTCGCGACTCGCGCGTGCGTTCGACGCGCTAGCGCGCGATATACGTCACATTCCACCTATTAGTAACGTTTAAACGGCTGCGAACGAGTGCAGAGTGAATGGTAATGTCGACTGGATTGTTTGTGAGCGCGCACGCACCGCAGTGTAAGTGCACTGACCCGATTGTGTCATCGATAGGTATACACGTATCCGGTGGCATCGCGCGTCGGACGCGCGATCGCGATCTTCCTCCATTTACTTCGCGATCGACGGCTTATCGCAGCTCCCGAATTTTTCTCGTCCTTGACATTAGCGCATCCACGGTGGGTGTCGATCTCTCGTTTCTCCATTGCGAAACGTTTTCTCGAATAGAGGCCTGGACGGGTAAATCAAAGCCGATTGGCTTGATTTATCTCGTCGTATCGATTTAAAATTATCCGATTTTTCCTTCTTTCAACGCAGTCGTATCTATAGCGAGCCTTGGGTCTCGAGTACGTTTTTCTCGAGAGGCGATTTCTCCATACGAAAACACAATCGAGTCGTTATCTACTATGTTACGTATACGTCTATTTCTGGCCGGTCCTACACTGATTGTGAGAGAAAAATTGGTATATTCAATGAAATCTGCGTTTACGGATGGGGAAATGCAGAATTAATTGCTCCGACTGATAAATTTGGTTATAACTATTAACGGCTATTTGAAGGAAACATTCTGTACACGAATAAAATTGAATGATAACGATTACCAGCCAGAATAGTAAATAGGTGACATCTTCGAGAATATCGTGTTGAATAATCTGCAGTATAGCAATGATTACCATTCGAATAGTGATGATTATTATTCCCCAGATTATTCAACGCTATATTGCCGATGTCGTCACCTATTTACTATTCTGTATGATAATTGTTGCTGTTCAATTTTCTTCGTGTAGTCCATTCGAATCAATTATTAATCCAAGTTACTTGATCTGCATTCGCTGCAACTGCCGATTTAGTAAAATTTACTACATTTTTCTCTCGGTTTATACGGTGAAAAATGAAGCTAAAATGACGAGCATTGGATGCTCGGATTCTGGTATTATGTGCCCTTTGTATGGCACTGTAAGGAAACTCAAAATTATGAAAAAATATTACCATAGAGAATAGTATCTCATTCTCTGCACACTAAGAAAAAAAATTTGCTTGATCGTAATAAACGTATTTTTGAATAGTCCTAAGAGCATACTTATTCGATTAGAATGAATATCAATTGAACGAATATGAATATTATTGATTTAATTCAATATTATTTGGATCAAATCGATATTCATTCGAATCGAATAAATGTGTTCTTAGGACCATCAAAAAACATGTTTATTTCGATCAAGCAAATTTTTTCTCAGTGCATATAGCAAACGTTAATCTAATGTGGTATTTTAAGATAATTTGGAATTTCGCAATACAGCTTTTGTGTATCATTTTCTACTATACAACTATTAGCGTTCTTTGTAATATAGCTAATATGCATTTTTTTTATAATACCGCCATATGGCAGTTTCACAATAAAGGAAACCGGGGAAAATTAATACACGAATTTGGCCCCTTGATACCACAGAAAGTAATGACAACGAGGGGCCAACTTTACGTATTAACTTACCTCGGTCCCCCATGAATCATTGGCATTTATCGCAATACAGCCTTGTTAATTATCTGAAAATATGCGATACCGCATTAATGCTTGCTACACGCGGAGAATGAAATGCTTATTCCCCCCGTGTGACAATATTTTCCATAATTTTGAGTTGTCACTACAGTGCCATACAAAGTGCACGTAGTACCAGTATTCGAGCATCGAATGCTCGTCGCTTCAACTTCATTTTTCTCCGTGCACAGAACAAACCTTAAACCAAGCCTAGAAAATTCCTACGTGTGGGAAAAAAATTCAAGACCCAGCTCTCCCTACAAATTAATTCAACCAACGAATTCTTCTCCTTCCAGCCGAAGCCTCCACTACCGCCAAAAGACATCACAGCGGTCACTTTCGACACGACGCCGCGGAGGTCTGGGACCCTCATCCTCAGTATGAGTTCACGGCGTTCGGCCGGCTCTTTCGGCTGCGTTTGTCCCAAGATTCCAGCTTCGTCAGTCCCGACATCAAGGTAGGGAACTCCACGGCGCGGCGAACCCTGCAACCTTCCCTCCTTCGAAAAAAAAGAACGGACTCTCATTTGCTCCGTCAAAGCCCCGTTCGCGCTTCACTGACTTTCGTTTATCCCACGCGTTACCCGTGTAACGCGCACAGGTGACGCACGTCGGCGAGAATTCCACGCGGAGGGAACACCCGGGCCACCAGTTGAGCTGTTTCTACAACGGCGTCGTCGAGGGAGACCCCAACTCCGTGGTCAGCGTCAGCCTCTGTCACGGAATGGTAAGTGACGGTTATAGCCACGATCGGATCTACGCGCGTGTGTAATAACGCGTATATGAATAATTTTCGAAAGACGACCGGGCGCTTTAAAGTCTCTTGGTCAACTTCCGAGCCTCCGGACCAAGTCTCCGTCCCTCTCGTTTCCTCTCGCGAGTACACGGGAAAAAAAGGAACTGCACGAATTACAATTTGACTATAGCATGAACTGCGATTCCGCCCAGGAAACTTTACAGAATTACGCGGTAATTAGGTGCACGGGAAAAAATAAATTGTAACATTTACAAAGCTCGTGGTAAATTGCGGGACAAGGCCAATTTATTGTTACGATAACTACAATTTTAGTAAAATTACAGCAAACGCTTGCAACTTCTAAAAGCTATACTATGATTTTTACTAAAATTGTAGTTATCATAACAAGAAACTGGCCTTGTCGCGAAATTTATCGCAAATTTCTTTTCCGTGTGTTTTTTCTGGTGAATCGATAGGAATTTCCGGTGAGCCTGTAGAAATTCCTGTAGGAAGGATATTACGAGGGCAAAGTGAAAAGTCCGATACTTTTTAAATTAAACACTTTCTTTTTCATGAATTGTTCGTTTACTTTTCAACACAGTCGCCTTTCCGCTCAATACACTGCGTCCAACGATATTCCAATTTCTTAAACCCTCCAAAAAGTAATTTTTGTCTAAGCCAAATCCGGTGAATAAGTTGGATGCGGTAGCAATACGAACTTCAGATCGACCAATTTCGCTGTTGCAACGGCAGATAAATGAGCAGGTGGATTGTCGTGGGGTGGAACAGAACTTTTTTTCTCGCTAAATGGGGGCGCATACTTATCTTCGCTATCGCACCACCATCTACCTACTAGAAAAGTATCGGACTTTTCACTCTGCCCTTGTATATCTGTTTAAACCAGCACTAAGTGTTTGTCCGACACTTGTACGGTTACAAACTTGTAAGTAGAAATGTGTCTCTGTAAAAATTCTTGAAAATCAGCTCGAACCTCAGCGCTACCGGATGAAACTCTAAAAATTCCTGTCTTTTTTAGTGTGTACGCACGAACGAGACTTTCGTCGCGACGCGACCTTGTCTAGTCTTTTTTCTCATTCCACCGACGTCCCGTGGAAGCGTATCTGATAACGCACGCGCATCGCGGAACGATCATAATTATGCAAATCCGTAGCACCCGTGGTGAAGTGCCCACGGGCGGTGGCAGCGGCGTAACGGCGGCAAGGACGCTGCTTAGGCTCTCGGTTAGGATTTTACGCGAAGGCTATACCCGTAGGCGCGCCTCTGTACGCTCGTCCCGAGGAGGTGCGACTTTTTACGATCGCCCTTCCCATTCCGTAGACGTGTTTCCTCTCCGCGTGCAGCTCGCCGGCCCTTTAAACGACGGTCGAATGTTGTGTAAACAACGCGTGGCTTATATGCAGTGATTTGTCTCCGGCGTCACGTCATGTGAAGTCACAGCATGTGAAGTCACAGCGGCGCTTATAGGTGGACGAGCGTGATACCCGGGCGGACTTTGTCATCGTTTTTTTCTTCGGCGGAGAATTACGGGACGAATCGATCAATTCGTTTTATCGCGTTACCTGAAAAAGTCCGAGGATAAGTGAGACGTCGCCGCGCGGCGAACGGACCACTCGTGTGCACGGATACGGGAGCGACCGACGATCCCACAACGCCGTTCATTTATTCCCCGTCGTTTCGTGCCCGCTGCTCTTAAGAATTCACTCGGTATACTTTCCATAAGTAACCGCGCGGACAGACTCACTCACACGCGCTGGCAGCGTCCATAAGCGTTGCGCGCATAACAAGCGGGGCCGCTTAATAGGTTCTGCGAAGGCGGTGCATGGGAATAAGCATTATCGGAGCTTAGCACACGACACGCATCGCTCGACATTTTCGCCGATGACTGGTTCGACGATTCGAGACGCGGATTTCGATCGAGCGAAATCGCGTTCGTCGGTTCTCGAGAGGAAGTTTCCTCGGGAGATCGATTTCCGACGAATCGTAAAATCGCCGGGATCGTTTAAATCCGATTCCTGTTTATAAGGAGCGGTTGCAACGCTTGACTTGACGAACGTTATACGTCCTGATGCGAATAAGCTATGAAGAGATCAACGTATTTGCGTCCAACGCGAACGTGTTTGAGGGAATTGATAATTTATTTCGACCGAATATAAATATATCGACTCTTGAATAAATAAATATACGGACTGGACCAGAAATGCTGCCCTAATAGTAGATTGAAATAAAAATAGGAATGAATCATTAGATATGATTAGCAGTTCTCAGAGAATTAGAGGAAGGGTGTGGGTTATTGAGCCAGGCATCGGTATAGCAGCGATAAAAAATCAGTGATTCAGTCCTTTCAGGTGGTAAGTTTGAGAAATGGGGTCCAGCGTTATATAGGTCCAATGTTTAATTCCGTGTGGATGAGAATTTTTCGATATTACTCGTATCGAATTTGCTTCAGGGGTTTTCGACCACACTAATACCATTGATAACTACGTGCATTATAAATTTGTAATCGTATCCTCTGAAAAGTGGTGACTATTCCTATTGCATAAAAAATGAACGATAACTCGGAAAACTCATCTTTAAGGTAAATCGACAACGCTGATATGGAAAAAAACTAGTTATATAAAAGTTCTATCTTTATTCTACGAACAGGGGTAACTATTCCTCTTTCGAAAAAATGGACAACAATTTCGGAATTCCTGGAGCCACTTCGATACAAATAATTTTCATCCACTCGGAATCAAATATTGAAGCTCCCTAAAGCCGGACTTCGTTTCTCAGACTTATCTACTACATAAAATGGCTGAATGACATTTTTTATCGTTGCTACCGATGCTTGCTCAAAAACTTGCATCCCTCCTCTGATTTTCTGAAAAATGCCAATGCTATGATTCCTTCCTATTTTTATTTCAATCTACTTTTAGGACAGCATTTCTGGTCCAGTCTGTAGTGTATAAAAATTACATTCGATTGAACAGATTTTCATTCATTAGGAAAACATCCCGCATAGAGAACAAAATATTGGGTTTGACTAAATTGGCGGTCATGGGTGGGGGAACACCGATCTAGTTACTTGAAGTAATAATAATTTGGTTATAATAATTAAAACCTGCTTGACGAAAAAAAGCTGTAGTCAATTCTAGCGAATTATAATATTTGTTAAATTAACTAAATCTCCGTTACCCCGTCTGTGACCGCTAAGTTAGTCAAATCTACCACATTTTTTTCTCAGTGCAAGAGAAGAGTTTAGTATCCGTACGTAACGAGACCCTTAATTAAATAAGAACACCACGTGGCTCGCCACAAACCCCTCGCAACGCGCGAGGCGTTTGATCGCGCTAGTGCAGCTCCGCGGAATCGCGCCTAATGGAGATAAGAAAATAACACGCGCGCACGAATCGATACTAAAATCTCGAGCGCCGCTCGTAAGTCTCTCTTGGCTGCTCTCCAGGAGAAATACGCGCGTACACCTTTGTGCAGCGTGTGTATACGTCGATTTAACTGCCGCCTTGGCGTGAGCTATCCCACGTGCAGCAACGAAATCGAAAGTCGAGGTCGCGACTCTTCGCAGCGATTGTGCATTTCTCGCTTCCCGAGAAATCGCGGAGATGAAAGTAGGTACTCGCGCGCGAATCGTTCGATGATGCCTTTATTAATGCACGGATGAAAGGAGAGAATCTCGGTTAACTTGCCGTTGACCCCTTGCTACCGCTATAAACAGAGTTCCTCGGAGGCCAACTGGAAATTGACGCAAGCTTTCTTTCATCCACTGGTTCTATTAAAAGCTCGGGATCATCGAACCTTGTACCACGTGTCCGAGTGTAAACCAAACATAGGTGTTATTTGTTTCTCGGTTGATTTTTCGCATGGAATCATGGTCATAGTTTAGTGTCGGATGTATGGTATATGGAACAACAAGGAAGAAAAAGGGGGAATTTAGCCATGAAAAAAAGGGAGAACGTGTGAAGAAGATGAAGATAAAGAAGAAGAAGATGAAGATGAAGATAAAGATAAAGATGAAGATGAAGATGAAGATGAAGATGAAGATGAAGATGAAGAAGATGATGAAGAAGCACTTATGCACGAATTAGAAGAAGAAGAAAGGAAAGAGACATTCGCGCACGAGAAGGAAAAAGAAAAAACGGAGGAAGTGAAAAATACCCACGTATGAGGGGGGAAGAAAAAGCTGACGGAGAAGAGTTACCTCCGCGAGGTGTACGTAGCCGTACATTTAACAACTCTTCCGCGGAGTCTCGTAAAATCCTTCGGGGGAACTATTTTCTCCCTGAAGGCCGTCGCAACTTTATCGTTAGTCGCTCTATCGCGGATTGGGTGGATCACGCGTAAATTTACTTCGCCGTCGCCGCGGGTAGGGAGTTTGTTTTCGCAGCCGCTGCATCTGCGATCGTCAATCATTCTCTTTCACGGTATCTCCCGATTCGAGCCGCGCCAAGTCGATTCGAATATATATGTATCTATATAATAGCGATATCGACGTTTTCTTGTAATAATTCACCAGTTCTTTTAGTAACACTCGTACCAAACGTACGGATAATTCGGAATAAGACGATACATTTGGTTACAGGCACGATCGAATTTTTCCAAAATTATTTCGTGCCGTGTTCGAGAATTTAGATCGATTCATGCATTGAGAGAAAAAAATGGTATGTTCAATCGTATCTGAGCTTACGGGCGGGGTAATGCAGAATTAGTTGCCCCGACTAAAAAAATTAGTTATAACGATTAACGGCTAATTGAAGGAATCAGGCTGTCGTCCATTCGGGTCAATTATTAGTCCAAGTAACTTGATTTGCATTCCCCCACTCGTAACCGCCAAAAAAATACTTGGTCCAACTGTATATAAATAGTCTTATATGGCGGATTAAATATGTAAAGTTGCAGCAAGTAAATATCTACTTAACAATCTTAGTAATCCAACATATATTAGTTGTGAATAAATGGATATTCGATTGAACACAATTATCTAAATTAAGAAAATAATTAATCGGTCGAAATAGTTCAAACCAAATAAATTGGTTGAATCGATTTATTTGGTTTGAACTATTTCGACCGATTAATTATTTTCTTAATTTAGATAATTGTGTTCAATCGAATATCCATTTATTCACAACTAATATATGTTGGATTACTAAGATTGTTAAGTAGATATTTACTTGCTGCAACTTTACATATTTAATCCGCCATATAAGACTATTTATATACAGTTGGACCAAGTATTTTTTTAGTGCAACTAATATTTACTCACACTAGTTGTGCCTCTACTTGCAGTAAATAAACGAATATCGAAATAAGCACAATTTCCTTATAACTTAAATGAATATATTACTGTCTCGACTAATTTAAACTAACTAAATCTTTCAACCAAATTTTTTTCTCAGTCTACGTATCTTCCATCGCCAATGACGCGCATACATGCGCATTGCAGCAACTGCGAAAAGCAGCTGACGGATGATGGATGCTGCAATCTGCCCGCACCCAGCTTTAGGGGTTCGGTGGTACTTAAATTTCCCCCCTGCGCCTAAAGAAGATTAACGTGCACCATTTCAAAGAGCGCTCGCTACATCGCAGCGGCACATTCGTCGCTAGATAAAATATGATCTCTCGTATCCCTGCCCTCTTGTTCCACATTTACATCCCTCCCACCCTTCCGTGTACCGCCTCTAGAATCGATGAACGGAAGACCGATAACAGAGACTCGAAACTCATTAGAATCTCTCCTTCTGTCATTTAAATTCGCGGAACTGGAAACTTCTTCGCCTTCTGATCGATCTTAATGTATCGTACTTTCCTTGGTGTCTTCTCATGGGCACGAAAAAAAAAATAACGCAGAGCACGAAGAAAGAATCAATTTACTACGATTACAAGATGGATCGGCACTCGAGGAGAGGTCAGCCTCGTACGTCACATCACACATGCCACATACGCATCATCGACGCGCGAACAAAGCGTCGACGAAGCTTTCGTCCCGATCCGACGAAACGACGACTTCATCGCAGCCGCTGATCCGATCCTCTCGACCGTGACCGTAGAGCGGGCGGCTAAAAAAAATAATTAGGTCGACTCGACTGCCTCGAACTTGATTCCGCCAGAGATTCACGAGCGCGTGCCATGGTTTATCCTTCTCGATCGAGGATCGGATCTCGTCGACGCGCCGGCGCGATTAGCGCGCGATAGGCGTGGGAGGGAAAAAAGAGGGTAACGACACCGCCGCGAGGCGAGCTTTTCGATGCCGAGACGACACCGCTCTCGACCGCCGATCTAGAAATAGTCGCGGTTCAAGGTCTGAGATGTAATGGTGGTGGGCTTCGCAGTTCGATCGCGGCTCACGGTGGCCCTTCTTCGGCGCTCGCTTCGCGCGCTTTATCCGCGCCGACGCGTTAAGCTCCCCTCGACTGATCCGCGCTTCCTTCTAAATCCGAGAGAAGCGGCGTTGACGTTGACGTTGACTTTTTCTTTTTCGAGAGAGGATACAAATTTCGCTGGCAGTTGGACAAATAGATTTTTCGTTATTTTTTTCTCTTCGCCTCGCCAGTGAACAGGTTCTTCGTATTCGTACCCCTTTCGCCGGTATTATTTTTTGCGCATTCGCGCTTGGATCGAGCCGAGAACAGAAAACGATACCCATGAAGAACAGCCACTCGACTTATCAACTCCTCGTCGATTTCTCATTTGTCGACGGGACTGAGGAGGGGGGAGAGACGGCGACGGAGTGCAATTTATCAGTGTCTCGAAACAGAAAGTTCTCCGCGGACGAGAACGCTGATAAAAGGAAGCGCGGTGACCACGAGAGACGAGCGAGAAAGTGGGAAACTCTGATCCTAATGGAAGAGGGATCGAGAAGTACGGGGATACAAAATTGTGTGAGCGATGCACGATATGCAAATGAGAAGACTCGGAAGAATTTAAATGCACGTCGATGAGGCCTACGCGATTATCGCAGAAGTTCAGGCGGAATCAATTAGGAATTTTCCACGTCCGGTGAATGCACACGCGATGTGATGCGCGCTCTCGACGGGTCAACAGGTCGCGCGCGAAGGGTCCGCTCTGCGGGGAAGGTCCTCTGATATCGCGCTGCACTCGGACCTTGAGACGCGCGTATGTGCACGCGTGCGTGTATATGCGCGCGTGTATCTCACTCGAGGAGAGATGCTCGTCGCTCGCCGATGCCGTCGACTGACAGCGATCCGAACAGAGCTCTTGATAGATCGACTCCACTCGACCTAATTTCATCGAAGCGAACTTGCGAATCTCGGTCAGAATTCTTTCTCCCTCCGTTATGCCTGCTCCCGTCGTTCCGTTTTGCTCTTTCAATTTAACGCGCTCAAAGAATCACGGGGAATCCCGAAGAAAAAAGAGGAGAGACGATAATCCAGGCACAGATGCTGTACCGAAACTTTGTTTCGGTACGTAAATATATGGGAAAAGGTGAAATAAATGCCTCGATTTTGAGGTTCAAAATCAATTATCTTGAAAACAATTAGAGATGTTGAAAAAAAGTCTAAATGAAAAGTGTGCGTCCGTGTTTTTACTATGGAAAAGCTATTATGACTTTTTAGGTATCTCCACTGCGTTAATAAGAAAAGCGCCTAACTCCGTTTTAGAACATTTTACAGAAGAGAAGAAAAACCGTTTATTTAGACGTTATTCTAATAGATGGCAGCAAAATTCCACTTTTGCCAAAAAGTGGAGTTAGGCACTTTTCTTATTAAAGGGCGACGATGTGTTAATTATTAGAATGTTTCTTTCAATCAAACAGAAACAGAATAATAATTAACGAATACTTCCATGGCCCAAAAAAATATTTCTTTCGTCATAATCAAGTATACATATATTAACTATAAATAAACTGTTTTCTCACTATAACACATTTTTAATCAGCAACTCGATGATTGACGTAGCGAGGCTCGTTATTGCTTTTTCTCAATCGCCCACGAATTGATTAGTAAATAGACGGATCGATAGATAAATATCGTTATCACATGTACGCGCACGGCCAGCGAGACGTATACAGAAGCCGAGACAGCGCAGGCTGTTCTCCACTTTAGCCTTCGGCGACTCCTGCAGTGAGCGCTCGCCGTACGAGTCATACGCGCGCGCACGATACGTCATCCCGCGTCTTTCGCGGGCGTAACCCACTTTTGCAAAATTAGATTCGCACGCGTGCGAATCCCAAGGCGGCTGGGCGAGGAGACGTGTGGGCTCGCCTTCCCGCGGCGTTTGCTTACACTACGGCGGCTGGAGTCCGAAACGTTAAGCAGCCGAGAGCGCTCGTTACGGGGTTACCCGTGTTTAACCTACTTTTTCGCACGTGGTACACGGTCGGAGCAACCGAACGAACAATTATTATCGAATCATTTTTCCTCTCCGGTGAGATTTATTCAGACTTCCCCCCCCCCCCCTTTCTCCGGTGCGGATAGTGAGCAGACACCCCCCGAGACCTTAATTCGCCTCGCGTTCTCGGGGAATGCATATTTTATTTGACTCTGGAACCAAGTCATCGATCTTACTTCGAAATTTATACCGGCTTTTGTGTGGAGCATTCCAGCTGAAGGCTGCTTAAACCAGGTTAATACCTCTTTTCTTCCACCTTCAAATAAATAACGCGTCGATCCTCCTTTAGAAATTTATACCAGCCATCTCGTACCGAACATTCTGGGAGCGTAAGGGTTGTTGATGGGGGAAATTGCGAGAGCCCTGAAAACCCCGCGGTGGAGTGTTATACGATGAATTCCGAGGGTTAATTACGCCTATAGAGATGTACATAATGACTGTATGGGATTCGATAAAGGGTTTGTTGTTTATCAGGGCGTGAAGTAAGTAACTTTAATCGCACACGGTCACATCAATTTTACGCTCAGATTTGAAAATATCGTGTAAACGTTTGCTTCCCTACACCTACACCGAGAAAACAGTTATTTGAATGAAATATAGATTAATTATAACATATATTTTCTTGTCCTAATGAAATATTTATTTCGTCGTATTTGAAATTACACTTATTAAGTATTAATAAACTGTTTGTTCTGCTTCACCTACACCGAGAAAACAGTTTATTTGTAATTCATAAATGTTTGTTTGAGTGTGGCGAGATAAACATTTTATTAGGTCAAATAAATATTTGTTAATTATTGCGATATTTATTTGGCGCAATTCAATCTTTTGAGGCCACCATTTGAATGAAATAAAAATTTTAATAATTAATATATATTTTCTTGTCCTAACGAAATAATTATTTTTCCGTATTTGAAATTACATTTATTAACTATTAATAAATTGTTTTGCTCTCCTTCACCTCTACACCGAGAAAATAGTTTATTCGTAGTTAATAAATGTTTATTCGAATGTAGCTAAATAAATATTTTATTGTAGGTATCAAATAAATATTCGTTAACTATTACGATATTTATTTGGTACAACTCAATCCTTCGAGGCAACCATTTGAAAGAAAGAAATATTTTTTTTAATTAACCTACATTTTCTTGTCCTAACGAAATATTAATTTCGCCGCAGGTATTTAAAATACATTTATTAACTATTAATAAACTGTTTTCTCAGTGTATGTACTCACACGCGTTCCCGTCGTTCAGCTTTAAAGAATTAAAAGAGGAAAAATGCGTGGGAGTCGTAGTGGATCGACTTCGAGGATTAATTACACTTTTAGATACCCATGCGACGCGCCCACGCGAAGAGCCCCGTTCCGATAAGCGACCAGACGTTTATTGGGGCGAGGTAATTAATAAATTAGTCGGTACTCCAAAATAGGACGGAGATACCGGATAATTGAATCGGGAGGCGAGCCAGAAATCCAAGATAGAGAGCTTCAGGTCTCGGTCTTTGATCCGCGGTTGCCACGCGCAGCGTGGCCCGTGTTTTACGTAGAGCCTCCCTGTATGTAGCCGTATACGTGCACGTGAACTCGAGAGGCGAATAAGAGGGAGAAAGAGAAAAAGAGAGAGGGAGTACACCACGCAGTACTTCCACATATCGCGATACTCTCGCCGAGGTATACCTATACGCGTATGGTATACCTATAAATAATATACCAAACGCTTAATATCTGGCGCCAATAACCCCATTAACAGAGTACGGGATACCTACGATACGTACATGCCGATGCTGTTTTTCGTTGCCAGCCAAATAAATTTTTACGCTTCCTTCGTTCTGCCCCTTCGGAAATATGCGAGTTTACGACCCTCTCCTCGCTATCCCTTTCGAACGGAAAGAGCAATTTGCAGGAACGAGCGTCTCGAGGAGCGGAGCTTTTTCCTCTTCTTCCTCTTCTTTCTCGAGTAGAATATATACTATATGTGTGTATACTTACATGTCAATGTATATTATACATCACGTCTCGTCAAGTGGGCTATAGACTCGTCTAGACGTCTCTTCGTTAACCAATACTAAACCGATAAAATACGAGTCTACATCCACCAATGGCACACGTGAATACCATACATTTCAGAATGAAGTTCAGTTGAAGATACTTACACATGGGTCTCTTATTTATTTTTCGATAGAACTAATCGAAGGTTTTTTGCTCTTTATTTAATTTATAAACAATAAGACGGCGGTGGGCAGACGTGAATACCGTACATTACAGGATAAGTTTACTTCAAAGTACTTATATAAAGGTCTTTTATTTATTTTTTGACAGAATTAAAAGCGGAGCTTTTACTTGCTCTTTATTTCATTTATAAATGGTAAAACCAAGGCGACATGCATGAATATCGCAAGTCTCAGGATAAAGTTCATCTGAAGATACTTACAGAGATCTTTTATTTATTTTTTGATGGAACTAAGCGAAGCTTTTATTTGCTCTTTATTGATTTATAAACGATGAGACTGCAGTGGTACACAGGAATATCGTACGTTCCAAGACAAATTTCACTTAAAGGTACTTACAAAGGTCTTCAATTTGTTTTTTAATGAATCTAAGCAGAACATTTATTTGCTCATATTTAATTGATAAACGATACAACCGCGTCTATGTATTCCGAGAAAAATTAAAAACTGGAAAGCCCACATTCTTCCTGGACGAATCCTTGACGTTGTGTATGTAGAATAAAATATCCATCTTCCCCATCCAAAATATAGTTACTAGCCACGAGCAGTGCGTACCAATTACAATTGGTACGTCCGAACGTGAACTTTTAACGAATTACCGGCCCATGCAAATGTCCACCCACGCGCGCGCAAACGCGGCGCCGTGGACTCCGGGTACCACGCGCGCGCGCGCCACGCCTCGATACCACGAACACCTCGTTTCTTATAATCGCGACGTGTCACCTCTCGCGCGCATTATTATGTCTCGCGTCGATCGTCTCGCGCGATCGGCATCGCGAGGAGATGATTACCCACATCCGGATCCGCCGTTGGCTTCTCGTCACTGCGTCGACGTCGACGACGGCCGAACGGACCGTATATAACTTCGCGGTGAAAGCTGACCTTACGTTACGACGCGAAAGAAATAATCATGTTCGTTTCGATCGCGATTTTCTCGCTTCTAGTAAACTTTTAGCGAATATCGGTATATAACTTTTTTGTAGATCAGGATGAAACCTTCAAAAAGTGTCGAATCAAGTTCGCTCTAAATCGCACAGATAAGGAGATAATCGCCATTAAAGATTACAATCAAATCGTGTTTCTTCTATATCGCAATAATAATTTCCTCACCGTGTCAATCGCAATTTTCCCCGCAGTCCGAATCAATCATGTGCAAGTAACGAGCGACGCGGCATTAAACGAGTGCACCGAATAGAATCAAGCAGGACGCCTCGCAAACGAGTCAATTAACGGAACTGCGCCAAGAAGATGGATTGCGCTTTGCTCGGATCTGACGGTGCAGTGACGAGCCCAGTCAGTCTCCTTGGTGGGTGAAATCTAGCATCGCGTCGCGCGGCGACGCGCGTGACATCATCGCGCACGATACGTTCCGCGACGACTACGAAAGACGGCCGACGATACGATCTCGTTGGCGCTCGCGCAAAACGCCACGATTTATTGTCACGCGTGGGAGTTTTATGAACGCTAATTGTCGACGCTTCGCGGCTCCGCTTCGGCTGCACGTTTCGCTCGGGCGACGAGAACAAAACGTTCGCTTTTGTCGCCTCGCAGACACGATTCGCGCGTTGTCGCGTCGCATTAATCTCTCCACTTCGCGTAATATTGCAAAGGTAATTATTGATTTCACGCACAGCTTTGGTCCCATCCACTTCGTCTTCGTCTTCCATGGGATATCATTTTGCAGTCGTTGCAATCGCGTTGGAAATATCTGCGGAATGCAGTTATACTTTACACTGTAAAAAATTTTAGTAAACTTACTACACATTTGCTACACTGAAGTATTGTGAATTTACAAATTTAACGTAGCAAACTCAAATTACCATGAATGATTAATAATTTTTCAAAACAATTATGCATTTCATGCTTGTGATTATGGTTTATTTTACTACCCACTTTTCTCTCAGTACACTCGTCAAAATTGAAATTATACGCATAATATCTTCAGTCGTTCCTCTCGAATAGAGTATATGTAGAGTCGTGACACACGAAACAAGGAACGCCTTGATCTTTCAACTTTCCTCATAGTCCAGAGAGGATTCTTGTTCGTAGTTTTACTCCCTCGTTCTTCTCAAGTCATAATACTAATAGCCGAGCATTGTCAATGAACGTTGGCACAACGAATCCGTATCACTTCGATCTACATTGCCATTCTGAGTCATCGAAGCTTCGGTACGTAACATATGTATACTGGAGGTGGCGCTAATATGGGCCACTAAACGAGTTGACCCCTGGTCACTGTGGTTTAGAACGAGAGATGGAAGCTTCGTTCTCTGAGTCACCAACGACTCGCGATCAGTAAGCAACTCATTCAAGAAATTGAATAAATATGAGCTTCCAACTCCAGTTGTAAACATCGCAGCGATTAAACGTCATAATTCAAAGAAATTCTTCCCCAGTTCGAAGAATTTCATTCTTACGCGCTACGGCTTCGAACAGAGTCGATCTTCCCTGCGCAAAACGTCTGTCTCGCCGCGTTTCGCGCCAATGTGACGCGACTGTTTGTGGAATTGCGCATTCTGTTTCCTTTCGTTTCTAAAACGATCCCCGCTGGCCTGCAACCCCGCGTGCGGCGGTTACTATTCGCCGACGCGCGGCCTACGGCGAGTTACTTCGGGACTGGGTCGACACGGGGCGCTCGGCCACCGTCGCACATCGTGGTGATGGAAAGTGGAAGCGTCCGCCGACGAATCGGACCGGCCAGTGGCTACGTACCGCGGTCCACCGCCCAGGCGCGCTCGCCGACGGTCTTTCTTATACACACAAGTGGAGGCAGACCGGTACGGTCAGACGGCCGAGAACTTACTCAGCCAGCAAAAATAATCGAGCTTCTAAATTTATTAAAGTGGGATGGACGGGGGAGGGAGGTATTTCGGTGTATGAAGAGAGAGGGGCGACGGTACGGTAGAGGGAGGATGGAGTGAGGAGAGGGGGCCCGATATATACACCGAGAACAAAAAAGTGCTTATTTTAAATAAGTATGATATATTCGAATATTTCTAATATATAGCGCACATTTATTCGATTCGAATGAATATCGGTTGGATTTATACCATATGAGGCTGAACTTACATGCCCGTAAAGAAAGTTCAATCACTATTATCTCATTATTTATGAACTTTTGGCCAACATCGGTACAAGACTTTGTCGTAGAGAAAAATATGATTTTGAATAAAATATTATACAAACATGAGCCCAAGTTCACAGATAATGACTAATGAGATAATACTGATTCAAGTTTCTTTTCCAGCGAGTAAATTTAGTCTCATGTGATATAAATATTATTGATTAAATTAAATAATATTTTGATCCATTCGATATTCGTTCGAATAAAACATGTGCTATTATTAGGAATATTCGATTGCTATATTTATTTGAAACAAACACTTTTTTTTCCCAGTGTACGCATCCTCATATGGGTTAAATTCTAAAGAAGGAAATAGTGAAATATAATTATTTGTTTTATCACATCGTTTCACACCACGCTCGACCATTAATCGATAAAGTACCCCGTCGTTAATTCTTAATTAATCGAAGTAACGAATCGCTCTCCGCACGACAACCGTTTCATTTATCCCACGTCGTCTCCACGTGCGCGTCGGGTTCGTTGCTGTCGCGTGAATTTAAAACTGGGAGCTCGCGCCCCTGCACCCGGGCGAGAGAGGAGAAAGACGACCCCCTCCTCCTCCCTCTCGTCCCGTCCCGTAAAAATCACCGACGAAATTCATGGCCATCGTAAACGGGGCATTAGCCCGTCCGGTAGAATCGAGCTGGCAAGAACGGACGACTTTGGCCGCGTCACGCACACGCGACAGCGCGCACACACGCCGCGACGGACGTGTGCGTCGGTCCTGTGCTGGCAGGTCGTTGATATTTTGACGAGACGCACTCCGGGAGCAAAAACGCCATTAAAGCGTCTGGGAGGCTCGCGGTTCCATCGCCGGTCGATGTGCGAGACACTTACGGACTCATCCTTGGGACGAGCGACATCCCCGTCGGCTCTCGAACCTGACCTAGGTGCCTCTCTAGGATGACGGTTCGGTGTGTCGAGGATTTTTAGAATGTGGAAAAGGGGCGAGATTGCGATAGATTTTGATTTTGAGGAATTCGAACGTCGTTGTTTCTTTTAGAAGCCGTATGTTCAGGCAGAAAAGTTGTATATAATTTAATTGTACATCTACACTAATGTCACAAAGAGGAAAAGTGTGTAAGTTTGTTTGATTGTCGGGGGTAATCTTTGGAACTACTGATCTGGTTTAAAAAATTCTTTCACTGGTAAGGAGCCTCGACTCTCTGAATGAACATAGGCTATATTTTATGAGGTTTTGACAAAAGGGAGTTGACGAGTGACGTGGGTCATCGTAAAAACGAGCAAACGGATGAGTTTCTGGAAAACGCTGCCTTTACGGTAAAGGGTATATAAAAATGATGTATATGTGAATTGTAGGACACAAATAGATGTATTACATAATAAAGTCTGTGATAGCATATATCTAGCATCCACATGAATGAAGTCGTGGGCGGTTGCTAGATAGTCCATATATGAATTTGGTCCTATATGAATTAAATATGATTTCTATATAAACTACATACGAACTATAAATTAATTTTTTGAATTTTTGTAGATCGATAAATGTATAATCTGTATATGATTTATATATAGTCCACATGAGACGAAATCCATATATGTTATGGACTAGATCTTTTTTGCCTGGGCAATGATCGATTGATTTATCGATGATCCCTTTATTTTGTATTCTATCGATATCACAGCTTCACTGAAAGTAATGTGTCTGCTTTTCTCTATTCGAATAATATTTATTTCCTTCTAACGTCAAATCTTTATATACAACAAACTTTAGCCCTAATTGGTCTAGTTTTTTCAGTACTCATCTATTTTGACTTTTATTTTATATATTCAGACTCGAGGTCTTCCCTATTGGGAACCAAGAACGAAGTGTCCGGGTCTTGCGTTTACTTAAACTTATTTAGATTTATCACAGGGGTACCGATGATTAACGAAATTGACGGAAGGGACAAAAGTTTCTTTTTTTCATGAGCCTAGAAGGGTCTTTGAAAAACTCTGAGCTAGATGTGGACATAGGCAGCCTTTTCTTTTTAGCCAGCTGTAAAGGAGAGCAAACTAGCCAAACTTTCCCCTTATCCGTATATTACCATCCCTTAATTTAAGTCTGCATCGCTTTTCGAAGCAGGCTCCAACATTCCTTTTAGTCAGTCACTCATACTTCCTCTACGAAGACTGTCACGTCTTCGACCATCACGAATCACCCTTCGTTAGGCAAATTACTATATCTTCGCCAACAGGAATCTATGAGCTAAGAGTCGAGGAGAATATTTATTAACAAAGATCAGAACAACATTAAAATATACCATCATTTTTCCTTTTAACTCGACTATCTAATTCTTTAAACTAGCTATAAGGGTGAAAAACATCTTACAGCAGAGGATCGACAAGCCGTGCATCCCATTACGTAGAGTTTCCATCGAAAACTTGCACGAAGCCGAATACATATAATCCTCTTGAACATCATACATATAAAAAGAAGTTCGATTTCTACTTTTCTCTTCACTCTGTACAGAGCCGAAGACCGTTTTCACGGAACCATAAAATGAGAATATAAAATAGCGGTCGATAAAGAAGTGCATAGCTCCGTATATACGCAATACCTTCCGTACTTTTCTCCGAGCCAATCGCGAGAATTTGCGCGTAAAAGTTATAGAATCGTCAAACCCCTCCATGCAACTCTCGTTGGAAACCTTTTTCCTCCCCAGCAACCGATCTCGGGATACAGCGACCCTTGGCTCACTCGCCAGGCCAGGAACTACTACTCCACTCCCCCTTACCTATTCTACAATGAAAAAGACATTAGACCACCCCCATCCACCCGATTAGTTGTTTTTATTTTTTCCTTCGCTCCACTCGATCGAGGACCATTTCACGGAACCATAAAACGAGAATATAAAACAGCAGCGAAGAGCCGATAAAAGTATAGCCATCCGCGCACAATACCTTCCCCTCTTCCCTTCATCCGATTATCGTCCCGTAGGTCACAAAGTCCGGTCGTATTTCAGCTTTTCCGACGGAATCAAGGTCCGCACGCTCTCTCTCTCTCTCTCCAGCGCGACATTCTCGATAGCGAGACGCGCCTCCGACAGTCGTTAATGTCGCTCCAGTTTCCACGCGCGTCCTTAACGACCCGACGTCGTCATTAGACGCGGTGCGTCCGGCCCGTTATCGAACCTTCGATAAAGTCCCTCGTTTCGTGGACGTCGGTGCTCTCGAGTGGTCCGGAGCGCGTCGCGGGGTTGACGACCCATTGACGCGAGGTTTGACGCGCCTCTTCTCGTCGTCGCTCGGACGCACCGTGTCCCCACCGCAGGGAGAACCGCACGCGGTGTACGACGGCCTTTGTCGAAGAGTCTCTCACTGCCCGTTGCTATTACGCGCGTGATTCATCGCGCCACGATTTTAAGCGTCGCACGATAGATACGCGCGGTACGGTACGGTATGTTCGCGCGGTCCAGGGGCGCACGAATTCGTCCACGTGATACGCGCGCGAGAGTTCAAGGGAGAGGGGCGCCGGCGTGGCACACACACACACACACACACATGACGCGTGTTCGCATAAAACGACCCTGAAACATTTACTGCTCCTTAAATTCCGCCACGGACTCGTTTGTTGCCCGCGGCACTCGCGCGGGCGATTCTTCTCGCGCGGTGCAACCGCGGCGTTCGGATCTCGAGTGCGTGAGAGGCGCTTCGTCACGCGGAAGAAAGAATTTTGTACAAAGTAGTTAATAATCGGAGTAATTAGCGATAGTTCGCATAGCAAAAGTTGTCCTCGGGAGCAACATAGGACAGAGTACCGTCGTACATTGCTATTGCTAGTATGTCAAAGAAAAATTAATTGCACGTTCATAGCAACATTCGAGATGTTCCATAGCCAATAGTAACACTGATATATTACGAGTAGGTGAGTGCTATGTTGAATTATACAGACTGGACCATAAATGCTGTCGTAAAAGTAGATTAAAGTAAAAATAGGAAGGAATCATTAGATACGTTTGGCACTTTTCAGAAAATTAGAGGAGGGATGTAACTTTTTGAGCAAGAATCGATAGTAGCGATAAAAAATGTAAGTCTGTGAGAAACGAGTTCCGGCCTCATGGAGCTCCAATATTAAATTCCGAGTGGATGAAAATTATTCGTATCGAAGTGGCTCCAGGAGTTTCAGAATTTTTGTTAATTCTTTCGCAATAGGGTGGTCAACCCTGCTAGGGGGATAAAGAATTTTTTGATTATTTGTTTTTTCGAAATCAGCGTTTTCGATTTACCTTAAAGATTAACTTTCGGAGTTCTCGTTTATTTTTTATGCAACAGGGGTAGTGGATCTACTCAGAGGATACGCGATTACGAATTTGTAATAGTTATCAATGGTATCAATGTTGTCGAAAATCCCTGAAGCGACTTCGATACGAGTAATATCAAAAAATATTCATCCACTCGGAATTTAACATTGGAACACCATAAGACCAGACCTCATTTCTCAAATTTGCCACCTGAAAAGGCTGAATTAAATTTTTTATCGCTGCTACCAATGCTTACTCAAAAACTTACATCCCCCGTCTAATTCTCTAAGAAGTGCTAATCGTATCTAATGATTCCTTCCTATTTTTATTTCAATCTACTTTTAAGACAGCATTTCTGGTCCAGTCTGTTGTTCTTGCAATGAAAAATGGATATCAACAATGTACAACGGTACTTTGTACTGTGTCGCTCTCGAGGACAACATCTATACTATGTGAAACCTCATTAATTACTCTATTTATTAAGTACTCTGTGCAAAATTCTTTTTTCCGTGTGGATTTAAAGGCGCTGCTAGACGTGTGACACTGTCTGGATTTTTAAAATAAATACGTTCTCTTAGACTTTAGTGGAATTCGCGGAACTATAGAGAGCGGAATAAAGGGTAGTCTTTTATTTCGAACCTGAACTTTGGTCGAAAAGTCGATGCCTTATAAATCACGAGCAAGAGAGCTTCGTAAATAATGATGGACACATTTTATGTAGGTCCGACACTTGTGCTTCGGTCGTAAAATAAATCCTACTCATCCGACTTTAACTGCGTCCATATATATAATAACGCGATCTTATCTTTACGAACTCAGTTTTTCCCGAGCTATACGCAGCTTTTTTCCGTTTCCGGTTCACTTTTCCCGAGATCCGTGTCGAATAATCAGTTAGACTCGTCTCGAGAGAAGCATAATTCAACTTCCCACCCGATCGATCCTCCCGAGAAATCTCGATCGCACCACAAAAAAATCCTTTAATTAACGCAAGACGATAAACGCGACGTCCCACGTTTCTTCCCACCGAGCATCCCAGATACGAATCGATATCGAAGAGATCCAGGAACGATCGCTCGCATCAATCGCGTGAAAGCGCCTCGGCGATAGCAACCGCCGCCGGCGCGCGCGCGCGCGCGCTAAGTACGGAGTGCATCGCACCTCTAACGAGGCGATTACGAGCGATCGCGCGGCGATATTAATACGCACGAAGCGCGCAACGGCATCATTAATTCGAATTCACGTCGATTATTAAAATCGTCTCTCCGACGCGTATATTCTCGCCCCAATTATGCGCACCCCCTCCCTCCCCCCGTTTTACCGAGTGCAACGCACACGCGGTAGTCCCTCTCGCGCGATAATCGCTCCGGGTCATCATTGGAGTCAATTTGTGAAGCTTTTACGCGCGCGCCAGTGTCGTCGGACTTTTCGATGATTAATGGAGCGCGAGGTTCGATCGTGGGAGTGCGCGGGAACGGAGGTACCAACGAAGCGGGAGAGAGCCACTGTGTATGTCCTCTCTCGTACGTTCACCTTTTCGCTTTGTCGCTCGACGTGCCGGCGACATGCATGTATAATAACGTCGGCCCTTCCTTTCTCTTTTCTTTCTTTAAATCTCTCTTTACACTCGGAGAAAAATCTAGTTGAAAGAACTATCATTCAACTAGAAATCGTGGCCGATTTTGGCGCCAGTCGTAATTCTATAGTTGTTCCAAGAGTGAAATTCTGATTATAGTAACAAGAGATGAGGACTGCTGCAATCAAATCCACTCGCAGCGAATTTCTCTATACTCTGAGAAAAAAACTAGTTTAAAGAACCATAATTTAATTAGAAATTGTGGTCGACTTTGGCGCCAACCATAATTCTATAGTTGTCCCAAGCAGTGAGATTCTGATTAGAGTAACAGGAGGTTAAAATTGCTGCAACACCAGGTCAACTTACAGCTTGCTTGATAAAGGTTCCTAACCTTTTTTTTTATATCATTGACACTACCACGCAGTAATACTATTGATCTACTTTTGTGATTAATTTAACCATGGTGCATGGCTATCATGACCTACAACCATGCAACAAAAGTTATTTCGATTGCATTCATGATCTGTTGAATTATAAATATGGTACTAACTAACAGGAAAATTCAACCTTGCGATTACGGTTGATTTTACTACACTGAGAAGAAGTATCCATTGGCTCAACTGAATATCGGTTAAACACAACCGCAACTAACCTATCATACATTTTGCCGTGCCTCTCTCTTTATCTCTCTCTCTTTTTCCGACGCGGAAATTACTCTTCACAACGTAACATCTCCTCCCGACTAATTACCGCACGCGACACGTCCGGAAATCTTTCTAGACGCCTACCATACACGCGCGCGACACTCCCGTCCTCGACTCGACGGCTGTCGCGCGGTCCTCAAAAGTAGCGCGTCCCCCGCGTCGAAGGCCCGACGCCGCCGCACCTCGCGTCGCGTCCCGTCACATCGCGTCACGTTTCCTCTCCCGTCCTCGCGCTCCTTCTCCCCCCCTCCCCTCTCCCTCTCTCTTCCTTTTCTCTCCCCCGCGACGCATCGTTAAGGAATCGTGAAGCGTAAAGCGAAGAGAAGAAAAGGAAACGCCCTTGACCGTGGTTTCGTACTTCTGCGTATTCCGTCTGACGTTGACCTACATCACCGCGCGCGACACCTCGCTCTTTTCTGGGGCCGCGGACGAGCGGAAAGGCCGCGCGTCGCGCGCTCCACCGCGGGCTAAGACTTTAGGCGGGAAAGATTTGTCCACGCGGAGAGAATAAGCTCTCTCGAAGGACGGAAGCTCAGTGTGCTCTTCCTTCCTTTCTCTCTCGCTCTCTGGACGGTTTTCATGGGGACGACCGCGCGCGACGGCGTACGACCTATGTATATCCATCGTTATTTTTAACGGCCGCCAAATACCTACCGCAAGCGAACCGATTCGTGAATTAGTTTCACTTTTGGTTCCACCGGATTCTTCTCCTCGCTCTTTTGCTCCGTGTGCGTCGGTCGTCGGCGCCGCGGGGCGCTATAAACGCGTGGGTTCTTTATTGGCGCTTAATGAGTTGCGATTGCTTCGCGACGATGGAACGAGGTTTATTAATTTCTCCGAAGAGAGGAAGAGAAAAGAAGGAGCAGCCGTCGGCTCTGAGACTGGGTCTCTTGAAAGCTCGAAATAATTACAGGGTAATTACATAGAGCTAGAACTGAACTTATGGCGCTATTCTGTAAGATACTGCAAGCTCTGTAGGGTGCTACAATGTGTAACTCCACGTAAGAAAGCTATGTAACTTTACAGAACGTAGCACCTTACAGAGAGCTTATATTTCGATAGAAAAGTGCCATTAGAAAGCGAAAAAAGGAGAATTGAAAACGAAGAAAGAACAAAGTTTCGGAAAAAGAAGAAGAAGAAGCGTTTATTTTATGGTTTTAGGACAGACCCTCTAAGGGAGCTCGATGAAAGAAATGATAAAGAACAAGAATATGATGTGAATAAGAATAAGATAATGAATAAGATAAACAAGAAGAGTTAAAATTAAACTAAGTAAATTAAGTAGTAAATAAAAGAAAACAATTAAGATAAATGAATATGATGATAAATAAGATAATAAATAAGAATAACTAAGACTGAACTAAGAGAGAGAAAGAGAAAAGAAGAAGAAGAAGAAAAAGAAGAAGCAAAATTCGCTCTGTGACACGGTCTCCTCAGAACATATGCAACAGAAAAGCTTGCAAAGAAAAGATACAGCTAAAAAAATATAAGCAACAAAGTAAACTAGCGATGAATACAAAATTAAATTGAAAATTAGAGAACTAAAGAAAATGACAAACTAGAGGAAATTACGAAGACGTGAGAAATCGTCTAAAGCATTAACCACGGCTCAGGAAGCTTTATTGAATAGCCGCTCAAACAAATTCATTTTAAAGGCTGTTTGGGAGTGGACCTCTCTCACGTGGATAGGTGACCAATTCCGAAGCATGAGAGCTAGTAAGAGAAAGAGATAGAAAGAGTATCCAAAGATGCGAAGAACGACGAAGAATAATTTAGAACAATGATGGACGCAATTAATTAGGAGGGGAGTAATCCTTTTAATTATTTTCTCAGTCTATAACTATATCATCACGACTAATGGCGGAGCGAGGAGCCGGTGAGTTACTTCCACCAACGCTTATTCGTCCATCCGCATGAGAAAAGAATGCACGGGCAGTGTATGCGCGGAGAAAGTGCACTCGAGAACGTTAGAGCAGATAACGAGCGGAGATAACGATCTTTAGGGTGGTCTTGAGCGCTTTGTAGCAGGTGCTTCATTAGCCTGCGTTTAATTAAACGCTGCTATTCAGGAGCGAGTCCCTCATGTCGGACGGCAATGAGAGTTTAGAGAGGCGGGAGCCTGAAGAGGCTCCTCGGACGTTACGTACACATATTATAAGAAGAATGTCGTCCGCTCAAGGGTGGTCTTTACAGTTACCGTACTATGGATCAACTCAAGAGAGTGAAATTAACAGATGCACCGGATAATTCAGCATCCAACGCGACAAATAAGAACGGTGCCAAACCGAGTTGGCCCCTGGCCACCGCACTTGACAGTGGGAATTACGGGCCAACCCGAGCGCGCGAGATCAACAGCTGTGTATCTCCCGAGAGTCGAAAAACTCAGCCTCGAATACGACGACGACGACTCGTACGCGCGCTAAATTAATAGACGCGTATCTCCCGATATTCGAACGACTCGGCGTCGAACACGAGACGTTAAAACCATGCCAAACCGAGTTGGCCCCCGGCCACTACAATTGACGGTAGAAGTAATGGGCCATCTCGCGATCGCGAGAGATATCGCGCTAGACATTTCTCCCGGTCACATAAAATAATCAAGCTGACAAGTACAAGTGGGTCCGCCATCTCGGAGTCGAAAACAGCGGTGTGCCAACTCGAAAGTATCGTTCGGTTCTCGCCGAATCCGAACTCGTTAAGACGATCGCTTATATCGCGTCACGTGTCTCGACTCTTCCGCGCAGACGACGATGACGACGACAAAGGGGAGCGACCTTGTCGTCTCGTTAAGCGTCGGCGTCGCCGTGTCGTCAACGGACGGGAATCGTTCGGAATTCAGCAATTTTCGCGACCTCGACGCCGACGTCGATCTATTTTCAGGCGGCTCGAATCGAAAATAAATTCGAATACCTGGTCGAATCTCGCCAGCTGCTCTCTGTTTCTGCTTTTATACGTAATCTTTTTTCTCCTTCTCTCTCTCTCTCTCGCTTCTTATTTTACCCGGTCGACGAGTCTCTCCGCTTTTTTTCTGACTCACCCCGAAAACGCGTGGACCGCGGCCACGTCTGGTGGCCCCACGGCACTACGCGCTCCGTGGTTTACGTCGACGGATGGAAAGCCACGCACCGGAGCGAACGTAATTATACCTACTCCTTTCGAGGATCCTACGACTCCTCCTTCTCATTGTTTCTTTTATACTTTCCTCGTCGACCCTTTTTCTCCGGCGCCGCGGGCCCGCGCGATTCCTTCGGAACGACTGCCCACCTGGGAACTGCCATTGTCCCGCGCGCACCGGACATAAAACGTATCTCGTATGCGGGGTCGCGCCGCCGACGTCCCCGGAGAGGGGCAACGCCCCCTAAAAGTCTCGTGAAATTTGTATCGGATGACCGCGCGGGCAGAGGTGCGAGAGAGTGGCGTGACGTTTTGGTGCATTCGTGCAGGCGCTTTTGACGTGAATGAAAAATAATGCGATGGATTTGCTGCGGCCCATTAATTTTTGTCGGTCTTATTTTCTTTATATTTGATTTTGCACTGAGAAACATAATTTGGTTAATTTAATCGAAATCCTGAAGGCAATGACCAAAGCGTTTGGTAAAATACGGATTCTTCATCTGTTTGGGTGAATTGACCACTTTTTGGTTAAAATAACTGAATGTTTGGCTAGTTAGAATAAGTTGATATTCGGTTCAACTGGCCAGTATCTTGGTTAAAATTACTAAACGTATTTAATTAGATGGGTTTGTCATTTTAACCTAATTATTTTGCTCGCTGTGGTAAAAGATTCTTTCCGTATCACATTTATTATGCGGCATTATAGCGGTGTAATTAAATTGCAGTGCTGATATGATAGAAAGCATCGCGGGAGATGAGACTCTTAATTAAGAGTGTTGCGAATAATAAATAACACTGACGTTAGCTGTGCCGTTCCGTTGACCTCGTGGCGACAAGAGATTCAGAGAGTAGTTCATTTACATTTAAATGTAGACTGCGCGCAGGACATGCACCGAAGACAAAGAATTATTTGGTCCATTATGAATGCAAATCCTGGCAGCAGAGCGAATATTTAGTTACTTTGATTAATATTTCGCTGGCATAATTAACGTAAACTGTACAGCAACTTGAGATAGTATCACCTCATTAGTCATACATCAAAATAGTGCATTTTATGAGTCATCAATCATCATCATCATTAAGCGAACATATTCGTGTCATTAAATATTTCAAACTAATATAAACAAAATGCTAAACATTAATTCAATATATGCACAATTTTTCGTAAATATGTCGCTACAGTAAATAGGTACAACGATTAATTAGAATCGCTTTATAATATAAATTTAACAATTTTTTTAAGAACAATTATTTTTCTAAACTCGCACGGCAATACAAACGTAAACTTTAGAACAATCAATTATTGTAGTTTATACACAGATAAAAAGGATCAGTAATTTTTACAGTGAATTCCAGTAACACGGCTTCTCGAGGTGACACATTGAACTTTTTAAGACACATCGTACT
This sequence comes from Xiphydria camelus, assembly GCA_963678675.1. Lineage (NCBI taxonomy): Eukaryota > Metazoa > Arthropoda > Insecta > Hymenoptera > Xiphydriidae > Xiphydria > Xiphydria camelus. The sequence goes on along the minus strand of OY783195.1, from coordinate 24,992,681 downwards.
TCTTACGGTTCCTAACTGGATAAACCCGTAAACCCTCGACACATTAATGAGAAATTGATAGATTTGACTATTTGACTATTTCGAACTATAAAAAGTACGCTGCGTCTATTACAAAATTTAATATTTCACCTCGAGGAGCCCCGTTACTGGGATAGCTGTACAAATTCATTGGTCTCTCCATGATATTTGTACTAATCCTTTTTCTTTGTGTATGAACGTCGTGACGATCATACGAGTCCATCTGGGCAGCTCACCCCCTTAAACTCCTTTCCACGAATTCCTACCGCGCGAAAATTCGCGCGGTTCGTCGATAGCTCGACTTCTATATAAATCTCGGCGCACGCGCTCCATTAGTCGCCGACCGATTTTCCAGACGACGGCCGCGAAGCGTAAACGATGAGCGAACTCCTCGCTTTAGACGGTCGCCGCGGCCATCTGGACCGCCAAGATTTTCCTCTCCTCCGGCGAACCCCAGAAACGTCCCGGCGTTTCCCGCGTCGCTCTCCCGACTGTCGAAACCTGTTCCCCCTCCGAGAGCGAAAACTCGCGCGCGCGTTTCGAGGTCGTTGCCTGGTCGGTGCCGCGCGGCGCGGCAGAAATGAGAAAAAGCGCGATGGGGACTTGCCGCGAGAGAGTTCTCGGTAACCCTGAAGTCCCGTCTTTGTGTCATCCGCGGGATGTGTAGCGCGGAGCCGGTGCAGCAGGCGCGCCCGGAATGCAAATCGTGAATCGCAACGCGCGCGCGCGGGCTCGCGCTAGAGCGAGCGCGACGAGACGCACGCCTCGCGATTGTCCGGCTGAATTATCTCCGTACGAGCGTAACCGCGCCGCACTGCGACGGGGACATCGCGCGCTCTGCGGCTGCGCGCGAGATGCCGCGGGACAGGGCATTTTTCGAGGGCGGTCGGCGGCGGCACGTGAGGAAGGGTGCCTCCGTGAGAATTACGGTGTATGTGGATGTACGTTGAATTCCTAGTGCGCGGGGTTTCTCGCGATTGCTTTCGTAATGTTTCGTGTACACGGAGAACAAATTAGTTGCAGCTGCTAAAAGTTACTTGCGGGGTCGCGAGAAATTATTTATTTGCGTCAATTAAATTTGTTTCTACATCAATCAAACATCCCTTCCTTGCAATTGAAGGGTACAGGATAAAAAGGAGGGAGGTCAAAAATAGTAAGTTTTCGGAAACGCAATTTTAAAGTTTGAAACCCTATTACTTTTGCATGTACAGAGTAAAACTTTAATTCACAATATCTTTCGACTATTACCATTTTTCGCCTGTATTGTGTTACCACACGATAGAGCTTTTAATTTGCTTTCTGATGGATTGGTTAGCTCAAAATGAAGAAAAATTTACCTTCCTCCTTTTTAGCCTGTACCTTTCAATTATGTGGAGTAGCATTCGATTATGATAGGAAGATATATTTAGTTAATACGAAAAAAGATTTAATTTCTGTACCTAAATAATTTACTACTGGTGACCTCTATGAATAATTTTTTGTAGATCCCACTCATTCTTTTTCTGTGTGTACCTATCATATGAGGCTAAACTTACTCGCGAGGAAAGAAGCTTCAAATACTATTATAGTACGGCAGCTCGTAACCAAATTTTTCTGTTATCCCGCTTTGATCTAGTGTATGACCAATCCATAGATTATTTAAAAATAGAAAATAATTTCCCATATGTAAAAGTTGTGAAACGCTGCTTTTAAACGGGAGAGTACTTTCAGTCTGTAAAAAAGAAAATAGTTTTTTTGTTAATACGCAACGTCCGTTCTCGATGAAATGTGATTAAAAATGTAAAAAAATACATAAATTCGTCTAGAACGGACGTTTTGTGTATTGAACAATTTCAACAATTTAAATAAAAGTCGTCCAAAAAAGCGATATGAAAAAGTTACAGCTACGAGAGCAAGATTTGTTCTAAATTGTGAAAAATATTCTCAGGAATGGTGAGTACTATCGAACTGACATTTTCCGTGTTGCACAGCTATAGGGAGTAGTTCATGCGGCTCCCGCCGTCGCGCATGCAAAGGCACGTGTGACGTTCCAATGTTTGCATTAATTTATTTGGTTTTTTCGTTATATCGAGCGCGCTTTTAGTACCCTCAGCAAAGAAGTTTCACTTCAAAAATATTTTTAAAAGCAACAAAAAAAATCGAAAACAAAATAAAAAAATTATTAATAATAGTTTATTTTAATTTGTTTCTATATATGTTGTGATATCGAAATTAAAATTACCTAGAAAAAATATTGTGTACTTTTAATTCCTTATTTCGACTTATGATTTATTATACAAGAGAATAAAAATTGTTACTTCTGAAATCCAAAACGATGTTTTTGACAGATAGCGAAGATGAGATGGACGAAAGCTCATCAGAGGACGAAGACTGACAAGATTTTTATAATTCTATATTAAATAAAAATAAATATTTTTCTGTTACTGAAAATGGCTTTGCTTAAAAGTACATCTATAAAAAAAAATGTCCGTTTATATTTTTCCCATATTTTCCAAGCGGTAATACATGTTATCCAGCAGAAAACTGACGTGGCGGGATCACTTGGACAGCTGTCAAAAATTGACATGTTTGAAATTCAACTTATAGTTCGTGTCGTGATAAAAAAGTCCGTTTTAATTTCTTTTGCTAATAAAACATAAAAAATAGGCTATGACCAGTGAAACTGAACATGGTGCTGTAGCTAAAATTTTTCCGCGACTGCAAATTTCAATTTTTCATGCATCATAACCAACGACGGCACGAAAAATGTCAGTTATCATTTTTTATATTTTCACAAGTGCCCCTCTCAGTAGCAAAAAACAAAAACGGATAAGGCGCGATAACTTATTTAGCCATTTTTTTTTACAAATGTAAATGTTTTTTTCAACCATATCGCAACGTTACTATTGTCAGTCAACTTGAACTTTTATTCTCAACTATTTATAAACTAACTAAAAAAGCCGAAAGTCTTTACGGCGCAGAAGGTTTGAAATCCTGGCTACGAGCTGCCGTACTATTATTTCATTATTCATGAACTTTCGGCTCGTATTATTTATATAATACTTTCTTGAAGGTTATATTCTTATCTACAACAATGTCTTGTGTCGATGCAGGCCAAAAGTTCAGAAACGTTTTATATAATATCTGCCTTTATAAAACCAGAAGGGCGTATACAAATTTTTTATTCATTGAAACTTCGCTACATACGGAAAAATGAAATTTTAAAAAGGTGGAAACTTAAAAGCAAAAGGGTGCATAAATTGTATTTCATTCGCCCTTTGCCTTTAGTTTTTAAAATTTTTATTTTATCACTTTTAGACTTTTTTAAAATGTATTTCTAGTAATTGCGAAAACAAATTTTTTTATAAATCTTTTTGGCTTCAACTATGCTGAAAAGGTGTAAAGTGGCATATACGACCGTTTGGCATTAGTGACGCGATATGTGTACGTTGGAAGAAAATCCGAAATTGATTCGATTATAAATCAGGTGATCAACCGATTTGAACTTTCGCAATGGATCCGAAATACCTTAAATTATCCGCGCGTGTGACCATTTTATCACACCGATATCAATAATCAACGTCAAAAAGTATACATATCGGATCGGGTTTGTGGATAGAAACGACAGGATTCGATTATTTATAGCAGACAGCTGCGAAGCGCCAGGCCTAAGGATGAATCATCGTGCGGGGAAGGATAAATTTAATGGCGTTTCGAAGAAGAGAGACAAGCCTAAATACCGACCTAGACGACATTTGAAATTTTAAGAACAATTAACTGAAATTTACGTTCGAGGGTCAAAGGTCGCGGAATCAAGAATATCTCTTTAACTCTTCATTGACAAGCATGTGTATTTGTAACACATGTACATGTAACCGAACGAAATTCACATATTGAGGAAATTCACGGATGGACGGACTCTGTGGTAACCAGAGGTGCGAGACGAGCGGCTGCATTTGATTATTTGCATTAACTGCGTGAATCCGAGTGTTTGTAGGGATTAAGGTTCCGCTTATCTATACTTCCTGTCATCGGGACGTGTTCGGTCATCCGTCATCGCCTTTTTACGAGTGGGACTGGTCCGTGCATGGCGACTGTGTGGATAGAACGTGAAATTCCGAAGCGTAGCCTTGAGTTGCATCGACTCGAGAATTTGTCAAAGTCGCCAAGAAAGAGAGAGAGAAGAATCCATAATATATTTTCATGGTTTTAGAGAGAAGGAGAAAAGAAATAGACAACCATGCGCAAATAAATAGGGTGTTGGATATGAGGAACGAGGAGGAAGCCATCGAGGATGGACCTTCGGGACCCAATGCAGTTATCTAATTAATTGATCTCACGACGTACGAGACCAAATTAATAGACGTCGTCTTGTGTATCCCTCGAGACGAATGTTACTTGTCACATTCGTTTGAATATTCGCGCGGAGATGTCGCGAATGGGAATACGAGATGACGATGGCGATGTCGGAAGCTGACGGCTATCCTATTATTTATTAGTCTTTTTGTGAAGGATGTGCTTGAACAATGACACTCTTTTTATGTTTCTGGAGGGATATCAAGAATATGTCTGACAATGGTTAACATCTGGGATGTGTCAAAAAAGTGTATACATATGTGCGTCACATTTTTATTTAAAAATCCAGTAGCGCTGAGACTCGTGCTTATTTTCAAGAATTTATACAGAGGAGACATTTTTATTTACTGTTGTAAACGGTACATAGGACAGAGAAAAAAAATAGTAGATTTGATTAAATTGGCAATCACGGACGGGGGAACGTCCATTTAGTGACTTCAATTAAATAATTTGGTTATAACGATTAAAAATTGTTTGACGAAGACAAGCTGTAGTCAAGTCTAGCAAATTACATATTAATTCAAGTAACTAGATCTACGTTCCCCCGCCCACGACCGCTAAATAAGTCAAATCTATTCATTTTTTTTCTCCGTGTAGAACAGTCCGGTCTGTACAAATTCTTGAAAATGAGCTCGAGTTTCAGCGCTGCTGGATGAAGCAGTAAAAATTACTGATTTTTTTCCCGTATACATTAAGAAATAACTACAGTTTTGTGTAACGAATTTAATGAAATTGTTGCATCTGTTTGTTCATTTTTGACGCACTCTTTCCCAATCAAGTTACCATAAATTTTGAAATATACTCCACGTGAATTAAGTTAAGTCGAGACGAAAGTCTGTTGGTTAAGTCGAATCGAAATCCTCGATGCGTGCATATTTAACGAGAAACGTAGAAACTATACCGTCCGGAAGTTTGGCTTTCCCGCAGATGGAATGGATTCGGTGCACGCGCCGTTTATAGCTTCGTATACGATATTCCTATACTCCCGGCATTTTCAATTGCCGGAAACTTGATTAATTCCAGCTCGTTGACTGATGCTCCAAATAATTCCGAATGGCGCTACAGTCTGGCCTCGGATAAAACAAACTTTCGAGTTTCAACGAACGTCGATTATAACTCGGCGCGCCGTAAAGTTTATCCGAAGTAACTCAAGCGTTCGTGTATTTCTATACTTCGGGCTTTGCTCCGTTTTTTATTTCCTGAAACGTTCATACACGACGTCGTCCAGAGTCTCTGTATTTGGTATCGTACGGTTGAAAGCTCCGCAAGCACTAGTAGTCATAGAAAGCACAGACGGAATAATTGTAATAAATTTTACATATAATCCATATGTGGTTTTGGTCATATATGGATTATATATACGAGTATAATTTCTATATTAACTATATAAGGGCTATATGTATATGTATTATACAAACATTAAAAAATGTTTACACGTATAGTCCTTATATGATTAATATAGGAATTATATATAATCCATAATATATATATATGACCAAAACCACATATGTATTATACACAAAAGGTATAGAACTTTTATGACCAAAACCACATATGTATTATACACAAAAGGTATAGAACTTTTTAGTTTGTGAACATTAAAAAATCTGTATATATTATAGTTCTTATATGGTTAATATAGGAATCATATGTAATCCATAAACATACGACCAAATCCACATATGGATTATATACAAAATATGTAGAACTTTCCTGCTTGGAAGGTCAAAGGTACGATACAAAGCTCTTAAAAAAAACTAGCGGCACTCTAATTCAAGGGAAATATTTCGAATTTTCATTATTTAATCGAGGGCGTGGTCATCGCCTTTTCTCCGCAGCACTCGCAGCACGTCACATTTCCATCCTGCAGCGCGCGCGAGTGCGTCTGCTCTCATTCGTGCAATGCTGCATCCCAAGGAGATTTCATCCACTGTACAGGCGCCACTCGCGAAAGAGTCCTGAGTTTCTCAACCTCTCGAAAGATATTTTTATTCGAATTTTCTACGAGAAGCAAAACCGACAAATGTATACAAATATAATACGTAACACATGCATACACAGAGGAGGGGGACCGAAAATATTTCGCGATCCCGAATTAAATATAGAAAGGAATTTTCTCCCGATCTTTTATCGCTTTCACGTGCGGCGAAGCGTTTCGCATGAAGCGGGAGGATTGATCGAGCGCGTGCAGCATCCACTGTGTGTCGCGCTGCATACGTGGCGGAGAGGTGGAGCGAGAGAATCGGGATTTCGCCATACCCCCGGAATTATATATAGATAGGGATTTCCGCATCTGGACCAAGGCCGCGTACGCGCTTTTTCGCGGCAACACGCTTCGCGGATAGCAAAGCTCGCGCGAACAATAGCGGACTTTTCTTCGGCGCGGACGAGGATTAGCGGCGTCTTGCAGCGCGGACGATCGTGGACAATGTTTTCGTTACCACGTCAATTCGGCAGTGGTGAATGTATACAAACACGTCTCGCGCCTCGGAGAGCGAGATATTTGGAAATTGTAAAGCGAATGCACTTTTCATATGAGGCATTCCGTATATAACGGGCTACGTTCTGACCCGACCATTTTTAATTGCGTCCATTTTTTTGTAGAATAGCCCTCACTAAAATAAGCCCTCGTAATTTGTATCTAATTTTATCACCAACACGTTCTCGGGTTATAAAATAATGAAACATTGAGGGAAAATAAGTCTATTCGAACTTCGGATGATTATAACTGCGATAAAAAAATGCTATCGACAAAAACAGTGAGTGATTTTTCTTCGCCTTGAAGTACTCTACACGATGAAGAAGTTAAGAAAATATTTTTATATCATTCTGGATTTTTTATGATTCTATAATGTTAGAAAATGAGTTTTCTTGAAATGCATCTTTTGTTTTTTCCGGCTTAGTCTTAAAAAATTCGTAATTTAATACCGAAAATTTTAAGCCGTTGTTCATCGTGGAGAAACTTCTTTCTTTTTTTTTTCATCGGGATAATGAAGTTCCGAAAACCCTTGGGATCGACGTGTATAAATGTTTTTAATGCAACATCGTTTCTCTTATAATCAGAATTGAAATAACGGACATTCCAGTTATATTTAAGGTGTAACTTTATTCAAATATGATATCAATGGAACGTAAATTGTTAACAATAAGTAACTACTTCATAAATTTAATTTCCAGTCAAGAAAATATATATATTTATATATATTTATATATATTTATATATATATATATATTTATATATATATTTATTTATATTTTTTACTTCAAACCCCTTAGATTAAAACTTATTATCTTCGCTTTGTACGAGTATATGTGGAAGCTGGCTCCAAAAGACTAGGAAATCCGAATTCCCTATTGACTCCCAGGCCCGCTTAAGGCGCAATTTACACAGAAGTGGCGCGTGGAGGGTGCGTGGATCTGGCGTGGAGCGGGCATTTACCACCTCCATGTTAGCCTATGAGACAATACAGACAGAAGTGGCGTGGCACTGGCGTGGACTGGCGTGGTCCTTCATAGGCTTAAATGCAAGTGGCAAATGCCCGCTCCACGCCAGATCCACGCCACCTCCACACGCCACTTCTGTGTGAATTGCGCCTAAGGATGCCGTCCTGGTTGATGAAACCGCCATGTTTTACACACACATGCAGTCTATCTGGATAATAAAAATCAGTTGGTGTTAGTGAAAAATTTAGATCTTTTCTTATTTCCAATAAAAATGATTTCACTGACGAACTATGGTGTTTCCGGTAAAGGAGGTGTAAATTTATTAAAAATTAATCAATTGTTACACTCTCTACATGGTCTTCGTTTTTCATGGTAAACTATTGCAGTCCAGTAATTAATGATTTATCCATTTTGGGGAGTGCTAGGGACTCATCGTGAAGTTATGTTTCAATTAAGGGAACATTTATTAACAAAACTAAGACCACTTGTAACAATTTGAAGACCTCCTTTACTGGTAAACCCGTTTTTCACCAGCGAAACATTCTTTATCTGAAAGTGAGAATGGAGTGAAAATCTTGAAAAAAAAACATTGCGGCTTCCCTAGTGCCGAGAAAACCGAACGGAAAATGAAAACCGAGAGATGCATAAAGCGCGGGCAGCGTGGAGGAGCGAAGCGAATTCAAGGAGGGTCGATCGCTGCACCGCCATCCGCGCGGAGGTGCGCGCAGCAATACGAGTATACCTGGCACTCAACGTACTTAGAGCGCCGCGTGCACCTTCGGTTTTCCTCCTCCTCCTCCTCCGTCTCCCACTCCGCTACGCTCGAGGGAGAATGCAGGATGCAGGATGCAGAATGCAACAAGAACTCGAGGAAGGAAGAAGCGAGAGAGGCGATACTCTCCTGCGCCCGAACGCGGCGATGGAGTACGAGAATAATACTCCCTGCGCGCGCGCGCACGCGCTCGTTGCAGCATCTACTTCTCCCTGCGGCTTATGCGGCGGCCCTATAGACGCGCGGGAAGAGCGCGTAAATCAGGACCCGTTTGCGTACACGAAGACGGCTGCACCCGAAACGGAACCACCTCTCGCGCGTGTACGTGTACCTCCGGCGTCACACGGTGCACTCGACACGTCGCGCTCTTTGTAGCGCCGCGGAGATATTTACGCTCGACGCGCGTCCATCCGCGGCATCCGCCGACGGATTCGAAAGAAAGTTAAATATTTAGACGCCCTGGCGGGGGTTAAGGGAAGGAACGACGATTTCGTAAAGGCGTGCGGCAGTTTACGCGGCCGACGCCACCTGATTAGGGAGCTAGACTGCGTTTAGTCTGGCTTTGGGGTGTCAGAAATTTAGGAAGAAGACGAGATGGAGTGAGTGAATCTCAATGTTAGACGTCAGTCTTGAGACGGAGGGGAGAGGCAAAGTTCGTCTCGGTTTCTCGTCACGGCTGGCAGGTTAATACATCTCTGTAGAATAAGCTTGACATGATTGTACGCAGAGAGTCAATGCGTATGTGACAGACATGAAAGTATCCTCGAACAGAGGAAGAAAGAGGTGTAACCGACTACAGGAAATGTCGTCTGTTTAAGTGGCTGACTACCGGTGCATCTACCCTGTATGCCAAAGCAAATGCACTATTTCTTTTATTATAAATCGAAGCCGGAGAGGAGTTAACCCTTTGCGGCATGGTGGCACTCTGAGAGTGCCACCTTCTTTATAACCATTTTCTGAGTAATTTTCACCGAATTTTCGAATTTTTTTGGTGTTTTGGCATTAGTTATAGTCCGAATATATTCAAGAATAAGAATTGATGTGCAATAATTTGAAATCATGCATGATTTTGTTAATGCGGATAAACAAACCTTGACAAATCGCAATTTTTCTATATAAAATTCATTATCTTCGAAAGTTTTCGAAGTTTTGGCGCCAAAGTCGCCACCGTGAAATTCTTGGGGTCGCTGATTACGAATCCATGGTCAGATTTTCAAAATTCAAAATGGCGGATCCAATATGGCGGATCAAAATTCGGAAAACAGTGAAAATATCATGAAAATATATATCTGGCAGTTTTTGGGATCGCTGATTACGAATACATGGTCAGATTTTCAAAATTCAAAATGGCGGATATTGTATCCGCCATATTGGATCAGCCATTTTGAATTTTGGAAATCTGAGCAAATTTGAAATCAGTGACCCCAAAAACCCATGTATACCAATTTTCACCATGATCGACGTCAGTTTTACAAATTTGGTCCGCCATATTGGATCCGCCATTTTGAATTTTGAAAATCTGATAGCAAATTTGAAATCAGCGATCCCAAAAACCTGGGGAGCAACTATGTTTATGAAAATAAGGATATCAGGAAAATGTGTGCTTCAAAGGGTTAAACGAAAGTCGCATAGATCTCGCTCCATGCATCGAAATGTAATACGGAGAAAAAGGATGAGTAATTTGTACAGTGAATCCTAGTGACAGGACTTCTCGAGGTGAAACATTAAATTTTTTAATAGACACAGCGTACCTTTTACAGTTCCTTGCAATATAAACCCATAAAAATCCGACACGCGTATTAACGGCAGATTGGTAAATTTTACCCTATAAACTGATGTTTATACTATTACGAACAGTAAAAAGTACGCTGCGATCTATTAAAAACTTCAATATTTCATCTCGAGGAACCTTGTTACCGGAATAATTGTACAAATTCAAGCGTTTTCCCATGATTTTTTATTAATCCTTTTTTCCCGTTTGGGTACACGGAGAAAAAGGATTAGTAATTTTTACGGTGAGTCCCAGTAACAGGGCTCTTCGAGGTAAAAAATTGAATTTTTTAATAGATACAACATACTTTATACAATTCGTAACAGTATAAACCCGTAAACACTCGACGAATATTGGTAAATTTTAAACTGATGTTTACACGCGAATACGAATTATAAAAAGTATACTGTGGTCTATTAAAAACTTTAATGTTTCACCTCGAGGAGCACTGTTACTGGGATAATTGTAAACATTCATGGATTTTCCCATAATTGTTTACTAATTCTTTTTCTCCGTGTACCTTCACAATTTCTTCAACCACGCGTATCCTCGATCTCATAAGAAGAAAAAACGAAAAGAGATTAAAGAACCCATTCGTCAGACGGCCGGAAACCCTCGTCCCGAGGGGCTGAGCTAATCGCAAGCTCGGCGCCTCGTCGGGAATAAGGTACACTCGCGACGTCGCGCTGATTTACTAGGTGCAATAATTGTTAAACGGCCGGTACCAACTCCCTTAACCGGCCATTAAGTCGTAACGAAGCGTTATTAAATCCGAGGAAACCGCTCGCCGCAATAAGCCGGAGACCGCGGCGCGCTCTCCAGCTCTCGCGCAGAGATGCAACGGGTAGATATCGGCTTCCCCGGTAATTAGGCGCAATCGCTTTTCTCGCAAAGAGGCTCGGCTCCCACTCGTCGCTTCGTTTTCTTCGGGCGCTCGTCGCAGCCTCCGCTCGCCCCGAGATCTGCAGCCCCCGCCTCTCACCGACCGTTTAACGATTCGCGGGGCCTCGATATTTCGCTAAACCATCACTTCCCGTCGTCCCGTTCACTTCGCGCGTCGCCTGCTACTTTTATTTCCGCCTCTCATCGCGCCTACGGCTCTCTCTCTCTCTCTCTCTCTCTCTCTCTCTCTCTCTCTCTCTCTCTCTCTCTCTCTCTCTCTCTCTCCATCCGACCCTTTTTCTTTCTCGTCGCTCCAGCGAGTGATGCGCGGAATAGGCGCGTAGGCGTATATTTAGCGCGGACGCTCTCTCACTCCTCTCCTCTCTCTCTCTCTCTCTCTCTCTCTCTCTCTCTCTCCTCTGTTGCCACAAATCGGGAAAAGGTTGCCAGAAGGCAACTTGAGCGACTTTTCACTATTAACAGTCCCCCCGCGATGTTGCCAATCTCGAGAATGTGTCGCTCGGGATGTTGCTAATTCGACCCTCGACTATTTGCACTCATTTTACGGCAACTATCGCCGCGAGGGGTTGCGGTTTCTGGGGGAGGGGATTCAACAACGCGACGTATGCGTCCGACTGCGTTGCGCTCGAAGTTGAAAAAGAGAGAAAAAGAGAGAGAGAGAGAGAGGGAGAGAGAGAGAGAGGGAGAGAGAGAGAGAGAGGGAGAGAGAGAGAGAGAGAGAGAGAGAGACTCCGCGTATGTGGAAATCGTTTGGTGCTCACGCGAAGTGGGAGGATAGAGAGAGGAAGAAGCGAGAGAAAGAGAGAAACTACAGCCGGATGCCTCGCATATGCGACGATGGTGAAATTAGGGGAGCGATGTCTGTTTATTTCCTGCGCTTTCCCATTGCAGACGGGTCACATGAGAACGTCGAGCGGAAGTTACTTCATCAAGCCGGCGGAACACTGGCGCGACGACGAGGACTCCATCGGGACTCCCTTGCAGCATGCGATCAACCACGCGTCCGCCACTGGGACGAGCTCGAACGACGTCGGCGCGCCAGACGATCGGTCGAGCGATTCCAATTGCGGCGTCATCATCGGTAAGGCGCTTTTGGCACAGCTTTTGCTTTAACCTCTCGAGACATTCCGGATAACTACACTAAGAGAACGGTTTATTTATAATTAGTATACGTATACTTGATTATGGCGGACAAAATATTTCTTCGGGCGATTTCTTAGCTATTACTCTACTTTTGTTTGAATTAAAGAGACGTTTTGATAATTAACGTATCGCGTGTCTAATGCCAAAACAGCGTAAGCGCCGTAAAATTCGATTGAAATACTAAAAGGACGTATAATTTGCTATGGCGTAATTCATCGAAAAATTGAGTAACAAGCATAAATAAATGTAAATAAATAAAATCCAAAAACTGAAAGTAAAAGAGTATATTTGTCGGTAGATACGCCCTTTTTGCATTATATTTATTGAAATATTACATTTACTTTTAATTTAACATTTACATTTTACATTTTACATTTTACATTTTTTAATTTATGGACGTAAGTATCCGCCAAAAATTTATTATATTTACTTTTTAGTCACATTTGGAATGTTATTTTGCAACGACGACAGACGGTTAGCATTTTGCTAATATTCTAATAATTGTTTTATCGCGGGCGATCAACTCACATTCAAATTAACAGCCATTAATACCATGCATTTTGTTATATAACCTTTTCGCAGATTAATTCAATTAATACTTAGAGATTTTTTACTTTGGCAGATATGCCCTTCTGTCATTACTAAATATAAAATTTCACAAAAGATAATGCCAAATAGGCGTATCCGCCAGTACTTAAGTCCTTGTGCTTTTAACTTTTCCTTTTTTTATTTTAGCAGTTTTAGCCGTCTCTTACCTTTCATGGTCGAATCCAACGGAAAACAAAATTATACCTCCTTTTGGCATTAGACACGCGATACCATTTATTTGGGCCGACAAAATATTTCTTTCATCATAATCAAGTATACATTTATTAATTCCAAATAAATTCTTACCTCAGTGTAGGAGGGAAGTTTTCGTGCGCGAAAGGATTCTCTCTCGTGTAACACTTCGAAGGAATGCTTTTCTTCCCCGTAAAATGACGGTTCCCACGCGCAAATGTCGGATTCCCACACCGGGAAACCGGTATTTGCAAATGGCATTGATGAATTGTAGAGCTCGTTCTCGTTGCGAGTGAAAAGCGCACTCTTGCAGCGCGCGGTGCGCTTTGATAGGATTCTCTTCTTTGTTTTGACACGAAATATGTAGTCTTATTATGATAAATGTCCAAGATTCATCGGAGGAATCGCATTTGCGAGTGAAAATTCTTCTCGGGAGGGATAGTTTCTCCCAGCGATGGAATCATTTCCGAGAGTGCAGGGCGGATCTCGTTCATCCACCCCTTTAAACTCCCACGAGAGATGTCTACTCGTATCCGGACGAATCTTTCTCCTTTTCTCTCTCTCTCGTCTCTTCCTCCATTTCTCGGTAAGAGAAATTTATGTTCTCTCTCTTCTTCGAGCCCCTATTTTGCACTCTTTGCGTTCTTTTTTCAAACGCTCCCCTCGCTTCTTTCTACGAGTATACATAGATATACAGTTGGAAATTTTGTGTTGCAATCGGTTCATCCAGAGTCTGGTGTGTTAAAATCAACCAACACTCTCTTCGTGTTAATTCAATATTTTTTGTGCTAAATTTGACATAAAGGACATTACAGTTAGAACGCAAATAATGTTAGTTAACTCAAAGAATGTTAAATTAACTCAAAAAATCAATAAATTTTGACATACAAAAATGGGTGGACCGATTCTAATACAAAATATCCAACTACATGCTTTCTCTGAAACTGTTACAAGTCAAAGACGCGCGTTCTGTGCCCATACGAACTCTTATATCTTTCTCCATCCACGGAAAGATCGATGCCAGTAAATTTTACCGTATTTACAATAAAAGAGTTACACGTGAGGATTTTCGAATGCTCCTACTGTGCTGAAATACAATTTTACTTTAGAAATTAATAGTTATTTTCGTTATTAGGGCGTGAAGCGCTGTTTCTAACGAGTGTGAAGTTTGCCGCACGAGCGAAGCGAGTACGGCAATCACACTCGTTAGAACGGCGCGAAACAACCGAATAACGAATTCTATTTTTTGTCACTAAGTGTCAAATACGAGGTTGATGATTTCACGCACTGCGCTGGTTATTTCACGCACTGCGCAACTTTTCACGAATTGGTGTGTGAAAGATGATTTTACATGCGTCGAGGACGCCCATGAAATCGAGTATTTGACACTGAGTGACAAAAAATAAATTATAACGTCAACTATATCACGATTTAACTTTTTCAAAAGAAAAATTACTGTACCGTGCTGTAAAAACATCCGAAAACCCTCGTGTGTACCTCTTTTATTGTAAATACAGTAAAATCTCTACTAGCATCAGTCTTTCCGTATCACCGCTAAATTTTCAACATGTATGTAAAGAGGAATCTGCGCTATTAAAATCGAAGAGAAGAGAAGAGCACCATCGCTAAATTACCTCCGACATACGAAGAAGAAGCGGTACTGAAATCAACGAAAAAAAAAAAAAAATGCGCGCGTAACACGATCGTTAAAGTATCACCAAGCTACAAAGAAGAGGCTGCAGAATTGAAATCGAAGAGAAAGGCAATCCGCTCGTGACACGCAGGATGTCTGCAAAGCGAACCAAGGATTTCCCCGCGATAATTTATATCTACTCTCGCGTACGCGTAGCCGGGTGAACTTCGCACTCCGTAATCGACACGTACACGGTACATTACTCTCTCGACTCGTGTACTCTCCTCTCTCCGCGACACGTTGGGCAACTATGCGCCAACGACGCGTGTAAATAACACGTTCGACAGAGGTCGACGCGGCGAGTCGAACCGATGACGATACACGCATTCGCTGTATATACGCGTACACATACGTGTATCTCGCGAGCGAACGAGAAGGTTTCAGGTGTTTGGCCCTGGGCGGATTCGAGCGTGTATACGTGTATTCTCTCCAGCAGACAGCCTGGCGTCCGTGGCCGGAGACCGTCTAAACCGCGCGCGTTCGGTTAACGTCCTACACGCTCCGATACCGCTGCCGATCGCTCCGCAGATTCTTCCGTTCGCCCATCGCCCCCCCGCGCAGCATCCGCACAATATCTCTTCGCGTGTACGTATACGTACAGTCGCGAGAGACGTAATCTCGAGCGCCGATCCATCCTCCGTGGGCGGCGATCGCGCCTCGATCGCCCGGTCGAACGCGCGGGGCATCCAGGATCGCGCGGCCGGAATTTTAATGCCCGGTTGCGCGCCGCGAGTCGCTCGCGGGTTCGGGCTCGGGCCCTGGGCAAATAAACCTGTAATCACCGCGCTGAAAATTCGCCGTTGCCGGGGTACAACCGGGCGCGAGAGGGATTTTGCGAATTTTACGGAAACATGTGGCGTTGAAGTGGATTTTTTTTTGTTTCGCGTCAAGGATCGCGCTCCCGATTCGGGCGCGATAGTTTATCGGGTCGACGAACGAGTGATATAGCGATATGTGATGGGTATGTGCTGTAATGCGATTCGTTGCTTTCGAGTTTTACAAGTCCTTAAATCAGAGGCACTAATTGCTGCGGCAAATTCCTCGACACGCCTCCTCAGCAGCGACGGCTGTGCGGATTTCGAAGCCTCTCTCGCGAATATCCTTCACATTTTTTTTTTTCGTCGGCTCGAAATCGAGAGACACGTGTAACGCGCGATGCGAACAGTGAGTGGGTCTTTTCTATGCACCTGATGGAGAGATGAAGAAGACATGAGCTGTACACTTCTGGAATGTCCCTCCCATCAAGTTGGCGACATTTTTTGCAAATTCGTGGGTATTCCGCGGAATTGTCGATAATTGAAGAGCATAATGTACAGATAATTAAAGAGCACAACATAATAGAAGGATGCTGTGTGCCAGAAATATGAAAACAAATTATTCGCGTATAACGTCATAGTAGCTTATTTTTTTTTAAACTCATAAATACTGAAATTTTACACGGAAAGAGAAGGGATTAGTAAAAAAAATTATGGGAAAATCCATGAATTTGTACAGTTGCAACAGGAATATGTATGTGGATTATAAATTAAATTTAAAAAATGAATATATTTTTTATGTTTATACCAAATCATTGCAATTCGAGGATGTCGCTACGGCAGACCTGCAGATCCGTTACTTGCAGTGCATTTCGAATTCGCACATCGTGTACGAACGTGACAATTTTCGGACGAGTTCTACGTCTCGATATCGCAACATATCGCAGCTTAAGAAGAAGAGCGTCACAACTCAAAATTCCAGCAGGAGCATTTAAAGCTTATTGCAAATTCAAATTAAAAGCTATTGTAGAATGAGTTGTTGTCTGAATTTAGTGGGTCAACAAAATTCAGGCAACAACTCATTCTACAATAGCTTTTCATTTGAATTTGTAATAAGCTTTAAATGCTCCTACCGAAACTTTGAGTTGTGACGATCCTCTGGATTTTCCCTAAAAATTAATTTCCATATAAAATCGATTAAAAATCCGCACCGACGTTTCTCCGAGAACACGAAAAAAGGATTCCACGGCGCGCGAATAAAGATTCTTACGATTCTGAATTTTCGAAAGCGCGTCGCATTAAATCCCGCGGATCGTAAATTCTCCGCGTACTTAAACAAATCGTCCGTGCTCGCGCACTGTACAATCTTCCCGCCGCGCGCCGGGGAACGCGGCAGCTCGAGGTGAAAGAAGCGCTGCGTCGCGGCGAGGAACTTTAAAATTTAAATCGAAAAGACCGCCGTCTTCCACGCGGACGCGTCCCGTTTCGTGAGAAATTGCATACGCCGCACCTATACGCGTATAAGAGCGCGTTCCTTTCCGCGGACGACCGCAGGATCCTTTAAAGGGGCGATCGCCGCACGCGGGCCGCCCGTAAATTTTAAATCGAACGCGCGCAGCTTCCAGTTCGACGCCAGGCGTGCGCGTACCTACACCGGTTCCCGCGCGCTGCACTTAAGGTGCAAATGCGCGCGCGGAACTTTGCTCCGGGACATATCGCAACGTGGCAGCGGACCACACCGATTAAGATCGGACTCTCTTCGCGGGGGAATGCATTATTCATCGTCCCCCGTGTGCCGTACGAGGTTGCCTCGGTCGCTCGCTTATTATTAATTGTTAATAATAGCGCGAGCGACTATTAGCTCATATCAGAAGCGAGCGAACGCGGGCGCGCGATGAGGCATTGACCTACAGCAAAGCGTACGTGCCGGTTGCGTAAGCTCACCTCGTTGGAGATCGGCGGGAGATACGCGTCGCGCGTTTGTCGACCAGTTTTTCTGACATTTTTCTCGAATCGCTTTCGCAATCGAAGTGTCGCCGCCGTGGAAGAAGTGATACGCCGGCTGTGCAGATCTCTCTGGGGATTCGAAAGATACGTGCAGGGATCGAGGGATTCGTAGATCCACGAGACGAAGCGATCGATATGTATCGCGGAATGAAAAACTTGTATTTTTAATATAATTTCATATATAAAACTTCTTCCTCCGATATGTATAATTATGAAAATTAATATACTCTCTCTCTCCCTTGTGAAATTTGTATTAAATACTTCACACTCTCAATGGAAGACTAACATAAGTCGAAAAAATCATATTTTAAGTTACTGTACTATCTGAACTGAAAAAGTTTGAGTCTTTGTAATGAAAAACCACGACATTTTGTTAATTATATGCACTGCACAGAAAGTGAGGATATGTTAGTATGCCTTTTTTAAAACTGTTTAAATAGGTCAATATCTCAAAACTATACTGCTTTTAGTTATGTTACTCTTCCATTGAGGGTGCGACTTGTTGAACTCTTTATGTAGAATCTAATTCGTAAAAAGGACGTGTCACCGAAAATCTCGAAAAGTGAAGCCATTTTTCCGATTTTTTTATCGGCCGACTTCGTATTCGCTATCTCGAATCTCGAAAGCGTGAGAAGTCATTTTCACGCCAACACGTACTCTTCTTAAATAGCATCGAATATGCGCGCGCATTCGCGTACCGTAATTTCCCACAACTATGGTCCCGGACCACAAGCATGGTCCAAAATGATTGTATTTATATTCGAGGTACGTAAGTACCTACCTACAGCGGTCTGTCCCATCACTTTACTTTAATTTACTACCCCCAAGTTTTCGCTAGATGATACCCAATACTGAAATACAGATTTATTCGTAACAGTGCGCATTTTGAACCATACTTGTGGTCCAGGACCATAGTGTTATGGGAAATTACGATAACTAAAATAAATATCGATCTAATCACTCGTGAATCTCTGCACCAAAGGTCGCACCTTACAGTAAACGAGCCAGGGGCCGTTTTACCCATTGACATAGACTGTCCACACATATTCTCCCGATCGTAAACCCGCGACTGGTGAGCGCGAGATCGCGTCTCCGGCACCGATCTCGAGAACTGGATCAGGTGTTCGCGCGGCCCGAGGGCGGGGTGCGAGGATTTGGCGGAGCGCGGCCCGGCGAGAGCGAGATCGATCTTTCGATCGATGCTCCGATATGTGAATCGTTCGATTCGCGCGTTTGTTCGTTCGAACGGAATAACGGACGGCGACGCGCAGTCTCTTCCTCTCTCGCTCTCTTTTCCTTTCACCCCCTTCACCGCGATAAACTCGTTCGTCGCGCCGCGCGGGCATCACCGAGCGGGAAACCTCTCGCGCGCGATCGCCCGTACCGCTCCGAAGACGCGGATGCTGCGTCGCCCCGAATTTCCATGCATCTCCGTGAGGAAGGGGCAAAACCTCGACGCGCCTCCGAAATTACCTGTCGGCGCGGCTTATACCCGCGCATTTTTACGAGCCTTGATTGCGAACGGCCGGGGCAGCCAGCCTCTCCTCGCGTTGCGTCACCCGAAACGCTGCACGCGTATGTAAGTATATACGTATCTACCCGATGGGGCTAATAGGTAATAACGATGATAAGATCGCGAGCGCGGCGCGTACACGCGGAGGAATCAACGTCGCGCGACGCGTCCACTGGGGATGGGGTTTGATCGCGATATTCTTTCGGAGCGGGACGATCGGGGGGGGGGGGGGGGGGAAAGGGAAGTGGAACGAGACGCGTCGTCGCGTCCGAAAAGACGACAGGGTCGAGAGCCGGTCGGTGGACCGCGACCAGCGGCTCGTAAAATCGGGTAAGTAATCGCTATGGGCCCACCCGGTCAGGTGGGCGCACGCGCGCGCGAGAGAGGGGTCGCTTAAATTACATTTCATTTTTATCTGCTCCGCGTAGCCGCGCGACAAGTATCTCCAACCCTGTCGTATCGCGCGTCGGAAACGTATTATGTTCTCATTGGGGGAGAGCCGCACGGGTTTCTCGATGCGGTGGTTGTACGGGGTGGGCGCCCGCGCAACGTGTATCGGCGGGGACGAAGGCATCGCCAGCTTCGTTCGCGCCGTTTCTACTTGTAGTACCAGACCAATAGGAGAGGGTGATTTGTTGCGAGGAACGTTTGCATTGGCTGAAAGTTTAATTGATTTTCAGATACGGTAATACGCGAATGTGTAATACCTTGAATTTATGAAACTGTACTCTCTTAATTTTAAGGGACGCGTATGCACCTTAATTTCAAGTAATAGTTTCATAATATTATAATTGTTGCTTAATTTTAAAGCATAGCCTTACAGAAATCCACGATCCACATGATGCATTTCTGAATTTCAAGAGAAGATTTTATGATATTCAAGATACGTTTGTGTGTTTCATAAAAACTTTAGTACTTTCCTGGAGTTAAAGATACATATTTTTGACAGGGCAGCGGGCAACGATGAAGAGGGATAATCCTTCTTAGATTCGTTGCTATCGCTCTCGATGTGCGATTGCACGTAATTTTCGTAAAGTGGAATAAAGTAAATCGGTGGCTATGGATTTTTAAATGTCATTGAGAGAGAATAGAGACAAGAGAAAATGATACTTTCCATATTATCTCACCTATGTTCCTTCCTTACTTCTATTTGCACTGATAATATAATAAAGAGAAAAAGTTTGTGTTTATTTAATTGTCAGGGGTAATCTCTGGAACTACTGATTCGATTAAAGAAGATCCTTCACTGGTAAAGATTCTGGACTTTGTAAATGAATATAGGCTATATTTCGTGACATTTTGACAAAAGGGAGCCGATGAGTGACAATTTTAGCAACGTAGGTCATCGTAAAAACGAACAAATGGGCGAGTTTTTGGAAAACGCTGCCTTTACGGTAAAAGATATATAATAATAATGTGTATGGCAAAATTGTAGAACACAAACCTATAGATCTACACGGAGGGAAGAGTATATTAATCACTGTTATACTAGATAGTAGATTTGCACATTCTGGGGAAAGTATTACGTTCATTACTTTTCCTCGCTCATGCCAATTTCGAGGCCTTTTCCAGCCTATTTTTAGACCGTAAGATGGCGTTTTTCTCGCGTGACAACGACCGGGAGTCCGCAGGTTGTTAAAAAATTGATTAGTCCGAAATGGGTCCTTTTCCCTAACTGATAAACGCAACGTGAAACGAGCCGTGTATACTTCTGTGTTTTGTTTTGAGAAATGGGCATTCGTGAGAAAAAATAGTATATGTCATTCGCGGCTGAAAAATCCTCGGATTTTTAAGACTGTGTTTAGGTCGTAGCACGAGGCATAGTGAGAGAGGGTACGTATAGTTCTTCCACCATACCTCATGCTACGACCTAATTAAACAGTCTGAAAAAAACCTCGGATTTCCACCTAATGACAAAGATACCATTACTGTATGACAACAGTTGACATACACCTAACGAACTTCACTAAACGGATGTTAATTGTTGTCGTACAGTAAGGAAATGAACGCAATACTTTCCCCAAAATGTCAAACCTATTGTATTATTTGGTATACCAGTGATTAATATACTCTTCTCTCCGTGTACTGGATGGAGCGGTAAAAATTTGCTGATTTCTTTTTTTGCGTACTCGCTGCCGAACGAAGTAATACCAATTAATATTCGAATCCTCGACAACAAGATGGGAAATAAATCTTCTCTCGAGGAAAAACGAACAAGGAGAAAGAAACGATCCATCTCGAGACCCTCTCCGATCGAAATCATCGCGTGACGAAAAATCGAGTAGGGCGGGGGGGAGTCCCTTCGCCTCGTATACCTTACAGTTATCTCGTCTTTCTCGGGACTTCGTGCTCGTTCGTCTCCACTATCTCCCCGTATCGTTCATCGCGCGACAAAAATATATATTCCGTATACGTTCGCCGCATACATCCCCGCATAATGAGTTATACCTGTACGCGCTATATTCCTGCGGCTGCGTTATCCCGCACGAATCTAAATTAGATTTCAATAGCCGACCGCGGTATAAATCGAGTCGTCCGCGTTCCGCCGCGGAGTGGCGTGCGAGATAAGAAGTCGGAAGGGAGCAGTGTATCTTCGCGTTATTAAAACGCGACGGTGAATTCGTACGGGGTATATATCGCGCGGGTGAGAAGGAAGCTTTGACGGAGGAAAGCCGAAAGGTGTATAACCGAAGTCTCTCTCTCTCTCTCTCTCTCTCTCTCTCTCTGTCGGTGTAGGCGCTTTCGCAATTCCTCATCGTGATGCATTACCGGGGAGCACGCCACGCCGAATCCTCCCGTCCGACTTGCCCCCGCGTATTTCAGACGGTCGAACGCTCCGTAAATTCGACGTAGACGCGCGTTTTATTTTTCTCCTCGACCCACGGCGAGAAAGCCCCGGACGCGCGCGCGCTTTCGTGCGCGGCCCTCTGGAAAGTGGCTTTAATTGCTCGCGAGTTATGGGAAAGGGGGATTATGCTCGTTTGTGCGCGAGAACGTTTGTGATTCTTCATCGCGGGTCGACCGTGTTTATGGACGCGGTTGAAGGAAAAAGTGGGCGCGCGGGTAAAATCAATTAGGAGCGCTAAGCCGAATTTGTACGGTCGCCGTGAAGATTTCCGGTTGTTAATTGCGATCGAACGCGAGAGGAGAAACTGAGGTTGCCGTATATGCGAACGACTATTCTAATAATCAATGGTAATCTCGTAAGAAAAGAATAAATAAGACGATTGGCTTGTTGCTGATATACCGAGAACAAAAATTTCCAGGCTACAACCTCTCGGGCGGTCAACTAAATACATAGTAATCTATAAAATATGTATACTTAAAAGTTTTAATGTTAATCTATAATATTTATATTATACGTAAACAAAACAGTGAACTTGAATTGATTTCCATCTACCAACAAAAGGAATTTTATTGAATAAAACGGCAAAAATATAATTATTCCAACTATACCATATATACAGTCCAACTAAACACACAATAGTTAGTTTAACGAAATTTAACCAAACTCAAACAATTTGGCTGGAACATCTAAATTTTTTTCTCAGTGTAGCACAAATAAAAAAATTGTCGTTGTAAAAAGAGAATCTTATTATATTTTTAACGAAGTCCTTCGACTACAAAATTACGGAGTACTAATCCAGCAAGATTTCCAGCAAAATCGTAATTCATTCAATCCTACACTGAGAAAACGGTTTATTTATAGTTAATACCTATACGTACATATACTTGATTATGGTGAAAGAAATATTTCTTTGGGCCGAGCAAATATTCGTTAGCTTGTACTCTATTTCTATTTCAATGAAAAAGACATTCTAATAATTAACATAGATTTACTGGCCCAAGAAAATATTTCTCTCAGCCATAATCGAGTATACATTTATTAACTAAAAAGAAACCCCTCTCTCAGTGTCCGTTCTCTTCGACACTTGATTTCATTTTCCACGAAGAATTCGCTTCGGTATCCCCGACAAAATATAACGCGAAGTCGATAAAAATGTAATCCCTCGCATATCTCCCTCCACAACACGAGTTCCTTGTCATCCGAGCGACACGTCACACGCGCGAAGACGGAAGAAGTCCTCCACAGATAAGGGCAGCCGAACGAAGAAGAAAGAATCGACGCCGAGGCGGCTGAAGCGGTCCGCTGAGATCGACGGAGCCGGCGAGGATTACGGTCCGGCCTCTGACCTCGGAGAACTCGATCGACTCTGACACACCGCTGCCAGAGTCGTGCCGCGTCCGCGATGTGGGACCCACCACCGGCGGAGCAGATATCCGCCTCCGGATCGGTAGAAAAAAAAGAAGTGACGCGGGAACTTGACGCACGAGCGTTATCTCCGTCCGCGACGTTTTATCTGCGCGTAGGCGCGCGAGGCTCTTCGCGCGCGGGCGGTGGAAGGAGAGATTCGCGCGGGCCCTAAGGTCGCAAGTTTCACCCGTGTCCGACATACCTCGTTCCTTACTCCCTAGCGCGGAACGCGCCGCGCGCGCGCGAGAATTCCCCGCGTTAATTAACCCGAAACTTTTTCGGCTGTCGGGCCGGCTCGTTTCCCGTCGTTTCGCAGTGGTAATCCGGCGTCGCTTATGCGGCGTTTCGTCTTCTCGCTGCGAAGGAGGGAGGATGGGAGAAAGACGAGAGAGGAGGGATGGAAAGCTCGTTTTTAATATAATAATTCGACGGTTCTCTTGTGAAATTTCGAAGAATTAAATCTTCCCTCTTTCCAGAGAAGGAATGGAGTAATTAGGTACCTACGTAACGCGGTATGGAGAATGTCCATGTTTTTGATTAAAATTCCAAGCATCGAAGCTGGGAGAGAGGATTGTAAACGGTTATTGGGTTCCTTCATTTTTAATGTGATAATTCGACGTCTCTTGAAATGTCACATAAACATCTTAGAGAAAAAAGGAGGAGCACAATCACTGTGGCACGGAGAAAGTCCATTCCTTGAATTAAAATTCCAATTATCGGACGAGAAATAAAGAATTATAAATTATTGTTAAATTTTCTGAATTTCTTACGATTTCATGTACATCATCGCCGAAATATATCTGCTTACAATATAAAAATTCTGCTTTCATCAGGGATTAAAAATTTAAATTTAACAGTAAGACACAATTTTTCAATTTATCATGATGCGCGCGTATGAGTACTTTCTTCTTTCTTTCTTTTTCTCTCCCTTATTTTCTACAAAAATACTTGATAAACTTTGGGTGGGCAAATACTTATATGACGGATGGTGTATGTACTACGCGTAATTCGATCAAAGAAGAGATCGATCAAGATAAATGGATCCTAACGAACAGTAAGTAAACCTACGTCGAAGGGCCGTCAATGCACGCTCGTTAATCACGATCGCCGGAAGAGAGCAAGAGAGAGAGGAGAGAGAGAGAGAGGATGACGTAAACTATAGATTCTTCATTAACGAGGACCACAGGAAGCTGCAACGCGACGCGGGAAGCTGCAGCCCGGCGTTGTATATCGAAAGTCCGTCGACTTTTTCTCAAAGTCGTACAAAAGAAGCCTTACGGCGTTAAACCGAGGAGCCGTCCGCGTGTACCTGACTTCGTATGGAAGAAGGTCGTAATGTTAATGTAATACGGCGACGTTAAAAGAGGAGCGCGCGGATAGAGACTCTCAGCTCGGGGTGTAGACACAAGTCGCGCCGCGGGGCTCGTGGGACCCCTATGGCGTTCTCCTAGAATCCACGGATAAATCAACGTACCGGGAGAATAATGAATTTACCTCCTCTCCGCGTGTCCTGCGAGGAATTCCGTAATCTCGAGATCGTCGAGTCTCTTTCTCTTTCTGTATTCGTCGCGAGCTCCACGCCGCGTTGTTCGTTTCTTCGACTTTCTACATTCGGAGAAAAATCTGGTTGAAAGACCATGATTTAACCAGAAATCGTGGTCGATTTTGGCACCAATCATAATTCCATAGTTATTTTGACCTGTGAGATTCTGGTTACAGTAACAGGAGATCAGGATTCCTGCAATCGGGTCAACTTGCAGCATGGTCAATTGATGTCCCCAACCTCTTTCTTATATCTGTACCCCAGGATAAAAGTGTATTAAGTCCAATTTTTACATATTGGACTTAATACACTTTTATGCTCGGGTACAGATATAGTTGATGCCACCATGCGGTATTTTTATTGGTCTACTTTTATGATTAATTCAATTATGGTGCATGGCTGTCATAAACTACAATCGCGTTGTTACTATAACCATGCAACAAAAGTTATTTCGACTGCATTCACGTGAATTTTTGCAGTTATCCCGGTAATAGGGCTCCTCGAAGTGAAACATTACAGTTTTTAATAGACCACAGCGTACTTTTTATGGTTCGTAGTAGTATAAATATTAGTTTGTACGGTAAAATTTACCAATTCCCCATTAATACATACATACGTGTCGGTTGTTTACGGGCTTATACTATTACGGACTGTAAAAAGTACGCTGTAACTGGGATTCACTGCAAGAATAAATTACTAATTCTTTTTTTCCGTGGAGTAAGGTCGATATTTATAAATGCAGCATTTAATGTCCGGTAGAAACGCAGTCAATATCGCGGAGCGTGTGCACGGCGCGACTCTTCGACGCGAAAAGGAGTCGAAGCGGAAACGAGTGGCAGTGGTAACCGACCGCCCGTTGTCAGCCGTCGAGATATATTTACGCACTGCTGCACTTTGAAGTTCCCCGTGGCCCGTACATTTTGACATCTCGTACTCCGCTTCGGTCCGACTCGATAATTTTCTCGAAATTGGCCGTAAGTTGTGGGATCAAGGGGAGGCTGCGTCCCGGTCTTCGCACTCGTCGTAAATAGGCATTAAGTCGACGCCGACGGGGCGAGAGAGAGAGGAAGAAGCGCTAGAGAAGAGAACCTGTAAGCCTCGCGCGCGTCGATACACTCGATAAACGCGACGCATCGCTTTCCTTCCCACCTCCTCCTCCCTTAATCTCATCGACGATTTGGATTTCCAGTAGAGTGCTCGCCTCGGCGCGAATGCACCGCGACTGCATCACGCGTCGTACAACGCGCCGCGGAGATTCTCAGCTCGGAAACCAGTTTCCTCGCGGAGAGAGGGTGGAGTTGGACGCGTCTGAGAAAGAGGGGCCGCGATTGATACGGAGGAATCCGGGGATTCCTCGCGGGAATTTGCAGAGGAATTGGCGCGGTTTAAAACGACGTGGTGCGCTCGGATGCCCTTGCGTCGTTCTCGCGGTATCAACGGAACGAGCCGTTTCCCGTGCGATTTAGAAAGACAACACGAGCTCGTGGCACCGCGTTTCGACGTGCTCGATAAATCTACATCTGTGCTAATATAATAAAGAGGAAAAGTTTGTGCGTTTGTTTGATTGTAGGAGGTAATCTCTGGAAGAGCTGATCTGATTAAAGAGTATCTTATGTCATTAGAGGCGGAAATCCGATGTTTTTTCAGACTGTGTTTAATCAGGTCGTCCCCTCACCATGCCTCATGCTACGACCTAAACACATAGTCTTAAAAATCCGAGGATTTCAGCCGAATGACATCTACTTGCTTTTCTCACGAATGCCCATTTCTCAAAACAAAACAAACAAAAGTATACACGGCTCATTTCACGTTGCGTTTATCAGTTTGGAAAAAAGACCCATTTCGGACTAAGCAATCTTTTAACAGCCTGCGGCCTCCCGGTCGGTGTCACGCGGGAAAAACGCCATCTTACGGTCTAAAAATAGGCTGGAAAAGGCCTCGAAATGGGCATGAGTGAGGAAAAAGAATCTTTCATTAGTAAGGAGCATAGACTTTCTGAATGAACATAGACGATATTTCATGAGGTTTTGACGAAAGGGAGCTGACAAGTGACGATTTTAATGATGTACATTCGGAAGAATAGTTTGGTCAATTTAACCAAAATCTTGGAGGCGATGACCAAACTATTTGGTGAAATATGGATCCTCCATCTGTTTGAGCACTTTTTGGTTAGAATAACTAAACATTTGGTTAGAGTAACTGAATATTTTGTTCAACTGACCAGTATTCTGGTTAAAATAACTAAATGCGTTTAACCAGATGCGTTTTGTCATTTTAACCTAATTATTTTTCTCAGTGTAGAGCATCGTAAAAACAGACAAATAGACGAGTTTCTGGAAAACGCTGCCTTTACGGTGAAAGATATGTAAGCATAATGTATGAGCGAATTGTAGAAGACAAATGGATCTACAATAAAATCCGCTGGAGTGCATAGAGAAAAAAATTTTCCCGATTGAAGTAAATGTGCTTATGGATAGTCCTAGAAGCATATTTATTCAATTCAAATGAACATCGATTTGATTCAAATAATATTTCATTAAATTAATAATATTTATACTCGTCCAATCGATATTCCTTCTAATCGACTAAATGTGCTCTTAGGACTATTCGAAAATACGTTTATTTCGATTGACTAAATTTTTTTTCTCAGTGTATACCTGGTATTCTCAAACCTGACCCAGAGGAAAACCTTATGTTCATTAAAAAATTACGGATATAATGCAATTGATTTGATTGAAATCCGTTAAGAATTTACGAAGAAATTAATTATTGAAAAGTAATTAATATTTGGAATTTATACGGCATTGATGACGTCATATCATATCATATCATATTAACGTAATAATAAGGCGCGAGTCGCAGCCCGTCACTACGCGCATCATTATCCTAGGCCAAATATAAATTCAAAAGATAATAATTTTTTAATAATTAATTTCTCTGTAAATTCTTAACGGATTTCAATAAGATCAATTGCATTATGCCCGTAATTTTTTAATGAACATGGGGTTTTCCTCTGGGACAGAGGTTTGAGAACACCCGATATATATCTGGCATCCACGCGAACGAAGTCGCGGGTGGTTGCTAGTCGCTTAATATACTTGATGGTCACCCTCGCCACTCGCACCTGCGACACGTTATCACATTAGCTATTTATTTCATTCTTCGTTCCATCGTATATCGTCGCGAGAAGAGTCTCGACCAAATGGAAGAAGAAGAAACAGTGTTAACCCGAGATCCCTTCGTCCCCGCCGATGCGGGTTCGTTTCTCCCCCCCCCCCCCCCCACACGGAGCGAGGAATCGCCAGAAAGAAACGTACCACGCGCAGCGTAGATTCGACGACTATTCAGAGATACTTCCGCAATGATGAAAGCCGCGTTCAAAGGCTGAAAAGTCCCGCAAGCTCCGCGCTATCCGTCGAACGTTCGTGGAAAACAGAGCTCCACCGTGCGACGACACGGAGGGGAAAAAAAGAAGGCGAGAGGGAAGAAAAGAAACTCGAGGAAACAATCCAACGGACAATAGGCCCCTTAAGTGGCTCCGGTTTATAAAAATGGCTGTTTATCTGGGACGAAGGGCACCTGCTCCTTGGCGGACAGTCCCCCGGGACAATGAAGTGATTATATATATAGTGCCAGCCGCGGCGTAACTGCAACGAAGCATGTTTCAGCGATATTACACGGAGATACGGCCTCTTCCATTAAGAACGACAAAAGGGCCCAGCTTCGGGTCCCTAGCGCTCTCTCGCGCGCGCGCGCGAGCTTAGGACTTCCTCCGTGCTCGGGGGCATTGGTCGTTAGATCGTAGCCCGGGCGCGGCGCGGTGCTATCGATCGATCGAGACGAATTAACGCGTGGAACCCGCTATCGGAATTCCTCGAGACGAGGAAGTCACACGTGGGACACTCTCGAGAAGCGGTGATTAGCGCCGGCAAGTGCTACATCCATTCGAGTCGATGTAACGGAGAATTGTAATTTCTTTCCGAGGAAATTCCAGTCTCTAATTTATGCTTCCGAGAGCGTCCGTATTTAACGAAAGTGAACGGAGCTTGAATTAGGAGCTAATTTCCATTACGGCTGAAGGATTTCTACCGGAATTTCGAGTTTCAGTTACAAAATATTATCCGGAAGCGTCCAGAATTCATTGATGTGCGCAGAAAAAAAGATATACAATAGTTATAGATCTATTGAAAACTACTCACGGAGTCGCAAGTAATTATTTATTTATATCTATGACACTTTTTAATACATCAATTAAATATCTCTTCCTTACGATTATATGAAATAGTATATGATTACAAGGAAGAAATATCAAATTAATATGAAGCAAAATTTTATTGATCTAAATAAATAACTATTTGCGACTAGCAACTAATTTTAAGTAGCTCCAATTAATTCTTTTTCTCTGTGTACACAGAAAAAAAGGATTAGTAATGTTTATAGTGAATCCCAATAACAGGGTTCCTCGAGGTGAAACATTGAATTTATTATTATTATTAGATACAGCGTACTTTATACAGTTCGTAACAGTATAAACCCGTAAACGCCCAATACATATTAAAGAGAAATTAATAAATTTTACCATTTAAACTGATTTATACTACACTGAAAGAACTCCGTGTTAGGCTAACAAAATATTTTGAATGAATACGAGCCAAAAAAAAACGTTTTTTTTAAATCGCAAAATTCTTTGATTTATTTCACGAAAACTTTGATGGCAGAGCTAAATATTTGGATAATCCAACAAATATTTTGTTAGGTTATCGAATTGACTCATCAAACTTATTTTGTTGGCTACTCTTCTTTCTCAGTGTATTACGAACTGTAAAAAGTACGCTGTGACCTGTTAAAGACTTCAATGTTTCACCTCGAAGAGTCCTGTTAGGCTGGAATAATTGTAAAAATTCGTGGATTTTCCCAGAATTTTTTTATTAATCCTTTTATGCTGTGCATATTCACGTCATTTCCACGCATCGTTACAAGGTACAGGAACTGCATGAAATGCGATCAAAAGGCGCGAAATCGATACCCTCTCCGCGTTAAAAAGTCCCCGGCGAAAGGCGAGCGAATTACCTAATCTAAAGGTACAGTGCCGAAAACTTTGAGAACCCCGTTCGACCGACGTCGCGTAATTCCGCCCCGACCAACTATACGTACGTCGTACCGCTGCACCCATTGTCCATCGCCGCGTGCGCGTGATTCCATTCTCCGCTGAATATAATAGAAAATGTGGGAGCGAAAAAAAGGAGGAGACGACCGCGGAGAGCAAAAGGCGCCAGACGCGAACGAGTCGAGGGCGCGGGCGAAGAACGAGAGACATACACGCGGTGTGTGTGTGGAAGGGGTGAAAGTTCCCGGACCCGCCCTTGGTTCCACGCGCGCGCGAGACTCGCCACTGTCTCTCGTTGCGTATACGTGTAGCTGCGTATTCACGCCGCGTGAAAAAGGCGTATCTCGCGGGGAATGCATAAGAACGATTGAAATTAGAATGATAAAGGCCGCACCTACGACGGTGGGGACCCGCCTACGGCTCATTAAAATCTCATGCTCCGAGTCCTCGGCGGGGCCCCTCGGGAGATATCCTGTACACGGGGCAGGTATATACATAAGGCTCCGCGAGTCCCGATGCGTCGTGGTGCGCTTGTCTATATGCACGCGTGGAAGTATCGGGTGTATATATCAATAGTTTCAGAGTGTAGTAACTTGTATGTATTAGAGGAAGAGGATTGGTAAGCGTGTATATTTGTGGAGCAAAGATATCCTGGAAATATATAGCTTGGTTTAATCCTTCATATTTTTCTACGTTATTTTTATGTTGGAGGATGTGTGGAGCAAGCGTGAGGGAAATCTCGAGATTTAAGGGTGAATAATCCTCTCTTCTATAGAAAACCACGATTTTCTCATATTTTTCTTCGAGATATTGATTAAATAATCATGATTTCCTAGGCCGGAATTATACAGGGTTAGTTTTTTTTTAAACTCGAAGCCCCATTTATTTCCGCTATTTGTCACTTTACGAAAAAGTCTTTCGAATAGAAGTTATTTGGTGTCAAGGATGACATATGATACATGCAAGGCTTTTTGGATGGCACGTGTTATTTATAAGATATGAAGATTCATTTCATTTTTTGAAGTAGAAATTGATTTTCTTAATTTTGCAAAAGTTATACAGCTTATTGAAATTGATAAAAAAGGTATAAGGTAAAATTCCCCTCCGTAGAGAACCGTTTCTAAGATATTTTCGCTCAAGGTACAAGAGTATGTAAGCAAGAGTACACTGTACAAATTTCTGTGGTGTAAACCTATATAGACCACTTTTGATGTTAGATAATAACGGCAAAAGACTGAATGACACCAGATGTAGTACATATTAGTTCACACCGGCGAAATGGTGTTCAAAATTAACACCATTTTTCTTACCGTGTCTAAAAACCTCGCTCTTGCTCTTTTTACAGTCTATTCTACAAACTTGATTTTTTATGAAATCTTGAGATATTTCCTATATAGCACAGGGCCAAGCCAAATATCTGGTACCTTTATTTATGCAGGAGCAATCGCGACTACTTCCACCTTTATAACTTGACCTAACTCAACTCTCCGAATAATCGCGGTATTTTCAACCCGTTACCGAGAAGTCACCGATGCACAGCGAGAGGTGACGAGCGTACCTAACTGTACATCATCCTCGTCTCATCTGGCGATATCCTCCCAGAGAGAGAGAGAGAGAGAGAGAGAGAGAGATGGAATACCGAGAAGCAGGATACTCACACCGAGTCCTTAGAATCATTGCGCTCTTCTCGATGCCTTACCGAGAAGTCATCTCTATACAACGGGAAGCTGCGGACGTACATACATAATCACGCAGCCCGTCCAACGTTGTCCAATCAAAAGGAGACGAAAGCCGAGGCAATGGAAACATCCGACCGCAACCTATCAATTCTCTCCGAAGTAAACGAATAAGCAGTAATGAAAAACTATTCAATTTAAACCTTCGAAGACTTGCATACGCCTACCAAAACCTCGGAATCATCCCCGCGGCAATAAAACAATGCATCTGTGATCGATGCGTAATTACGGTCATTACCCGCGGCGGTATACGAAGCGGCATATATCGTTCCCCGTAACGATTGCATCGAAACGTTCCGTAGCCCGCAGAGACGACCTACCGCAATGCGCGCGAGGGTATTGCATTCTTTTAGGGACGCATAAAATGCACGCGTCTCCCGCTGTATCGTCTCCCGCATAGAGAGAGCCGCGCTCTCGAGAACTCCGCGTCCTCTCCGACCGCGCGCTCCTCCTTGTACCTCCGCGGTAAGCGAGGAGAGCCTCCCTCTGCCATCCGCCGCTTCGCCACGGCTATTACGTCGTATTTTCTTCTCTCCTCTCCGCTCCTTTTTTCCTTCCTTTTGCCTCGGCCTAGCCGAGTGCGGCAGGCCGGTGCGCTTAAGTATGCATCTATACGTTTATTGCGCGCCCCGCGGTACCTCCGACGACCTCTTCGGGTAGACAGGTACGCCATCGGTACCCGCGTTCACCTGTACGCCGAATGGGACGCGGCGAGTGAGACGAGGCAGTCCTCTGTGCCTTGTAGCTTGTAGCTTATACCGGCGGCGGTGTCAGCGCGGACGTGTCTTCGTATGTTAATTGAAGGAATGCAGTTTTGAAAATGGACCTAAACTTGTGTGCAATTGTAGGGGATGCGCCCAGGAAAATGTTCGAGTTAAAATGACACAACGCATCTCGTCAAACGCGTTTAGTTATTTTAACCAAAACATTTTGGTCGATTCAATCAAATATTTAGTTATTCTAACCAAATGTACAATTATTCTGAACAAAATGTGGTCGGTCAAACCTATCAAATTGAGAATTCATATTTCATCAAACGGTTTGGTCATCGCCTCCAAAATTTTGGTTAACCCTCTGTGGTTATCAAAGATCCATTTGACCCAGGCTTTAATTTTCAAGTTGACTGTACTTCTTTTTTATAGTCATAACTAGACCCTCGTCAGACCTCGAAATAAATAGTTTCTTCTTAAAACGCGTACTATGAACCTTCTTCGAACTTTGGAAAACATTGTTTTTGAAACGTGCACTGTGAAATTATTTATTGCTTCCAAAGTACCATATCTTATGAGCGACAATCATTCGTAAACTTTATTAAGAGAACTCTAAAAATAAAGAAATTATAACACTTTTCTCGTGAAGCAGCTCATTTTTCACACATCTAGATATTCACAATCGTTTTTTATTATGTCATCATTTCATTTCTTACGTTGACACGATGATTTGATATTCTACAATATTCGAGGAATAATTCAATAATATGTCGGTCTAAATTGGACGGATTTTATTCATGTGGCTGTTATTTAAATATCGTATTGGTCAATTCGACACATGTGTGACCATCGCGGAACACATACGGACGTATAACCACGGAGGGTTAAATGGGGTATATGTAGTGGCATTAGTCAGCAATTCCCATTTTCTTTTCCATATATGGTTTCCTCATACCTCAAATATTAATTATACCTATAGCAAGGGCAGCTAATATCTACTGTTCAAAAAATGTAATTTTCAATTTAAAAGTAGCATCATAGTTTTGAATCAAGTCCGCCAGTTCTGCGAATTGCACGCCATTGGTGCCTGAATGACGTCACGACAGAGATTTAGGCGCGCAATGATAAGCAAATGTTACAAGTACAGCGAGTAACGCCTTCACAGGTGAGGAAAATCGGCGGTAATAATCGGTAGATCCTATCGATCTCGAGCATGAGTAACGTGCTCGGTGAATGTACGTTCTGTACTTACATATTATGTACATATGTACGTTGCGGCATACGCGCGTATGCTTTAAGCATACCAGTCCCATTGTCGAGCCGGAGACTGAACTATTGTGATTTGGGGCGCTCGGATTTTTTCGTCCCCTCTCGCTACCCGTCTTTCTACTCGCTCCCAAGTGACTTCTCCACTCGTACTCAACGCTGGAGATAGAAATAGTTTCAAGAACGAGCTAATCTTAATTTTTTTTTAAAGTTTCTTTACATTCGGTTGATTCAACCGGGTGAGAAATCATTAACGATTTTTAAGACTGTATTTATATATACAGGTTCCCCCACCATACCTCCTGCGCGCGCTACGACCTAATTAAACATAGTCTGAAAAAACCTCGGATTTCCACTTAATGACATAAGATACTATTTCTCGGGTTGACAAAATTTGATTCAGCTGCAATTTCAGCAGCACCAAATAATTCTACAATTTAGAGGTGAATATAATTATTGCATACTCTTTGTCGTGAATCGTACATCCGCCTATAGGTATTGCTTGCACGTAGAACGAGCAGAGAGGTAGAAGATATATGATAAATTACATCATAAAAATCTTCCTCGCACAAAAGTAACGTCCACCGGAAGCACGATTTCCATTTTCGAACCCCATACCATTTTCAATAAATACAAGTGCAAGTGTGTGAGTGTTGATAATTCATTATGTTGGTTGAAAGTACCGTCGCATTTCTGCGCATTAGCTACTGGCTAACCTGATATGTATAGGAGGGGTATAAAAAGCGGTGTACTTCGGTAATCGAATCATAACTTCATCACTGTCAACTCTAGGAACATCGCGACAGAAATATGAAGAACTTCATCTTCGCTATAATCATGGCCCTTTTCATTGCCCACTACGTCGTAGTTGGAAAGACTCAAGGTCCGATTGGAATACTTGAATTTTCTTAATCTCTTGTAAGAATCAACCATATATTACCGAAGTCACAAATAATGTCACTCTTTCTAGGGAATTCCACTTCCGATGCCATTGCTGGAAGCAAGGTAGAATATACCACCTGTGTCATGCCGAACCCATGCGGCTGAAGGTCCAAAATAATATTTCCATCGATAAGCAAAATTCTGACGATGACGACTTATAGTGCTTAATTTTTGAATTGTATTATCGATGTTTATTCAATAAAGTGTGGAACAATTACGTACTTCATCAGACCATCGTTCATTCTTGCCTTTAATACCAAGAACGTCTGATTAGAAGGTCTCAAGCTTTCAGAAAATTTAATCTGCTGTTATTTAGAAATTGTCTGCCAGTAACAAAGACAATGTAGTACTGATTATGACCGCTGACCCAACGTTGGTAGTTATCGTCGAATCAACGTCATCATTCTGCATTTTCTGACGTTGATTCAAAATGTCGAGAACTCGGTCTCGATTGCCGACGTAGGCCCTACGTTTCTCCAACGCTTTGTCCAATGGTTTTCCGAACGTCGGTGGTTTACGGAGGAACAACGTCGTCGTTCTACAGTTCCTGACGTTAGATTAATATCTCAAGCTTTCGGAAAATTTAATCTGCTGTTATTTAGAAACTATTCTTTCTAACTATAATATGGTTTCTAATTCAAATGCAAATTCTTCTAAACCACTTTGACGAGAAATTTGATACCTTAGAATCCGTAGCTCGTTGATCAACATGAAAGAAGTGGCCGGTAAATAAAGAACAGATTGATGAAAATATTCAATAATTATATGTAGATAAGATCCTTAAATCATACTGTGTCTATGAGCCACTTGACCCAGTTATTTTGGCACGATTATACCTCCAAGTGAATAAGTCTGAGAGCGAATTAGCACGCAATGTAAAGGGTTAACGTTCAAGACTCTTATACGCGACCCGTCTCTAAAATGGGATTTGCACTTTTTTCCTTCGAGGAGAGCTACAATAGGTATATCTACACTACTCGTATACTGTGTGAATTTCCATCTTCTTTCTCATGAATGGTTCCCTTAAATATTAATTATATAACAAGGACAGCTAATATCTATTGTTCAAAAAATGTAATTTTCAATTTAAAAATAGCACCATAGTTTTGAATGTGGATGCCTGTTAGACGCCAGAGGCGCATACGCTTAGACGACATTCAGCAGTGAACTAGTAATTGAGTACCTCTGATCACACATTACAAGTGCCCCAATTCTGCGGATCGCGCGCCACTGATGCCGAGATGACGTCACGACGGAGATTTAGGCGCGCAAATTAGCATTACTCTAATAATTTTTTTTTCGCGATTGAGCATGAGTATCCCGTTTTTTCAAAAACTCTCTTTGAAAGGACTTAATATTTACCTTACATAAAAATGATTTTTCCTAAAATCGTGCCACAACACCATTGACCAAATTATTTATCTCGGTGTGGCGCAGAGTTATGTTTATAAGTACGTTCGGCCCGGATTCTTTTTTCTTCGATAAATAACATTGTCATAGTTTTTGATTTGAGTCAAAGAGTACAGAAGGAACCTTCTGTACTCTTCTGTACTCTTTGGTTTGAGTAAATTTTTACATATGCACTTCAAAGAGAGCATGAATTATTCATGAATACAATGATAAGTAAACGTTACAAGTACTGCAGCGAGTAACGCCTTCACAGGTGAGGATAATCGGCGGTAGTAATCGGTAGATCCTATCGATATCGAGCATGAGTAACGGGATCGGTGAGCATACGTTCTGTACTTACATATTGTGTACATATGTACATTGCGGCATACGCGCGTATGCTTTAAGCATACCAGTCCGATTGTCGAGCCGGAGACTAAACTATTATGATTTGGTGCTCAGATTTTTTCGTCCACTCTCGCTACCCGTCTTTCTACTCGCTCCCAAGTAACTTCCTCCACTCGTACTCAATGCTGGAGATATAAATAGTTTCAATAATAAGCGAATCTTAAAAAATTTGTTTAAAGTTTCTTTACATTCGGTTGATTCAACCGGGTGAGAAATCATTAGCGCAATAATAACGTTTCGGCTTGATTCACTTTGAAGAATTATGTGATACGAAATTTGTTCATTGCATTGTAAACTCCAGAGAGGTCATAATAATAATAACGAATGATCGTATTCTTCAACGACGCAACAATATGACGATAGTTCGATCAACGGAAATCATAAAAGGGAGGTTTTTTCCTCACTCATGCCCATTTTGAGGCCTTTTTTCCAGCCTATTTTTATACCGTAAGATGGCGTTTTTCCCGCGTGACACCGGCCGGGAGTCCGCAGGCTGTTAAACGCACTTTACTCAGATTGGCGCGATTGCTTAGTCCGAAGTGGGTCCTTTTTTCAAACTGATGAACGCAACGTGAAACGAACCGTGTATACTTCTGTTTGTTTTGTTTTGAGAACTGGGCATTCATGAGAAAAAATAGTCATTCGGCTGAAATTCTCGGATTTTTAAGACTGTATTTAGGTCCCCCCACCATACCTCGTGCTACGACCTAATTAAACATAGTCTGAAAAAACCTCGGATTTCCGCTTAATGATATTAGATACTATTTCTCGGGTTGACAAAATTTGATTCAGCTGCAATTTCAGCAGCGCCAAATAATGCGCATTGTACAATTTATAGGTGACTATAATTATTGCATATTCTTCGTCGTGACTCGTACATCCGCCTATAGGTATTGCTTGAACGTAGAACGTGCAGAGAGGTAGAAGATATACGATAAATTACATCATAAAAATCTTCCTCGCATAAAAATAACGTCCACCGGAAGCACGATTTCCATTTCCGAACCCCCTACCATTTTCAATAAATACAAGTGCAAATGTGTGAGTGTTGATAATTCATTATGTTGGTCGAAAGTACCGTCGCATTTCTGCGCATTAGCTACTGACTAACCTGATATGTAGGAGGGGTATAAAAAGCGGTGTGCTTCGGTAGTCGAATCATAACTTCATCACTGTCAACTCTAGGAACATCGCGACAGCAATATGAAGAACTTCATCTTCGCCATAATCATGGCCCTTTTCATTGCCCACTGCGTCGTAGTTGGAAAGACTCAAGGTCCGATTGGAATACTTCAATTTTTTAAATCTCTTGTACATAGTTCGATTCTACATATTGTGTATGATTTTGAGAATCAACCATATATTACCGAAGTCACAAATAATGTCACTTTCTAGGGAATCCCACTTCCGATGCGAATGCTGGACGCAAGGCAAATTATACTACCTGTGTCCTCCCGAACAAATGCGGCTGAAGGTCCAAAATAATATTTCCATCGATAAGCAAAATTCTGACGATGACGACTTATAGTGCTCAATTTTTGAATTCTATTATCGATGTTTATTCAATAAAGTGTGGAACAATTACGTACTTCATCAGACCATCGTTCATTCTTGCCTTTAATACCAAGAACGTCTGATTAGAAATTGTCTGCCAGTAACAAAGACAATGTAGTACTGATTATGACCGCTGACCCAACGTTGGTAGTTATCGTCGAATCAACGTCATCATTCTGCATTTTCTGACGTTGATTCAAAATGTCGAGAACTCGGTCTCGATTGCCGACGTAGGCCCTACGTTTCTCCAACGCTTTGTCCAATGGTTGTCCGAACGTCGGTGGTTTACGGAGGATCAACGTCGTCGTTCTACAGTTCCTGACGTAAAGCTGAGTTTAGACGGTGCGAGCTAGCGGGTCAGTTGAGAAGGCCAGTAACTGTATGCCAGCTACTGTTATCGTTTAAACAGATTCGCCGAGTTACTGTCTCTGCAAGGATGGGCAGCTATTGGATGCGAGTCACTTCAAACTTATTTGATTTTACTGGCCACTTGCCTTCCCCCACTCACCAAGTACAGCTACTGTCTACTGGCTAGCCCAGCAACTCGCACTGTGTAAACTCCCCTTTAGTTTAATATCTCAAGCTTTCGGAAAATTTAATCTGCTGTTATTTAGAAATTGTTCTTTCTAACTATAATGTGATTTCTAATTCAAATGCAAATTCTTCTAAATCACTGACGAGAAATTTGATACCTTAGAATCCGTAGCTCGTTGATCAACATGAAAGAAGTGGCCGGTAAATAAAGAACAGATTGATGAAAATATTCAACAATGATATGTAGATAAGATCGTTAAATCATACTGTGTCTGTGAGCCACTTGACCCAGTCATTTTGGCACGATTATACCTCCAAGTGAATAAGTCTGAGAGCAAATTAGCACGCAATGTAAAGTGTTAATGTTCAAGACTCTTATACGCGACCCGTCTCTAAAATGGGATTTGCACTGTTTTCCTTCAAGAGAGCTACAATATATCTAACTACTACTACACTATTCGTATACCGTGTGAATTCTCATCTTCTTTCCCATGAATGGTTCCCTTAAATATTAATTATATAACAAGGACAGCTAATATCTATTGTTCAAAAAATGTAATTTTCAATTTAAAAGTAGCACCATAGTTTTGAATCTGGATGCCTGTTAGACGTCAGAGGCGCATGCGCTTAGACGACATTCAGCAGTGAACTAGTAATTGAGTACCTCTGATCACACATTACAAGTGCCCCAATTCTGCGGATTACGCGCCACTGGTGCCTGGATGACGTCACGACGGAGATTTAGGCGCGCAAATCAGCATTACTCTAATAATTCTTTTTTCGCGATTAAGCATGAGTATCCCGTTTTTTCAAAAACTGTCGTTGAAAGGACTTATTGCCTTACATAAAAATGATTTTTCCTAAAATCGTGCCACTACCCCATTCTATTAATCGATAAATCCTCCTTAAGCGAATATTCGAAATACCGCAGCAATAGGAAATCGTCATCGAGGATGAATGACGCGTGTACGCGATTCGATTGGCGTACATCGGCGTCTTTATGAGGGAAGGTCATCGTCATCCGTCGCCGCGCGCGATGATACGCGATTAGCCTCGAAAATCCCGACGTCTCGTTACGCGCAGCATCGATCGAACCGACGATGACGATGACGATGTCGAGTGTGTTCAGCGCGGCTTGCGAATCGACTCGGCTCTCGTTTCCTGCTTTTTTACGCACTCGCACGCGTATATACCTCTATAAGTATGCGAGAAGCGCGCGGCGTTCGCGTTTCCGACAAAGCGAGTACTGTTCGGAAATATCGAAACCGTGGAACACGTCACCCACGCGCGTCCTTCCTGAATTCGTCGAGCCAAGATTAACGGTGGTAAACATACGCAGCGAACACAACGCGACCCAACGAACGATCTCGGGTCAGTACAGGCGGCGGTCCGCGGCGCCTCGTTCCCCCGCGGGATGTCGCAAGCTCACCGGAGGTCGCGGCGAGGCACAACGCGCGACACCTGTCGCACGCTATTCCGCGCGTCGACCTGTTGCACCTGCTGCGGCGGTCGACGCCACGGCGCGATCGTGACTTTCCGTCTTTTCTCCGTTCAACGTCCCGCGAAAAGCGGTCGTTCTCCTTCCCTCCCACGGTGGGGAGGAATAGGGAATTAACGTCGAGCGGGGGCAATTAAAATGTGGCGCAATAGCGAAATTGCCGCGACGACGAGTATTATCGGGGGAATAATGATGTCGCATAATTATACGTCGACGATGTCACGAAATGCTATTATAATAGGTATTGCGGAATTTTGAAAGTTTAGGAATGAAAAAGAATCTATTATAGGATAAATCGCTGGGTTAGTGCAGAACTATTCTACTTCACAAAGAGTACTTTTTACAGGGGGAGATAAAAACACAATATTTTCTATAAAAGTAATAAATATTATAAGACAGACTAGATTAGATTTATTACTTTTTATATTTTGGGTTGCATATTGCAAATAAGATATTTCTACGTCGAATGCGTTGATTACTGAGGTGGACAGTGGCGTAAGAAACTCATTTTCGCAAAAATGGACATAGACTAGTTCGGCATTAATCCAGCAAAATGTGGAATAAATGCCTTATAGTTGGAGTGAAAATTCAAAATTGATTATATCAAGAACGATTGGAAATATTGAAAAAAAAGTTGAGATGAAAAATGTTTATCTATATTTTTACAATAAAAAAGCTACTCTTCATTTTTCACATATCTCCACTATATATAAAGATAATCGCGTTTAAAGTTAAACGGAAAAACAAAAGGCGCTTGTGTGTCCCACTTTTACTCTAAAAAGTACGTTTCCTGCGGATTTTTTGCAGATTACGACACGGACGACGCGCCCGCACCTCTAACCGACGACACTTCCGGGGCGAAGACCTACGTCGGCGATCGTCATTCGCGAGAGAGAAGATCGCTGACCGAAAAAACATCCGTGGATGTGTCCAGGGAGGAGAGCGATCGTATCGACGACGACGAGGAGTACGAGCAGTTCGTGGGTCAGAACGTGCGTCGCCGTTATCCATTCAGGGACGATTATCGGTACGACAGGCGAGTATGGAGCAACGCGACGAGTTTTTCCCGATTTGTTCGATATCAATGTATTCACAGATTACAGCCCGCGATAAACAAAGTGTATTTTTATAAAGCAGTTTCTTTAATATCTCGCAGATATTATCCGTTGCCGCGCAGCAGGAGTTACTACCCCGTCCAACGTTCGCAGGACTCCGAGATGGTACCCGATCCTTTCGGCACTTGGCGACCACGAAGAGCGCTGCCGCATGAATATTTCATCGAAATCGCGGTGGTGGCCGATGCCAAGATGGCCGAGTACCACGGCAATGGACTCACCAGTTACGTTTTAGTTCTGATGAGCACGGTGAGTACGGATAACTGAAAAAGGGGGAGATTCGCTCGTTGAGCCTTAAGGGGCAATGCGAATAGCTGCCCGTGAAGAACTTTAGTGCTTAACACATTCACTGCCCGGCAATTCCATACAGCGTTGTATCGCCTATATGCGAGAACGCCGCTGGGACGGTCTGGGCAGTGAATGTGTTAAAGAGTCGATGACAGAGTATCGCGGAAGCTGAAAGATTCTCCAGGGTTTTCGAGGCCTCGATCTTTCCGCGCCAATCATTGGATCCGGGTAATCGCGGAGAACTGAATGATCATTGAAACGATCGGCGACCGTATTCAATGCAAAAGTTCGTGATATAATATATAGGTATATGTGTATAGCGAGTTGTCTGGAGGATGATTTCGCGTCATGATACACATTCGAAATTAATTAGAAACATTTGTAATTATATACTTTGAAAATTCGATGTAAAGTGCAACGACGTCACTTTTCTCCATCTCCTATTGGTATTCCCAATGATAAAAATGCTCCCTTACGTAGTTGGAAATTTCGTGTTGGAATGGGGTAGTGACACTAGTTAGCAATTCCTATTTTCTATTCCATAAATGGTTTCCTTATACTTCAAATATTAATTATGTAGCATGGGCAGCTAATATCTATTACTCAAAAAATATAATTTTCAATTTAAATGTAGCTTCATAGTTTTGAATCTGAATGCCTGTTAGACGTCAGAGGCGCATGCGCTTAGACGACATTCAGCAGTGAACTAGTAATTGAGTACCTCTGATCACACATTACAAGTGCGTCAGCTAAGCCGATTGCGCGTCACTGGTGCCTGAATGACGTCACGACGGAAATTTAGGCGCGCAAATTAGCATTACTTTAATAATTTTTTTCTCGCGATTGAACATGAGTATCCCGTTTTTTCAAAAACTGTTGTTGAAAGGACTTAATACCCTACATATAAAAATGATTTTTCCTAAAATCGTGCCGTTACCCCATTGGTCCACCATTTTCGTATGTTAAAATTAACACAAGGTTAACGGGATTTAAAAATAGTTACGACAACTATAATGAACTAGTGCTAATTATCAAAGTCGAATAGTTGTGATTAAAATAGTTGCTGGAATCAGTCCACCCGAGGTTTGTCATATCGACATTAACACAAAGGATGTTAAATTAACACAGAGAATCGGTTCATTGTACAAAAATGGGTGGACCGATTTCAACACAAAACTTGCAAACGTGCACTTATACACACGAAAAGAAAAGAAGCAGCCTAGCAACTATTTTGATTAATATTAACAGAAAGAATGTTAGATGAATGCGAAGAATCGGTTCATTTTAATATAAAAAAATGGGTTTTCCGATTCCAATACGAAGCTTCCAACTGTACATACACGGAAAGATAAGAAACAGCTATGGCAATTTTTTTATTCACAGCTATTCGAGTTTGGTGATTGGCAACTAGTTGATTATAGTTGTCGTGGCTATTTTTAAGTTCCATTACCTAAAAATGGTTACATCAATAATAATAAATTGGTGCTGACAACCAAAGTCGAATAGTAGTAGCTCAAATATAATAATTGCTACAACTGCTTCTTATCTTTCCGTACACGAAAGCACCCCGTCAACGTTGTCGCACCCCGCCTAATCCTGCCGTTGATCGCGCAGCAACGCGCTCGGGTTAGCGTTTCTTTTTATCGTTTCACCGTGATCCTCGTACAACCGAAAGGGAACGGAGCCGAAGCATCCATAGGCATAAATCTCCCGGAGAGAGCGAGCGCCGCTATATGCGCGAAGGAGCGATCGATCTTCTAATCCGGTGGATCTACCGCGTGTATTAAATATTATGCAAATAACGCGTGTAGCGCTGAACGCGCTGCTCCTCCGTGTTGTATTTCGAAACGACTCGACCATGTCCCGCGGAGAGGAAGAGAGTTAGCTTCGCGCTTGTATTATGTACATCGCGAAAGTAGTAGAGCGTGCTGCTCTTCGGTCCTTCATTCATCACGGATCGACCGCCCCGAGTGGTGCGTTCTAAGCGCATTATGCACCCGGAGAGATAATTTCGAAGGAGCGCTCGCAAAGCGATCTGTTATCGTCGACGCGGT
Source organism: Xiphydria camelus (assembly GCA_963678675.1). Classification (NCBI taxonomy): domain Eukaryota; kingdom Metazoa; phylum Arthropoda; class Insecta; order Hymenoptera; family Xiphydriidae; genus Xiphydria; species Xiphydria camelus. Next base: position 24,949,148 of record OY783195.1, on the reverse strand, counting down.
GCCATTGTCTGCTCTGAAACGTCACTGCGAATGCGACATGCTTCGATGATCTCAGTCGTCATGGGTTGATAAATGCACTTTGAAACACGTTGGAGAATTCCTGATATTTCTGTTGCAAGCGATATGACGAATTCTTTACTTTGTTTCATTTTTCTCGAAGATGCACAGAGAAAAAAAATTCTTTGGATCAAAGAAATCGAATTCTTTGGTTTTCAATTCTTCCACTTAAAGAACGCGTCTTTAAGTCAGTGATATTAGTATTTATTTGAAAAGACTGCAGTTTTCACTTGAAAGAAATGACTTTATCGAATTTTTTTCTTTCCCCGAAAGAAATATTCTTTCAAATCAACAAGAAACGTCTTTCCGTCAATAACTCCGACGTCTTTAATGCTAACGCAGTTTTTCTTTAACTGAAAGAAGTATAGTATAGTCATTGTGAATTACGTATTTCTTTGAAACAAATTGTTTCTTTAAATCAACATATGAATTGTTAGAACCAAAGAACGCAGAATAATCGTTGTAATAATTTGCTTCATTTCACTTGAAGAACGCGTCTTTAAGTCAATGATTTTACTATTTATCTGGAACACTACATTTTTTACGTGAAAGAAATGACTTCATCGAATATTTGTCTTTCCCCGAAAGAAATATTCTTTCAAATCAACAGAAAACGTCTTTCCGTTAATAATTCTGACGTCTTTAATGGTAATGCAGTTTTTCTTTAACTGAAAGAAGTATAGTATAGTTATTATGAATTACGTATTTCTTTGAAACAAATTGTTTCTTTAAACCAACACATGAATTGTTAGAACCAAAGAACGCAGAATAATCGTTCTAATAATTTGCTTCATTCCACTCGAAGAACGCATTTCTCAAGTCAATGATTTTACTATTTATCTGAAAAAGCTGCATTTTTCACTTGAAAGAAATGACTTCATTGAATATTTGTCTTTCCCCGAAAGAAATATTCTTTCAAATCAACAAGAAACGTCTTTCCGTCAATAACTCCGACGTCTTTAATGCTAACGCAGTTTTTCTTTAACTGAAAGAAGTATAGTATAGTCATTGTGAATTACGTATTTCTTTGAAACAAATTGTTTCTTTAAATCAACATATGAATTGTTAGAACCAAAGAACGCAGAATAATCGTTGTAATAATTTGCTTCATTTCACTTGAAGAACGCGTCTTTAAGTCAATGATTTTACTATTTATCTGGAACACTACATTTTTTACGTGAAAGAAATGACTTCATCGAATATTTGTCTTTCCCCGAAAGAAATATTCTTTCAAATCAACAGAAAACGTCTTTCCGTTAATAATTCTGACGTCTTTAATGGTAATGCAGTTTTTCTTTAACTGAAAGAAGTATAGTATAGTTATTATGAATTACGTATTTCTTTGAAACAAATTGTTTCTTTAAACCAACACATGAATTGTTAGAACCAAAGAACGCAGAATAATCGTTCTAATAATTTGCTTCATTCCACTCGAAGAACGCATTTCTCAAGTCAATGATTTTACTATTTATCTGAAAAAGCTGCATTTTTCACTTGAAAGAAATGACTTCATTGAATATTTGTCTTTCCCCGAAAGAAATATTCTTTCAAATCAACAAGAAACGTCTTTCCGTCAATAACTCCGACGTCTTTAATGCTAACGCAGTTTTTCTTTAACTGAAAGAAGTATAGTATAGTCATTGTGAATTACGTATTTCTTTGAAACAAATTGTTTCTTTAAATCAACATATGAATTGTTAGAACCAAAGAACGCAGAATAATCGTTGTAATAATTTGCTTCATTCCACTCGAAGAACGCGTCTTTAAGTCAATGATTTTACTATTTATCTGGAACACTACATTTTTTACGTGAAAGAAATGACTTCATCGAATATTTGTCTTTCCCCGAAAGAAATATTCTTTCACATCAACAGAAAACGCCTTTCCGTCAATAATTCTGACGTCTTTAATGCTAACGTAGTTTTTCTTTAACTGAAAGAAGTATGGTATAGTCATTGTGAATTACGTATTTCCTTAAAACAGATTGTTTCTTTAAATCAACACATGAATTGTTAGAATCAAAGAACGCAGAATAATCGTTGTAATAATTTGCTTCATTCCACTTGAAGAACGCGTCTTTCAAGTCAATGATTTTACTATTTATGTGCAAAGACTGCATTTTTCACTTGAAAAAAATGACTTCATTGAATATTTGTCTTTCCCCGAAAGAAATATTCTTTCAAATCAACAGAGAACGGCTTTCCGTTAATAATTCTGACGTCTTTAATGGTAATGCAGTTTTTCTTTAACTGAAAGAAGTATAGTATAGTTATTATGAATTACGTATTTCTTTGAAACAAATTGTTTCTTTAAACCAACACATGAATTGTTAGAACCAAAGAACGCAGAATAATCGTTGTAATAATTTGCTTCATTCCACTCGAAGAACGCATTTCTCAAGTCAATGATTTTACTATTTATCTGAAAAAGCTGCATTTTTCACTTGAAAGAAATGACTTCATTGAATATTTGTCTTTCCCCGAAAGAAATATTCTTTCAAATCAACAAGAAACGTCTTTCCGTCAATAACTCCGACGTCTTTAATGCTAACGCAGTTTTTCTTTAACTGAAAGAAGTATAGTATAGTCATTGTGAATTACGTATTTCTTTGAAACAAATTGTTTCTTTAAATCAACATATGAATTGTTAGAACCAAAGAACGCAGAATAATCGTTCTAATAATTTGCTTCATTCCACTCGAAGAACGCATTTCTCAAGTCAATGATTTTACTATTTATCTGAAAAAGCTGCATTTTTCACTTGAAAGAAATGACTTCATTGAATATTTGTCTTTCCCCGAAAGAAATATTCTTTCAAATCAACAAGAAACGTCTTTCCGTCAATAACTCTGACGTCTTCAATGCTAACGCAGTTTTTCTTTAACTGAAAGAAGTATAGTATAGTCATTACGAATTACGTATTTCTTTGAAATAAATCGTTTCTCTAAATCAACAGATGAATTAACACGTAACATTGAGGGAAAGTGAACACGAACCTAACTACCTAGGTACTGATCGCTACTGGCAGAGCGTGAGATCAAAACGTGAAAACTCGAACTCTCTATGATCAATACTTATAAAATTCCTTCAGCGAGTGTAAGAGGCTTGTGTGACTGAAGGAATGACTAGAAATTAAATCTAAGCTAAAAATGGGTATAAAGGACCCAGAATAATTGCAAGTCAGAGGGACTAGGACACCGCGCGTCACCGAGGGTAAAATCGGTCGCTGTCGGTAAAGATAAAATCGCTGTGCTAATATCCCGTTTGCCCGCTATGTGGCGAATATTCTCGGATGCAAATTTATGTTTTACTATTTATAAGAGCAACGTTGAAAAGTGTAATAGGTGTCGTTTTATGGATCAATTGGGGCTTTGATCAGCTGGTTTTTGGAAGTGGGTGAGGTGTCGCGAACTCGCTCCAGCCTTGCCGCTGGTTGGCTTGGTACTACAGTGCTTCCAGGACCGGCCCATTAGTCTCTTGTAAATATTAGTTTTTTTCGCACAGCAGTCACAAACCATTGGCAAGCGGCGCTTTTAACAATCTGCGCATGCATTTATCAGTTGCGTTTTACTTCCAGTGAAATATCTAGCTCTCTCTTCAAAATACGGCGTTCATCTGATCGGAGACAATTTTACTTGGACCAAAGGAATATTATATTTTCAACTTGAAGAAATATTTCTTTACTTTAAATTATTATGTCTTTGACTAGATGACCTATTTCTTGCCGCGAAAGACGCGAGTAATTGTCTTCAATACAACTTTTTTCGAGGTAAATATAGATATCTCAGTTAGTAAGAAATACTCTGTTACGCCGAAGACATATTTCTTTAACTAGATGACCTATTTCTTGCCGCGAAAGACGCGAGTAATTGTCTTGAATACAACTTTTTTCGAGGCAAATATAGATATCTCAGTTAGGAAGAAATATTCTGTTACGCCGAAGACATATTTCTTTGACTACATGACCTATTTCTTGCCGCGAAAGACGCGAGTAATTGTCTTGAATACAACTTTTTTCGAGGCAAATATAGATATCTCAGTTAGGAAGAAATATTCTGTTACGCCGAAGACATATTTCTTTGACTAGATGACCTATTTCTTGCCGCGAAAGACGCGAGTAATTGTCTTGAATACAACTTTTTTCAAGGCAAATATAGATATCTCAGTTAGGAAGAAATATTCTGTTCCGCCGAAGACATATTTCTTTAACTAGATGACCTATTTCTTGCCGCAAAAGACGTCAGTAATTGTCTTGAATACAACTTTTTTCGAGGCAAATATAGATATCTCAGTTAGTAAGAAATATTCTGTTATGCCGAAGACATATTTCTTTGACTAGATGACCTATTTCTTGCCGCGAAAGACGCAAGTAATTGTCTTGAATACAACTTTTTTCGAGGCAAATATAGATATCTCAGTTAGTAAGAAATATTCTGTTACGCCGAAGACATATTTCTTCGACTAGATGACCTATTTCTTGCCGCAAAAGACGCGAGTAATTGTCTTGAATACAACTTTTTTCGAGGCAAATATAGATATCTCAGTTAGTAAGAAATATTCTGTTACGCCGAAGACATATTTCTTTGTTTCAAAAACGCACTTCTTTTGCCAAATAACATCACAGTTCGAATCGAAGGTACAAGGATTCAAAATAAATAAATGCTCCTTTATTTGTACAACTGTTTCTGTCGGACCAAAGAAATATATCTTCCATTGAAATATTTGCTTTCGATGAAAGATTTCTTTGGACTAAAAAAATATAGTTTCGGAGCTATACAAAGAAATATTTCTTTCAACCCGAATAAAATGTCTTTAATCCAAAGAATTTTTTTTCTCAGTGTGGGGAATCATGATTTTCAAAAAGTATCCTGTGCAGTGAGAGAAAAGTGGATGATAAAATCAACCATGATCGCAAGATTTTAAATTTTCCTGGTTGCTAGTAGGTACCATATTTATGACTAAAGAGATTATGAATGCAGTCGAAGTAATTTTTCTTTGTATGGGTCCCTTGCGGAAAAAATCTACGCTGATTAATGTCAATTCTACGCTAAAGTACGGAATTTGGAAATTCGTAATTAACCATAGACCTTTACAGACTGCCATAGATATTTATAGTTTCAGAGTTTCAAACCTACGCATTTCTATGAAAAACTACGGAGTGCTTCAATTGACAGCGTAATTGCACGTATAATCTCGACGATAGACTGCGACGAAGCGTCGACGCATCTCTTTGTCGTCCGTTTCGCGCAAGGATCGCCTCAGCGACGTCGCGCGCGCTATACGCTGAGAGAGAGAAGTGGGTAGTAAAATCAACCATAATCGTAATGTTGACTTTTCCTGGTTGGAGATAAGAGTTTCGCACTCGAGAAGCGAGATGGTGCTTTCGACTCTGTACGTGGAAAATACATTCGAGAGTTTCCGCATTCGCCACATGTATACTGAGAGAAAAGTGGGTAATAAAATCAACCATAGTCGCAAGGTTGACTTTTCCTGGTTTCTAGCACCATATTCATGATTTGGCAGCTCATGAATTCAGTCGAAATAACTTTTGTTGCATGGTTATAGTAACAATGAGATTGTAGTCTATGATAGCCATGCACCATGGTTGAATTAACCACAAAAGCAGATCAATAAAAATACTGCATGGTTGTATCAATTATATAAAAAGAGGTTGGGGATATCAATTGACCATGCTGCAAGTTGACCTGGTTGCAGGAATTCTGATCTCATGTTACTATAACCAGAATATCACAGGTCAAAATAACTATGGAATTATGACTGACCCCAAAATCGACCACGATTTCTGTGTAAATGATGGTTCTTTCAACCAGATTTTTGTCTGAGTGTAGGAATATAGCTCGAACGCTCCTCTTTCAAACCAATTAACAAATTTCACGCATCGAAGTCGCCTTCGCACTCTCGGCGAGTGTATACGCACAAATAAATAATCAGCGGCGCCAATCGCACCGACGAACGCCCATTTCCACGTCGTTATATACCGCGGTCGCTTCTTCCGCCTCCAGGATTCTCGCGGCGATCAATCAATCACGTGCATTGACGAGGCATGACGAACGCGCGTGTAACGTCGCTCGTGAAGGGCCTGCTGATGATTTTCATAATAAATTATAATCAGCCGCTGCGCGCCTCTTCACCGGGGCGGTATATCTCGAGGAGGAGAGTTATACGTTCCTCTCTTGATCTCGAAGGCGGCGCGTGCATTGCTCGTCTTCCGATACCGCGATGTTTTTCATTGCGAGGAACGACGAAATTTTGTTGGTCATGAGCAAAAGAAATAAACATCGATGCATCTTTGCGATCATTTTATAGCCATCTTTCACCGATTCAGTGCCACGCCCCCCTAAACGAGTCATAAAAAATCATGCTAAAAGAAACTAAATAGAATAATCGTAAATATACATGATTAAAAATGTTGTACTGGAATCGATAAAGCCATTTTTCTATGTAAAAATCAACCGATTCTCCGTGTTAATTCAAAATCTCTTGTGTTAAAATTAACACGAAAAATATTAAGTTGCCGTAAAAGTTTTATTACCCGTGAAGACAAATTTTTAACGTTCAAGTGTTGCTAAACTTTTATGGCAACCTAATATTAAAATTAACGCAGAGAATGTTAAATTAACGCAAAGAATCGATTGATTTTAACACACAAAAGTAAGTGGATTGATTCAAACAAAAAATTTCCAACTCTGTGCTCACCCCAAAAAAAGAAATGCTCGATAAAAAATCTTCTCTCCCGCAGACCGAACAATCTTTCGCACCGCCATATTTTTCGATCCACGGGGAATCCAACTGCATTGTCTGGAGCCGCCACAAAAAAATCGGCACGGCATTCCCTCTCGTATATATCATCGCGTAGATCGAGCGTCGTAATCCGACCGCGGATCGATCAAACGGCAAAACCCTCGCAATCGCACTTACCGCGATTTCTTTTACAGCTTGCCCGGCTATTCTATTATGCAGCATGTTAATAAAAAAAAATGATCGAAGAACGATTTACCTCGTGGTACGATTGTACGCTTTCAGTCGAACCGCGGCGTACGATCGATCCGACACATAATTAAAAGATTAGTTTCATTATTGAGGCCATTACCGTGCACGCGCGCGCTCCGCTCTTATCCCACGCGAGAGAACCACACCTTGGCTCTCTCGGCAGCCGCGCGATCGTTCCGCAGAATGAGGAACTCGCTTTCGCGAAGCCCACGCCTGTCGTTCGGTCGATGGTTCAATCGCGCCCCTTAACTGCGGGGGTTCTATACGCTTTATAAACTCCGCAGCGCGCGCATCGAAATTCCCGCGCGAATACCGATGCATTTTCGCACCGAGGGAAAAGGTCCAGTTGAATACGAACCTAATAGAACAATTTATTTGAGATGAATAGGATTTTATTCACATCGAACAAAAGTCTATTTGAATTACATAACTGTTTTGCGTATTTTTTTTTAATCGAGTACGAACCTAGTTGAGTATCAATTTAATTCAAATAGACTTTTGTTTAATGTGAACATATTCTTATTCATCTCGAATAAATTCTTCTATTATATATATATAGGTTCGTATTTAACTAGACCTTTTCCTTGAGTGCATTTCCTCTCATCCCGCGTGCGCTCGCTCCCGCTCCGGAGTCGCACGGCAGCCACGACTCGCGAGCGGCATAATTTCCCATAAGCATAAACGTTTACGGCGTCCGCGCGCGCGCGCCATAAAACAGCTTAGGCGATAGACGCGCGTTACGAGTGTCTATTATTGTCGTTCCTCTCCGTAAGTCGTATATATACTCGGACATCGTGTCGAGGCTCGTACATATGTATATGCATGCGCGGGGATGCCGCTGCGCGTTGCACCCAGCATTCATCCAGATCGTAAAGGGACACGCTACCTATACACCCGGCGAAGCTCGTCCCCCGAACGCGTTTTATTACTTTATTGCCCTAGCGCCGTCTATATCGCTTATACTAAGCCGTCGGACTCATAAGATTCTTCGTCGATTAATCGACGTTTTCTCACGAGCGTTTCCCGCGAAGGTCCCGCTGTGTCGTCGCTGCAGCATCCTGCGTGGGTCCAGATCATAAAGAGACCGCGCGCTGCTTCGTCGTTCGAACACGTTTTATTCAAACATCTTGTCGATACGAGGCGTTGCACCTCGTTGCGCATTCAAATCGTGGAGAATGCACTGTCTCTGCTTGTAATGTACCTCGTATTTGGCTTAATACTCGCCAGTGTGCAGCGATTGTGTATCCCGTCCACCGTGGTTTCCTATAATTCGGTGGTAATACCGATAGCTAAAGTCCGAACCAAATAGAAGTATAGGTCTGAGAAAAGTCAGTTATCTCACTAGTATGGCACGCCGTTTTGTCTTTTAATAGTAATCATTTTAAATGTACAATGAGAAATAGAGAGTCTTTATTTAAAGGAAAATAAGGAGTAGGTTGGAGACATTCTTATTATGTAACAGCATTAAAAAAATTAATTAAAATTATATATGTGAGCATAAAATGAATTCAAATACACAGATTACCATAGAATTTACGCTCAATTATTATTATTATGCGTAGGCATAAGTTTAATTCATTTTTATTATATCCCGGCATAATATTATAATATTTTAATTATGTCATTACATAATAATATAATGATGAATTAAAATGATGCCACGATATAATAATAATTTGGCGAATTTTTATTATGTCCCAACATAATAGTAATTAACCTCAATGGTAGAGTAGGGTGGGGATAGTTCGGCATAAGGGTAAGTTATTCAACGCTTATAATTTTGTAACTAGAACAGATATCGGAATGCACTTACGCAGAGAGATAGAAATTCTAATATCCATCTCTTCCTACCCCATTCAGTTGCGATTCATCCCGCCAGTCAAACGGACGGTGGCTTTCGCGAATTCGACCATGTCAAGTTAAAAGTAAACATAATTTGACCTTGAGGTAGTAGTGATTCTAATTTCGCATCGGGACCAAAAAGTGAACGAAGATTTACTTTTAACTTGACATGGTCGAATTCGCAAAAGCCACCGTTCGTCTGACTGGCGGGATGAATCGCAACTGAATGGGGTAGGAAGAGATGGGTATTACAATTTTTATCTCTGTTCGTAAGTGCATTCCGATATCTGTTTTAATTACAAAATCATAAGCGTTGACCAACTTACCCCTATACCCAACTATCCCCACCCTACTCTACCATTAAGGTTAATTACAATATATTATGTTGGTACATAATAAGAATTCACCAAGTTATTACTATGTCATGGCATAATTTTAATTCATCATTATATCATTATGCGGGAGTCTCGCGGCTGAAGAACCGCCCGTAGCGAAAGGGTTAAAAGGCAAAACGGCGTGCTATACACTAATTATTAAAGTGGCAGATGCTCCGATATAGTTTTGATACTCGTTTGCGTTTTTTCAAATAATCAAGCAAATGAACCTAAGCAGTGTCACTTGGTTCGAATCTTGATTGTTGGTATTACCACCGAATTGCAGGAAACCACAGCTGACGAGGAGCACCAACCGATATGCAACCCATTACACTGGCATGTAGGTACTCGTATTAAACCAAACACGGGGTTTGTCGCGAATAAGGTCGTCGCTCGAACGCGTTTTATTATTCCCTCCGCCCGAACGCGTCAGTTGCGATTCCCCGTAGATTAATAGTGTTTCCGTCGAAGCTCTCGCTAGGCCCTTCGCAGTCGAAGGGACAGGGAGAAAGTACTTCTCGCTCGTCGCGGTCGTTATATCGGGACTCGCCTTCGAGAAATTTATATCCGTCGCGTCTCCGCGATAATTCACGGCGCGAGAGGCCTCCTTTATATATGCGTGCGAGAGGTGCCCGGTGCGACTGACGTCGAGCTTTGGATGTAATTATATAGAGATTTTTTTTTGGAGGCTCCTTCACGCTCGGAGCGAAATTAGAGAACCTTTTATTCGCTGCGTGGATATTCGAGAATTATGAGTGGCTTCGGTTGGATTATGAGATTCTTTTAAGGCGCGTGTGTTTAATTTAGTGGAATCGAAATTTTAATGGACTCGTATGCAATATAGCATCAGAGATGAAACATCATCCGAGGATAGCTCGATTATTCTTTTTAATTTCCGATCTAAGCACTCTTTTCGTCGTCCACTTTTTCATATTTCGTAATACCGAGTAGCTATTCTATTCTACCATTGAAAATATTACATAACTTTTGTTAAGATCTTCCTTCGATTATTTTGGGTTTTTTCATTTTTGTTGTGAATGCAATAATGAATTGTACCGTCGACCCCTCCTTTGCGATACTTCTCATCCCGACAAATATCTTCCTCCCTTCCGCAATAGGCTCACTTGATTCATAAACATCCCCTATGTAACTTGCAAGCTATCTGATAAAAGCGGTCTCGATCTCCTTGATTACGACTTACATCTACGAGTACAAATAGACACGCATGGTTAACATTAGATTCACGGATGATTGCGACGTTCTAAAATGGTCATTTTAGCGCATAATTATCCCGCTGGTTTTTATAAAATTTCGATCCATGCTACTATATCTTTCCCCTATAGGTACCTAATATGTTACTAGATAATCGAAATTGAACGGCACTCTGAATAAGTCACCCGTCAAATTAACGGTGTTCCGTAGACCTACTGCTAATAAGAAATGATGTTAATTTCACATAAAATCGTGTTAATTTAACATTACATACCTACATCCATATTTCGCGCGCGCGCGCGTAAAAGTGATACCGAAACCAATTTACAAAACAAAATAAATACATAGTTCCAAGCTAAATTTTTTTTCATGCAATATATTCGTACCTTATGCCATGTGGATGATTTCCCGCGTGAATCACGTATCGATCGCGATCGCGCGGATCACCTCGACAGAACGAGTCCGAGCGACGGCGGTCTTCGCCGGTACCCGGGCTCCTCTCAATTTCGCAGGGCGGTCACGTCCGGAACGGGTCCCCGGCGCGCGCATGTGCCCATACCCATACACGCGTGGCACGCACTGCAGAAATGCGACGGTGACGGGAACGAGTCAACAGACCTGTCGCCACCGCTGTCAATAAATATGGATTTATGTTGCCGAGGATAACCCATTTATCCATACGCGCGTGCTCCAGCGTCTCCGCGTCGAGCGACCAGCTGCGCGATGTTGCGACAAACGGACCCAGGGTGCACCGGTACGCGCATCGGCGGCGGGTACTTTTACCGGAGACCGATTCACCGCGCGCGAGTACGAGACATTGACACGAATAAACGAGAGCGGTTCGCGCTCGTTTCGTCGTCCCCGATATTGTCGCCGTCGTCGTTTCGACGAAACGAGAGTAGAGCTCATCTCGGATTGACGCGGGAGCTCACGCTTCGTCGAGAAGGGACACGTGAGATGAACGCGTCAATGAATATATGAGGGATGCTGCGAGACGTATCTACTGCTGTACCGGTCATTCGATTCACTGTGGCTGTTATACTAAACAAATAGTATAGACAAAATTATAGTGCCTTGTAGGAAAAATAGCTATATTTCTGTAAAAATTTCTTGAAATTTTCCAGCATAGTTCTTATTATAATTAAATATGTTATGGCGAATTCGATTGGACTGTTCCAATAGGCACCGAATGCATTTTTCCTAGATTTCAACCAATGATGGTAGGTACTAATAAACTAGGAAAACTGCACTCAGTGCGTACGGTGCAGCCCAGTCGAAATCGCTGTTAATCTTTTCGGGAAAATGTATTAATTTTCGCCATATACATGGTGAAAAAAAAAACTACTGTGCATGCAACGATTGTTGAAGCGGAAAAACTTCATACCTGATATATTCGCCAGTAACAACTGTAAAGTATACACTGAGGAAGATGATTATGATTAGTAATTTTAACGAAATATTTGGTTGATTTGTGAACAATAAAATATTTCTATTGCAACATTGCTAATCAATAATCATTTTTCTGAATAATAGGCGTATTTCCTATATAGTTGGAAATTTTATGTTGAAATCGATCCACCCATTTTTGAATGCCAAAATTAACCGAATTATTGTAACGCAAGAAATTTTCCATTGATATGAAAAATCGGTTGATCATAAACTATTTATAATATACGAAAATGAATGGATCGATTCCAAACGAAAATTTCCAACAGTGTACGTAATTTTTTTCAGTATAGATGGTAATATTTGTGATTGTCATCAGCGCAGACAAAAGTGTACCTATCGCTGCATTCTTTAAATATGTTTTTTTTCCACGAAATGCACGCGAAAAAAGATTTGACGTAAACAGTACACCAATTGCTGCAATTTGTAACACAGTTGTCAAATGCAGCTAAACTCTTGATAGTGCAACTAAACTCGGTGTAATTAATCATACACCGAGTTTAGTTGCACTTACAAGAATATATTTAAAATTGACTTTGTAAATCCAACACCAGCTTTTTTTTCTGCGCATCACATTCGTTCATTACATGTAACACGAGTATCACTCACAATCCCTCATTCATTTACATAACCGTAATAAAACTTACGCAACACTGCAATACGAGTCTATTGACAGTAACGACCAAAAGATGCGCATTCAGTTCCTTCAGCTGAAGAACGCAAATCCCGTTTTACGGAAGAGCGCAAGCTCGGAAGCACGCGTGTAGCTTTGAAACGAAAGAAGGGTAGTTCGCGCGAGAGAATCCTCCGGAGCCCCTTGAAGCAGCGAACGGTAAACTCGCCACGTCCGTCGCGCCGATTTTCCGCGAAGCGAGTAGCCGGCGCGCACGCGTACGGTAACGCGTACGTGCGAATGACAGTATCCCCGGCGTAAGTATACGTGCGGCGTGTGCAGAGTGGCGTCCGCGGGTGCAGCCTCTCGGCCGCGCGGTCGCCATCCACGATTGACCCCGGCTTGTCGAAATCGTCGATCGCTCGGTGGATCGGTCGTCCGCGTGGCGATCGAGCGCGATACAATTACGTATGTTAATTTTGACCGAAATACTTAATAATCGAAAGTATCCCGGCGCGAAGCCGAGAACCGGGGAATCCTCGTAAAGTGCGCGAAAAACGGGCCGAAAATCGCGTTCGCGGCTGTATTAACACCGGCTAACTGGATTATAATTGACGCTGCGCGACTTGCGCTCGCGAGATACATATATGTATGTGATTAACGAGACGAGCAACGCATGGCATCGTCTGCGCGTGCCCCGCGGCCTACATCGCGTTGTCTCTCTCGAAAGAGAGAAGAGAAGCACGGATAGAAACGACCACGAAAATTTTGAAGGGGGGCGCGACCTTCGAATGTATACCTATCGAATCGATCGGGGCCTCCGGGAATTTAACACGCGCCCTCGCGACGGTCGAATCCGCTTGGCACGCCCGGAGACTGCGAAATTACAGTTCGGCGATGCTCGACGCGCATTCCAAATCGCTGCGTGGTCAACGCAGTCGGAGGAAAAATGACCGAATGGTGAATAATGCGCGTGTTAGAACGTTGTCGGAGGGACGAAGTCGAGGGTATGGAGCGAAAACCCTGTAAGTGACGAGAAGTTAGTTTCGAAATAATCGTAATTAACAATTTTATCAACCTAGGTGAGAATTTGTGGATCACAAAATACATCCCATAACTATTTAATTCAATATTTGATTTTACCACTGTATAGAGCACAAAGAAATATGTTAAATGAAATTAAAAGTAAATTTTCCACATTTTTTTCACTTATCGGGGTTTCGCTCTGTACCCTCGAAATATTATATTTATTTAGACACTTTTCGAGTTTTCGAGCAAGCGTTTCACTGCGACCACTTTGATCGAGATTATCTCCTTGCCTGAGCATTTTTTATGTGCATTGGTATAAAACTTTTTTGTAGATCGGAGTGTGATTTTCAAAAAAGTACTCTTCCGATTTGTACCACAGGTTCGCGAGTAACGAGATAATCGCGATTGAAGTTAATTCCCTGCAAGCGGAACGCTTCATCAGTGTCCGACAAGTCGAGCAAACGCGTTCTAATCATTATTTTCCTGAACTGAATCCGATTGCATTTGGAGCAAGCTCAAGGTTTTAGCTCCTTTAAATATCGACTTCTCTCCCGTGATGCTGGCCCGAATTAACGAGAATAATTTCGATCGCAGCGTCCAAATATCAAGGAAATCAAATTTAGAGGGAGATCTCGGAATGCATCTGCTAGACTCTTCGCAGGACGCGTTCGACGCGTCGCATCGCGCGACCACATTATATCTAACGGCGCGAAACAGTCGATGAATAAATCGCGCTGGTTGCAAACACCGCGTTACGAAACGCCCGGACGCTTTTAACGTTCGATTTAATAGCGCAATTCGCGCGTTCGAAAAGTGTCCACAATGCAGTACACCTCTCTAGCCGGGTACCTGCATAATAAATATATCATGTGTACCGAGTTCGTTGTAACCGAAAGGTCAGTGGGTGTTATTTATTACGAGGAACTCAGGTAACCTCGCGGGACCCACACTGGTGACGTAAAACGCAGGTACATAGTTTTCAGCCTACGAATGCACGTATAATGCATCATATGAGGACGTGTGTTGGTCGTTGCACATTTCTCATACGGGGGGGGGGGGGGGGATATCTTCGCGACAAGACCTTTCCATCATATCGAGACGCTTAAATTATATCCACTCTGCTGGTGTCACGTTCACAAAGAAAAACATTCAGCAAAATCGACTGAATAGTTCAATAGATTAGTTAAATAGTCGCAATTAAATATTTCATCGTCTCAAAGAATATTTATTTGTCCCGACAAAATTCTTTCTTCACTTAAGTAACATATTTTCTTGATAAATACGTATTTTGTTAAACCACGAAATTATTTTATAGAGGCAAATAAATATTATTTGAGCTAACGAAATATTCAAGGTGCCTCTTTTCAGGTTTTCGACACAATATAGGTTGGCATCGCTGTCTTAGACTCAAGTTCTAACGATCCCATCACTATAATATCTACGATATCGTAATTTCTAAAGATTTTTCCACTTACAAAAATTAATGTTATCTATTTCTGAATTATCATTCGGAAACAGCACGATCGCCACAAATGTTACATTGCAATATATAAATGGTAATTTAGAATAGATGACAATTAATTTATAAGTGGAAAAGTCTTTAAAAATTATGGTACTTATCGTAAAAATTACAGTAACGGGGTCATTAGAGCTTACTTCCAAAACAATGATTCCAACCTATGTTGTGTCGAAAACCTGGAAAATGGCACCTTAATTGCAACTATTCAACTAAACCTTTATTTTACTACATTTTCTTCCCAGTGTATCTCCTTCCAGTCTATAGAAACAAATAAAGCTCCTCGCGGAAAAAGAAAAATCAGCGCGGAGGAGCGCCGGCGATAAAAGATAATTCGCCGATCGTCCAACGATTCGCGGTCGTTTCCGCAGAAAGGAGGGCCGCAATTAGTTTCTCACGCGCGCGCCGCGAGAACGCTCGTTATATTTCGGGAGCGTCGGCTCGTAAAGCACGAACGACCCGTGGGTTCTCTCGCGCGAATGAGCGTGCACACGTGCTATGCCGGACGCTCAATTTGCTTGCATAAATACCCGAGGTCTGCGTGTACGCGTATTAACGTAAGCGTGCACTCGTCCGCCGACGAGCGCTCCCCGTACACACGAACGCAGCCGCGCGCAAGAAACGAGACGCTCCAATTATCCCAAAAACCTCGGGAGGAAAGTTCGCGTTCGCGAGAACGCAATAAGGAATCGCGCGCGTTTCGCCGCGGTATTCGCGGCCCTTCGCAATTAAAATGAATTACTGCCGACGTTCGATTCGCGTTGCACTGGCCCGATCGCTCGCCGGTTAATGCGTTCGACTCGTGGGGATTAATTAGCTATCGCGTTCTCCTCGTCGCGCGCGGTGGAGGGGGAGAGTCGCGTCATGAGAAAACCGCACGGTCTTTAACCCTTTCGCTCCTGGTGGGGCGCGAATGTTTGACGTGGACTTTGACTTGCGAAGGAATTGATACATACAGGGTAGACCGAGGCAAATAGGTTTATAGATCTATGTCTGCTAAATCGTGTTGAAAATGTGCGTTTCGATCGTTCATATTACTTCGTTCCTCTCCAGTGAATTAAGACGAAAAATCGAAATGCTCATTTTCACTACACGATTTCAGAAATATAGATCTATGATCCGATTAGGCTCGGTCTACCCTACCACATGAGACTAAACTTACTCGTCAGGAAAGAAACTTCTATCCTTATTATCTCATTATTTATGAACTTTTAGCCTACCTCAATATAAGACTTTGTTGTAGATAAAAATATAATTTTCAAAAAAGTATTTTACAAACATGAGCCAAAAGCTCATAGATAGTGAGATAATATGGATTCAAGTGTCTTTCATAGTGAGTACCTGTGTAGAAATTGTCTTAAAACTGTAATAGGGGCCTGATTATTTAGCCCTATTTATAATCGGGCACTGATAAGGAAGTGTGACGTTTCGTGCGCGAAGCTCCCTTTAAGGACAATTAATCGGGCCTCGATTGAAACGCCTAATAAGGCCTTAATTGTATGTATTGTATGTAGCTTTGAGTTTAACAATAAAAAGCCTGGAAATGTCCCGACAGGGCCCTGCTAAATTTTCATCAACAAAGCCTGCTTATTTCTCAACAAGGCATCCTTATCAAACTCTGTAGACGCCCTTACATATCGGCCTTACTAGAGTTTTACTGTTTAAAAATAAGGAAACCCCTTAGGACGCCCCAACAGGGCCCTACTAAGGTAATAATAAGGAAGCCCTTATTAGGAAAGCCCTAGTTCAGCCTTATAGGGGCTTCTTCACTAAGATCATCCCTAACTATACAATTCTACACGGTTAAGCTTAGCCTCATATAACATACGAGTTAGAGTATTTACAAATGTCGCTACGCTAGATATGGAGCGAAAGAGCAATTATATTATTCAGAGAACCAGACACGCGGAAAAAGACGAAGAGATGCGACGGAAAGAGAAAGAATGGCACATATCGGGCTACGCGATACACGGCGAGCCGGGATGCATAAACAATGCGCAACGTGTACACGTATACGGTCTTAATTAGAGGCGCGCGCGCGCGCTCGCATTGAGGTCCCGACGTCTGGCTTTCGTGGAACGAAATCGTCTCGGGACGACGCCGGGCACCGCCTACCCCAGATTACATTTGCTAATTCGTTTTCCCCTCCCGCTCCTCTCAACTGCCGGCTTTCGTTGGCTTTCGACCGGCCTTCGCGTTCCCGCCACTCCCGAGAAAATTGACGATCGACCGACACGCACGCGGAAAGGCGAGAGAGGAAGAGAGAGAGAGCGAGAGACGATAAGACTCTCGCATCGTTCGACGATGGGAAGAATTTACCCGCGGAGATATGGTAAGTCGAGATGACGTCCCAAATGACGTCACCCTGGCTCCGTGGGGACGTCGCGCGGATGTCATTCGGACGTCAACTCGATTTGCCATTTCTCCTTGGGTAAACGTGAACTCGACTTGATCCCTGCGTATCCGTCTTGGCTCGCGCCTCCCCCGCAGGTGTCGAGGATCTACAAGGATCCCTCCATCGGCAATCCCGTTAGCATCGCGGTCAAGCGGATCGTCAAGACCGACGAGACTTTCGGCACGAAGCACAGCGGCAGCGACGGCATCTCGGCCGCCGAGATGCTGAAGCGGTTCTGCTACTGGCAGAAGCTCAACAACCCGGACGAATCCTCGCCGGAGCACCACGACGCCGCGCTCCTTCTCACGAGGTTCGTCGTTGCGGCTTCGGGACCGATATCAAAAGACGACGACGACGATCGGTCCTCGCGTTCGAACCGCGTGAAAGTCGCTTCTATACGGATCGATTTGCAGGGAAAATCTGTGCCACAATCCGGGACAGAAGCGCTGCGATACACTGGGCCTGGCCGAGCTGGGGAGGATGTGCATGCCCAGGTCGTCTTGCGCCATTGTCCAGGATAACGGACTGGCCGCGGCTTTTACCATCGCCCACGAAATCGGCCACGTGTACGTATGAATTGTGTAAGAGGTGTGGTAGAGGGAGAAGGGACCAAACAGTTTCTTATGAAGTCTTTCGAGGCGAAGGAGGGAGATTTAATCCAAATCTTGCGTAAGATAAAAGTATTCAATTTTTATACAAATTGATGGGTTTAATGCACTTCAAATACCTATTTATTTTCTTATTTAATAAATCGTTGCAATTTTTCTATGATATTACATTTTACTTAAGAAGAAAGAGAGAGAGAGAGAGAAAAAAGAGAGAGGATTGTTAAGATTCTTTTTTTTTCTCACATGGGGGAGGGAGGGGATTCATTCCAAATACCTTACGTAATTTGTGCACGCGCCCTATCGCTGTATTATTTATTCCGTCGGCGTCTAAAACGCATTGATACACATGTCATACAAGTCCAAGCTTATTCACCAGAAAGGAAACTTGAATCATTATTATCATATTATCTATAAGCTTTTAGTTGATATTTATATAATACTTTTTTGAAGATTATCTACATTTTTATCTACAACAAAGTCTTATATCGATGTAGGCTAAAAGTTTATGAATAATGAGATAATAGCGATTAAAGATTCTTTGTTGGCGAGTAAGTACATACCTATATAGTACACTGAGAGAAGTAATTGCTAGTGTCAAAAAAATATGCCTTGAATCAAGAATATACGATCTTACACATTTTCAAGAAAACAGATTCTTGTTCGAAAATATATATATTTGATTCAAGAATACCTTCCTGTCCATCTTGCTATCAAATATTTTCTTGAACGAAGAGGACCATGGCTTAATCCTAGAATTATATCTTGTTTTTGATTGAAAAGGAGCACTTTTTTAGCACCAGCAATTACTTCTCTCAACGTATGTTGGAGCTGCATAGCATAATTAACGTGTACCCACAGTTTGATCACTTCGCTTTCAAATTTCGAGTCACCCAAAAAAAGCACAGCTTCAATTAACGAGCTCTGATAGCGCATCGAAAAGAGTACTATTGTACTTCGCAAAGCGCGAAATAATAAAATCAAAGCGACCCTCGATGACCTTCTGTCTCAGCCTGAACATGCCGCACGACGACGACGTGAAATGCACGCGATTCGGCAGCCGCTCCGCCGTCCACAACGTCATGTCGCGGATGCTGGACGACAACACCTTTCCCTGGGAGTGGTCCAAGTGCTCCAGGCACTACGTCACCGAGTTCCTCGAGTGAGTCTCGCGCGATTTTTGGGAACCACTGCAGCGATCCCCGCGCGCCCTGCGCCGCGTCGAAACGCAAGTTTTTATAGCGGCGCGAACGAACTCGTCCTCAGGAATCCCGTTTCGCGGGTTCGACGCGACTAAACGCATCGTCGCGAGCGCGTACGCGCGTCGATGCACGATATATACACGCGAAGCGTAGCCGCGGTGGTCGAAGCGAAGCTGACGCACCCCGCGGTGTCCGCGTCTCTCTCCTGTTGCAGGGCCGGCTATGGGAACTGCCTGCTGGACGAGCCCAGCAAGGTGATGGCCAGGTCCGACGCCGCTCGTCTGCCCGGCGAGGACTACTCCGAGAACAAGCAGTGCGAGCTGGTGTTCGGGCAGGGCTCGAAGATCTGCCCTTACATGGTGAGTGATGGTAAGTCGCGCACCCCGCTTTTATCACCGTTCGCCGGGCTCGCTATTCTCTCGAGGGAGCGTCCTCCCGACGAGAGCCGCAGGGGCCGTCGAAACGCCTCATTAACGCCAGCCATCGACGACTAACGATTATGCACCGCATGAAGAGCGCAGCGGGGGCAGAGGAAGACGAGGGTGCGGCTCGGCATTTCTTCTCTCGGCCGGGACGTCACCGCGCCCCTCTTTCGTACAGGCTTCTTCTTCCCCGCCCGTGCTCGACTCCTTCGCATGCTCCTCTCTTACGTATTCCCGCGTATACGCGCGCGTTTCCGACGCGGGAGTCCTCCCGCGAGCGTGGAACGCATCCAGGCTGCGCGTCGCGTCTACGCGGAGATACCAGTCGCACGTCGTCGTCTTCGTCGTCGTCTTCGTCGTCGTCGTCCGGTAAAACGAGCAGACCGTGGTAAACTGAGCGCGTGGTTGGCCACTGGCCAGGCAGTGTGCAGGAGACTATGGTGCACCGCGCCGATCTGGGGTCAGGAGCAGCAGTGCCACACGCAACACATGCCCTGGGCGGACGGCACCGCCTGCGCGGCGGGGAAGTGGTGCCACCGCGGCGAGTGCGTGTCCCGACGAAATCTCGAGCCGGTCCACGGCCAGTGGGGCAGCTGGGGTCAGTACGGCGAATGCTCGAGGACCTGCGGCGGTGGGGTGAAGAAGAAGTACCGGGAGTGCAACAGTCCACCGCCTCAAAACGGCGGCAATTACTGCATCGGGGAGCGCGTCAAGTATCGCAGCTGCAGCACGAAGGAGTGCCCCGACGCGCTGGACTTTAGGTGAGGTCGATCGATCGCGATGATTCGCGCGGGGTGGAGTGGCGGCGATTGACCGGTGATGGTGATTTTCAGGGAACAGCAGTGCGCCAAGTTCGATAACAATAATCTTGGTATACGCAATCTGGCCGGCAATGTCAAGTGGCACGCGAAGTACACGAAGAGTGAGTATTTCGGGGTATCGGAAGAGGGTGTACCACTCCTTATATGGTCCCAGTAATAACGATAAATCGATACACGGAGAAAAATGATTGGTAAAAAATCATGGGAAAGCCCATTTATAGTTATTCCAGTAACAGAGCTTCTCGAGGTGAAACATTGAAGTTTTTAATAGACCACACCCTTACGGAAAAAAACTACTAGTGCACACTATTCCGTGCAGAGATAGGAGCCTACTATGGGTGGCTAGACACCTAGGGTAGCCCTTAGAGAGTTAACGGAATCTTTTATTTGTCATAGTGTTCAGCAAGATATGAAACAAAATATTCCATGAATTTTCCAAGATTTTCAGTCTAAAATAATTAATTTTCCCTGACCATTATGGACATAGATCCAATACGGTGTACTATACATCGGTCATTCCGCCAAATGAACAGATTAACGAATATCCGCACATATAATGGGTATACTAGTTGAGAAAAAGTATAAAAACATACTAATTTATTATGATTTTGCGAAATCACATTTTTACTGTTCAATAACTTTTCTTAATATAATAAGACATTTTCAAGTATGCGGCACACTTCATATATATGTATTTACAATGCTTGCATCAGTAATCGATATTTTTACTATCGGTAAAAAGAGAGAACTGATTTATAGGAAAGTCCTACTTTCCACATTTATGAAGTTTAAGTATTTCTTAAAAATTCCCGAAAATTCTTGAATTTTCCTGACTTTACCCTGATATTTCCTTGACTCACATAATTCCCTGACGATTCCAGGTTTCCCAGAATTCCCTGACTGCTGAACACCATGTTTACGCATCTCTATGACGAAACGTCTTCCGAAAGATTACTTTAATCCATAGTAATCCATCTTTTTAAGGCCTTGCCAATGTGTGGAATCATTGTCCCTTTCAGTTCTTTCGGTGGATCGCTGTAAATTGTACTGCCAGGTGGCGAGCAATCAGTATTACATGCTCCACGATAAGGTGATCGACGGCACCCCCTGCGGACCCGACACTTTTCACATCTGTGTCAACGGCCACTGTAAGCCGGCCGGCTGCGATCACGTGTTGAACTCCACCGCCCTCCTGGACACCTGCGGCGTTTGTCGCGGTGACAATTCCACCTGTCAGAGAATTACCGGTTCCTTCAACACCAGCATGTACGGCTACAACAAGGTCGCCAAGATTCCGGCGGGCAGCAGCTATATCGACATCAGACAATACGGCTGGGGTGGAGGGCAAAACGACAGCAACTATCTCGGTAAACTCGCGAAAATGTCAAAGAGGAGTCGAGAAAGGTTTTGCGTCGCGGTAGAGATTAATATTACCACCTTCGCGTCGCTGTTTACAGTATTGCGCGTCAGCGAGGACGGCGAGTACATCCTGAACGGCAATTTTATGGTGATGCAAGGCAAGGTCATAGTGCATCCTGGTGTCACAATTGAATACAGTGGACCAGAGCCAGTCGTAGAGCGTCTCAACAGTTCCAGGCCGATCGCTGTCGATCTGATCTTGGAAGTAAGCGAGTCCGACTCTCACTAAAACCTTTCCTTTTCTTCCCATCTCCTCGAATGACGATTGCATACCTCATCCTCTCCATCCAACGATTGAAACAAGAGTTCACTGTCGCCAGGTACTATCGGTCGGGAACGTTCATCCCCCGCAAATAACCTACGAGTACACGGTACCCAAGAGAATTTTGAACAGCTACACGTGGGTGCTGAGCGACTGGTCCGGTTGCAACAGTATCTGCCAGGGCACGGAGTACAGGAGGGCCGAGTGTAGAAGTACGGAGCACAAGGACGTCGTGCCCGACGCCTACTGCCGTGCCGAGGAGAAGCCACGCGAGGAGAGTCGCATCTGCAACGCCCACTGCACGGTTCAGTACGTGATCCTTGGTTTCTTCCTTCGCGGTTCTCCACTCATCTCGACGATCCCTGACCCCTCCACGCTTCTTTCTTCCAGGTGGCAAGTCACCTTCGCGTCCGAGTGCTCGCGCCACTGCGGCCCTGGAATCCGCACGATCGTATCTCGCTGCGTACAGATCTCCACGTCGGGCGCTCACACCCCTAGACCAGTTTCCATGCATGCGTGCATGGGTGTGGAGCGTCCGCCCAAACACGAGAATTGCACCGGGCCCTGCGACGACGCCCACTGGACGTACAGCGACTGGGGTCAGTGCAGCGTCAGCTGCGGTGGCGGCATTCAGAGCAGAACGGCGACCTGCGTCGATTCCAACGAGCGACAAGTGCCCGACGAGAAGTGCGTCTCCGGCGAGATGCTGCTGAAGCAAGTCTGCGGTCAGGAGATGTGTCCCGTGTGGGACTTGGGCGAGTGGTCACCGGTAAGACTGCATTTCCGGGTACTCTCGTCTCCTCGTTGCGCTTGACGTCTCTGATGCGCGCGATGTCTTTGTCGATCTTCAGTGCTCCGTTACGTGCGGTGTCGGCAAGCGCGAGAGGGCCTATTGGTGCCAAGTGGAGAACAGGATCGTCACGAAGAGCTACTGCAGCGGTTTGCCACCCGGTCAGACCGAGGTCTGCGACATGGGACCATGTCATCAGTGGCATGCCAGTGAATGGAGCGCGGTAAGTAGGAGACGGTGAAAAACGAGTCGATGGATGGATCATTTTTTATGGCTTGGAGATGATGCTGTGGGGCGTTTAGAATTTTGTTTTCACTTATTTATCGGAAAATTTGAAAACACAAAAAAGAATAGGCCTATTTAAATATAGAGATCGGTTGGTTACTATGTTGAAGTACTTGACAATTACATGAATGAAGCGTGGTATAGTGCGACAAAAGCGAGTTGATAGATGGATCATTTTTTGTAGCTTGTAGGTGATGCTGTGGAGCGTGTAGCATTTTTTTCACTTATTTATCGGAAAATTTGAAAGCACAACGAAGAACAGTCCCATTTAAATATAGAGATCGCTCGGTTTCTACGTCGAAATACTTGACAATTAAGTGATTGGATCGCGTTAAATATAGTGCGATGAAAAGCGTGTCGATAAAAGAATTCATTTTTATAGCTTGGAGGTGATGCTGTTGGAGCGTTTAGAATTTTGTTTTCACTTTCTCCCGAAAATAACTACAAGATTCATTGTAGGATCTTGCAAGAATGTTATAAGATCGTACTAGATCAATGAAAGAATCTTGTAAGATCATACAAGGGTGGTGTAAGATTCCTACAAGAGGCTTGCCAAACTAATAACTCCAACTCTGTATTTGCAAGATCATATAGGATCCATGTAAGCAATTGTTAATCATCCAAGATACATAATAGAATCATGTAAGGTTTTCCCACATAAATGCTACATGTAATATTTTTAAATGTCTTTCTACAAGACACAGTCACATGATGTGTGACTCTTATAGGAAGCTTGCAAATTTAATATATCCTGTGTGTCCTTGTACGAATTCTTCACGCATGATCCTATGTCTTCCAGTTCAAATTCTCTACAAGAATTTTTCTTGTATGATCATACAAGTTCCTACATACATCTTCTTGCAGACATTTCCGGGAGGGTTATTTATCGAGAAACTTAAACGCACAAAGAAGAATATTCTCATTTAAACATAGAGATTACTCGGTTACCGCGTCGAATTACTCGACAACTTGTCACTTTCAGTGCTCCGCGACCTGCGGCGAAGCGGTGTCCCGACGAAAGGTCATCTGCAAGCACTCCGACGGCACGGCGAGCAACGCCTGCCCCGAATCCGACAAACCCGTCGACGTGAGACCTTGCTCGCAAAACCCCTGTCCCACCGTGGTAAGTTATGTCGTTTTCCTTATCTGGTTCCGCCTGAATCTATCGCGTACTCGGAACACACGTATCAACGTACCGCGTCGCTGCTTTGGACGTGTCTCAGGCGACGTCACCGCCGATAATATATTCCACGGAACTACACGACGACCTGACGCAGCGCGACAACGAGATCGACGGCAACGGTATCTTTACGGACCGTGTCACATTCCACTCCGATTACAAGTGGCGCACGGGAACGTACAGCGAGGTGAGTGCACCTGATTATGGCTGCTCTTCTGCAGATTCCTCGAGGGAATAGATGTGTCATTCAGGAGCACGCAGAGGTAAACCAGCTATTAATTGGTCCTACTCGTTTCTGATCAGTGCTCGAAGCCCTGTAACGGAGGCTACATGAGCAGAGCGGTCAAGTGTGCATCCGTCAAGTCGGGCACCGTCTTTCCCGAATCCTACTGCGATTCGAGCACTCGTCCGCCGACGATGGTCCCCTGCAACAAGCAGCCTTGTCCGCTGTGGAATACCGGAGACTGGAGTCAGGTATAACGTCCTCAAACTATTTTTTAAATAATTTTCGTATTATGTTAAAGTTCCACGGGTATCTTCTAGAAAACCTATCGAATTTTACGCGTTAGATCGATATCTCGAAAGAGGTGTAAATTATCAGCGACTTTTTTGGTGGTCGAATTTTACTTTTCTTCATAAAATCATCAATGCAGAAGGAACCCTATTGTAGTGCATCGGCAGGGGTTGTAACGTTGAAATAGGATTTGAATCTTGAGGCGTGTATAGTGAATGGTAGGGGTAGGAGTACTCGGTACAGTCCATGCTCGACGGTGTTAACGTAGAAGGCGGAACTCGCAGAATGCACGTATCTTTGACGTAGAAGTATGTGTCTGCAGTGGGTCCTTCCAGCTTCGATTCCCTTCACTGTTACGGGCCGGAGTGGAGGTAGGAAAATAAGGGATTATACTAGAAGGGAGTTACGCTGCAATAGGATTCTTTCTATCTTGTTCTTTCTTTTGAGATTTCACTCGTGATCGACAATTTTTTCTCCGCATAGAAGAATATTTTGCTCGAGTATTCTTAATTTTTTATCGAGCGCGTCATTTATATTATATTTCTCGAAAACAGTGCGACACGGAGTGCGGCGTCGGTTTCCAGCACCGCCAGGTGCGTTGCGTCAGTCAGCGAGGAGAGATCCTGCCGGACAAGGAGTGCTCGAAAGAGGAGAAGCCACTGCATGTGAAGAGATGCCAAAAGGCTCCGTGCGGTCTACCAAACGGCGGTAATCACAGGTGGAGAGTATCGAGCTGGACTCCCGTAAGTTGCGATATCACATCATTGATCTCAAACGTGACGAAGCGTCCCGTTTAGAGAAGATGGGGGTCTCGGAAGGGGTGGAGTTTAGTTATCCGTCCAACGAAAGGAAAGCAACGAAACGATCGATCTACGTTCTCTTTCTAATAATAAATCCCCTTCCGAGGTCCTCGAAGACAGATTAAAATAAACATTACAGGCTTCACAGTCCCTATTTATTTAATTTTAAGGGAAATAGGGGAAATTTCGGCAACAAAATGGGACAATTTTTATTAAAAAGGGGGATAATTTTGATTAAAAAAGAAAATCTTCCGGAAATTAGACAGTGTAGTGGTTTTAAAAAATACAAATTTTTAAGATATATAATGAGACATCAATATTTATTAAGTGAATGAAGGACGTTTTTGTAACTTAAAACTTTATATCTTATATTAGGTAACTTAAATCTGAATATCACAATGTGATTTAAAGAAAAGAGAGCATTCCTCTAATCTCTCTCTCTCGAGTTTCCGATAGGAAACGTTAATTCAACTAAGTTATTATATTTTAAACGAAATATTGCTCCAGGTAGACAAAGCAGGAGTTATATTATTTTGGCAAAAAAAGTTAATCATTTTCATCCCTTTCACGTAATCTTAAATGGTGAAAAGACGAATTTGACTGAGAAGCTAAATAATAAATGGTTTTAGAGGGAGAATATCGAATTATAGGGGAAGAAGGGCAATTTTTAAATAATAGGATAATAAAATATAGTAGGGAACACACTGTGAAGCCTGATATTAATCCCCGTGCCATGCCAGATGAAGGCGCCTGTTGTTCTGGCAAGTTTGTCGCCTCGTTGCTGAGCCCAAGACTGTGCTTGGAAGCTCCATGTATCGCGATAATTTCACCCTCGTACGAATGTCAATCAATGAGATCCTTCCTACAAACATGTATCCTCCCGCCGCGAAGATCCCTCGCGATCTGTGTCCAGATCTAACGAGAGAAAATGAAGCACGATGAAAGAGGAACGCGAGAATACGCGCTTAGCGCAGGGAGGGCAAAAACAGCCCGCGATGTTGCGTAAATCCGTATCCTCTCCGGGCCAAACGAGAAATTGAGCGAGAAGGAGATCGAAGGACCCGAACACCAGCCTCTCGATGCGCATCCACGAAACGCGACGATTGCATCTTGCGCGAATGAATGTTCGCAGTGCTCGAAGTCCTGCGGCAATGGCGTTAAGACGCGCAGGGTGGAGTGCACGATGAGGACGGGCAGCCACGAGTCCGAAGTTCCGGTAGAGGACGAGCAGTGCTCGCGGCTAGGCCTGTCCAGGCCAAGATCGCAGAGGCCGTGCCAACGGGTGGCCTGCGACAATACTTGGCAGGAGGGCACCTGGTCCGAGGTACCTCAAACCTCAATTCTACGCCCGTCGATCGTTACCTTTGGACTGTCTCCCGCCGTGTACACGTCTTTGTGAGAGGTTTACGGATCGAATCGGTTGTGGATCGGTCGGTTTTAACGGTAACCCTTTGTCCACTCTGTTCTCGGCGAGATCAATTCCAACAGGGTGGCTACAGACTTGGAAAAGCGGGAAATGTCAGGAAATTTGATCGGTCAGGGAAAAGTCAGGGATATGTCAGGGAATTTTTGATTTTTACTGGAAATTATAAATAAAGTAGAGTTAATTTCTCGAAGTTTCATCGTTCACATATTTCACAGTGGAGTTTGCGCTGCTGCTTATCTCCAGTAGTAGCGCATGTGCGTCCCATCGACTAAAATTAAGGTCTTCACCATCAGCGCTACTTTCTTAGCGTGTGGATGTTTTTGTAACCTCGTATTTCTGTATTATAAGTCTTTATAGCTTTGTTGATTTGATTATACAAAAATGCTAATACGAAAAAAACTATCAGAGAATACTTACAAAATTTGATCTGAAATAGTCAGGGAAAAATCAGGGAACAGTCGGGGAATTTTATAATCAAGTTTTTGCAGTCACCCTGTTCAAGAAGGACCCCGCGTCGCGCGGATGTTCTTCGTGGAATCGATCGTCGTTAGGCGCGGTGGATAATCGTGGCGATTCGACCGTAAACTCGCGTTGCACTCTTCTTCCGAAAACGAGATCCGAGCGAACTCCGAAGACGCGGGCCGGTATTTGTTTAGTCAGGTTTGGAGGATCGGGGTACTTTTCACTGGGAAAAAGGAAAAATCCTTTCGTTGAGAGTCGCCAATTTCGCCTCACGTCTTGAAATCTGACTACGAACGCCGTCCCTAGATATACATACGTAGGATCGTTTGGACTTGTCGACGATGCGAACCGTCTCGTCAACGATCAGAGTTAGCCGGTGTTGGGAACGGAGCGATCGATATGTCGCGCATGGGTATCCCTAAATCCCATGGGATCCTTATTGAAAAAATTCCATAGATTCCCATAAACAATTTCTATGGGAATCTGATGTGCTTCTGACACAGCAATTCCAGATATCAATTAGAAAAGTTTGAGAAGGACGAATAGGAATGCATTGGATTCTATGTGTATCTGAGATGATGAATAAGGATTTACCGAATTTTATATGTATCCGTAATAACAAGTTGAATCCCATAAAGATAATAAAGACCTGTAGATGCCATTCTATTTGTAATTACTTATAGAAACTTACAAGATTTCATTTGTTTCCACAGATACACATAGAATCTAATACATCCCCATTCATCTCTCTCAGATTTTTATGAAAGGGTATCTGGAATTGCTGTGTCTGAAGTACACCAAATTCCCATGGGAACTCTGTAAGGATTTTACAAATTTTCTATGAGTATCTATGATACTTTTCAAACGGGGATTTGTTTGCATTTTTACGATGCTGAGAACAGCAGCCGGAGCTGGGCAGTAGGTACTGACCGTCATACATCCGCCATCGTGCGCGGAGAAAAAGGATTAGTAATTTTTACAATGAATCCCAGTAATAGGGTTCCTCCAGGTTAAACATTGAAATGTTTAATTGACAGCGTACTTTTTACAGTTCATAACAGTATAAACCTGTAAACATCAAACACATATTAACAGGAGATTGGTAAATTTCACCGTATAAACTGATGTTTATGCTATTACAAACTGTAAGAAGTACGCTGTGGTCTATTAAAAATTTCAATGTCACCTCGAAGAGCTCTGTTACTGGAATAACTGGAAAAATTCATGGGTTTTCCTATGATTTTTCGTTAACCTGGCCTTCGGCTGTTATCTTCGACATCGTGTATTTTTCTTCATTAAACCCTCTAAACACGAGTATCGAGGCAATGATCGATACACCATGAAATATCATCATAAAATTTCTTTCAGAGAATACAATTGTTAAATTATTACGAGAGGGTATCCGTCTTATTTAAAAAAAACAGCAATTTTTAATACATGTACCGTATTTTCAAGCCCGAATTAAACTTTGGCACCGCCGATGTTCCGCGCCCCCAAACGAATCGGAGCTTAACTTTTATTTATTTTTTTTTTATTATAGGCTAACTCTGATCACGAATTATTTTTTGTGTGTTTGCAGTATCGCGATTGATATCGCGTAGAAGACTAAGTCCCATCCTACTGTAAACGTGTGTCTAATAATAATTGCTTTTTGAATGCTGTATACCTACTACTTTGGCGGGCGATTGGTACAACAAAAATTTTCGGGCATGTATTCACGGGGTATCCACCACACACATAGTATTTGGAATGTTGGATTTTGTCGAATCTGATGCACGTGTTCGGTGATGTGTGTACCTGTGTATCTCTACATCTACTATACACTCACGTAAAGACTACGAAAGACTTTTGACCACATCTTGCCCTCCCCTATTAAGATAACGAATCTTGTCCTTCTTCATCATCATCATCTTCTTCTTCTTTCTCTCCTACCTTTCGTCATCTCAATATGGATGCAAGTATAAATGTATCGCATACGAAATACCTAAATCCCAACTCACTGTCTTGGTTTGTGGTTTGGCTTTCGTCGCGCGTTCAACCTTCAAACTGGGTTTTCTTCGACGCTCCTTTTACCAAATTCGAACCCGATGAACGGGTGATGAATTTTGCATGAAACTCGATCTGGAAATTCGAAAATTAATTACGCCCGTTAATGATACAAGATCGTCAATTAAATCTTATCAACGTAAATTGCTTCTGAAGGAAGAATCATCTGACTAAACGCGAAGTAATGCGTTTGCCCAGTGAACACTAAGTAACATTTACGTAATGGATATATCAAAATTTCGCACTCATTTATATAACAATGATATAACTACGTTGTTATATAAATGAGTGCGAAATTTTGATATATCCGTTACGTAAATGTTATCTACTTACAATTAGTGTTTACCAAGTGATTATATCGACGAATCAAATTATATTAACCCTCTAACCGAAGGATCGTATTTTGATCCTCCTCCACGGTGTTCCTCGTTGGATCCCGCCAGCTATCGTATAGCGTTGGACGGCGCATCGTTCGTGTTCGCACTTATGTGTCTCTATGTATGCGCTTGAATTGTGGAAAGGACGTTTGTGTTTAAGGGGGTGAAGCGTCTAACGATTTATATGTCTGTGTTCACGTTAACAAAGTGTTTGTCGTTCAATCTGTGTGTATATACGCATGGGCATGAAATGTGGTTTTTGCGTGTCATGGCGAAGATTTGAGAGGGAGAAAACTTTCGATTTATTTCAGTCATTTATACAGGAGCGGAATAAGCCCGATTACCGCTCTATCAGGCATTTTTTTGATACGCGATTGATTCGAAATCGAACTATTTATCTTGATTTCGATTCCGAGTCATTCGCATTATCTCATGTTCTCTTTCTCACCTCTTCCGACTCACCGTCGACTCCATAACGATAACGGCGCCTTAACTCGAACGATCGGCTTGTCTTCAAGTGTTCGGCAGAATGCGGCGACGGAGTACAACACCGAACCGTGACCTGTCACCGCGTCAACCGTTATGGATGGATCGACCCCACTCCTGGGGATGGATGCAACGTCAGAGAGAGACCAGCCGACAAGCAGGCCTGCAAGCAGCGAGAGTGCAACGACAATTACTACTGGACTGCTGGCCCATGGAGAAAGGTATCCGCTTGCAATCCGTTACCCCGTTTACTCTGTAGACTTGGCAGAAAAAAATTACGCAGATCTAAAGACGTTTCTATTATCTTTAAAGAATATTTACTATTA
Source organism: Xiphydria camelus (assembly GCA_963678675.1). NCBI lineage: Eukaryota > Metazoa > Arthropoda > Insecta > Hymenoptera > Xiphydriidae > Xiphydria > Xiphydria camelus. The sequence goes on along the minus strand of OY783195.1, from coordinate 24,918,231 downwards.
ACTCTCTACGATTTAGGTACTATATACAAGCGATGAAATTCTAAGAGTAAATGGTAAAAAATTTCTCATAATATATTTGCTAGGACCGATTAAAACTTTCAAACTTTTTTTGCATTTTAGATGTAAAAATCTATAGCTTACGCGGAACTAAGATTTGTTCCATACCGCGTATTTTGATAATTGCTTGTGTAATTTATTGCGTAGGTTGATGTGTAATAGTTAAGCGTAGTAGTTCGCGTAGATCGTGGTAGAATTTTTTTTCTGCCAGGGAAGAGTTTATCCTCTCTCGTTTTTTTTCGTTTCTGCAACGAATCTCTCTTCGTCCCGCCCCCGGGACCTTTCAGTGCAGTCATCCCTGCGGAAGGAAGGGCAGACAGATGCGCAGACTCTTCTGCCAGGACAGGGCGGGCAAGAAAGTGGCTCGCTTCCACTGTCCGGCCCAATTGAAGCCACAACGGAAGCGCAGATGCAACCAGAAGAGATGCGGACCGATTTCCTGTCTCGAAGCCCAGAAGCGTTTCAAGTCCAATAAAGACGGCGAGTATACGCTGCTCGTGAGAGGAAAGAACATGTCGATTTACTGCCACGACATGGCGCAAGCCCAACCTCGGGAATACTTGACCCTTCCCGCGGGCGATCGGGAGAATTACGCCGAGGTTTACGATAAGAGGTGAGCGAGAGGTCCTTCTGTGTTTACCCAGTGAAAAATGCGTCATTGATTGTCATCGATGCACGGAGAAAAAGGATTAGTAAACGATTATGGGAAAATCTGTTATTTTTTCCAGTTATCCCAGTAGCAGGGCTCCTCGAGGTGAAACATTGAAGTTTTTAATAGACCACAGCGTACTTTTTACAGTTTATAATAGTATAAATATCAGTTTACACGGTACAATTGACCAATCTCTCGTTAATATGTGTTGAATGTTTACGGGTTTATATTGTTACGAACTGTAAAAAGTATGCTGTGTCTATTAAAAATTTCAATGTTTCACCTTGAGCAGCCCTGTTACTGGGATTTACTGTGAAAATTACTAATCCTTTTTCTCCGCGTATGACGTCGTTTTGATGTTGATTGACGTCGATCGACGATCCATTTCTCACGAGGTATTTATTATCCTTACCGAACCGCTTAAAAGAGACTCCTCGAGGTGAACAAATTATTAGAGCTATCTGATAGTTATACTTATATCATTTGATTTGTACACAGACTGTTCAATCCGCGTACTTGTCCCTACGAGGGCCGAAGAAACGACAGTTGCAACTGCGCGACCGATCCCGGAACGATATCGGGCAGAACGATGTTTAAGAGGGTGCGAATCGACCCAGTCACCCTTCATATCATTGGTAAGAAAACCTAAACGCGATCGGCTAATATTACACGGATGAAGTTCCTTCCAATTGTCATTCATAGTGAATACAATCCTGATTTTTTCAATTCACAGCCAATGACTACACCTTCTCCTGGACGAAGGGAGCGAAGCGAGTGGAGTTCGGCAAAGCCGGAGACTGTTACAGCATGGTGAACTGTCCTCAGGGTCGCTTCAGTATAGATCTGAGGGGCACGAGTCTCCGACTCTCACCGGACGTCGTCTGGTCCAAAAAAGATACGAGAGCTTTTCTCCAGATCAACAGGACCGTAAGTACGATTGTTCGTGATAATCGCGACGTGGAAATCGATCATTTTACGTAATCAAGGTGTTTATCTTTGGATTATGCCTTCACTTTTCAGAGCGACCAGAGAATCGTCGGTAAGTGCGGCGGTTATTGCGGTTTTTGCACACCGGAGACTGCTCTGAAGCTAGACGTCCTACCTCCCTAGTCCGAGCGCGCACAGGTAATTGAATTCGTTAAAACGTCATGCTGATAGGGGGGAAGAGAATATAACGCCACCCCCTCTCATCATGGTGTTGTAACACTACAGTGGAATATTTGTCACGCAAGAGTACTATAGCGTATTTGAAGGATTACATTTTACTCGCAAGAAACACCTCAGTATAGCTGTGGCGCTTAATCACTTCTAGACTGATTTTTTTCACATGTTGGTGGTCGCTGAATGCAAAGACACCGGCGCTTTTATCGAAATCCCTTTTAGTAAAAAGTTACTATATATAACTTCTATGTAGATGAAGCTGGGATATTCTGCATGGTGGCATTCAATTTCCAGCTATCAGAAATGTAGGAAACGACTACCAACTCGAATAATCCTATTCGGATGCCTGGCAATCACTCTGGACCGAAACTGGATGCTGGGAACTCGTTGACTGCAGAGCTTTTGGTAACAGTGTGTCGCGGAGCAGCTCAAGGGTAGTCGTTTCCTACGTTTTCGGGATCTGGGAATCCGATTCCGCGACTTAAAAAGTTCCAGCTCCATCCGCGTAAAAGTTACATCCAGCAACTTTTTACTGGAAAGACGTGCGATCGATCAAACATCGTTTCCATGTTTCGTGGCCTCCAAAACGTTAATACAATTAATCTTCAGACGATTTGCAACCGTGGTAGCCGCTTTAAAAAATCACTCCTTCAACTTCAAAGCCTCGTCGAGATGTCTTTTCGTTCGCTTTGTCGATAAGTGATTCTTATTCTTTTTGTCCCCACGCAGCTCCTCGCAGAAAGCAGAAAGCAGACGGCTTGGCAGTGTGCCAATTACCCGCCGAAAATCCGTTTGGCGATGACGTCTCCGATTCGTTGCACACGGATCAGCAGTCCGAGCACCGAGATCGTCGCTCAACGAGCCAGAGATTTAGACTAATTGTAAGAATGTCGTCGACAGGAAGCGAGCGAAAAGGAGCGGAGGCAGCTGCCCGGCTGCCTTCGTGACAGCTCCTCCACAACCTCCAGAGATCTCTCTATATCGCTTTTTCTCTACGATGTCGAGTCGGAGTTGCGTTCGCATACACGAGCGCGCGACGTCTTGAAAGGTAGATCTTTCGTTCCTATACACGATATGCAATAGAGTATCGATTAGATAAGACGGGGACATGCGCGAATCGGCCAATCGCGAGCGCGAGAAGAAACCCGAGAAAATTGTCATGCCGCCGAAGGAACGGATCTACGCGTGCCAAGGAGATACGGCCGCTGTTATTTTATAGACGCGCGTTAAATCATTCTAAGTCATTTTCCGTTGAACGAGCCCACCTTGCGTTAGACGTACACTGCCGCGTGAACGATGATGATCTATGCAAGATCGACACTAATGTGCACGCAACTCTCGAACGATCGAATTCGAGTTTCTTCGAAGACTCCAGCGAAACTACCAGCTCTACATAACTCTGTCTACGCGACGTTCAAAAGGCTCTTCGAACCTGCGTATTTTACGTAAAAAAAAACGACGGCATGGCGCGAGTCTCTCGACGCTTCGCGTCATCGTTTCGTCGGTAATCGCGGTCCAGATAATTGTATTCTAGATTTACGAGAGCGCGCTTCGGAGAGATTGACGTAGTTCTTTCACGGAAAACGGGAGTTCCTTCCTCGGCGAACGATGCTTTGCTCTTGGGAGAAAGAGGCGCGGGACGCGACGGATATCAAGGGCCCCGTATAGTGCAGTAAAAAACGAGCCAAACTAATCCTATCCTTGACATTTTCATTCATAAATGCAGCAGGCAACAGGGAGTATTAATTTTGTCGCTGCTGTTACTGAAGAAAAATCGATTTCGACGCAGCAAACGAAGCCATGCCCGATAATTTATTATTACCGAAACAACAAATCGTAACGATATCCGAACAAAAACAAGACTATAGACGAGAAATCAAGATTTCCGACTCGAAGCCTCTCCGCGAAGTTGAAGTTCAAACGTCAGCAGCGGCATTCGCGAACAAATGTTCGGCAAGAACTCTACTTATTATAAGATGCTCTCTCTTTCTTTGCCCCCGCTACCTTTTTCGTGCGAAACAATGACGAATTGCCATCAGCATAACGCACTGCCATACCTAATTACGTTATGTCGTTTATATACCTTTGTCGCAGTATCGAAGCGCCATTACGCTGCAACATGATAAAAGGTCGATAGAAAGAGAATACTCGTGCGTCGTATCGTCCCCTTAACGTGCAATCGTTGAAGGGCGAGACGTTATTTGACCGTCGTTAAGCGTAGCGCTAATGTAAGATTAGTATTAAGTATTTTAGAGCAAGGAATCTCTTAGCGAATATTTCATTCACCCTTAGAGAGCAAGCTTCCGAGCTAACAAAGTAATTTCTTAATTAGCAACTGCCGTATAGGGCGCGTAGGTCGACGTAGAAGTGCAGCGCGTACATTGCGCGAGAATCGCGTGCATTTTCGATGGGTCGATGGGAGCAACGAATGATACGTCGTGCCTCTCGAGGATCACGTCCTTTTATTATCTCCTAGATAAAATGGAACGTAGACGAAGATGTGCCCGTTGATCGAATTAGATAGATCACGATCGAAATCCAAAGATGTGATGAGACGACGTGAAGTGGAGCGGAGTTGTTTCGAAGAGGTTGAAAGATCTGCCATCCCGCACATTCATCTCCTACATTTATTGACATGACCAGGAACTATCGACGCTCCTCCGTAGCTCAGTATAGGGTTGTCCACGAAATTTTACAACTTTGCTTTCCAATGAATCGCGCATCCTGATTTTATTGTAAACTCCTTCTCCTTTAACAAAGTCCCTGAATCTGCTTTGAATCACTGTATAGTAACGTTGCTATGCTTGGAACTAATTTCAAATGCTTATTAGCGTCAGATTTTTTTGCGAAAGAGAAAAGAAATTGCAATAAAAACGGCGCGTCATCTCGCGAATTCAACATAATTTTTCATGGACGACCTCATTCCATCTTAACGCGGCATGTAGAGGAAATGAGAGTAAAATGGAAAGGTTTCGAACTCGAACGTCTCATTTTACCTCACCTTTCCCGGTGGCCGTCTCGATGTCCACAATCCGCGATCGAACCCACGCTAAGATTAGATCTAAGGATTTGAAATCATTTCGACAGACTGCCATAATAATTAATGTTATAATCGAATATATATAGTAATGATTTGTACGATTAGGAAGTCGCGCATGGCCGCGCGCCAAAGCGAGCAAATTTGCGTTCTATCGTCTAATTAACGATGTATCCTCGATATATTTCCTCGTTGAACGCGCATATTACATTCTTTGTCCTTTACACGATGCTTTCCCTTTAAACAATTCCTCAAACTCTACTTTACTAGCCACTACTCATTATTATTTCTATAAGCGTCGAGTAGATATACATGTATACACTATTTTCACGAGAGTAAAGTCGATGTGAGTTAGCTACACCGAAATGCCATGGTGTAATTCTTATTCAGATGCACGTGGCATCACGCGAACTCGATCATCCATATATAATTAATTGTAAGTTCTTGCCCCTCCTCGAGCGTTTTTCTTTTACTCTTGACGCTTATACTTTAATCGTCCTTCATTGCCTTCACACTGAACGCCTACCGGTAAATATAAATGACTATATACACATGCATAGGAACCATTGAAATATTATGTAAGGTCTTTCCGCTACGCCGAAATTGACCCCTGACTCCTTCTGCCGACCGTAGTGACCAGGGGTCAACCGCCGAGCGTCAATTTTTCCGAAATTCTGTCGCGTAACATCCCTGTTAAAAATGTCCGATAGAAAACGATAGGATACAGCAAAAATGATTCAAAAATACCATAAAGCATGAAATCAATCGATTCTTATAATTTTTATATTAAATTCCATAGAAACTTACACAGATCTTATGTCGATCTTTTTGTTTTTTATGATATTCAATGCGAAAATTATAAGAAACGATAAAACTTCTCACCCTATTATATTTTTCCTATCGGATATTTTTAGCAGAGATTATAATGGTATCATATTTGCAAATGGGCGGATCTAGAAGTAAATTATATTCCTTTTGGAAGTCATAATGCCATGGTGACAACGAGAAGGCCGTGGACGTGTGCTCGTGGAAATGAGAGGGTCACGCTCTGAGAATCAAGGAAGATCGAAACGATCGACGTGTCAGATTCAAAATTTCCAATGAATCCGGTCACGTCGGTCGGGGGATTCTGTTTGTATTCCAGGACGGACGTCCGTGGCTTTCGTAGTATACTTAATATAGGTGTCAAATACACGTGGTTGGAAAGATAATCTGGAAACGAAAAGGGATTCCATTCGTTCGATCCTTTCCCGCGCTGGTTTCAGAGCAGGAACGCACATCATACATATATACGTAAAACGAACATAGGTCGATCCTATTTCCACCGTTTTCTTTTCCGATCATATATACACACATTTATATTTGTACAGACCCGATTATATTTATTTATTAACTCGCCGTGCCCCTTTCCTGCAATTATATGGGGCGCAGCTGAAACTCCGAGAAATTATTATGTACGTCGCGTGTCGTACATGAGATCTTATACAAGTATTCTAGATGTGAACCAATGTACGTAAATTATTATTGAAAATATAAGCTATCATCATGTGTACCAGCCTTGGTATTGTAATTTTTAAAAATACTTTATATGTCACCGTATTCTAAAACAATTGTATGCAAACGAATATTGCAATATTAAATGTCTAACATAGAGTCAGTACAATTCAAACGTTTGAAAAAGCGCGTAATCTCATTTCATTTAAAAATACGATTATTGCGTATTGGCGCGTAACTTCGCGCATGCGCCTGTTCTTCGCAAGAGATCCACAGTGGATTATTATGCGTGTGTTTAGGTGATTGTTTCTCCTTGCGCGGTTTTTGTTTAGAAAACAATTCAAACCCGCGCTGGTAAACATGAAAGAAGAAGAAATAAAGATTCCGAACACGAGAAACATATTTATATCGTCACTGATTGTGAGTTAAATGTCAGTGTTATTCGAACGGTTTTTACAATTGAGGTTATGTGAGCGATGAAATACACACGACACGTGTTCGATTTGAAAAAGCTCTATAGTGTATTCGCACCAATATTCGTTGTCGTTATTTGGATCATTTTTGATGAAAATTCGTAAAGTCACCACAAATTTCCGAAAGGAACTGAAGTATTGTTTTTTTTGTAGTCCGGAGGGATGGCGGGTACTTTTGTAGATATTGCGCTCTTTCCATTAGACACGTTAAAAACTCGTCTGCAAAGTCAGAATGGCTTTATAAAATCGGGCGGTTTCAGTGGCCTTTACAAAGGCGTCGGTCCTGTTATAATCGGCTCTGCACCTACAGGTACTGAATTAATAACTCAGTATTAGAAGATATGAATTCAGAACGAAAATATAACGTGTTTTCTAGCTGCCTTGTTCTTTGTGACTTATGACACGATTAAAGGATTACTACAGCCCACTATTCCGGAGCAATATCATTCGCTTCTACACATGGGAGCAGCTTCGTTCGGAGAATTGGTAAGTAGTAATACTCGTAACATTAATGGCAAAATAAGTACCTAAAATTTCCAGACAACACAAGCCAGAAAATTGTCTTTTATTCATTTGTGAGCAGTCTAGGTAATGTTTCACTTTTTGATAACTTAAATTTCAAGTTATCCAATAATTATTTTTTTAGATAAGATGAAATTTAAATTAACAAAACGTGAGACATTAGACTGCCTGCAAATGACTTTTTAGATTGTGTTGTCTGGATTCTTATACTTACCCTAAAGTTGTTCTTTTTATAAATATAGGCCGGCCACTGAACTAACGATTTAAAAATTATCTTAGGTTTTTGTGTACAAACTTTAATTCAAAGTTTTAAATCTATTTTCTATATATATTTATAAAAATAGACGTGTGTATATCTTTTATACAAATCCACAGTTCTCATCCAATCTCGATGAAATTTTGCACACGTATACTTTAAAACAAGGCAGAAAATACTGTCAACATTTGGTTTATAAAAACCCATTCCTACTACTGTTTTCAACCCTTTTAAGCAAAATTTATATAAGCAACTTTTCATTTTTTTTTACAAATATCTCAAAAAACGGTCAAGAAATCAGCAAAAATGGATACTAGTAGTCTGAAAGCTCATAAAATTTCCTGTTAAATGGCATCAGACCGGTTTCGATCGGACAATTAAGAGCCAAGAAATTCGAATTTGAAATTAAAAAATTGTTTAGAATGGTATGGTTATACACACCATTGCAACACACTCCACTATGCTTGCTTACTACTACAGAAACCTTTTAAAAAACTGATCAAAACCCAGGCTATGCTGGTACTTAATAAACTATTTCGTCTATTTCAGAATGAATTCTATATGCATGTTTCTGTGCGTTCATATGCCAAAAAGAAAAGAAAAAGAGGAAAAAAAGAAATGTGTTAAAAAAATAAAGTAATGTTGGTGAATATTTAAAGTAGTACTTAAGTCATTCTTCCAGAAATGAGTTTTTTCCAGATTTAAAAAACTGTTTCCATGTGAAAAATAATAAGCAATTCAAACTTAGAGAGAAACATATACATACATAAAAATAGTAATTTTAAGCAATATTTTGATCAGCTATAATCGTCGACTTGCAGTGCACAACGCGGTCGAATCAGCGTACGCAGTATCATAGGGAGCGTGCGTCATTATGAAACAGCTCGTTCATTGATATAATATATTATGCACATCACTATAAAATTAATATGATATATACGTATCCTAGATTATGAACACATAAATATGGAAAAACTGCTTAAAATGCTTTAAGTCGTTAGTCCAGCTGCCGGCTCAATTTTATATAGTATTTAGTAGAACTTCGCCAAATTTGTGTACCTAATTTGTTGTTGTTAAATTCGAGTAACAAGGAAATCGATTATTTAACAAAAAGGTCGCGTGTTTAATACGAGTGCCGGTAGAAGTAACAAAGCAACGGAAACAGGCTTTGGTGACTGATAAAGGCCGTTTAGGAATTAAGCTTCTGTATCGCGGCTACTGGAGTACCGTAATGAGAGACATGCCATTTAGTCTTATACAGTTTCCATTATGGGAATATTTTAAATCGATAAGGAGATATCAAGTTGACCGGGAACTAGAATCCATCGAAGGCGCCATCGCCGGAGCGATATCGGGTAAATTTATAGACGTATCACAACAATAGTTTAACCCTTCAAGTGCACACATCCTTCGCGACCTTCAATGTGTACACCGATGCGAATTCGCACCGCATTACTTTGTTGGCTCATAACTTCGCTTGGAATAGAGTTAGTTAGTTAGTGTCACTTATGTTTTTTAATATGAAGAAAAGAAAGGCCAGGAATTTTGTGGCTATATATTAGTTTTAGAAATTTTGTAATGGCCTATTTTTCAATCCGTTGAACTAACGCTGACTTGAAGTTCCCTTTTTTTCTACCGGAAAATTCGATGCATCAATCATGAGTTCTGTAAATGAGAACCGTAAAAGGAGGTCCCTACTTTTTTCTCCCTTGGTGGCAGGTCGATAGAATCGGTTTTAAGATCAATTCTATGGCTATAAAAAATGCGCTGGTTTGAATTCGCACCTGTGTGCACTCAAAGGGTTAATGCATTCTTCGTAAAGCGAGAGTATAATATTCCAGGAGGAATTGCTGCCGCTGTTACAACTCCGTTAGACGTTGCCAAAACTAGAATAATGTTGGCAGACAAGACGATACATTCTTTGGAGCTTAAAATTTCACATATGCTCAAAGTTGTGTACAGGAAAAACGGTTTACGAGGGTAGTACAGCTTTCTATTATTCGCGAATGATTTTAAATCCACATTTTTGAAATCTTTAGCCAGAGAATGATGATTTTAGATTATTTGCCGGCTTTGGACCGCGCGTCACGTGGATCACCGTCGGTGGTTTCATATTCTTCGGGGTTTACGAACAAACAAAAGTCTTCGCGACGAACATATTTCCAGTAACAACGCTAGTGCCCAGGTGAAGTTTTACATTACAAAGTATAGTTTAATGTAGGCTGAAATGTTGTAAATATATTTAATTATATTTCATCGCAATAACAATGTATACAAATATTTTTATTCTTCCAACAGTACAAAATGTCATTTTTTCTCGTAGTAATAAATTACATATACATCAATTGAAAATATATTTCTCCGTTACACATTCAGTTCCCTCTTCTTATTGATTTTATAAGGTGGAAAGGAAACTAAGAAGACAAAGAGAGGTAGCATAGAGAAGTAAGGAGGTGAGGGTTTAGGAGTGAGTGCGAAGGAGTAGCTTAGAGGAGAGGATGTATATTCAGGGCCACATGGCGAATAAAGTTTGTCTTCTTCTTCTTCTTCTCATTGATTTTATAATTTTTCTGCGATCCGTTACAAAAGTTTTAATCTCCTCTAACGCCTTTATTTACGAAGCGTTCTTTGATATTCATATTTATCGGCTTTCATCTTCCATTACTTTATTTGAAAGACTGATATTCAATGTTTAAATGTGTATCGTCGGCTTTATATTATAATAAAATGACAATTGTATATTGCTGCACGACACACTCAGTGTCAAAACATTTCGAAAAAGATAAATTGATTTCCTCTTTCGAATGGTTATATTATCCAAAATTAATCGTTTGTCCGTTTCTCGGTATTCAAAGCTTAGCTTTTAAAGAGGTCATGAGCTTCTCAAGCTTCATTGCCTTTTGGAGATTCCCACTGATCTTCAATTTACCCGTCATAAAGGCAGTGGTGGGCTTTAGTTGTCCTACAAATAATTATTGAAATTAATAACTTTATAGCTTTCATCTATGAATTTCGCCACTGATGGATATCAAATTTACCGGAAAACATAGCAAAGAAATTCTTAGAATCCATCGTAAGGACGGCATCGGCTGGCTCACTCGCTTCTCCTTTACCAGTAGCGCCCTTGCCGTTCTTAAGATCCACATACCATACCCCGGACTCCTCGCCTTCGTGATAAAGTATCGTTATTAGCAGATTTAGCGATAGCGAAAAAGTATCCGATAAATTTACGCTGGTGTGACCAAAGCAGGCAGATTTCTCGCTCTATTACCTTTCACGTGAAATTGATATATAGCTCCAGTCTTATTAACGAGTTCGGTGCTCAAGTTAGTATCGATTGCACAGAATATTTGAGCAACCTTTCCATTTGCGGAATCGGTAGCTTTGCTATCTTTAACAGGAGACGCTCCTCCCTCCTGTTTAGGTGTGATCGGTTGTAGATCGGTTTCGATAAAGAAATCAGCCATTAAACCGTCTGTATTGGCTATAAAGTATCGAAATTCAAATAGATTGCTTCGAATATTTCACAAATACAAACTATCAAAAACTTTACAAATGCCATAAAACTCTTTAGTTTGAATAAAACTTGAAAACATGGCGCGTACCGGTTCCAACTTACCCGGATTACACGCGTAATTAGTAAAATCGGTTACTCCTTCCTCCCTAAGAATATCCTCGTCTATTAGAAACTTTCCCGTTATCGATTTAGAGTCTTTACAGATAATCGCGTAGACTGCATCGGCCACGATATCTGGCTTGCGACTGTAATTCCTCGAATCGGGACCAGTTAGCATTTCAATTGCGGCAGTGTGAATTGCTAAAATATCGAGTGCAGAGAAGCAACGAATGACGATAGAAATTTATATCGCGCCGCGATTGTTCTACCGACTCACCAGTTTTTGGCCAAACCGCGTTAACCGCGATACCATTTTCTTTGTATTCCTCAGCCATGCCGAGAACGCACATGGACATTCCGTATTTCGCGATGGTGTACGCGACATGATTTTTGAACCAATGCGGTTTCAAATTCAATGGGGGACTAAGATTTACTATGTGCGGGTTTGAACTCTTCATCAAGTAGGGTATGCATACTTTGGACCTGGTGTAATTTCATTCACGTAGAGTACATTTAATACGCCAAGGTAACGAATTGTTCAAAGTATACGTGATTAAGTCCAATGACTAGACAGTGAGAAATGGAAATTGATACTTACACTAAGAAGGTGCCTCTCGTATTGATGTTCTGCATAAGATCGTATCTTTTCATATCCGTAGAGAGAGTTCCTGTTAAGGAAATCGCACTCGCGTTGTTGACAAGTATATCGATACCGCCAAATGTTTTTACAGCGTTCTCCACAGCTGAAGTAACTTGTTCTTCGTTCCGCACATCCACAATACACGGAAGCGCTTTTCCACCGGCATCTTCAACTGCAAAGGACAAATATTTCCAAGGGGTAGCTGCAGAAACTTAACTACAGAATTCTCTGACTATTTCAGATAAAGTTGTAAGTATTCCTGATATTTTTTGCTCATATTAAGTTTTATATAATCAAATCAACCAAGCTATGAATAATCATAACACAAGAACACGAGGTTCCAAAGAGGTTTATATGCTAAAAAAGTAATGTGGATGATGCAGGCCCTAATTCTACTTGATGAGACGCATGTGTGCTACTACTGAAGATATCTGAAATAGCAGTGCAAACTGCATCGTAAAATGTATCAATGATGAAATTTCAAGAAATGAGCCCAACTTTATTCATAAAATTTCTAGTAAAAGTCTTAAATTCCCTAACATGTCCTGGTTTTCCAGACTGTAACCACCCTGATTACATTTCTCTTTATATCTCCTCTTCCTCATTCTAGCAGTAAAATATGCAACTTGAAACAATAAATTTTAAACATCCGACAAACGAAAAACCTAAAGGTAAGCGAATAAATATTTATTTACTCGTACAATTTAACATTACTTACAACTTACTTTCTTTAGCTGCTGTATAAATGGTTCCCGGCAGCTTTGGATGGGGCTCTGCGGTCTTGGCCGCTATTACAACATTCGCCCCATCCTTGGCTGCCTTTAAAGCGATGGATTTCCCGATGCCTCTGGAGGCTCCGGTAATAAAAAGCGTACTTCCAGCGAGTTTTCTGAAACAGAGAAAAGCTGTAAATTGTAATTTTTAACCAATTTATAAGTAGGTCAAACGTGAAACATAGTTAAAAACTGGAGCTCTAACGCTAAACTTAGAGAATCTATGGGAACGATGGTATTGTAATTCAATATGCGGATAATAATACGACCAAATCTTAAGAGCAGTTATTTACCCTGTATTAAGCATATTTCTAGCGAGCTTCTAATTTATTCCCTACTTGACAGGTCCAACCGTTATCTTCCTCGCCAAAAAATGATAAACTGTTATCGCTGACTGTTATTCACACTATTTATACCGTTATATACGTTTAGACTTCGACCCGTGCGAAATAGTACTATATATACGATTTTCGTACAAAGTTCAAAGCCGATCGCTAAACGTTCTACACAAATTAAACCTTTAAATATACACAAGCCTACTCAGCTGTTCTGTATTTCGTTAATTTCGGAGCCACCTCCCAATCTGCCCTCTATCTGAATGGCATTGAGTAGGGGAGCACTTAATCAGTTTCTGATGAATCCTTAGTTGTAATTTGTTCAAATATTTCCAGCATCCAATAGCAATGAAGAGTTACCAGAAACATGTCAGCTGATTTCCACTGTAATTCGTATTTGGCGCGCTGTCGGCAGTTCACAGCGCGTCATTCGAGTTGGTACAAATTACAAAAAATGTGTTAATAAACAACGCTGTTAGAATAGCAAAGTATTCTCGAAGTAAGAATTTCGGTAGGTCAATTAAAACCTAGCAACTTGTGACTCCTGCTCGCTGTATTGAGAATCGTTTCATGTTTTCCCCGATTTCTCTTCATTTAGAATCTATTATCGAGGTTAGAGTTTATCGCGAAGTGTGAAATGTGCGGGATATTTTGTTTAGTTTATCATCAAAAAGAGGGACAGCATTCCAGGGAGAGTAGCGATAAAAGAGATGAGGTATAGTACCGTTAAAAGAAAAGCATTAATTAGTTGTATTACATTTTTTTTTAGTTTCATTTATGATACGTTCTTATTGCATTGCAGTGGGATCATTGCAAAAGTACAATATCGGCACGAGGTCCCGACGGACTTTTCGACGAGTGCTTGGAATTGTTGTCCAAAGAATGGCGCGGACACTTTGCAGCCAGTATTTTGTGGACCCAAGGTGCTAAGCTCGTAGCCCAGCCGTGCATCGACGACAACGGCAATGTACTTCTCTGGAACGGAGATATTTTCTCTGGACTGTTGGTCAGTATGTGAAACAGTTATATTCCTTTACATTTAATCGCATAACGTGAGCTATTATGTTACCATTCAGAGACGGAGACAAATCAATCATTTGAATACTGTTAATTTAGACCAAATTGTTTTAGCTAAATAATATACTCTGTTAAAGTTAATGAACAAAGTTTACTGATATTATTATGAGGACTAAACATATTATTATTTAATAGAACTATAAGGCAAAACAGCGAATGCAATCGTTCTCTTGAATTAATTTCAGGCTGACAATGAGATATGCGATACTTTATCAGTTTTAAACGCATTAAAGGTCTCTGATGATATTTGCTCTACTTTTCAAGCCATTCAGGGACCCTATAGTTTTGTATACTTTCAAAGAAGTAGTAAACGTCTCTACTTCGGGAGAGACCCTATAGGAAGGCACAGTCTACTCTTGAAGCTTGACCCACAAAGGGACTCTCTCTTGCTATGTTCGGTTGCTAATAAAAACACTGAAAATATACTGGAAGTACCAGCAGTAGGAATTTTCTTTGCAGATTTGAATAATTCACAAATCCATTTATCTTGTCATCCATGGAGAGCACTGGATACGCGGTTCGTGGATATAATTAAACATTTTGGAGACAATTTAAATGTGGATATAGACGTAAAAGGGGCAGTAATACTTTCTGAAGTTAAAAGAGCTAGTTTTCACGTAGAACCTGAAATAAATGAAATTCAGTATTTGGAAGAGGTCCAAGGAAGCTTTGACGAGATCATGCAACACCTGTTAGAAAATAAGTCCGTGTACGAAAGGGTAGAACGTTTGCTAGAGCTGTTAAATAAATCAGTAGAAGTCAGAGTGAAGAAACAGCCAAACTACTGTAGGAATTGCATAAGATTAGTCTTGCGCGGCGAAAAAATTAATTGCGCGCACTCGAAAGTAGGTTTATTGTTCTCGGGTGGATTGGATTCTGCGATTCTAGCTGTAATCGCAAATAAGTACGTAGCAGAAAATGAAAGCATTGATCTTTTGAATGTGGCGTTTGAAAAAGTTGCCAGTTCGAATCCAAGCTATTTAAAACATACGAATAAGAATCACGAAAAGCAGGAAGATGAGTGTCATGCGGATTCCACGAAATACGACGTACCCGATAGAAAGACTGGAAGGCAAACCTACGCGGAATTGCTACGAATTTGTCCGTCCAGAAAATGGAATTTCATAGAAGTACGTTATGTCAAAGAGACTTGCGAATCGTAATCTCTTCATCGCGTTGCTTTTCCGTTATGTGACATAGGAGAATGATTTATGTAAACCTTCCAGATTAACGTGACTCAACAAGAATTAAAATACTACCGTTCAGCTCGCATCGGCGACTTAGTGTTTCCGCTTCGAACCATTCTCGATGAGAGCTTGGGTTGCGCAGTGTGGTTTGCGAGTCGCGCGAAGGGGGTAGTCTCTTCCGCGAAAACTCTTTACGAATCACCTTGTAGAATTTTACTTTTGGGCATGGGTGCGGATGAATTGTTTGGCGGTTACATGAGGCACAGAACGACACTGAAACACAAGGGGTGGGCAACTTTGACGCGAGAACTATGCGTTGAGCTCGATAGAATTTCCGAACGAAACTTAGGACGAGATGATCGAATCGTTTCGGATCATGGCAGGCAATCTAGATTGCCTTATCTGGATGAAAATGTTATCGAATTCGTGCAGTCTCTGAAACCTTGGGAACGGTAAGATTTTAATTAAATTAGCACACCACGCTGCCTTTTTTGTGTGTCATTGTATGCTTTTTTTACAACCTGAAAATGCGAAGAAAAGTCGTACAATAGCACTAGAAAAATGAGGTTGTTTGAAATTGATTACAATAAATTTTAACTTAGAGCATTTCCATTGAATTGCTACAATTTTCAACAGGTGTTACCCGACGGATAGTATGCCCGCTGGATTGGGGGATAAGTTATTGTTGCGCTTATTAGCACGCAAAATAGGTCTTCAAGACTCGGCTAATTTTCCAAAGAGAGCCTTTCAATTCGGATCTCGCATTGCCAATGGTAAAGAAAACGCCAAAGACATATCAGATCGATTATGAGCCCCTTTTTAAAAGACTGGATGGGAAATGGCAATTGAATACGTTACGTGTTGAAGAGTTTCAACGATTTTTATTTATATTACTGGAACTATATTTATAATATTGTACATATGTACAGCAATACAATAAAATCTTGTATATACGTATATTTTTGGCAAGTGATATTTTATATACCTTACCAACTTGTACTAAATATATAAAAAGTATCTAAAACGAAAGACGTCTGGTGCTTAAAATCTTTGTCTACTGTAGAGAATAAGTAAATAAATTTGAAAAATTCTGAATCTCTTATTTCATTTTTCATTCCAATTTGCACAATAATCATGCACATCCCCGAATACTGCTGGTCGCGCAAATGCTTCTACTCCTCGATGCAGAACAAAGTATTAAGTTATATGATGTTATCCTATTTATAAACACAAACCTCTTAATTATTTATACAAGGCACGGGTGTTGAAGTTCGCGGCTAACTTGCATCCGCGTAGCATGTTGTGTGTAAAGCTATAGCGTCGCTTATCCAAGGTCGAAGGTCTACAAGATATCTCAGCAATTGAAGAACACTCGCTTCGTGCTGCATTACAATCGAACGTAAGAACCCAAGAGAAAGACATGTGCTCTCAAGCGACGTCGGATATTTTGCATCTGGCCGATGCCACGGTATTAAATGATCGTTTCAACAGCCAAGGCAGAAACGTATTTTTATCTTCCCCGCCGAAAGGGCTAGAAAAAGAATTTAACACGCTGCTAACTCCCAAAGCCATTGAATTTTTGACCGACCTGATTTTGCAATTCGATACGAAAATCGAGGATCTATACAGTACACGACTCGGCCGCAAATTCAATTTCAAAAGTGCTCCGAAGATACCGACATTTTGCAAGCCCGAAATAACGAAGCAGGACTGGAAAATTGCCCCCGTTGGTGAGTCATCGACTTTACGAATATTGCGAACGTAGTATTATCGCTTCAGTAATGCTTCACGATAGCTTCTCATATTTTCAACTTACGATAAACGAATCGAAAGGCATTACTTTACAAAAGGAACAGAATCAATGACTTCGATAATCAGTATCGTACGACGTTCTAGGTAAACGACTTCAAAATCGGCATTTGGACTTGGGAGACGTCAGCCCGACCAACTACGGTCACTTTACCGCCGCTTTGCACGCGGACGTTCAAGGTATACAAGTAGATTTCGACGATGGTCACTGTCCAACGTGGAGAAACCAAATCATCGGTTTACACAATGTCTATCGAGCCGTCCACGACCAACTGCCGGACGTTCCGACGATATCGAAAGCCCCGATACTCATGCTGCGTCCCAGAGCCTGGAACATGCTGGAACACAACATGACCGTGAACGGCAAAGAGTTGCCAGGGCCGCTGTTCGACTTCGCTCTCCTGATTTTCCACAACGGCAATATTTTACGGCAACACGAAGCCGGCCCGTTCTTCTACCTTTCGAAGGTAGAAGGCGCCAACGAAGCTCGCCTCTGGAACGAGATTTTCACCTGGTCCCAACTCAGACTCGGAATACCCCACGGCACCATCAAGGCTTGCGTGTTGATCGAAAACATTCTATCGTCCTTCGAAATGGAATCCATCCTCTACGAGTTGCGAGATCATTCGCTCGGCTTGAATTGCGGCATTTGGGACTACGCCGCGTCGATCATCAGCAAGTTCGGAAGCGACAAGGGCTTCGTCCTGCCCGACAGGAATAAGTACGTGAACATGAACAGGCACTTCTTGAAGCGCTACATGGATCTGATGGTGCAAACGTGCCATAAGAGAAACGCCCATGCGACGGGTGGTATGGCGGCTCTGTTGTTGCCCGCCGACGAAACTTCGGCGGAATACGAGGCGGTTGTTCGAAAAGTTCGCGACGGGAAACTAGCGGAGATCAAAGCCGGCATCGACGGCTTCATGGTGTACGATCTGGGATTGGTGGCGCACATGAATCGGTTGTGGAAGGAGCACGGAGGACCGTTTTTCAATCAGATCGCGTATCGCGGATCGCCTGAGTTGGTCACCGAGGCGGATTTGTTGAAGCTACCCAAGGGAGGCGTGACGCTTGAGGGACTGCAGCACAATATCTCGGTCACCATTCTTTTTATCTACAATTGGCTGAACGGCAGAGGCCACTTTCCCTACAAGGGCGCAGTCGAAGACTCGGCGACGGCCGAGATATCGAGATCACAGATATGGCAGTGGATCAGACACGGCGCCAAGTTGGAGGATAACGATGAGATCCTTACGAGACAATTGGTATCCCGTTACGCGTCTGCCATAATTGTAACATTGTTGAAGGAGTACGGTAATAGTTGCGAGGAGAAGAGAAAGATCTTCATGGCGTACGATCTGTTTGTCGAAATAGTGAATCACCGGGAGTTTCCTGAATTTATTACGACGTACTTGAATGACGAGCACATATTTAGGAAGACGAACGCAAATTTGTAGTTTGATGTACCTAAAATCGTTCCCTAGATCATTAGTCTCTAAGTATACCTATACCTATAAGTATAGGAATGTAGGATGAATAAGGATGTATTGCAAATCAATGCAAATAAAGCATGTGATGTAGAATATTTTGTATTGCCCTGTTAATCACACGAAAGTAAATAGTATAATACATCAATCGGTATTCATAAATATTTTTCAGCCTAATGTCACGCATGTGCATCGCACGTGACATCTTTGAAGTTTTCTACTTTGACTGCACAGCTGATTTTCGGTTTCACAGCTGTTTTTCAGCATCACAGCCATCACAGCTGTTTCTCACCTTCAGATACAGTGCGAGTACTCCATATTATACATATGTACATACATACGTAGTGTCCGTGGACGTACGAGTTGAAAGCGTACGTTTGTTTACTTCGGGAGAAACTTAGTTAGAAAACCGAGCAATTTTTAAAATATAGATGATATTGAGTAAAAATAATGTATACTGGAATGATGGGTGAAATTAATGAAAGTGTATTGAAGCTGATCAAGCAGATTAATTATGGGTGAGCACGTTTTTGTAGCAATTCTAACCTCTGAGAGCATATTGAGCATTCACGATTAATACGTATTTCCATTTCAGACAACGTTATTATTTATACTTTCAAGCTAAATTCAAGTAGTTCGAAATAGAAGTATATTTTGCTCTGTGAAATAAGTTATACAATTTTTAATAACAAATCCTTTACTCTCCCTTGAGTAATTATTTAATCACGTTTAAGGTATATTTTAATATTATTTGTATCATTAAAGAGTATTATTCAAAAATAATATATCGTCCCCTTCCTGCAAAAAGTCACTAACTAACATTTATCATCAACTGACTTAGGTAGTTTCTGCTCTATAATATCGGTATTATATTTCGGTTAATGACTTTTTATGATGCGCGCATGCTCACTTCTAAAGCATTTAACACTTAGTGAGTTTTACCATTTAAAGATTTAATAAAATTAAGCTACTAGGTCCAGTTAGGTGAATTTTACAAAATATGTTAGTGACTTTTTGCAGGAAGGGGACGATATGTATGATTCATGTGATATTAATCGTTACATTAAATAGTTTTTAATTTCCTGGTTTCTTCGCAGGGAGATCAAAGGTAGTTACAACATTGTTGTGTCAACAGTATTGGTACTTAAAGAGATGATTTCTAATTCAAATTGGAGTACTGCTAAGTAAGCGATCTTATATCGAATCATTCTTTCAGAAACTTTCCTGAGAGAACAAAGTATATTGAATTTAATGAGATAAAAGACTATTGCGGTTCATCTCTTTCCAGAGAACTTATGGATTTGATAAAGTGTAACGGAAAACACTTGGTCGAAGCTTTGCCTTTGGAAGCTTCTATTGGTAACATGGTTCGCAGGATATTACAGATAATTCGTGAAGAGTATAGATCCGAATGGAAGAGTAAATCGGAAGAAGGGGATCCTCAAGAGTCCCTGCATAAGATTCTTACTTCCGAAGGCGATCAAAATATTGATTTCAATGCCTCTGTTCCATCCCTTAAAGAAGCGCTCATCGAGCATATCAATGAATTTGAGGTTGAAATGGAAACCTGGTTAGTTAGTTGAATCTTGTATACTAAAGAAATCACCTTTAATTTCTATTATTTTATTTCAAAACACAAGGTACACTTCAACCTCTGATCTGGTCTACTTTAGAGACATACATCTGACCACCATTGTTTCTCAAGCTATGACGTTATCAAAGGTTGTACTGTACATCTATCTACGAATTTTTACTCAATTTACTTCTTTATAGTTCAGAAAATATAACGGAACAAGCGTCTGAACATATTCATTCAAATGAGATTATCATGACACTTGGCTACTCTAGATTAGTAGAGGATTTCTTCAAAAAAGCAGCAGAATCACGTGCCTTTGAAGTAATAGTGGCGGAAGGTGGACCGTTATTAAATGTAGGTTCCATGAGATGACAATAGTACTACAATTTAAAAAATTTGTATTTATTGAAGAACTATCGATGATATAACTATAGAACACTAATTGCTACAGGGGCACGAAATGGCGTCAAATCTCGCTAAAGCGAAAATCAATACTACGCTCATTTCTGATGCCGCTATTTTTGCAATGATGTCTCGAGTTAACAAAGTAATAATTGGCACGCATACCGTTATGGCTAACGGTGGCCTCAGAGCTATCACGGGGTCCCATACTGTGGCGCAAGCAGCAAAGCACTATTCCGTACCCGTAATGGTCTTGCTACCTTTGTACAAATTGTCTCCGCTTTATCTGTACTCTTACGAGCAGGATGCGTTCAATAGACTCGTATCGCCTATGCAAGGAGTCATAGACGGTGCTAATGCGCCTTTGATGGAAAAGATTCAGCCTTATAATCCAGTTTTCGATTATGTACCACCGGAATTAGTCACGCTCTTCATTTCGAATACGTAAGCTATCGTTCTATTCTTGATATGAAATCGTTTAATTTTTTTACTTAGAATTAAGTAAACTAACTTATATTCTTCTTTGTAGCGGAGGTAACGCACCATCATACGTTTATAGATTACTAAGCGAATTATACCATTCTGATGATTATGATCTGTAAATGGAAGAGAATGATGGAGTAATAAATAAGAAAATTTGTATGTAATTTATAATTATGTGCAATTTATTTTACCCATTTTCGCTTACTTCAGTACCTTGTAAATATCTAAATAAAAATGCTTCCTTAGTTGTGGTGGATAGCTTAATTTCTTTTTCGCAAGAGCAACAAAAAATAAGAAAAAAACGCCTCAACCCTCCCTGTTGAAAAAGTATAATAGATTTTCATAAAACACTTGTAAAATCCCCATAGAATTCCCATGGGAATTTGATATGGTTTTGACACAGCAATTCCAGAGACTCTCTAATACAAATCTGAGAGATAAATGGGATTGTATTTGATTCTACATAGGTATATGTATTTGTTGAAACAAATAAAATCTTGTAAAGTTCTATTAGTAATTATAAATAGAACGGCATGTACGGTTCTTTATTATCTTTATGGGATTCAACTTGTTTTTATGGATACATGTAAAATTCGGAAAGGGGGGGGGGTGTGAATATTTCTTACACTGTATTTACACTGTATGTACAAGTATCTTACACTGGGGGGAGGGTGAGGGGTCAAAAAGAAGCCAAAAACGTCTTACGTAATATATGGATGGCCCCTATAAATCCCTATTCATTATCTCAGATACACATAGAATCAAATGCATTCCTATTCGCCCTTCTCAAACTTTTCTAATGGATATCTGGAATTGCTGTGTCAAAAGCACATAAGATTCCCATAGAAATTGTCCGTGAGACTATGAGATCTTTTCAATAGGACTGACACCCGATTATCGGAATTCGTGCACTGTTAATCCTACAAATAGGCAAACTTCCTTACGACTGCGCGAATATTCTCATACCAATCCTGTATATGAAGATTTCTAAACGGAAGCGCATAACGAGACTCGATTTGAAGTCCTCATCAAGCTCAAGTATCTCTTTTGCAAACTATTGGTTCGTAGAAAGTATGCTCGAATTACCAGCGACATGTATTGTATCTAGCAGCAGGTATACTTCAGCTATTTATGGTCACGTGAATTTGCGATGGAATAAATAATAATAACCGTGAGCTTGCAAGCTTCCGAAACAGGGTATTGCACTAATTGGTATCACCTGCCATATATTCGAGACAGAAAGTCGATAGCGGATGGATTCATAATACTAAGGATTAAAGCACGTAAACTTCATTACCCTACTGCAGAGAAATTCTAATGTATTTCGGTCGAAACCTTCAAGTCGGTAAAAATAACGATATTTGTAAAAGAGTGTTCGTTTCAATGAGTAATTATTTTCAGACAATTTCGAATATCCTAACGATATTTACCAATATTCCCTGCTATGTGGGTAAAACCGCATTTATTTCAATATGGAGACTCTTTCGGCCTTATCTGCCGCTTATCCGCGTAATCGGCAATTTTTTACAGGGTAATTTTTACATTAATTAAAAAACTTAGGAAGGACACCGAGAGATTGAATAATTTTCTGGTATTGTTTTATTATTTTCACTATTCGTTTAATCTAGAGCCACATACATATGCGGATCGAAAAAAAAAGTTCAGATTTAATCCCTGGTGAAAATAAAGCGCGCACTAAGGCCCAGTTGTACAATGTAAGTTCAGAGCCGGTTCAGCTTGAACCGCCGTTCTTGGTATATTTTGTGTCACACATAATGTCATTCATTTTGATGTAAACTCAGTTCAAACGTGGTTCAAGTTAAAAACTGAGTTTAAACCAAGTCGTTACAACCCGCCCTAAGTGTATTGGAAGGTACCACATCGAAGCGTTCGTGAAGCATTTACCGAGTGTTAACGGAATGTACAACTTTCACTCAGGAAGCGTAGATTGGAACAGGAAGTGTAAAGTGTACAGCTGAATCTAATGTTCGCATAGTGTTCATGAAGTGTGCGCTCTCTAGTATGGAGGTGTTGGGGTAGTCAATCCGAAAATTTCCATATCAATCTTTGATACGACGTGATACCACTGGAGATGCTGGACGAGCTTTCTCTGTTTCAGATATTCTTTTAAGCGGGCTTTTTTTTTGATGCTGAAGAAATAGACTAAAATTGTATACCTACTGTGTATTCTTTTACGCAGTCACCACAGTGTGAACGTACAAGTACGGCACGAAAATAAAAAAAAAGTCCCAGCGTAATGCGTTTGTTATATAAAAAAAAAGATTTAAATAATCGGAGCACTCTAACGTGTCGACAAATTACAATTACCGTAGAACGGGGTGAGATTGATATCGGGTATGGCGAGCGGTGAGCGTTTGTTATTATTTTGACTATCTTAAAAGCAAATTTGGATTTCGTGCTCAACACCTATAAGTGAATATCTTTCTTACTCGTTTCGATGACTGTAACTCTGAAATTCACAAACATTTCATCCCTAAATCAGGAAAATCTTAGGAAATTTTGGGGACCGATTTTTGTCACCAGCCTGATAAAGATTTCAGAATCGCATTTGCAGTATCTTTTCAGCGTTGCTAATATAATATATAGGTAGTGAAATTAACAGTTCAATTGATGTTTATAGGAGGTGTTCAAAATTATGAAACTCATATTTGGATACCCATTATTTTCTTCCAATTACTACCCTAACTGTATCCTTTTTTATTTAACAATAATTTTTCAATATTTATATAACAATAAATTATATAGGAAGAAGCTGTCTAAACAAATCTAAATTTTTCCTTCCATGAGAAATCCATTTTTGGATACCTGCTATTTTCTTCCAAGTACTATCCTAATTTTATCCTTTTTTTATATGAAAATAATTTTTCATTATTTAAATGAAGCGGCAAATTATAAAAAGTAGATACCATACATATATCTGTCACAAAGCATCGTCTTTAAAAATATTCAGAGCAGATATTCACTCAAAGGAAAATACCGATTGATCAAAGAAGTGTCAAGCTTGATGTCCCGCACATATCATTATGCATCATTGTAGAATACATCGCACGGTGCACAGTAAGAATAAGACATCCAACACAGTTCCGTCTTACCTCTGATTTGAAAATGGAACGAAAACCGGAGTTACGCAGTGTCAAATTTATCCGTCGTATTATGATTATCATTGGCTTTTGGCCGGGGGAGACTCCGAAAGAGCAGTTTCTGATTAATTGTGTGTTAATATATACCTTGTCAACTTTTACATTTGCAGTGGTAACCGTTGTTCGGGACTTGATTATGAGCATAGATGATTTTGATGTTAGTAATTGTCCTATTTCTGTTATCTACTTCGCTTGTTTTATTTGCTTACCTTGTCGAGTGATTCATTCAGTTTCATATTTACCTCAAGAATTTGTTTCGTGCGCGTGTCTCATTAATTCGAGAAACATTTACTTACTGTTTGGAACGGAAAACTGAATGTGATTCTAATAGTATCTTATGTCATTAGGCGGAAATCCGAGATTTTTTCCGACTGTGTTTACACAATCGTCTGGCAATTTATCCAGAAATTGTGTTTGTTCGTGCCAATTAAGTTTATGAGAAATTATATTTTGGAGGATTCTGCGATCATTACTATTTCCGTACCTCTTATTATGGATAAATATTCTACTCTACTTTTTTTTAAATGTCGAATATCCTGTGACTAAATAGAGAGGTTCTTTGACCGCCTTACTCCTATTTATTGTATAATATCTACTGTATAGCATGATTCGTGAAGCTGTGATTTATTTCAGGAAGCTATAATTGTCGGAACTAACGTAATGCTGGTTACAATAGTAGCTATGAAAATGATCATATTTTTAATATATCGAAGCGCTGTGAGAGATCTTGTTCAATTTGCCAGAAATAATATTTGGGAAGTACCATATAATACTTCTGAAATGAAGATTTTTATGGACTGTGAGAAAAAGGCTCTTATCTTCTCCTACGCCATTTTTGCCGTTATCCAAGTAACAGCATGCTTATTCTTCTTGGCATATCTCATCGGTAATTATATAAAATAAACAGTTTACGTAAATGATTATGAACATGATACACTGGGGTTAGGACATTTAAACAAAATTTGTTACTAACTATGTAAATACATTCTATGTTTATAAATATTCAGTAGGAAATTGCTTTTTCAATTTCTAAAAGCGTTGTTTAACGTCAAAATGCCATTAAAGGTGCTTCATTTCAAACACGCATTATGATTGGTCAAACACATGGTTGTATCGTCCAATCGCGGTTTCTGTAGTCTAGCCTAACTTGTCGTAGCGCTATAATCACAAGTGGCCAGCAGACGCTTCAATACTTAGGTATTTCCTGAATTTAGGCTCGTACACAATTTCTTATTGATTAAATTACACTTTCATGCATAGTATTTTATTAATATACTATGTTTTATGTAAATAATGAGACTCTATAATATGAGTAACAAAAATTTCATTACCCTAAAGCAACAAAGTTTTTATACATGGCACTGATGAACATATGTTACGTCACTTCCCTTTTATATTCCATTTGAATTCACGGTTATTAATTTATCAATAACTATAGAAAGAATTACTTAATAGCAAGATCCACTTACTGAAGTACCAATCTAGTCATTAACTATTTTTCTACAAGAACAAAATGTCCATGTCTCAACCCCATTGTGTGGAAGGTATTAAGCATCTATTTAACACGTTGACTGCCACCCATATTTTTCAAAAATAGTCACCATAGGCCGATGATAAATTATAATGTATTTTAACTTAGAAAACGCAATAATTCATGTGGATTTAATTTTAGGTAAAAAGTTCCGAAAAAATTGAAAAAAAAATAAAGTTAATGAAAACTGCAATTTTTCGATTTTCATTCTGACCACAGGCATCAGTTTGCAAACAATTCCCGCAACATCATTATACCATAATTCTCCCCTGAGCCGTGTTGGTCCCTTCCCATAGGCAAAATACAGTCAAATATGAATTAACGGTCTGGGAGGCCCCATGGGACCAACGCTGCCGGTTTAGGTACCTACTTTACTTGTTGGTCCATGGGACCAGCATGACAGTCAACGTGTTAACATCAGAATTGGCGTTATATCAGATAATAAATACTTTGTAAGATTTTCTCTTTAAAATAAAATTTAAACCTGCATTATAGAATGTTGGAACCTACCCGATGGAGAAAGAATGCTTCCCTTTAGAATGTGGACCGATCTACCTGTAACAACTTCACCGTATTTTGAAGTAATTACTATTTGTCAGGTATTGGATATTTTGTCTTTTTAAAATGCTTTTGAGTCATTCTCCTATTAGGTATACAACTTTGCTTCCGCCGTTTTTCCATAGATGGCTTACGAGAAAAACGGCAGAACCAAAGTTGTACACTTAATATATATTATTCCGGGCCATCCATTAATCACGTAATTGAGATTGCATTAATCGGATTTCTATGAAGTCTCACGTGGGGGGGGGGGGGGGGCGAGAGGTAACAAAACGTTTTAAGTAAGTTTTTTGGCAAATCTTTTTCAGTTTAATGCGTATTTTTGACGAAAATTTGTTATATGCTACATAAATCTACATTTTTTCTTTATACGTGGAGCACTTTAAAGAATTGATGTGAAAAATGTAAGGGAGGGAAAGGGGTGCGTGAAATCTCACCGAGGCTCATTTGAGAAGGGGGTCCAAAAATTAAAAAATCGTACTAACATAATTAATGGATGGCCCCCGATTAGTCTAAATTATAGAAAACTCGGATCTGCATAAACATCCGCAGTCTTCCGATCATAGATAGTTCCACGAAGTAAGAACGCTTACAATGATACCAATAATCAGGAGACTCGGTAGTGTCTCGGACCAAGGACTTCAAAAAAGAAATATATTTTCTTTGGCACTAGCACATATTATTGTATAATATCGTGCCGTTTTACGGGTGAAAAATATTTCAGATTTTGACGACGATACACATTAATTTTGGCATCTGTTGTTTTGACACGTTTTTATTCGTATTGAATATACATTGTGCTGGGCAATTTAAAATGCTACAAAATAAAATAAAGTCAATATGCGGCGAAGGATACAAAGACGATGGAAAGTATCGTGGAACAAGGAATCTGACGCTTAAACATTATGAAATCTTCAAAGAATGCGTACAAAAACATAGATTTCTCATAGCATATAACGAGAAGATCGAATATGTTTATAGATACTTAATTCTCGAGCAGATGGTTCTCTCCAGCATAGAAATATGTTTATTTGAAGTTGCATTACTCACGGTCAGTAACTGTAGGACAATTATTAAGTTTACTTACATATGTAGACGCATAATGCACATATATTTCCTTAGTTCGAACGTACATACGTACAATAAAATAAATGGTTTTTACAATTGCAGTCTTTGTATCTTCTGAAAAACATATCTATAAGGTCACATATTAGTAGACATTTGTTGCAATCAGACGATTCTTCGTTTTGACTGCAGGGTAATGTCATATTCGCAAGAGGAGTCACTTTTGTCGGAGACATTATAGCTTGTTTTATCAAGTTATTGCTCTTCACTATGACCTGCGATTCCATTATAAAAGAGAGCGGAGAAGTGGCTAACGCGGCTTACAAAATCCGTCTCTACAACTTTAATTATGATGAAATCGGAAAGAAGTTGAGGCAAGGCATAATAATAATGATGATGAGAGCTCACCGACCGTGTTGTCAGACGGTCGGAGGATTTTTCCCCATGGATTTGAACGCGTTCAGTATGGTAATCTTTTTCAATTATCGAAAGCATCGATTAAAGATAATACGGCTTACACTTTCAACTGTGTGCCAAGCGTAAAATTATTTTCCAATCTCGTTGATCACTCGATTCGGAGACTCTTAAGGCGGCTGGAGAAGATCCGAGGAACTTCTTTGCATCGATCCGTAGTAACTTTAAATCATGAGTTTTCATCCTTCTCGAACGAATTTATTATATGCCTATAGTAATCCAATTCTTGTAATGCACTTTACGGTAATTTTATTATATTTATTTAACTCTTAGATTCGGTTAAAATCACACTGTTACGCTCTATCATAATCGCATGCAGATCCCACCAAATATAGGACATTTTTCTCCTAGAAAATAATTGATTTCACACTGTTTCTACTCGATGAGGGGTGTATATATATGTCCGTTTGTATTACTAATTTACAGAAGAATTTATATAAATAAGACGATTTGTTTTATCCATATTTTACTGAAGTGAAATTAATTATTATTGACGAATACTTGGACTTATTTGATACATAAGCACCCTGATCAGTGGTTTACGGATGTCATTCGACCTATTAGGATTGCACACTCTGCTCCCGTTTTAAAATGATCTGTATTCTACAATTTATGTCGATAAAACAGTACTTCACCAATAAAAGAGTCGCGTTATCCAGCCGCTTTAATTAGTGGTCGATACGAAATATAGAGACTCTCTAACTCTTCTCCTTTTACAGGTGTTGAGTAGCACGATGACCTACTTCACTTTGCTCATGGCAATGAGAGAGAATAATTAATGCTTACGAATATTTCCGTATATCCTTAGTCGACCTCTCCGCCTAAATTTAAAAAATGACGAACCGAACTACCGAATGCTCTGAATTGACCGAATTATCCGCTTATAATTGCATTAGTTTACAAAGACAATCAATGTATATCGACTGCAATTATTAATTGCATCCATAGGCAAGTCTTTAGATTAATTTATAGTTCAGATCTGATTAAGAAAGAATTTTAGATTATATTAGATTGTAATTATGCATTTATGCATTTAAAAAATCACGGGAGGAACGATTGAATCGTGGATTTAGAAATTGTGCAATATTAACGAATGTACCTCAGCGGATCAACGTGTAGCTCGATAACAATAATTTGATTAGATCACCGTAGCAAAATACATCCAGGATATCAATGCCTATGTGTTTTCTTGGAAATCGAAGAGACACTCCTTTTCGTTGTTATCACAAAGTGACGTGTATATTGTATATTATAATTTTGACGGAGCAAAAAACAAGAAGAGCTTTTCTCTTGAAATATCGTATGAATTATAGAAAATCAAAATCATACTAGCTCGTAAGACACGGAGATTAGAATTCCAATCTTCTTCCTTTACCCTCCCGAATCTCTCGGGGCTCACGAGCGTCTAGTCCGCGTATCGCAGTCGACAATTCTTTAGAGCGTATCGAAGTTCTGTAAATGTCCGAAGCATTGCGCTAAGTGCGATGCGTAATAGCACTAGACCGTGGAAGAAGAGATCAAAGCAATGTGTGACGACGGTCGAAGCTTGGTGTAACGTAGGGGCCATTATGTTCTATTATCGCCGGTCGTTTCCACTCTCGGTGTAAAGAACATTAGTCTCGCCGTTGGCCAGGATGTCGCAGGACCTTAGAAGTCATTTATCTCTGAGGATTATGATATTTTTTATGAAAATCGTCGGCTTGTGGCCCGCTAAGGATTTACGCGAACAATTTGTGTCCAATATCGCGTTGACGTATGTGATTGGTACCTACGTCGTAGCTATGACTGTGCAGGGGATGGATTTGTACTTTTCATGGCCCGACGTCTACGTAAGGACTTTGACTCATTTAATCGCGTTCAGGAAACGACCGAGCGTCATAATCGTATTCCCCCTATAGGCTCTCTCGAACAATCTCTGTATCACTATATTGGTCTTCATGGAGTTCATCAAGTTAGTGGTATTTATATTGAATCGCGAGAGGATAGCGGCGCTTAATCGATTTGCGGAGTCGGTTTTCTGGAAAGTCCAGTACGACGAGGTCGACCGTGAGACTTTAATGAAGGTTAATAAAAACGGGGTAACGCGTATGGTTTGGTACATGATAAATCTCGTAGGAGCGGTTGTCCATTATGCGATCAGACCTGTCTTCGGTAAGTGGACGATCGAGTTATCTGAAAATCAAATGCAACGAGAACGCGTGACGTGTAAATTGTAGAAAAATCGTCGCAGATACTTATCGCGTTGTAGAAAATTCGCTACGATCGATATTTTACGCCAGCCGATATTAAAACCCATTAAAAATTAGGTAATGCAATATTGGCGTTAGATGAACGGTGATAGACTGCCTTCTCATTGTGAAATTTCTTGCAGAGATGATTGGGAAAAATGAGTCGACTAGAGTATTTCCATTTAAAATTTGGTTCGACGTATGCAAGATATCACCTTATTATGAAATTATATATGCTCTGCAGGTGAGGCTAAAGGCGAGCTTTTATTCAAGATGTTCTGATCAACATTTAAACATTTTAACGAGCGAATGCAATCTTGAAACTGCAGTTTTAAATCATTAAGAATATCCAGTATCGAAATAATTGTCTAAAACGTGAAAAGAAGGCGAGACAAGGTAGGATAAATTTGGGCAGTTTACATTGAATCCTTTGGAATCTGTATAAAGACTTGAAGTATTTAGTTATGCAAGTCTTACGGTATTCAAATTATGTATTTCACGTATCATTCGCCGCGCCATTGATACAAGAGACGTTATATCATCGAGATCTTAATTTCCCCAGACGTGTGCAACGATTACTATAGGAGTTTGCTGTATGACGTTCGTATCCTGTCTCTGCATCACGAACCTGTACACCGCTGGTCAATTTAAAATCCTACATCGAAAGTTAGAAGGCGTATGCACGTCGTACGCAAAGGACGTTATACTCCAACCGAATAAGCAGCCAATTTTATTAGACGAGATGTATGACAAATTCAAAGAATGTATACAAAAACACGAGTCACTGATATGGTATACCAACGAGATGGAGACATTATATTCATACTCAATATTGTGCCAAACACTCGCCTCTACTGTAATCATATGTTTCGCCGGATTTCGAGTGGTCGAGGTGAGTAGTTCACGTACACTTTCAAAAGGAGAAAATGGTCGAGTATTTACGCAAATAAAAAAGTCTCTCTATTATTTGACAATGAATCTCAGCGGCACATGGTTGCTAGAATCGCGGGATTATTTGCCGATGGTAATTATAATAGCTCAGCCAGATATGCGGCGTAAATTTTGCATCAACTTTATGAAAACCTAGATCACGCCGTGCATAGTAACTGTGTGTGTTTTATGAGTCTTCCCTTGGTACTGTTATTTATGTAGTTTGGTCTTGACATAAAAAAATATTCATAATTTTAAATTTAATTTGTGATTCGTATACATATTCTATAACGAACAAAACAGAAACGGTCCGAAAAAATAACTATTCGCACAGTTGTAAGTTCATTTTTCTCTACAAAATTGTGACGTCATCGAAAAGCCAGAGAGACGCACTTATGTTAAACAACGAGTGCGAGGGAGATAGTCTTACTAGATGATGACAAAACTACATTTTTAAATGTCGTTTTCCAGCTTAAATAAGGCAGAAAACGAAAAATTAAAAAATACGGGGTAAATAATTTTGTCCAAATTGTTCGAATCGAAAATTAAAAAAAATGAGTGTAACTGAATCGGATGATGAAATTATGTTTCGGAAATAATAAGTAAATTAAAACATTATTGTGATTCAGTAAGTTGAATTTTGCGTAAATTTATTACCTCAGTTATATTTAAATTATAGCATGAGAGATCTGAATTTTATATATCACTAGCAGCCCGTCCCGGCATCGCACGGGTAGATTGTGGATTGATTTTGGTCGTCATTTAATGAATTTTTAGCAGATATCTATACTCATAGGTAGGGAGCCATGCTACGCTAAAAAAACACATGTATTTAATTTAAATTGGAAAGTATATTTCTTTTATTAATTTATCTTAAGGCCAGCGGATAGACAATGTTTTTTATTTTTTTATTTGGAGTAAAAACGTGTAAATTTTTCGGTGTGCCAACTCTGGAGCAAGCCACATACAATTGGCCGTGTGAAAAACATGAATTTTCCAAATTTAAGCCAGCAATAGTCAACGATTGACCTTGTGCTTTGTTGATGGTAATAGCAAAAGCAAGACGCAAAGGGAACTGGAGCCGCTTGAATTCGAATGTTAAATCGTTGGAAATCATAGGTATGCGTGAATGAGGACGTCTTCGCCTTTGAATTTGCCAGTGATGATTGTTACCTCGATTAAATTTGGTTGGAACTAAGGGATTTTTCGTGTAACTGATTTGGAATATTATGTCAGATGTAAGAGATTCCAAATGAAGGTCATGGTCAAGGTCAAATACTCGAGGCGATTTTACCTTTTCGCGCGGACAAACCTATTCCATGCGAATGCTAAGCTGAGACTAACTACGTTGAATAAGAATGCAGGCCGAGCTTCGTAGTATAGGTACGGGTACACTTAGCATCATACCGCCCGAGCGAGAAATCTTATCACGCGTCGGAAATAAACATATCGAATTTATACATAAACACGGGAGACGTGCCGCTCTAGTGGACGAGTCAAACCACCCGGACTTCTATTTTTCTCACCGTGTCCATACCCTTCCAATTAGAATCTTGAAATTACCTTCATTAGATAGAGAAAATTGTGTGAGGAATATTTCTTGAAAGAGTCGATGGAAATGCCGTCGACGTATTCCGGACACCCCTCGCTTGAAGGATGTTTAGACGAATCTCGAGGAGCTGGGATGCACGGGTACGAGTCGATGGGAATGCCATCGACGTATTCCTGATACCCCTCCCTCGAAGGATGTTTATATGATGGCGATAGCGAGACCAGGCCCTCCGGGCCCTGGATGACGCTGTGCGAGGATTCATTCTGGCTTTAGCAGTTATAAAGAGAGCATCTTCCTTATAGTCTCGCTGTATTAATTAAATAAAATAGTCTTTGAGCTAAGTCACGCTCACAGAATTCAGAAGTGGGATATCACGTGCCAAGTGTAGATCCGAACTAATTGTTTAAAAACCATAAGAGTAGTGCAGGACGGTATGTCGTCCCCGAGGCAGCGATCATCGATCGACGGAATGTCAAGAGATGGAGGCAGACGCGATCGATACAAGCGGACCAAGAGGTCCTACAGTGGTCACCGCAGTCGATCCAAGGAGGCTCGAGGTGGCAAGCAGCAGAAGTATACACGTCGTTCTAGAGACGATGATTCGCCTCGAGAACGCAGAAGACACCACCGATCGCGGTCTCCTTCGCGTGGACATCGTCACTCCAGCAGGGACCGACGTGATACATCAGAGAGACGAGGCAAAAGCGTAGAAAACAGTTCTACATTGAGGGGTGAGTCCGATTTTGCGAGATTGACAGAGGTGCTGTCACAGATCGTGCAGAAAAACTTACATAGATCAAATCGATTTATAAATGAAAAAATTTTACCGGAATTCGACCCCGGAAAGAAAGATTTATCAGCTGTGGAATGGACTGAAAAGATAAATAGATTGGGGGTGTTGTACGGGTGGGGCGACATTTACAAATTATATTTGTCAACGCTTAAACTACAAGGAATCGCGAAAAAATGGTACGACGGTCTCAGAGATTCCCCTTTAACGTGGGAGGCGTTTGTCGTAGCTGTTACCAGACAATTCGCGGCGGAAGAGAATTTCGGGAAAATCTACGAGGACGCGGGATCGTATAAAAGTATACCGGGCCAAAATCTACAAGCATATTGCTTTGAAAAAATTAAAAGAATCAATCGACTAAATTTGGACATTCCGGAAGAAAAAATTATCGATTTCGTAGTTTTTGGAATCCACGATGATCAGATACGGATGAACTTAACGACATCAAAAAAAAGAACTCTCGCGGAGTTAAACAGCTGTTTAGAGTCGCTTACAGTAGAGAAAAGTAAAGAAACAAAAAACGCGAAAGACGGGAATGATAGGAAACGCTTTACGGGCCCCGATAGGTCTAAAATCAGACCCAAAAATTTCTCAGATCCTGATGCTTGCTACAACTGTGGGAAGAGGGGTCATATTAGAGCCAAATGTCCGGATCTAGAAAGTAAATGGATTAAGGAAAACAGGCAAGAGTTACAGGCGGGTGGTTCTTGGGGGAAAGAGAAAGCGGTAGCAGACAAAGGCGAGAAAAAATAAGGGGAATACAGAGAGGACTGAAAGGGTCGCATGACTAACCGATGGCGTAGCAACCTCCCCTCAAGTGTTAGAAGTTGCATCAAAGTTAGTAAATAAACCACTTAAGAAATGCGTATTAGACACAGAAGAAAGGATGTGCACCATTGATTTAGGGAGTGACTGCTCCATTATAAGAGAGACCATTGCACGTCACCTCAAATTACAGTTTAAAGAAACAAACAAAACCTTGTCGGGATTCAATCATTCTATGGTCGTTCCACTTGCATATTCAAAGATTAAAATTCGTATCGATGAAATTCCGTTCAAAATTAAAGTTTTTATCGTGCCGGATGATCAGTTATCTAAAGAAATATTAATTAGTCGTAATGTGTTACGTAAAGCAGGCACTCGAGCAATATCAAATGCTTATGGGGTAACATTTACTTACAACGAACCAACAAAATTAACAGATAGTCTTGATGTTAACATGATAGATGCAGGTCCGGTAAAACCTATCGAAAAGGGAGATATTTATTGCGAAGGACTTAACCCTGAAGATACGGAACGACTGTTAAAATTACTAAATCGGCATCGCAAAGCTACGTCATTCAATACTAGAGAGTTAGGCCGAGTAAGCTCGGCAGAAATGAGAATCGAAGTAGAATCCGATACACCAGTATTTCAACCACCTCGTCGCTTATCTCTTAAAGATCGAGGAGAAGTCGCAAAAATAGTAACCGATTTAGAGGAAAATGGTATTATTCGAGAGAGCACATCACCATACAGTAGCCCAATTGTGCTTGTACGTAAGAAAAACGGTGAACTACGTATGGCCATAGATTATCGCGATCTTAATAGAATTACCAAGCGCATACAATACCCTCTACCGATCATTGATGACTTAATAGATCAACTTTGCGGAAAACGCGTCTTTACGGCACTAGATTTGAAGTCCGGGTTTTACCAAATTCCGATGCATCCTGATTCAATAGAGAAAACAGCCTTTAGCACGCCAGATGGTCACTGGGAATTCTTACGGATGCCGTTTGGTTTAGTAAACGCCCCGGCAATATTTCAAAAGACAATGAGTAAGGTTTTAAAGGGTTGTGCACAGGTATACCTTGATGATACCTTACTTCCAACCGAGAACAAAGAAGAAGGATTTGTGCTATTAGAGAGAGTCTTAGAAATTCTCATAACGGAAGGATTAACTCTAAATTTAGCTAAATGTAAATTTTTCCAAAGCAGCATTGACTATTTAGGTCGCGAAGTATCGGCCAAAGGCGTAAAGCCGGGTTCTCACAAAATAGAAGCGGTATTAAAAGCACCGGAACCGCGGAACGTTAAGCAAGTCAGACAGTTCTTAGGGTTGGCAGGTTACTTCCGAAGGTACATTCAAGATTTCGCGCGCAAAACCGCCCCCCTAACGAACCTCTTACGAAAAGATACCCCGTGGGTTTGGGGTTCAAAAGAATCGGAAGCCGTAAGAGATATTAAAACAATATTAGTCAATCGTCCAATCTTAGCAATCTACGATCCAGAATTAGAAACAGAGCTACACACGGACGCCAGTGCAATTGGCTTAGGAGCAATTTTAATTCAAAAATACGATAAACAGAATCGGGTAGTTGCTTATTACAGTCGCAAAACAACCCCTGAGGAGCAGAAATATCACTCCTATGATCTGGAAACTTTAGCGATATTTACAGCGTTTAAGGCATTCAGAACTTATTTATTGGGAATTCAATTCACTGTAGTAACAGATTGCAATGCAGTTAGAGCCACAGTAGCAAAAAAAGATATTCTTTCTCGAGTAGCTCGTTGGTGGGTATACATGCAGAATTTTAAGTTCGATGTAATTTACCGGCCGGGGAGCAAAATGAATCACGTAGACTACCTAAGTAGGAACCCTGTGGAGTGTTGCGCGGTCAACATAACCGAAAAAGAATGGATCAAAGTAGCTCAATTGCAAGACCCCAAGCTAGAAGTAATTTGGAAAATTTGAGAGGCAGGAGAGAGGAACGCAAGAACGAAACAATATTTCGACAAATACGCTCTAAAAGGAGGGGTTATATTTTGGAAAACCGAAGCGGGTGAGAAATGGGTCGTACCACAAATGTCGAGATTCAATGTGGTGAAACTGTGTCATGACGAGCAAGGTCATTTTGCTTTAGAGAAAACGCTAGAGAAAATACAAGAGAATTACTGGTTTAAGAAAATGAGACAATTCGTTTCAAAATACATTAATGCTTGTTTAAATTGTTTGTATTACAAACAAAAGGCTGGGAAAAAACCCGGAGTGTTATATCCCATAGAAAAGGTTGCAAGTCCATTCCACACCATTCATCTTGACCACGTTGGGCCATTTATTCGTAGCAAAAATAAAAATACAGAAATACTAACCATTGTTGATGGATTTACCAAGTTTTGTATTCTTGAACCGGTTAAAAACACATCCGTGAGGGGAGTATTAAAAGCACTTTGTCAAGTAATCGCAATATTCGGAGCACCCGAACGCATAATAACCGACAGAGGGCCCGCGTTTACTTCACACTCATTCAAAACATTCTGCGAGGAGTATGGAATCAAACACATACTCAATGCAGTAGCCACACCACGTGCCAATGGGCAGTGTGAGCGTCTCAACCGTACCGTTCTAAGTTCACTGGCAGCTACCTGCGGCGGGCAGAACGAAGAGGATTGGGACGAAAACGTGAAGAAGGTTCAAAGTGCAATAAACTCGTCGGCAAACAGAACAACCCGGAAAGCACCATCCGAACTTCTTTTTGGGTATAAGCCACGTAGTATGGCTGACGCGAAATTACTGTCAGGCATCCAAAATATGCTCGATCAGGTAGACTTGCAGGTCATGAGAGAAACGGCAAAGGCAGCTATAGATGCAGAACAAAAGGAGCAGAAACGAAGATTCGACGCACGGAGGTTCAAACCTCCTCGATACGTGGTCGGAGACGTAGTCATGGTCGCTGCCAATCCAGTAGCAACCGGGCAGAGCAGAAAACTGGCAGCCAAGGCAAAAGGACCCTTCAAGGTGACGGCGGTACTACCGAACGACAGATACGAGGTGCAGGATCTTCGGGATTTGAAAAAGTCGCCAAACAAACGTAGCGTCGTTGCGGTGGACAGCATGAAGAGATGGGTCACATTCGATGCCACGCAGTAGCTGAGTGAGTAATGACTATGCTTATCCTTGTGATAAGATAGTGGCCGCAGTCAGGGAACTCCGAGTTACAATCTCTGGTCAGGATTGTGAACTAGGACGAGTTACTGGCGAGGCTGGACTTGTAATGACTATGCTTATCCTTGTGATAAGATAGTGGCCGCAGTCAGGGAACTTCGAGTTACAATCTCTGGTCAGGATTGTGAACTAGGACGAGTTACTGGCGAGGCTGGACTTGTAATGACTATGCTTACCCGCGGGTAAGATAGTGGCCGCAGTTAGTGAACTCTGAGTCACAATCTCTGGTCAGGATTGCGAACTAGGACGAGTTACTGGCGAGGCTGGACTAGGCCGAGTTCAGAGTTGCTACGCGTGGGGACTGGTCAACTCCATGCGAGATAGGGCTCTGAGCGGAGGCCAGGACAAGTAGTCGGAGTCAGGACAAGCTCTGGATCGAAGTGGCGGGTTGCCCACTCCGGTAGGGGGCCCCTGGCAAGGCTAGCGACCGTATTAAAATCCTAAAAGATTCCTTCTCTTATCCTAAATACGTACCCTCTCCGGTATTAGCATTGAGCTGAGTATGATTGCGGACGGAACTGATCACTCTGTACCGACAATTATGCCTTGGGTCAATGAGATACCACTTGAATCATAAAGGTCGTACACCATTAACGGATCAATTTTTGGATCCCTGTTACAGAAAATAAAGGTTTAAAGGAACGTCGAGGACGACGTGGTCGTCAGTCTGGCCGAGTGTGAGGAATATTTCTTGAAAGAGTCGATGGAAATGCCGTCGACGTATTCCGGACACCCCTCGCTTGAAGGATGTTTAGACGAATCTCGAGGAGCTGGGATGCACGGGTACGAGTCGATGGGAATGCCATCGACGTATTCCTGATACCCCTCCCTCGAAGGATGTTTATATGATGGCGATAGCGAGACCAGGCCCTCCGGGCCCTGGATGACGCTGTGCGAGGATTCATTCTGGCTTTAGCAGTTATAAAGAGAGCATCTTCCTTATAGTCTCGCTGTACTAATTAAACAAAATAGTCTTTGAGCTAAGTCACGCTCACAATTGCAATCTACAAAATGATACCAAGATCAGCTCCCCACGCCCACTCAAACGCCCAGGGGTCGCGACCGAACATTTGTTACATTTTGAAGTTTCGTGCACTCCTACCTCAGAACACCGATTCCTTAAACATTTCCAATGTTAAAATTCAAAGGGACTCTGTCAGCAACGAAACGTACTGTGAAAGAGCTGTGGGACGAGTGAAACCGATCCCATAAACAGGTTACACATAAGCCTATGTTTATATAAACATAGCCGGCTGGAGTCATTCATAGCGTGGCGCGGAAAGAACTTACGGGGCAACCTAATCTTTTCCTCACCGTGTCCATACCGTTCCAATTACAATCTTGAAATTGCCTTCATTAGACAGAGAAAATTTCAATCTACAAAATGACACCAAGATCAGCTCCCTACGCCCATTCAAACGTCCAGGGGTCGCGACCGAACATTTGTTACACTTTGAAGCTTCGTGCACTCCTACCTCAGAATACCGATTCCTTAAACATTTCCAATGTTAAAATATAAAACGGTTGATCCAACATGAATTTGAGCCGCCAGATTGGATCAGTCATTTTATACTTTTAATTTTATAATTTATATTTTATTGTTTTTTAATAAAAATGAGCCCAAATTAAGCTCTATTCATTTAGTCCAAATAAATATAAGGGGTCTTTGCATCTGATATTGACATAGAAATCGTGCGAGTGCAAGTGAGAACGCGGATTAACCCTGGTGAATCCAGAAGAGTTTCTCTGTCATACACTTCAACTGGACAAGTTCGAGAAGGACGGAGAATGTGCGACAAAGATGCTCTTATACGTTCGTCAGGATTAATCGATGTTCTCACTCGCACTCGCACGATTTCTATGTTAATATCAGACGCAAAGACCCCGTATATGTTTTCGAATGGCTTGGTAAATATTGTTTCTAGTGTGTATTAGAGAACAGGAATAGTTTCGTTGATGTGTACGAAGTATGCACTTTTTTGATTTACTGATCGTAAAAATTGA
Source organism: Xiphydria camelus (assembly GCA_963678675.1). Taxonomy (NCBI): domain Eukaryota; kingdom Metazoa; phylum Arthropoda; class Insecta; order Hymenoptera; family Xiphydriidae; genus Xiphydria; species Xiphydria camelus. The sequence continues at coordinate 24,878,913 of OY783195.1, read as the reverse complement.
TTTCCATAGATTTTTTTATGCTGAATTCGATTCCGTTGGACGAATGGCTTTATCGCGGCAGGTTCTCGAGATATTCTCACCGAAAAGTGTTCTAAAATGACCTTTTCGGCACTTTTACATACATAGGTATATCCGGTTGCGATATTTCGAGAACCTGACGTGATGGAGTAATTTTATAAACAGGATCGAATTCAGCACGCCGAAAACCCTCGAAATTATATAAAATTAATGGGGGTCTGTGTAATCAGCCGTCGAATTTATATATATATATATATATACGTACCGCTTTTACCTTATACGGGAGCTTTGCATCCGATAGTGACATATATAGGAATCGTGCGAGTGCGAGTGAGAACATCGATTAATCCTGGTGAACCTATAAAGGCCTCTTTGTCGCATATTCTCCGTCCTCCTCGAACTTGCCCAGTTGAAGTATGCGAAAGAGAAACTCTTATGGGTTCACCAGGGTTAATCCGCGTTTTCACTCACACTCGCACGATTCCTATGTCAATATCAGACGCAAAGACCCTGCATGTTCTTTTCTTTAATTCAAAGGATAACAGCACGTTGAGCACATCGATACTGTACGTGCAGTATTTAATTGGCTGCTTTGTGAAATTATACCTGTTTGCTTGGGCCTGCGACGCAATTATAACGGAAAGCACGGCCGTAGCCGAAGCTGCTTACCGATCGGAATGGTACGAAATCCCTTGCATCGGGAACGGGATAGCGCTGAAACAAGGACTGTCGATATTAATAGCCAGAGCTCAAAAACCGTGCTATTTCACTATTGGAAAATTTGGTACCATGTCAATGACCACCTTCACCTCGGTAATAGCACAAGTGGTGGAGGATCTTCGATACGGGGGAGTATTGAGGGGACACGTTCCGTTTACAATTCTACACTGTTAAAAATTGTTAAAAGCTTTCAACATATTTGTGAAATAAATTTACAAAACTAATTGTGAAATTTAAAAACAATTGGGAATTTGCGATACGTATTGTGATTTTACGATATCTTATTGTAATTCTACAATTCTGCAATATTTATTGTGATTTTCCTATAAATTCCTTATGAATTTGTGTTTTCGCATCAAATTTTTAATAGTTTTACCACTTTTTTGTGTTTGTTAAAACCTTCCAACACAATTTGTGAATTCAAAATAGACATTTTTAACAGTGTATATATGTCGTGTTGCAATAATATATGTATGTCTTATTACCGTTACTCAATGGTTCTTTTCGCAGGTCCTCAATACTTCGTTATCGTATTTCACTGTACTGCGTCAGATCTCCGAAAACGAAACGGTGGACTAGAATTGAACATAATTAAAACTGGACATCGAGATCGCGTCCAACGATTACGAAGTGTCGACGAAAAGCGATGTAACTTTAAGAAGGCTCTTTGAAAAGTGGATGATGAATCCGTTGCACCGTTAACTTTTTTTACAAAACTATCGCAACAGCGATAGGAAAAAGTTAATGAGAATAATTCGTAAGAAAAGGAAATACGCACCTATAATGAAATGTCAAAAATTATTGCATTACTACGACGCACCTAACTTTGCAAATAATAATTTGTTTATTACAATTCGAATAAATACAACAATTTTAAACGACACTATGAATGCACTTATTACATTATTGACATCCGTGCGATAACACCGTAACTGAGTTACTCGAAATATTACACTATTATGAAGAATTACCAGCACTCGATGTACCGTTCATATCTGGTATACATATGTATATTTCAACGTATAAAACATCCCTCGCCGCGTGACATTGATTGACCGAAACCGACGTCAAGTATGATCGCGGGACACTTACAGGCATTACAGGATAAATGCGCCAATTTGCGGAACTACATATAATGCGACCGAGGAACAATTCCGCAAGTCTTGAAAATGTCCGGCTTTTTAGAAAAGAATCATTCCATAAGAATAATGCGTACCAGCATGAAACTCGTTGGTATATGGGAAGCCGAAAACGTATGGCATAAAAGAATTATGAACTGTACTCTGCTTTACACCGTTGTTGCTGTTATGTTTGCATTGTACATCTTGTTGGTCGATTTGGCTTACATCTGGGGAAATTTGTACGTAAGTCTCGTAACGTCCAAAAGCGCAACGTGGGTGGTATGACATTTAAAAAAAATGAGTTGAAAATTTAATCGTATTGAAATAGTTGAATTTCTGATCCTATAACCGAAGGCGATTAATATTTTTTTTGTCTTGATACTACGAGAAAACCTATACTTTGCACGCATAGCAGAGTTTCTTCATATAAAAAGATCGTCGTGATTGGATATTATCGTATTTGATTTTATACCACGTCTCTCTTCGCCTGTTATTCCAAGTCTACTACACGGAAAAAAAATCGTAGTATTATATTTACAAAGTTTGTGGTAAATTTCCGGACGAGGCCAATTTATTCTTACGATAAGTATTATACAATTTTAGTAAAAATTACAAGTAACGCTTATGCAACTTTTACCAATTTTACTGTAATTTTTATTAAAGTTGTAGTTATCGTAACAATAAATTGGCCTCGTCCCAAAATTTACTAAAAATTTTGGAAATGGTACAATTTATTTCTTTCCGTGTGAATGATCGAATCAGATCCTTTAGATCTCTAGTTATTCCTTGTCAAAATGTAGGAATTTTAGATTGGCCGTCTCTATGAACGAGGCATAGAATGCTTAATTCTTACACCCGAATGGGAATATCTGCAGCACTTTTTTTACGAGGAGCGAATAAAATGTCGGGAACACCTTATTCGATTCCCCGACAATCATCGACAATATTACGAGACGAAGTAAAATTAGATTGCGAACTTCTACCAAAGAATCTCTGCCATGGGTCAATTCGACAGTTCTTAAGATAAACGATCACATGCCTCCAGCAGATGATGACAGAGAATGCCTGTGCTCTGGTCCCGGTCGTGTTGGCCACAGTGAAATTGATGACTTTCGTATATTATCGAAATTACATAAAGAAACTGATATCGTTCACCCAGCGACACTTCTGGAATGCCGATTATGATGTTTACGAGTTGTCGGTGCTGGTGGATTGCGACAAGACGAGCACCGTGTTCATTTGCACGTTTACATTTTTCGTCGGAACCACGGCAATGAGTTTCCTTTTCGTTCCCATCATCGGTACGTGTATCAAATCAAAGAATAACTCAGCCGCGCACTTTCATCTTATTTAACTCCCTCGGCTCGTTTCAACCTCGCGCAAGCTGAATGCACATTCTTATCTTTCTCAGAAAATTGGGTTCGCGACGGGGTCGACAGGACTCTTCCCTTTAGATTTTATTTCAATTTCCCGCTTTATACGACTCCGTACTACGAAATAGCGTATACCATTCAGGTAATGATACTTCCACCATCATCGGAGGCGCCTTCCTCCTTTAATAAATTCCTGAAATTCGACGTTATACGAAGCAATGAGATCGAGTCTTCAAGGCCGAATGGTTAATGCGTTTATCACATTTCAATTAGTTGCTGTCGACCATTCATTCGGCCATTTGCGTTTTCTGTTTCGATACCCTCGTGATCGTCTTAATCGTTTACACGGGCGGGATGCTGCGAATTTTACAACACCATATCAAAGGCGTGATTCCGAAAGATTTCAAGGGATTGCAATGTGCGGAAATTAAGGACGATGGCTACGAAGCGCTGTTGATTAGTAAACTCAGAGATTGCGTGAACCAGCATCAGACGCTTATATTGTACGTCGACATGTTGGAGACCGTATTCAGCGTCATCATGCTGGGTCAATTGCTCTGCTCGAGTGTACAGATATGTCTCGGAGTGTTTCAGTTTCTAGTAAGTCTTTGGGGAGACGTAATTTTTCTCGTTTCTCGTTTGATAAACATAAAAGAAGTGCGATCTCGCGTCACTCTAGTAGAAATTGATTCGAGGCGGTGTCATGGGACTTTCAAATTTTTCCTGATTCAAACAAAACACTGACTAGTAAATGTCGTACTGTTAAAGCACTTACCAGTTTTTCCTGATTCAAATAAGAGTGAATATAATATTTGTGTAAGGCAAATATTGAGGCAGTGTCAAGGCAGAATTAAAAGTAATTCTTCTAATTTTGTGTTAGCAATATCCGTTTACATTGCCTGTAATTCAAATGGGTTCTTGTAATCTCTTCTCACGCGTATTTACCTATTTATTAATACTTCAATAGCAACGCATTGCGCACAAATTCCGTTTCCTTATAATTTCTTAATGATATACTTCTATATTTTGACTATTAGTAAATGTACAATAGTTTCGAGATAGCGAATTCTGTTATAATTATTACGAGTAATTCGATGTGAATTAAGTAAATCAATGCACGTGTTCGACGAGTGTTTTCGAATACATACGTATACATATACTTATATGTGTAGGCGTTCCAGACGACAATACACACAATCACCATAATAAAATAAAAAGAATATTTAATTCACAACGAATCATTCGTAATAATTATAACAGTACAGAAAATGTGTTACTCCTCAGAAGCTTTTATAGTACGTCCAGATACCGTAAATGTACGTCTGCTGTATTCTGAGATCAGAATTAGAATGACCATAGACGAGGTATACAATTGAAAGTTCAGAAGATGGCAATGATTTTTAACTCATTTGAATTTCTTACACATGTATCTTGTGAATATTAAAGTATGCATATTAAATACCAGTAACAGCGTGTGAAAATTCAGGACAGCGCTTGAACTTCAGGGGCAACATCATTTTTCCATTCGGCGGCCTCAAAATTTATCACTTTTATAAAATTTAGGTACACACGTTACTTATAAAACATTCATCGAAATATTTAAGACGTGCTTCTGAAAAGGTACCTTTTGTTTGGAATTTTAGCCAAGAAAATGAATATTGAAATGCAGTATCAAGTATTCCAATGCTACTGTGAATTCAGGTACTCTCGATTCTTAAGATTCAAACCATTCTTAACAGTGTGTCAGTGCTTTGACTCAATCAAGGCATCGCTAGAACATTTCTACTAGGGCAGTCGTGGGAGGGATATTCGAAATCGAGGACCTTGGCTCTCATGCGCGCGTTTATTTACGCAGGTTACATTTTGCAGGCGACCACCGATGAGATCAGGAAGTTGCAATATATCACCCACAGCACAGGCTTCGTTTTTCAGTTGTTAATGTACACGTGGAGCTGTAATGAGATAATGCTGCAGAGCCAGAACGTCGCCGAAGCGTGTTTCGTAATACACTGGTACCTCTTGCCTTATCGCGGGGTTTATAAGTCGTTCAGGCAACAGTTGCTCTTCATCATGTTGAGGTCGGGAGAGCCGCTGAGGTTGACCGCGGGTAAATTCGTTACAATGTCGCTGCACACCTTTGGGAAGGTATGTGCGTGAACTTCCCTTTTTACCTTCGATTTCTTTTGTTACCGGATGTCGACTCGGTAATGAAAACGAAGACCAATGAAGGGAGAGGTGCGCGAAATTGGATGCAGCGGTAGGAAAAAATCAAGTGGAGCTCCAAGCACTTGAACGAGCCCATATCATTGTCAAAAATCATACAAAATAGGACCAAATAATCCGAGACTATTATACTTTCCATTTTTCTTCTTCTTCTAAGCAGATATTAATAAAACCTGGAGATTATTCTCTCCGCAGGTGCTGAGCACCGCTGTATCCTATTTCACCCTGTTGCGGCAGTTGACCGAGGAGCCCGCATAAAAGAGACGTCGCTCGTCCTCGCGACGAATTGCGCCGCTCTCGGCCGAGACGATAACTTTCTTCTTGAAAACGGGAGATGGCATTATATCTTGAAGAGCCGGGAAAAACGCAAAGCAGCTTAGAATATCGCGGAATAATTGCGTGAATCGAATAAAACATTACGAGAACTTGCAACGTACTTGTATCATTCACCCAAGATCCATGGTCCCTTATTATTTCGACTCACGATAAACCCGCTGATCTCCGTATTGTCAGATTAGCGAGATCTACCCAGCGAAGCTGTGCCAGGGGTATAAATATGTAGTTACGGAGTAGTTGGCTACTCAGCCGATACAAACTCCCGTAATATCGCGTGAGTATAACATCTGTGATAAAGTTTCGCACTTAACGATATAGCGTCAACATAATACGTCGTATGGTATGCTATACATGATGGTAATGTAACAAGACGTGCTATATTGATGCTATGTATTAGTGAGTGTGAAGTTTTAGTATTGACGTTACACCCTCGTAATATTGCGGAGGTATATGTCGGGGAGGTATTTGTAGGGGAAACCGGGGCAAGACGATCTTTCGGGGTAAAATGATCCCCCGTGATTTTAGCATCAATAATGACGAAAACTATCGGATCAGTATAACAATATGTGGTCCTGGTATAGTTCCTGAACAACTCATGTGTGTAATCTCGCTCAATAAAACGTCTTCGTCGTTCAACAATTAAAAAAGATTCATTTTTCGGTAATCTGATGCAAGGTAAGTGCTCTGTTCATTGTATTCTATTATTTAACTGTACCGCAATCTCATCATTCAGCAATGTTGTAAATAAACTGTAAAAATCAATCTTCCTATTTATTTTATATAGAGGAGCATTTTGCTCAAACCAGAGGGAAAACGATCCCTTTACACTAATTTACAATTTTAACTATAACTTTGTTTTAATCGAACAAAAAGTTTGGAAAAAAGCACACAATGTAACTGAATGATAGAATTAGATGTATGCAAAATTTCAGACTTCTATCTTCTCCCGTGACTAAGCACCGTCGATTTGAACCTTATGGATCATTTTGCACCGGTCTCCCCTACATTCGCAGCGCTAACTTAGGAGATGCGGAGATAAAAATGAATGTGTGCCTCTTGGTAGTTAGAAAAGTACAAGTTTAATTTATTTCTTCATACGTCAAAGAGTCTTGACGATTAAGTCGATAACCAGGGAGACGATTAGTCTTCCTACAGCGATCATCTTCGCGCTTTCGTTACTTCGACTTGACAAAGGGCTCCGCGATTTTGCCAAACTCCTTCGCGCCCTCCTCGTTGGCCTCTTTGTACATAATTAGGCACGATCTTCTTCAGATTATTGTACCAACGCGCGACGTTCTTGTACTTGGTGAGGTAGTGGAAGTAGTCGTAGGTCGACACGGTCGCGACAAGGCTCAGGTCCGCGATGGTCAGGCCCTTACCGGCCGCGTAATGCTCGTCTTTCAGGAAACTGTCCAACCGCTCGAAAGCCTCGTCGATCTTGGCGAGACGGCCGGGTTCGAAGGAACCCCCGGAGAAGATGACGGGATACTGAAAAGGGTAAACGTGAGAGCGCCTCGTTCCACATCCCGCGGAGTGCGTCATCGTTTCGTGAACTCACGTAGAAGTCGGCCAGATGCTGATACAGAGTGGTGGCGTCGCAATACAGCCTCTGATTCACGAGGGCGCGTGCTTTGACCTCCTTCGGGTAGAGTTTGTCGTCCTTCGCATACTTGTCCACCAGGTATCCGGCTATGGCGCGACTGCATAGAAGCGCGAGGTTGTTTTCATTCTTCGATTTCGTGGATTGCATCGATATCGACGGACCGAGATCGATAAATAGCCTTCGTTCCCGGATCGAAAAATCTAGTCCTACTTTGACGTTTCTAATGCTCCATTCGACCTACCATTGGCCTGCTCAGCCCATAAACCCCTCTTTTGAAGCTAAAGGTGGGTTTTAGGCCCGACAAAGGACTTGGGTTCCCTAGTCGGAATTTTAAACCTACTATTTTAGGGGTTTATGGTATGTCGATTTTCAATTTATCGAAGCCCTACGTTGAGCCTAAAAATGGTCCGTTATTGGTCACTTCACCCAAGTAACTTTAGGTTCAAAAGAGGGTCTTACAGGCTGAGCAGGTCAGTAGTAGGCCGAATAAAGCATTAGAAGCATCAAAATGAGACTACATTTTTCGACTCTGGTTCGAACGATAACTCCTGGTATCGTATACACTGAGAAAAATAATTGCTACTTTTAGAAAGAAGTTTCTTAAATCTAGATCACACAGAGTGATTCTCAGGATGCGGGTCACAGGACGATATGCTACGTAGCGCTTTGGAGACCATGGCAAGTCGGATACTGTCTGCACCTCGGAGATTGGTCGTGACGACGTCCACCAATCGTTTCAGGAGGAGGTCCCTAGTGCCTGAACTATTGACACAGACACACTAGGGATCTTCCTTCGAAGCGTTCGCCGGGCACTGCACTGCAGCTAATCGTACGGCGTTCTTGAGCCAATAACGTATAATCTACAGTTTACAAAGCGCACCATAACATAGCATCCTTTGTTACTCTGTATCACTCACAGAATCACGCTGTATGTATGATCATATATTATAAGTTTTTAAGAATACAAATCCTTTACCGCGAAGAATATATATTTTTCACTAAAAAATACTGTTGTGGGAATAAGAAATTCTTTCTGCGCAAAAAACAAAACGATTACCCGAGCCTATTAAATATTTTCTTGCACACGGAAAAAAACAGAAATTTTTACTGTTTTATCCCGTGGCACTGAGATTCGAGCTCGTTTTCATGAATTCGTACAGAGGAGACATCTTTATTTATTATATTACTGTTAGCAGTACACAGTACAGTTTCCTCTGTACAAATTCTTGAAAATGAGCTCAAGTCCCGGCGCTCTCTACTGGATGAAGTAGTAAAAATTCCTGTTTTTTTTCGCGCGCGAAGAAAACCATGACTTGATCCTGTAATTATACCATGTTTTTGATTGAAGAAAACATTTGTTTAGCACTAGCAATTATTTCCCTCGGCGTACGTAGGGCATACGAAAGTACCAACCTTTCGGATAAATAGAAACCGTTATCGTCAGCGCGTGGGCGCGGTGTGCTGAATGTTCATCATCAGGTACTCGGGCTTGAGCTGCTCGCCAGCCGCCAAATCGACGAGTTTCAGGTTCAGAGAAACTCCGGCGGCAGCGGCCATGAGACGCACGATTCTGGCGGGCGGGCTACCCGGTACGTAGTACAGGTCAATGGTCATCTTGGTCTGGAATTCGAAGCACGCGATCTTTTCGCATTTATCGTTCGATTCCGGATTTCCCGGGACGAGTGCATCCCGGAGTACTTTGTAATGTTCCTTTTCTTTTTACTTCTTCGAACTTCGACCCCGACTCTCCTACCCTTCTCTCTCTCCCTCTCCCGAGGGAGACACCGATCACCGGGTGACTCCGCGCGCGCTGCCCGCCGCAACGACCGAGAAACAGCACCTCGCGACGAACGTGGGACAACGCAGGGGTCGACGAAGAACCGACGGCACGCACGTGGCACGCATTTACTTACAAAGAAGACGGCTCGCGAAAGTACGAACATTTTATCGAATTGGACCGCACTCCGAGCTTAATTCGAATTGAATTAGTCGTCGGCGAAACAGGGTTACCGCGCTTAATTTGCCGCGGGTTCGGGATTCCGTAACGCACGTACCTGGCTGGCTTCCGTTTCCGTGCCGCTCTCGGCCCCCGGGGCCGCGACCCGACGATTTTATCAATCCCGTAATCGAGTTCGAACGTCACTGGAGATTCGCGATCGCGCGCAGAAGTTGCGTCGATGAATCGGGTGAAAGATACGTCGATTATGGCGAATGACGATTTTTTTTTGGGGGGGGGGGTGTACGACGGGCGTACACGCAGAAGCAGGATTAGTACCTAGTGTTTACAGTGTATCCTAGTAACAGGGCTCCTCGAGATGGAACACTGCATTTTTTAACCCTCGTACGGCCGTCATTTTGACTTTACACTTAAGACCTTCGTGTCAAATATGACCAAGTCGGAAATAAAAATAGTTAGGACTTTTTGTCACCAGTGCCGAAACCGAGGTAGGAGCGTGGGCGCCAGTGAAGGAAAAAGTGTTCACGCACCGTGCATGTACTTTTACGCACTGCGCAGGTTGTTCACACACTGAGCAGCTTCAATGTGTGAAACACGATTTCACAAGCGTCGAGGATGATCGAAAAACCGAGGTTTTTGACACTGAGTGACAAAATAGTATCTTATGTCATTAGGCGGAAATCCGAGGTTTTTTCAGACCGTGTTTAATGAGGTCGTAGCACGAGGTATGGTAAGAACCTTCGGCGAGCCTCATCCCTCCACCATGCCTCGTGCTACGACCTAAACACAACCTTAAATATCCGAGGATTTCAGCCGAATGACATAGGGTGACTTCGCCGGTTAGCCGACCGCACCCTGTTTTCGACCAGCTTTGAAAATAAGAATATCAGCGCATTTTTTATATTTTTGACTATGCCACTGCATAAATCCACCATTCCACTACACTTATAAGAAGTGGCACCCCCTTACGGTTTAAAACTGACCTTAGGAAATGGGTGGTCGAGAATGGGGAAAAACAGAATTTTTTATCATATACGTACTTTTTTAATTTTCAGAAAGAGTTAGATACATTTTCAACATTTAAGCCAATTCTATAATTCCCGTGGGTTCGATATGTATGTTTTAATTTAAACATCTGCGTATATGTTGGATTTGCGCATTGTTGAAAACCAAACTAATGTAATCTGGTCGGAAACCGGCGAAGTCACCCTATACTATTTCTTCTTACGAATGCCCATTTCTGAAAACAAAACAAACAGAAGTATACACGGCTCATTTTACGTTGCGTTTATCAGTTTGGAAAAAGGACCCACTTCGGACTAAGCAATCTTTTAACAGCCTGCGGACTCCCGGTCAGTGTCATGCGGGAAAAACGCCATCTTACGGTCTAAAAATTGGCTGGAGAAGGCCTCGAAATGGGCATGAGTGAGGAAAATAAATGTATATACTGATTATTAACCCTAGATTGGTACACATAGGTCAAAAGTACCCAGAGGGTTTCCGATTTTTCCGGCTTTTTTTGACGTTGCTCTTCTTCTATAGCTCCTCCCACCAATTTTTACGTATAGCTTACAATTTGGCATTTCGATTTCAAATATTTTGAAAGAAAGAATAAAATGACAGAGACAAGAGTTATAACGCTTTCCGTCGGCTAGGTACCCGTGACCCATGTGTACCGTTATAAGGGTCAAAATATATGTGTACTGTTGTAGGGTTAATAAAATGTATTCAGTTTCTTAAATGTATTGCTAAACTGTTAAGTAGGTACTCTGTTAATCTGAATCAGGAAAAATAACGGAGAATCAGTGTATAAGCACTGAAATCCAGTGAATATAAGCTTACTGTAATTTCAGCTATTCTAACCAGAAATTAGTCAGTTTATCCAAACACAGATGGAGGATTCATATTTAACCAAATGGTTTAGTTATGGTCACCAGAATTTTAGTTAAATTGACCAGGTTATTTTTCTCGGTGTAGTTTCTTGTAGCCGTAAAAACTGATTAATTACACGCTTATATTTATCGAAGAAATGTATTGCCTTGAGAAGAAAACAATGTCTAAAATTTTCAAAAAATTATCTCTAAATGCGCAATCACAATTCATCAACATTGCAAGCTATGGGTCACTATAAATCCTAGGACTGTAAGAGGGTTAATAGACATAGCGTATACTTTTTACAGTTCGTAATAGTATAAGCCCGTAAGCATTCGACACACATTAACGGGAAATTAGAAAATTTTACCGTGTATACACAAACTGATATTTATACTGTTACGAACTGTAAAAAGTACGCTGCATCTATTAAGAAATTGAACGTTTCACCTCGAGAAGCCCTATTACTGGGATACGCTGTAAATATTCATGGGTTTTCCCATGATTTTTTACTAATCCCTTTTCTCTGTGTAATCATACGATATTACAGATTGCGCAATTGACACGATAACGAGGACGACATCGCGGGACCACTTACTCACCGTTCGTTACGCTCCTTCAGAGGACACTGAAGCGTCGAGTGATCTTTCCATTGGATATTTATAGGGTGGTACGTGTTTCTTATTGCTACCAACTCGTTATTATCCAACGCGGGAGAATCTCGCCGAAGACTCCGCGGCGATATCGCTTTTCAATTATATCCGCGTCTAAGATTTTCCAGGTATTAATGGAAAATTGTAGGTACCTATATATTCACGCGTGTCGAATATGTTAACGCTCGAGCCTGCAACGAGTACCTCGCCAGTCTGGTCCTCCTCGCGTCACCCTTCGCGATTGGAAAATATCGGTGTATCGATATTCCTAGTACGGGGCTCGACGATATACTCGTACAGTGACAAGCGTCGGACGTCGGGATAATTGAATTTCGCATGTCAAAGACAGAGAAGATTGACGAGTTAGCGCAGTAGCATAGAGGTATGTGGAGGTATACGCGGGAGTACCGGTTACACGGTATTGATATGGGAAAGTAAATAAATGCAGGAGAGACTGACGTGTGGAATCGATTTGGAAAATTAACGGACCATGCGTTGCGATAATGATATGAACGCGAATGGATGCGGGGAAGTTAACTGAATATGTAACGCAGCACTTTAATAAAATTTAACGGAGTTTCCTGAAAATGTTTAATCCCCTGATGGAAATTGGTTTTTATTTATTTCGGCGGGTCGGTAGAATCGATGGATTGATAATTGCATAACGATTTCGAAGATCGTGCACGAAATATCCTATTCCAGTGAGAAATGAGCTCGTCGATATGTCCTCGATAGAAATGGCGCAACGAAAGAACAAATGAAACCATTGCGACGATTTATAGAACCACTTTGTCAATGGAACTTGATTGCCTTCGTACCGAATGGGGGGGCATAAAGCTATAATATAATTAATTGCAGTTTATGGGCCACTCTCCGCGCAGTAACAGCACCGAGATAAATAGATATCAAAGAACGTTGAAGGTTTGTAACGTGATAAGGCAGAAAAAGTAAATAAATTTGATGAAAAATTGGCGATGGACGAACTCGACGCGCGGGTGTGAAAGTTGGCGAAGTTTAACGAAAATATTTGCTCCGTCCGTAATCGCGATCGATCGTAGAAGAGGGAAGGGGGTGAAGAAGAAGATGAAAGAAGCATTTTATTCGCTCCGAGAGACGCCGGGATCTCCTGCGAGGGCGGAAAATAAAGAAACTACAAAAAAATACGTTCTTAAACTAGACTTAACAAAGAGAGAGAAGAAGAAGAGAAGAAGCATATTTTATTTTCTCTAGGGGGCCGCAGAGGCCCTCTGAGAGCACACAAAAGGTCCGAACAAATGATAAACAAAGAAAGCAACTAAGAGAGTGAACGAGTGAAAAGTGATAAAGTAAATAATAATAGTAAAGTAACAAACAAAGTAAAATAATAGATAATAAATAATAGAACGGCCTAGACTAACAAAATAAGGTAAATAAAAGTTTACAATACAACTAATACGAATGAAACTAACAAAGTAAAGTATGCTAAGTGGAAGTAAATGATACGAATAAGCGCTTAACGAAATACGTAAACACAAAAGCAAGAGAGAGAGAGAGAGAGAGGGAGAGTGAGAGAACGGGGAGAGGAAGAGAGATTTTAAAGTTAAGCTTAGATTTTATTATAATCAAAATTTATAATTATTTTAAAATCCTGTAAAATAAATAATTATATAATAAAAATCAATAAATATTTTTAATCATTTAAAAATAAACAATTATTTAACAGAATTCAATAATTGTTTGATAAAAGTCAATAAATGTTTAAAAAATTATTTTAGAGAGAGAGAGGGGGGGAACGAGAGAGAAAGAGAGAGAGGGGGAGGAATGCACTTTTAAATTAGAGCTTAAATTTTATTACGTGAAATTTATAATTACTTAAAAATCGTTTATAAAAGAAATAATTATATAATAAAAGACCAATAATTTTTTTAAATCATTAAAAGTAAATAATTATAGTATAGAAATCAATAATTATTTAATAAAAATCAATAAATATTCCAAAATTATTTCAGAGAGAGAGAGAGAAAGTAGTAAACAAGCGTTTCTAAAATCGCTTAATTATGTCACAGGTCATCAGATGGATAAAAACTATTATACACGATAGATACATGACACACATCAATGGCATGGCATGGCATGCGTCAGCTTTATTACGTGTTCAGGACTGACGACAATGTTACATCATCGAAATTACATCGGTATCTGTAAATTTGCGGTGGAATTATGTCGGCGGTGGAGAGAAATGATTAAATTATTTCGATTTCATTGTCGCATTCTCCGGGTCAACCGCGACGGGCATATAGCGTGAATTTCCGTTCTCGGCAACCGGTGACTCACTTAGCTATTCCATTTACTTCATCGTCGACGGTTAACAATCAATAATTTATTTTGGCGCGACACCGCACGCGGTAATGGAACGACGCGCGCATCGGGGAAACCCCGTGGCAAATGCCAGAGCATCGGTGATTTTGCGGGAAAAATCTGACGCGTGTAAACGGCTACACGCGTCGCGGATGGATTATCCGTCGATAATAATTGAACGGGGAACATTTGTCGCGCTTTATACCGGTTTACCAAGCATATCGATTGAAAGTGCAAATGAGGGTACCATGCGATGCAATTTGACCGTCGATTGATAGTAAGTCGAGAGAGAAGGATCTGGTCGTATGTCGAAATAAATCGGTGAACGCACATCCGGCCTGATTTTCACGGGGCGGCTGCTGTTTTATTGATTTTTTCCGCAGAATGTCTTCAACATCTCCAATCCTTCGCCGTTGGCCTTCCGGTAGCCGGGCGCTGAACTCTTCACGTTGTTGAACCATCTCGCGACGTTTCTGTATCGCCTCAGATCGAAGCCAAGTGCCTGCAGTAATTAATGAAAGAGATGTAGCACTGATCTCGGTTAAAGTGATCATACGCACGTACTTCCCAAGTGTGGGAATAGTTGGGATTTTCTGAGATTTCGTGTATGTTTTTTCTCGTATATTCTCTTCAAAAAATGTCTTGAGATTTTACGGCAATCCCCAACTCCCGTGGAAAGATTAACAGACCATGCTCGAAAATAAGATTGAAATCTGACGTCCTGCCGTACGATTCCACGAATTTCACGTGCTGATTAAAGATTCTGGGAGTATTTTCCGAGGCAGGAAAAATACGGTGAAGCGTGTCAATGTGGACTTAAGATTTGTCGAAAAGAAAATATTTAATTGTTGAAACGAACGGCTCTTTTTGGACTACATAAAAAGTTCACCTTATCAATTTTTACTCGCAAGTTCACTCTATGACGGGCTTCTATCTAGAAAATGATTACGTATTCTTCCAGATTGTAAAATTATGTATGTAATTCAAGGTGTCTGGTAAAATCCAAATGTAATACTCCCTGGCTTTTCCAAGTGTTCCAGTTCGAAATGACTAGATTTCTTCAGCCTGGAATAATAAATGTTTTCTAACACTTACAAATGTCCATATATTGAAGTCGACTAAGTAATTTAAATGACGAAGTAATTTTAAATAATTTTTTAAGCTCTAATTTTGTTCCGTAAATTTTTCATGACTTGTAAAATTCCCTAACCATTCCAGGTTCTGCAAAAATCTCTGACCGATGAACACTGTATTATCGCTATCATTGCCATTCGTAAGAGAGCCACTTTAAAAACTATTGATAGTGGACCAGCTTTGATTTAGAAAAATATGTCTTAAAAAATGTATATTGAATCTGATATCCATCATGTCCCCTCACTTTTGCTGTAGATACGGATGCTATCAGTGCGAGGTCCGCCACTGTCATACTGCGCCCTACGATGTAATCGTGATCTTCGAGCATCAAATCCAGTATCTGAAAGGCTTCCTTCAACTTTGAGTACTGGGTTTGGTCGTATTCCTGCGCTCCTTTAAAAACTACGGGATACTGAAATCAAGGTACTTAACGTATGAATAACATTAATATATCTGTGTTTGCATTCGTAGAATAAAGTGGCATAGATACTCCGGTTGAAGTGCAAGTTCAAAGTCGATTATCTTTTAAAACAGTGAGAGATATCGAAAAAAAGGTTAAATAAAAAATATTCGCCTATGTTTTTACTATGAAAAAGCTGCTTTTATCTTTTCATATATTTCCACTGCGTCTCGAGATAATCGCACTCGGAGTTAAACGGAAATTGGGGCGTTTATCCCACTTTTACTTTAAACTTTTGTTGGAGATTATCGTGTAATTTGGAATATTTATAAAAAAAAGATCATACGTAATAGTCGACAATCGCCTTATAAAGAATCCCAATATCGAAATATAACTGTTGATTGACCATTGCACGAACGTTAGACTCCTTTGGATATAGTCTCATATTTTTGCCGTATTCATCCACTAAGTAGGTCATGATGGCACGACTAAAAAACATAGACTCGTTAGTACTTGATAAATTAGAATTGAATTGAAAATTTAATTTTAAAAATGTGAAAAGTTCTATTATTTTGTGCTTAAATTAAGAGATATATCCGTATAAAATAAGATCCGAAATTCAAAGTTGTTAGGAAAAAGCACCGCTAGAAATGCCAAAATAGAATAAGCACTAAATTATTGAGCTCATTCGAATCAGAGGTCGATTTATGTCTATCTCAAGTCGCTAAACTATCAGACAGTTTCATTGATTTTATTAATGCGATCGTTTAAAATGTGCATCCGAAATGAAGAAACGAAATAGACGAATGGTGTGAGATATATGTATATCAATGGAATAATTAAAAATTATATGTGGCCACAGGCCTCGTGCAAAATACAGGTAATAGAGAATCTATTACTTATACATTTATACGAACCTTTCAGTCAATTTGTAATCGTCGTCGATCAGCAGTGGAACTTTTTTCTCGGGATTCAACTGATACAATGAATAGAATAACCTTTCAAAATCTATATTTCATTTCTAAGCAAAATTTCTAAGCAACACATTTTGCAGCATCTGTAGTGCATTTGAGCAGAACAAAATTACAGTAACATGAAAGAGGAAAAGACAAAAATACGTGACATAAAATAGCATCATCTTTAATTCTTTATGGAAGTATGGTCATCGCTTGTTAGTAGAATGCAAGTGTCTAAAATGAAAGTATAGCTTCAGCTGATTTCTAGTTATAATAATACTTTAGTTGTTACTTATAATTATCAATGCAAATCAATTGCTTCGTATCATGTTACTGTCTATGAAAAAGATAGTCAACAACTTCAACGTTGCCAAATCCGCCACTACCATTATGAAATATTTCATGTGAATGGTTAAATTCTCAATTTTAATCCGAATTATTCAGATAATAAAGCCTGTAAGGTACAATTATCTCATTTTTTACGTAATCGGTATTATTTGATGTTTCTTATATTATTTTCTCGAAGCTTAAACTCTTGAATTATTTACGGTAAAAGTATGTCTACCTAATATTTGAGACGATGCTTAAACTAACTTACAATTGTTATACTTGTGGATGTATTTCGTAACAAGTACGCGGTAAACCATTATATTATGATCTCGGCAATAGCAGTGAATCATCTGTTTCTGTGTTAGATTTTAAATCCAATTTTTAAAGTCGAATTCGATTTTATTCCCATACTTCCTTAACCTTTATTGATCGATTGGCCGATTAACGAAGTCGTAGTCCATTTCCAAATCTCACCCTTTCGAATTCTGGCGTCAGATGTTCACCAGTCATCAGATCGACCTTTTTAAGATTCAATGTGACTCCGATTGCCTCTGCCGTTAACATCACAGCCCGACATGGAGCGCTCATCGGATAAAAGTAGAAGTCTAGAGGCATATTTTCTGTTGGAAGAAAATCCATGTATGTTTCACGTCTCGACGGATTAAGTAAATATAATATATTCATAGGGCAATTCCGTTTTTAATATTATTGGGAAAGCCAAGAATCGATACATTGCATAGCTAAAGCGGCTGACCTCTTTTCCACTCCCGAAGTATAGCGGAAGAAATCAAAGAGAACAAAAATGAGTCACGCGTAGTAAAAATATCTCTATATCGAAGAGAGGTCTCTGTAAAATGTGCAGTGTCCGGACGTAAATTATGTGTTCGATTATCTGACCCGCAAAAACAACGCGACGTATGTTCATACAGTATCGCACAGCCGGCGCGTAATTTTTCAACCTGTTTTTTGTTTGCGGGTTCTCGGTGCAGCGTAATAACTTTGGAAAATTGATCTCCTTCGCACAACAGAGATGCACCGATCTTTATCTCTTACTTTTTAGTCGGTACCGGAAGAAAAAGTAGGTGAAGAACGCTTGTCCTCTGCGGAGAACCAGTGTTCGTTCATTGTCCTGTATAATTGGGATTCTCAACCTACTGTTATTATGTAACGGCGAAATTATACCATTTCTTTCCCCTAAGATACTTCTCACTGAAAAATTGCCGC
Source organism: Xiphydria camelus (assembly GCA_963678675.1). NCBI lineage: Eukaryota > Metazoa > Arthropoda > Insecta > Hymenoptera > Xiphydriidae > Xiphydria > Xiphydria camelus. The sequence continues at coordinate 24,860,656 of OY783195.1, read as the reverse complement.
AGTTTACGAGCCCGTCGTTACAGCAATGCTTTCCAACGGCGAAGAAACTCTCCTAGTGGTAAAATACCGTAGGAATTTGGACATCGTCAGGATTGCCTAAATTTCTAAGCCCGCACTTGTAGGCGTGACTCATGAATACTGGGGACACTGCACGCATGCTTTCAGTGCACGTGTCTTCGCACTCAGGGAAAAGGTCTAGTTGAATATGAACCTAATAGAAAACTTTATAATATTTGATATAAAGAGAAATGTATTAACATTGAGAAAAAGTCTATTTGAATTAAAGAAATGTTTTTTGCATATCTTTTTAATCGAATACGAACCTAGTAGAACATCAATTTAATTCAAATAGACTTTTGTTTGATATGAATAAATTCCTATTCATCTCAAATAAATTTTTCTATTAGGTTCGTATTCAACTAGACCGTTTTTCTGGGTGCGGAATAGAAGTGTGTACATAGAGAAAAAGGATTAATAAAAAATCATGGGAAAACCCATGCATTTTTACAGTTATCCCAGTAACGGGCCTCCTCAAGATGGAAGATAAAAGTTTTTAATAGACGACAGCGTGTTTTTTACAATTCATAATAGTATAAACGTCAGTTTATACGGTAAAATTTACCAATTTCTCGTTAATATATGTCGGGTATATACGGGCTTGTACTGTTACGAATTGTAGAAAGTACATTACGTCTATTAAAAAATTTAATGCTTTACCTCGAGAAGTCCTGTTATTGCACAGAGAAGAAGAATTAATTGGATCTACTAATAATTGCTTGCGGGGTCCCAAGTAATTATTTATTTATAATACACTAAATAAATCTTTTTTCATTTCAATCAACTACTTCCTTCTTGCAATCACATACTATTTCACGTGATTGTAAGGAAGAGATATATCTAATTGATATATATTAATAGATTCCATTGCTATAAATAAATAATTACTTGTGCGGCCCCGCAAGTAATATTCAGTAGTTCCAACAAATTCCTTTTCACTGTGTGGGATTCACTGTAAACATTATTAATTCTTTCTTGGGTCCCCACCGTAGCTCGAGTTCAATATATGTTCAATTCGATCGATTCTTGAATTGACCAGATATAATAATCGAGGAAGGGGGATATGATTGAAAGGAGAAACGTATAGAAAAATTGCAAAGGAAAAAAATATAGCTCCCGTCGATAGCGGAAGTTTCAAATTGCATCCACGTGCGCAAAGGAGACTACGACATGGAAATAGTTGAAAATTACAGAGCAGCAAATGTCGTGTGACGCATCTCAGGCGTTTAACAGATCAATACGTAGTAGAAATATGTAGGTAAGGAAAGAGTTCGCCGTAATACGCGAGCCGTGCCACAGTGCCATTCTTATCGCGGATCAATATCTGTATATGTATTGAAATACTCCAGGAACGACATATTCGACGTAAAAGTTCCAGCCCGTATTCTTCACGCATTGACGTGCCATAATAAAACTAGCGCAATGTGTACCTATACGTATGAGGGTGAGAAACGAAACGATCCGTAGTTGCTTATCGGCGGTATCCGCAGCTCGAACGATCGTTCAAGGATTACGAAAAAGGAATGCGTTCGAGTTATTTCATTTTTCCCCTCCGCGGCGACTGAACCCAACTTATAAAGGACAATATTGGAAAATGCACTGGGAGTTTCTCCGAGGCTCCAACGTATACAATAATATGTATACAGGAAACATTCCGTATACATATAGGATATCGAAATACGCTCGATATATTGGCTCATGCAATATGGAAAAAAAATAAGTACCGGGGGGGGATCCGCAAGAATCTAAAGGACAGTTATTGACTTTTGGGACGGGGACGGAGAAAAAAAACGGCGGACCACGAAACGCGAGTCAATTTCGTTAGTCGCGCGGATTATAAATTGCATACGTCACACAATTGAATGACAACGTCGAATCTTTATTTAATTTGGCTACCGATACACTCGCGAAGAGATTCCCGATCGGAGAGGTGTGACTCGCATCGTGCGATGGAACGTTCGAGTTACTTTTTTCTTCTTGGTATGCTTTTTATTGGAAAATAGAAATGAGAAAAGTGATCGTGAGACACTTGCCTGCAGGGCACTGGAACGTAAGTACGGGAGCACCTTTGGCGCGACGTAAGGCTCAACTGGATTTGTAAGGCTGACAAGAAGTCAATATCTGTACGTGTAGGTACCTACGTCGGAGCAACCGCTGTGCGATGGATTAATTATACAATACATATCTGGTGTACACGAGCGAACGATTTTACCCCGTACCGCCATTTCTTTTTTCGACGTTTCGAAGATACGCAAATTAATTATGCCGCTTGACGGGAGAGCTTTCTGCGCTCGTCAGCTCTGACCGTGTGTCGTTTCTGCAAGCGACATGAAAATAATCGGCGTTTAAACATGGCATCTCCGAGGAACTGAAAGAGCGGCCATTGAAGCATTTGAGTACGTCAAGCGGGGACATTCAATTCAACCGCGTTTATCTCGATACCCGGGAATTTTCAGCCTAATTCGTATAGAGCTTTTTTGTAGTTCTTAGTGGCAGCTTTAAAAAAGCTCAATATGTGCCGAGGCCTACAGTGCACAGGTGACGGGATAATTGCAGTCGAAGTGGATATCTGTCGAGCTCCGTTACGCCGGACAAATCAGTCGATTATCATGTTCCAGGATTAGTTGAAAGAAAAAAATATTAATATCCTCCTTCTCTTCCAGAAACTCTTCTCTCACTTCATCGTCGATGCGAAGCATTGAAAAGAAAGGCACATCGAGCCGATTTCTAGACAGTACAAGTAAAAGTAGTTTTTTTCCGTTATGAAAAAAGAACAAATAATAATCTCGTTCACTATGAACTTTTGATCTGTATTAATATAGAAATTTGTTTAGCTCGAAACACGGAGAAAAGGGAACATCAAGGAATATTGGAAAGTCTAGTGACTTGCAATTTCACCCAGTGTTGCTGAGATTCGAGTCGATTTTCAGACATTTGCCCGGGAGTGTGTACCATAAGAATATATGTGCACTGAGAAAAAATTTGGTCAATTTAACCAAAATTTTAGAGACGCTGACAAAACATCTGGTGAATTATATACTCCATCTGTTTGGTTAAACTGACCACTTTTAGGCTAGAATAACTAAATATTTGGTTCAACTGATCAGTATTTTTGTTAAGATAACTAAACACGTTTAATCAAATGCATCTTGTCATTTTAACGAAATTATTTTTATCAGTGCGCGAAGTAATTATTTCCAGTTTCAGTTCCTCAGAAAGAAAATATATAATTCCTAGTAATTGCAATAGTAACTGTTTCCGGGCGAAATCGTAGTTTATGCTATTCGAATTGCAATTCTTGCAGTTCCTTTTTCTCCGCGAATGAAAGCTTCAACGAAGTACAATGTTATCAACTCGATCCAAAAGTTCGTACGTAAAAGGACAATCGCAATTGCAGCAGACGATGCTGCAGTTTGACGCTGATTATTCGCAAACTACGTTTCGCGGATCAACGACTTAGTTATTCCCGGCTAATTTGCCGGCTGTCGTTCCAGAGAACTTCCAACGTTATTTATACGATCCTCACTTCGTTGATCACACGTCCGATCGATTATGCAAACGCGAGGAGCTCTCTCGATTTTCCTTTCTTCGGAAACTTGGAAGATATTGCATTCGCGAGGAGTCGAAGAGCTCCTGCTCGAGTGTTAATTTGAATGAAGCGTCGTGACGCGTCGTATGTGGCGCGACTGAGGTCAATTGAATAGGTACAGGCGTATATAGTGTAGCAAAAACTTTATTCGGTGTATCTAGATACAATAGGAAGTAACAATAATAGTAAGCAATCTCATCGTTCCTTTCGATTCCACACACACGAATGTACAAGTGTCGAATGGTACATGAATGTGATATTGTGCGGCGTTTTTCATTGTTGCAAACTTTGCCCTCGCACTGCCACGCTAGGCCATTTACTTCTTCTTCATGGATTCGACGAGCTGCTTGAATGCGATGCATCCATTACCGTTCGCCTCTTGATACTTCGGCACTTCCTTCTTCAATTTGTTGAACCAGCGAGTTACGTTGGGATATTTGTTCAGTGGGAAGTTCATTACCTGAAACAATGTGCTTCGTGAAATAATCGAATCTATTTATCGTTAAAAAGTCCTTTTGGTGTGCGTTATGTGGCATTATTCTAAACGAAAACGTAAGCTCTGTAACGTAACTTTAAGGAATGTAGCCCTTTGCAGTTTTGTACAGAATAGCGCAATTATTTTGCGTACTTTATTTGTTAGTGTCCTTTGGACACTACTAATTTCTGTCCGTCCGTCCGTCCGTTATTAAAATGTATAATATACTTAAATGGATATATCTCTTAAATTAATGAACGGATCTCAACATTTAATTTTTGTTTCGTAGAGCTCCATAGAGAGAATGTGCGTTTCAATTTTCATTGAAGTTGGTTCATCCGTTCTAAAGTTATCACAGACTGAAAAATCTCCCAAACTCGCAGTTTTTAGCGAATAACTCGAGCGAATGGTTCATACGATTTCGATGAAATTTTGACGAAAAATCAGCGGTACCTACTTAGTCAAAAGTGTATCAACAATTTGGTCTTTCGTGCAGTTGTTTTGAAGAATTTGCTCAAAAACGTCGAAATTTTCATACAAATTTTGTATCCCCCTTTTTTTCGCACGCTTTTATCGATCTTTACCAAATTTTGTAGTAATATAGTATTGCTCGGTATTGCGATTGAATCCTATCGGTAACAAAAAAGTGAAATGAATATAATGAGTTTTACTATATTAAATACTTTATAGATTGATCACTTAAAAATTGTAAATAATCAATCTCTTTCAGCTTTACTATATACCAGTATTTTTAACCCTTAACCGGTAACATGAAAATTTAGAACACAGCTGGTAGTGGACGTTGTGGTCTGACAGACCAAACGTAACTGGTTAAGGGTTAACTCAAAAATATTCAAGTACAATTTCTTATAATTCGAGCTCCATTTTTCTCCGTGAATAGTACACTTTACAATAACTATGAGAGACGATCTTCGTCGTGGAAAATTAAAGCTAGGAATCCACTACACTCGACTCGACTCGACTCGACTCGACTCGACTCGACACGACTCGACGCGACTCGACACGACGCGTTTCTGATCGCATGATTTTCCATGCATTTAAATGGCGTAGAAATCCAAGAGGCTCGACACGACTCGACTCGACACACTTTTCTGGCTGGCCACAAATTTGTCGCGTCGAGTCGAGTCGAGCCTAGTGGACACGGTTTGCGTGCACATCGAGATATGGACCGATGAGCGAACAGTTGATTTGCGGCAGTCTTGCTTGGAAATTCGAGAAGAGCAGTTCGAAGATTTTACATTAATTTCGCAGAGGAATGGAGGAGGATCTCATTAATAAAGTTAGAGCATATGAGATGCTGTGAAATATACATAATTTGAAATATAGAGACCAAAATATATATACGCAACGAAGCTTGAGAAGAAATCTCAAAAGCCTTGAATAGACCAAGTAAACATAAATAGGTATATAGTAAATTTCAATCTGTATAGATGTTACAGAGAAGCAATAATTGGAAAAATTATAGAGCCATACACGATGTATCCTTGTACGTTAAAATTTAAAAGGACGAAGCACTACCGTCGAGTACCGTCGAGTCGTGTCGCGTCGATTCCAGTGGACACACCACGCAAATTTTTGTCACCGTGTCGTGTCGAGTCGTGTCGTGTCGAGTCGAGTCGAGTCGAGTGTAGTGGATTCCTAGCTTAACTTTAATGTGTCGGGACTGAAAGGAATGGAATAATTTGATGCAATACGTTATTAGGTCAAAGTAACGAATTTAGAACATCGTATGGAATAATTAATATCTCGGCGTCTGGCGTTATTGACGCAGACGATTTAAGAATAAATTACAAAATCGATACAGCGTATATTTCTAGCGATCTAAAATCGCATACACCTGCCGAAAAAGGGAGACTTGATGTCTATCTATTGAAGGGAAAATCAATAGACCTCGAGGATAGCGTGTTTGGTTCGACTAATAATGTGTCACTTGTAGCCATTACTTTCATTTTTTGTTCCCCTCCGTTCTGTTCTATTATTCGAGCATTTACCTCGAAGGTCGAGACCGTAGCCAATAACGAAAGGTCAGCGATCGTCAGTTTCTTGCCAGCCACGTACTCCTGACCATCCAAAAATTTGTCGAAGAACTCGAAGGCTTGCTCGATTTTTTCCATCTTTTCTGGATCTGCGGGTGCTCCTCCGAAGATGGTGGGATACTAAAATACACATAATATATATACATACGACTGTTTAGACATGACATATCGATGCGCGTAAAGGCGAGCAGAAACGCTGCGTAAACGATAACGCGCACGATGGGGCGTCAATATTTTCTACCTCAACTGCGATTATTCCCTTCCCTATAAATTTTCGGTGATTATTGAGAATCGATATTAATGCCTCGCTGTCTGACGACAGAAAAGGCCACTATTTTTAGCACGGTGATTTCGTTTGTAAGCAAAGAGCTGTCAAGCTTACACGATCACCGGTCGCTTTTCTCATATTTTTTTTTCGATTTTTATTAAATGGTTTGCCGCGAGGACACTACTTTCTTCTATAATATTCCTATGAGAAGGAGTTGTTTCTGCCCAACGATAGATATCCTCAATTTTTTATAACATTTTTATATTTTGTAATGCGGGAACCTGTATTTTCTTATATGACTAGGTGTTATGCAACGCCATATTAAATAAGCCACGCCTCCATGTCGATCTCCAATGTTGACGATGAAATACTTTCTTTTTAATTATAATTCTTCAGAAAAAAATTATATCATAAACTGGTTAAAATTGTACTGGTAGGTATACGAAAATAAATGCCGGCTAACGTGGATGGCTTTGTATAAGGAAAAAAGGTGTTGACACAAAATTCCGTTGATACGTAAGATTCCGAAGATAAGAGAAGCGAGAAAGCGATGCAACGTTTTCTTCGGAACTTCATCCCGATAATCCGCTCCCAATAAAACTGAGACTTGAGAAGTTACGGAACGCGTAATGCTCGTCGTTATAGCGGCAATAATTCTTCGCAACGGATCACGTTTTATTCAGGGACAGAGGGAGTGTCGAGAGAACGCTGTGATCTATATCGATAAAAGAATTATCGTGCCGCTGGGAATACACAAATCCAATCCAATCACTTTTTACATCAACACGTTCTCTCTCTTCTGCTATGGAAAATATTAATTACAAGGGCCACCAACTGCAACCGGTTTATTGGAAAAATCCGCGTACTTCTTTTTACAAACTCCCATTCAACTTTTCTTCCGCTCTAGAAAGTGTGAATTATGGAGGACAAGGACTGCACCTTACTTATTAGAATTCCATGCGACATGTTTTTGCAGTAAAATATTAATTACATAGAACGACGACGGCAATTCGTTTGATATAAATTCACGCGATTAATTTCTTCGAAATCGTATATAATTAATTTATCTCCTCCTTCCTAAAAGGAAGTATTTGAAACTCTATATAATACGAACGCGCTCGTTGGAGTGCCATTCAATTTTCCCTGATAACGCAGAATGTCAATTTACTAAGGGAAGATCCCATTTAGTTCCGTTATTTATCATTTAACAAAAAAAATCTTCCGAATAAAAGTTGTTTAATACCGAGGAGGATGTATAATACATGCAAGAGGGTTTTGATAACATGCGTCGTTTACGAGATATGAAGGTCATCTTTTTTTAAAAATGGAATTCGATATTTTCATTCTAATAAAAATTATAGAGCTCTTTAAGATTAACAAAAAAGGTATGAAATGAAATACCCATCCGTTGAACCGTTCATGAGATATTTCCGTTCAAAACACAAAAGTAAGTTGCGCTGCGCGCGACTTGTATAAATTCCCCGGACTTAACTGACTCTTACTTATTCTTGTACTTTGAGCGGCAATATCTCATATCGAGATACCTTACTTTGAAAACCTCGTAAGTGCAATTTTTGACGAAAATTTCATTTATAGCTTACTGTGTGTTCAGATTTTAAACCTTAACGCAGTAAGCTATAAATGGCATTTTTGTCAAAAATTGCACTTACGAGGTTTTCAAAGTAAGGTATCGATATATGGTTCAACAAATGAGTCTTTTACCTTATACCTTTATTGTTCATCTCGACGATCTCTAAAACTTTTATAAGGACAAAAATGTCGAATTCCATTGAAAAACTAAAAATTATTTCCATATCTCGTAGATAATGCGCGTTTTCAAAAACCACATACCTAAATGTATTATACGTCCCTCGACACCAAATAACTTTTATTCGAAATATTTTATCGTTAAATAACAGATAACAGTAATAAATAGATCTTCCTTTGGTAAATTGGTACTCTACATAATTATTATGTATGTCGCGCGTGCGGCATTCGCAGTAATGGATCAAGAGACTCGACAAAGTCTCGTGCCAAGGACTAATAAAAGAGAATTTTTTGCCTGATATGATGTCTCTGCTCAAACCATTTGGCAGGATGATTAGCTGTTCAAGTTAACGATACAAATACGTTAGGAGAGCGTTCGTGCACACGCCGATCTTTCGTGGAGCTCGAGGTCATACACGTTCGATTTGATAATACTTACATAATAGTTGGCGAAACTCTGGTAAAGGGTACCCAAGTCGAAGTACAGTCTCTGGTTAACGAGAGCTCTGGCCTTTGGGTCCTTTGGGTACAGTGAGTCATTCTTGCCGTACTGGTCTACCAGGTATCCCATAATGGCTCGGCTAAAAAGAAAGATGTAAAAATAGTCGTATGCGTTGTTCAACTTTCGAGCCAATATTGGAGGGGTTGAATCGTTAAACATTTCAGCCATCGGGGTTTCTCTTTTTATTCGTATATTTTCTCAAAGGGGTGAATTTTGGTCCCGAATCGTTAAAATTACGAAAGAAAATTCGAAAGGAAAAAACATTTCAAATATTACGATACATTATTGTACACCGAGAAAAAATGTAGGTCGAGTCAAATAAATGTGCTTTCGAATAATCCTAATAGCACTTAAATTCGAACGAATATCAAAATTAGATCTAAATATAATATTCCATTCAATCAATAATAATTATATATATACATATATCTAACCGTTGGATATTTATTCGAAAGGAACAAACGGTTGCTCTTAGGACGATATTTTTTTCTCAGTATGCTATAAATAAATACTATTCGAGAAGCATTCAGGAGATTTATACATCATAAAAAAAGCTATCGAGATAGAAGATGAAAGAGCCGTTGCATCACTGATAAAAAGGGTTTGGAGCGTTTCATAGCAACGCCGACGAGATAAACCTTATCTAGAATATGAAGCAACCGATCCTGTACGAGGCAGACCGCTCGACCCGAAGCGACGGACCTTAAGAGACGGACCGCCCGACCAAGAGTCGCCGCAAGGCTGAATTGCTCACGTAATTGAACTGCGGTCTCGACCCAGTTGTTTCTACGTACCTCTCCCACAGGTAGAAACCATTATCGTTCATGGTGGGTACGGTATGCTGGGGATTCATCTGCGAATTATAACATGGAACGTTAATATAACCGAGGTTCCGCGCGAGGCATAAAGCTGCGGGCGACGCGGACTTGCATACGCGACATCGTACTCGCCTTTGAAATACCTACGCACGAGTACGCAGAAACAGAGAGAGCTTTGATTCGGCCAATTCGCCGAACCGATATTATGTAAATGCAATCACGAAATACAATTCCTCGCCTCGTGCGTCCGAACGGTACAGTTAGAGGGCCACTTTGATCGCAATCGAAGCTATTAGTGCATGAAGGTGTTAAGTCATTTTTTAAGTTAACACCTTCTTGCTCCAAATACGCTCGACGGAACTTGATTTAACGTGTTCTGAACTTCAGTTTTTAAGGTCCCTGGTGACATATCTATGAACCAGAGTCTGTACTAATGCAAAGAAAACGAGTTAACACCTTCATACATACACACCCCCCCCCCCCGACTCGGATTCTGTCGCTGGTGACTTTTTTAAAGTGTTATTTTTAAACGTACTAACCAATGATTAATCAATCCTCATGCTTTCATTAACGAGAGTAGACATCACCGTAGCTAATGAGGGCATGATAATTAATTATTCATTGGTTAGTACGTTTAAAAATAACATTTTAAAAAAGTCACCAGCGACAGAATCCGAGTCGGGGGATGTACGATTTTCGGCATTTTAGTAAAAAATGAGTTAACACCTTCATGCACTAATAGCTTCAATTATCTCGTTAATAGTGATTTTTTGATCGAGTTGAAAATACTTTTTTGTAGATCATGTTCTGATCTATAAAAAAGTCCTATACCGATATGAATGAAAAATTAACGGATTACGAGATAATCGTAGTTAAAATGGGCGTCGTAGATTCCGCGCACACGGACAAAAATTTATGATAAATTTCGGGACAAGATCAATATCTTGTTATGATAATTACAATTTTAGTAAAAATTATAGTATAACTTGTAGAGTTGCAAGCGTTTGCTGTAATTTTTACTAAAATTCTAGTTATCGTAACAATACACCGGCCTCGTCCCGCATTTTACTACAAACTTTGTAAATGTTACAATTAATTTTTTTCCGTACAGAAAACATTGCTATATTTTTTCATTTTTCGTTATCACGTCAAATGATAAAGTGCTGACAAACCAATTTAATATATTTTTGAAATACCTACGCGCGAGTATGTAGAAACAGAGAGCCTTGCTTCGGTCAACTCGTCGAACCGATAACGAAATGCAATTCCGCGTCTCGTGCGTCCGAACCGTGGAATTAGAGGGCCACTTTGATCGCGGTTATCTCGTTAATAGTGAATTTTTGATCGAGTTGGTATAACACTTTTTTATAGATGATATTTCGATCTATAAAAAAGTCCTATACCAATGTCTATGAAAAGTTGACGAATTACGAGGTAATCGTAGTTAAAGTGGATGTCGTAGATTACGCGCAGAGGACATTGCTATATTTTTGCATTTTCCGTTATCACACTAGATAATAAAGTACTAACAAACCAATTATCGTAATCCAACTTGAACTTAACACATACACATATCGTTATCGATCGAGATTGAAGCACAGCGAAGTAATTTCGCCACTCTCTTCGCGCATTTCACAAAGCGGTACTGAATCACACCGATCATCTCCTATCAGTCGTACCTTGATGAATTCCGGCTTCAGGTGTTCCCCGGCCATCAGGTTCGTTTGCTTCAGGTTCAGCTCCAGACCGAGAGCCGCCGCGGCGAGTGTGACCGCGCGACACGGCGAGCTTCCGGGAACGTAATACAGGTCGATCGTCATTTTTCTTCAAATTCCTTTTTACCTGAGAGAATTTTGAAAAGCGTTAGCTCGCGCTGCCACAAATAATTGGAGTACACCTGTGTATGCACGATATCTCGCGTCGCGAATCCCGTCGACGTATCCGACCCGTCGAGACGAACGCGACGCGGCGGAAACGAGCGCGATAAATTGACGCTTCCGAGCCTCCGTCAGCGGCAGATGTTCTCCTCGTCGAGGAAATCACCGAATAAGATACATACTCGAAGACAACTCGCGCGAAATCGAACGATTAAACGCCGAATGGCGGGTGAGGTAAGAAGCACCAGTGGCCGGACACGTCCCAAATTTCGAATATATTTATGTATAACATCAGGGCTGAAAGTTGATCACTTTTTGGGGACTTGGACACTTTTTTTTCAATGAGTCACTTTTTCTTCATTTTTTTTTTTTTCATCAAAAGTCATTTTTACACCCTAATTTTGATATTATGACTTTTTATTTGGGATTTTAAAAGTTAGGTACATAATAGCAATAGTTCTATATAGACGTCGAAAGTTTTTTTTTTCGGCAAGCTGCATAAAAATTGGTTAAATTTGGCGTGTGCGTTATTGTTGCAATGCTATAATACTATGTACACACATATGTACATCTGAATGACAGTCCTCAGCAGGTGCTGGTTGATGTTGATGTATATGTATGTGTGCGACCAAATGCTTCGTGTAGCCTGTCAAAAATGTAACTTTCGTTCCATATAAAAGCCATCGGATGGCATAACAATTAGTTATTAAAGTACCGAGATAAAGGTAAATGTAATGTTTAATACTTCTTTTAAATAGAATTTTGAAATTAAGCATGAATTATATGATACTCATTTATTCCTTGAGAATTAATTACTTACATTTTTAAATGAAAAACTAATTTCCTCATAAATCGAAAATAAATGTTATTTTGATCACTTTTTTGTACCCGTGGAATTACTATTTCTCCTATTTTAGAGGACGTAGACCACTTTCAGCCCCGTAACATAAATGTGGTAAAAAGAATCAATTACTGAGAAAGAATCTTCAATAAATTAGAAACGCCCATGACAAATCCCATTTAGTAAGAACACTCGATCAAATCTGCCACATATATTTTTATGGCTGTCCGGATACCGAACCACCGGTACGCGTACTTTACTTGCCTACGGACCGAGTGAAAGAAAGACAACGCTGGACTGCGAGAGAGGAGATCGGTACTATTTAGGTATATGCCTGTTAGTCCAAGAGAAACTGGCAGACTGACTGGCTATTTTCAGAGCCACGGGAGTATAGGCGTCCGTCAGACGAGCGTGGCCGTGGAACGTGAACGCGGATGGAGGAAGGAGCAAGGCGGCCTCGAATGATTCAGGGGGCCCAATCCCCCCTCGCGCGCCGAGGTCTGAACCGGTTGACTATCGCTCTCGTTCGCGGAGCTACACGCTTTTGATGAAGAGTTTCTCCTCCGCTCGTAAATCGATCGTACCTTATATGCAATGGCATATGGATGCGGTATCTTTTAAGAGAGTGACCGAAGTCACGTGTCTTACAGGAGCGATGACCAGTAGCAAACTTTCACTTCAAGCGTGTTTATCCGGTTATCGGTGAACTTTTCGCTGGTATTGGTATTAGATTTTTTTGTAGATCGAAGTGTTATCTTGAAAAAGTGTCGTATCAATTTCGGCAAGAAGTTGACGGGTAACGAGATAATCTTGATAAAGTAAATGACTAATTTCGATTTTGACGTCGACGCACTAAAGTCGCTGTAACTCACAATTGGAACGTTTAAGAGAGAAATGTTTGGAATGAAAGTTGTAGAGTTACCTTCCGGTAACAACTTTTATTTGAGACATTTTTTATTTCGACCAGCCAATCGCGAAGTACGATGTATTTGTTAAGTTCGTGTGTTGTAATTACAGTCAATCGCCTCATTTTTCAACGCAGTAGGGGTACCCCACCACGTGGCCTCAAGTCCCTCCTTTCGGCCCGATCCGCGTAAGCGCACGCGTGCCTCGATTGCATGCTCGTGACAAGGCAGTGGCGTGCGCATGGGAGTAACCGCGGAGTTGAATAACGAGGCGCTTGAAACTTGAGAAGTGAGGCGATCTCCCGTACAACAGACCGAATGCAATCCACAGACTACATTCTTATTTTCGAACATGCATAGGGAAGCGCAGTTACTCTGCGGAGGAATCTCATCGCCAACGCCTGTAAATCCGCTGTCCATACGAAAAAAATCCGTGTGTTTTATCTTGTCCGCTGTAACGCCGAGAGGACAAGGACGACCGAAGCGCGACGTACTGTGACGGCCGAAAGTTTCCGCGCCTCGCAGGCTCGGTGCCGCGGCGCTTTGATCGTTAATTCGTCGAAAGAAACGGAAATCGATTCTACCGCTCGCTCGTTGCGACCGGACGAAACGTGGCGTGGACGTTAAAACTTTAACGCGGCTATATTGATCTTCACGTATACCTCGCCCTCGGGATGGGGCGCGCGCTCGCGGCTACAGGAAATTGCGCGATTCGCGCTGGAGCGCGACGAAAGCCGACGATAAGTGTACGGGCTTCGTGTACCCCGGAAAAAAGGATGGCGCGAGGACGAGTAGGCGAGAAAATATCGAAACACTTCGCGCCGATGTTCCTGCACTAATCAAAAATGCAGTTCAATCAAACAAATCGTACATCTAGTTCAATACCGCCATGACTGCAAAATTTTAATTTCAACACAAAACTTATATTTTTTATATAAGTATACCGTTATGTATCGGCAACGTGTTCAAAATTCTATCGAAATTTCAAATAGGTACCTCTAAGAGTTAATTAATTATGCGACGAATTACACAACAGCATTGTTTTATTTCCCTCTTACTCAAAATTACATAGTTTACACTTGTGGCGGTATTGAACTGGATGTACAAAATGTTGCCATTGCTTCCATGTATAATGGAAGGAATGGGAAACAGGAATAAGAAGCAGCGCTTTACATATATACGTTACACATACGCTAAAAGCATACGTGTGTGTAGCGTGTGTGAAGCGTTGTTCCTTATTCCTTAATAATACAAGACCTCATTCATTCTGACCCAGAGACAATCTTATATAATTTCGAGGGTTTTCAGCGCGCTGAATTCAATTCTGTTGATAAAATTACTCCATTACGTCAGGTTTTCGATATGTCGTACCATAATACGGGACTACTTGGACATATTTTGAACAGATTTTCATATAAAAGACTTAGTACAATACATTCATTTAAATGCTTAAAAATAATTGCAATATACCAAGGGAATCTTTATTCACTACGGAAGATTGGATATTTATTCTTAAAGAAATGCTTTTGTTAAGTTAGAAGAGAGGAACAAACGTTGGGTGTCCGAGTTACCCCGTTCCCATGGGGTTATTTGGACATCTCTCAATATTGTGTTTATCCCTTTGAAAACAAGAATATTACACTGAGAGAAATAATTGCTAGTGTCAACAAAGTATTCTTAAAGCAGGAACACATGATCTTACAAATTTGTAAGGATATAAAATCTCAGTCGAAGGATATATGTATATTTTTGATGCAAGAATATCTTCGTTGGGACAAGAAATTTGTTCTGCGCGAAAAAAATAATTACTCGAGCCTATCAAATATTTTTTTTTGTACGAGGAAAATCATCTTCCTGATCCTTTAATTACCTATATTATGTTTTTGATTGAAGGAAACATTTTTTTGGCACCAGCAATTGAAGGGGTTAAAAGCAAACGGGTACAAGTGCATTTTTATGAGAAAATGAGATAAGTACAGATTCTAAATAATACATTTTTATACTATAACTTAAATTTCTTTAAAAACTTGCTCTGCATGGGTACAAGACTGACATCAAATTGATGTTCTGTTTGCAGTTAAAAATCACTGAAAACTTAATAACTTTGAATGCAGATTTTGAACATTTTCAGTTTATGCACTTATATCCCTTTGCCTCTGACTCCTTCAATTGTTTCTCTCAATGCAGTTGATTCGAATTGTATTTTTATTGAATCGATCATCGCTTCATCGATTCAATAAAAATATCATTAGAGTCAACAAAAGAAGAGTCAGTTGGTATCATTCGATTGATTTAACTGCATTTATTTATCAGTGAAGAGAATCGATTGATGATTCCCTACGGCACGTTTTACAAGAATTTTTTTTTTTTTCAAAAATCTTCCGCAAAGAGTTTCCGTCGATTGCGATGCGCGTAGTGCGATGAACATTAGTTGGGAAATGCTAAATGAGCGAAATAAAAGGTGCGGTTAGCCGAGAAAGATCGGTTCTAGCAGTGGTACATGAATTTGCACTTTTAGCGAACAAACAACGCCTTAGAAATATAACTAAGGCTTAACAGTTACGATAAGATAAGCGTGTAGACCAAAAAATAGTGCCCCCTATCAAGAAGCCAGCTATTAATAATCTTCTGGTAAACGAGTCTCTATAGCGTTGCCCGATGACTTGCAAAAGGAATGTGGAAATTCGTCTTTCTCGCTAATTTTGTTACTGCAGATTTAAATAATTTGGAAAAAACAACTATTTACTTCGTATTTATTCACTTTTCATTTTAGGTCTTATTTAAAGTGGAAAACGACATTTAAAAATACTGCTTCATCATGGTGTAAGACTATCTCTCTCGCACTTACTGCTTGGCATAAATGCATCTCTCTTGCGCTTCGATAACGTCATAATGTTGTAGAGAGAAACGCGCTTATAACTCAGCGAATAATAGTTTTTTCGGATATTTTCTTTTTCATGTGATACTGAACATGTGTATACAGACTACAAATTGAATAAAAAAAATATTAATAGTTTTTTATGAAAAGACCGAACTGTACAATTCACGAGAAAAAGTGCGCGATAAAATCTATTAATATGAAAATAAAAATCAAGACGTAGGTTTTTTTTAATCAACCCACTGAGGGCTATCTCCTTATATGATAATCCTCTTAAATAGTAGTAAATCCGTAGAGACAGGGGCCTACTCCGGGTTACTACACGCCCAGGGGGCCCCTAGAGGGTTAAAAATGACAAAAACAACGTGAAATTTCACATCGACTAGAAACTATTTCTTTCCGTATAACGTAATCATGAAAATCTACGACAAATCTAATCGCGCAAGCTACGCGGGTCATTTGAAAGGTTTTCGGCATTTTTAGGAAAAACATATGTACCTACCTATTTCAAAGTAAAAAAAATTATTTTTCAACATAGTGTTTCCTCGTAACTCGATACTAGATGTAGATGTAGATTAGATATCCATCGTTTCTCCAAACCCTTCAGTCGTTAGAAAAAATTCTTTTTATCCACCTGAAAAATACCGGTCTACAGCGTTTTACACCTTGGCATTTGTCCCAAATTTTTTCCCCCAAGAAATTTTTGATCCCGGTTTCATCGACAGTTATCAAACTTCGCAAAAATTCAGTTGGATTTTTTTGTATACAGCTCAAGACATTCGCGCGACATGTCAAGCCGTACGCGCTTTTGGTCAATTGTCAACAAACGCGGCACTCAGCGCACGGATAATTTTCTCATACCCAAATCCTCGTGCATAATCTCGTGCATCCGTTCATCTGATATCTTACAAGCCTCATGCACTAAGTCCACAATTTCGTCAGTTGAAACAGTGTTTGGGCGCTCAGAACATTCATCATCAAAAATACTCATACGGCCACGTTTGCAGTCAGCCACCTAATGTTTGACGGTTGTGTACGAAGGGGACACTTAATCGTATGTATACTGAGTCTAACTCGTTTTTTATTTCCCGAGTTCTTTTTCCTTTCAAATACAGGAACTCGATCGCTGCGCGATACTCAATTTTCTCCATTGTCGACAGAAAACATCTGTCAACTTTATTAAAGTGCCATGAGCAAAGAAGTACTGACCGGAATGACAGACATTTTTATGGGATACTTGTATCAATGTCATCTATCAGACGATAGCAAGAATTAAATTCCATCATGACTGCTTGTCAATAAGGCCGGAAATATTTCAAATGACCCACGTACTCTGATCTAGATGCAACAAGTGATCCCCCCTCGGCGTGAAATAATACTCGCACACCCGCGTGCGCGATACGCACTGCAGTTACGCTACTTTATTTCCGCTCGAATTGCGCGGCATAACGCCCCGCATTGTGTGGGTCAGTTAAACCGTCGGCTCGAATTGTACAAACACCGCAGCACAGCATAGCACACATCCCTACACGCGTTTCCATACAGGTCAGAACACGCGAGGTAACAAGAGCACTTGAGACAGGCAGCGATGACCTTGAAGCGCTACAATTCAGCTTTCGCTTTCGGTTTATTGACGCTCCAGCGTAATCGCGCCTGTATACCTACATCGCCAAAGAGAATTCCGCGTCCCACACGCTCGCTAAGCGCCGCGCGGGAACCCTCCTCTGTGCACGCGCGGTAAACCTCCTTTCTCGCCGGAAGTTGCGAAGGTCCATTCGGGAGGCATTCGCTTTCGAGGGAAAACCGAGCGCGGACCGCCACCGCGAATGACGACTGTAATCACCGGCTAACGACGCGCGGCGGAAAATACCGCGAGTTTTCCTCGCGGGAAATATACGGGTAGATGACGCGGAGCGTGCGGTACGTACCTGCGGAATTGTCCTGCGAGTAGAGGTCCTGGGCGGCGAAGCGTCGACTGCTATTATTCGTGCGGGGTCTCCGGTCGCGCGAGGTCTCTTCTGTATAGACCACGTATGGCGGGCTAATCTATATAGCTTCCCACCGCATGATATACGTCGGTAAAGCCTTGTGTGCATGCGTGCGCGCGAGTATACGTGTGTGCGTACACACCCACACGAGAAGCGTCGCTCTGTGCTAGATACATACTGGACGAAGAGGTGGTTCTCATTCGCCACGTGAAAGAGCAAAAGTTCCTGCCGTGTGTCACGTATCGACCGTTATCGCGGGGCAGCGGCCGAACGCTCGGAGTCGGGGTTGCTCCGTTCACTCCTTCGCGGGAAACGGATAGGCCTGGGGTTTGAGGGGGAGGATGACTTTTGATTTCGAGGGTTGGTTGAGAATGTCGATGTCGAGATATTGACTGGGTCATCCGGTATACACCAATTTATCGACATATCGACGTCGAGGCTATATATGTATTGTACCATCGAACCGTTTATTTACGGAAAGAGTTGAGCCGTTATATATTGTCGACATTTTGATTTTTTCCGAGGAATTTGCCCTGCCGATGTGCGGAGTAAACACATACTCTCTGAGCACGGATTCCGAAGAGATTTCTTTTTCTGATTTTATTCTGATTTTATTGTCCGTCCGCGATCCATTACGATCCATCCACGATTTTCCAAAGGGATCGTCAATTCGTCTCGTCAATTTTTATATAGGGAATAACAATCGACGCCAAATAATCACGAGTACGGTAATTTCCGCAAGAATTTATTCAAATGCGATTCCATTTATTCAGAACATTTTCATTCCGTTTCTTTCGTCCGCTCGCGAATTAGTCCCCATATTATTACGGTCCATCCACGATTTTCCAAACGGATCCTCAGCTCGTCCCGCTAATTTATTACGTAGACAATAACAATCGACGCAAAATAGTCATGAGCGCAGTAATTTTCGTAAGAATTTATTCAAATACAAAATAACGTTCGATTTCCAGAACACGGAATGCAATAAATACGTATATGTGTGCGGGATCCCGAGTGCCAGCTACAACTGTACTTCAGCAAACGTGTGCGTACAGAGCGTGTACACGCGAAGTGAATGTCACTGCGTTATTCCAACGGTCACCGCGGATGGCGCTTCAGGCAGAATACACACATGTGCTACCACACGCGCTCGCCGAAGCACGCGACTACGCGGAGAGCGTACGGTCCTTGCGCGAGCGAAGGACGAGGAGCGACCGGTGATCGCTGCGATTACTTTTTGGCGAGTTTCGCGATGTGTTCCTTGCACGCCTTGACACCCTCGACGATGTTATTGTACGGCACCTCAGTCTTCATCTTGGCGAGCCACCGATCGATGTTCTTAAACTGGCTGACGTCGTGGTTTGCAAGCTAAAACGATTCCACGAAGTTCGCGTTAACGTTCTGACGACGGGTGCCCGCAAGAGTGGGCACCATTTTGTTATTGACATTCCGAGCCGTTCGAGAGGCCCGGAATGCAATCGGCTATCCGCCCTCTGTCCCTTACCGCGAAGTAGGACACAGTCGTGGCGAGAGAGATGTCGGCGATTGTCAGGTGCTTCCCCGCCACGTAGTCCTCGCCTTCGAGGAACTGGTCGAGGAGTGTCAACGTCTTGTTGAGCTTCTCCAGCTTTTCCGAATCTAAGGTTCCTTTTCCATAAAACACGGGGCTCTGATGGACGGGGGTTCGAGAGAGAACGAAAGAAAACTATATTTTCATTCTGACTTTTTTCGACGGGCGATAAGGGAAAGGGTTGAGGAGGGTCGATGACTGGGGGGAGGCGCGAGGACTGGGGTGGCGTTCGTCGCGACGCGTCGCGGTTTACCGATTTTTCCAGTCGAGTCCAATGAGATTGTACGGGGAAGGAAATTTTTGATAAAATTAAAGGTTACTTACATAATAGTCAATGAAGCTCTGATTCAAAGTACCCAAGTCAAAGTACAACCTTTGGTTGACTACCGCGCGTGCTTTGGCTTCTTTTGGGTAGAGACTGTCATCTTTGCCATACATGTCTACCAAATATCCGATAATAGCTCGGCTGGAATAAAAATACAAAGGTATTCGGTATTTCGGCAGTCAAAGTCCATCTGCCTAATATCTTCGGTATATTTGAAAATACATGCTATAGTTCATCTCGCTCGTAGAGCAGTCGCCAAGTGTATAATTGGTTTAATTTAGAAATAAACAAGAAAGAGTGGAAGTGGTATTTAATGAAGTCCAGTAATATATCGCAGCGTCAGTTGAATTAGAATTGAAGGATTTGCAGTATAATAAATGTACTAATAAAGTACCAGTGCGCACTGAGCACGAGTTTTGCTGCTGCGTCTCTCACTAAACGGCGCAACGTGATTTGCATTCGGCGCTGCTTCAAGCTACTCGCTTAATTATTCTTTCGTTGCGTCCAGAAAGGAAACTAATTGATTAAATCAAGCACGCACTGCACCGGTATAACCGGGGAATAAATGCTTGAAATTTTGCATGTATTCTAATTTCGAAATGAATGGCACTTGTGCTTTGAATTCAAGTTTTTCATGTAAAATATGTAGCCAGGCATATTTCTAAAGAAGAGTTACGTATGATTTTCCAAAATAATTGAATATCTCGTTTTTAGCCTATGCACTGAGAAAAAGGATCGTTTGGTTTAAAAACTACAATTTTTCAGCGGCCAACTGAATATATAGTTATCGCAACAAATACCTGGTTAAAGCAAATACAAATTAGTTTAAGTAACTAAATGCTTAGCTGCGTCAACTAAATATTTGTTGAAATAACTATACATGTAATTGCTCACCCTTAACCTCAAAATTTAGATGAATCAAACGGTCTTTTTTTCTGAGTTTAATTAACGCTATACCTCCACCGATCGATTGATAAAAACTTTTGTTGAAACAAACCAATGCAGATTAATTTAATAAAGTAGTGAAGCTGAATCGACTACCATCTACTTAAAAAATGAAAATTTATCGAATAAAACGAAAAAATGTAGTTATTACAACTATATACGCTTAAACCAAACACACAATGGTTAATTTGACAAAATGTAACCTTCACCAAAACATTTTGATTGGAACTAAATTTTTTTATTAGTATAGTTAAATTAATGTCTCAGCCTTAAAGACTACCGATCGTGTTGCTCCTTTCAATAAGAAATCTGTACGGAAATCCGAATAAAAGTTGTAATTAAATTATGGGAGGATTCCATAAATATTCCAATCTAGGGCAGTTTAAGATACGTGCGTTTTAGTCTTGTACATGTGTCACATATCACATAGGTCACTAGTCGGTTTTCATCTAATTTCAAACTGTCCATCTTCTTATCATTCTAATTGAATAGATAAATTACACGATACCTTGAAATATATCGTATACTATACGTAATTTTTGTCAAGTGGATATTCACTTATTTCAACTTCAATTTGGTTGCCTCAACTCCATTTATTTTACACTCTTACACTCTTATGGCGTTGAAACAATTGCACCGTGAGGTTTGCCGTATAAAATTTCATCGATGGTTGAATGAAGCAAATTTTTTTTCATTATATCTATGTATTTTTGTATATATATTTTTTAAACAATAGCGGCAAGAGAATTAAATTCTCCAATCGAACTCTATCGCAAAAACCTGTTGGGGATTCCTTACGCGAGTAAGATAACGCGCCACTTAAAACGCGTTATAACTTCATCTTTTGTGTCCTGGGCAGAGCTTTTGTTCGATAGCGACTACCCGCAAGAGTGACTGCGATGTTATTTTTCTCTCTTTTAAACTTTCGCGAAATTGCGCTAATCCTTTGTCTCTCCGCAATATGTGACCATATCGGGACAAAGACTTTTTGATAGCGTACTTTAAGTGCTCCCTGGAGAAATATGTGTGAAAGGATGTGTCGCGTACACAACATAAATGTGTATCTGGAGATGAGTGTGTGTGATGAGAGGAAAGAAATTGCACTACGTGATTCGTATTAGGAATAAGCTTACCTCTCCCAAAGATAAAATCCATTGTCATCAATCGTCGGTATTGTGTGCTGGGGATTCATCTGAAGCCAAATATTATATTACTCCCGCTCTTTTTCTCGTTTGCTGCATCGCCCAGAGCGATAACGTATTCGAATTGCATTTAGTTATGCACTGAGAAAAATAACTTGGTCAAAATGCATCTGGATAAACGAGATTAGTTATTCTAATCAAAATACTCCCAAACGCGATACATTTTAGTCAAAATAATGTTACTCACTAAATTGCGTCATTTTTTGTTGTCAAAATGACATCACGCGTCATTCAAAAATAATAAGATAATGATAAAACTTCATTATTTTGTCATTTCTGAAAGACGTTTGATGTCATTTTGACAAAAGAAAAATGATGTCGTATTGTGAGTGACATTATTTTGACTAGTGTGTTACTTGGGCTAGTAAGAAATTAATTTACCTTAACTAGGTAATAATCAGGCCAAACATAATTTTAAACTACTACAGGCAACCGAAGTATTACCTTAAGAATTGGGCTAGTAAGTGTAGCCAAATATCAAGTTATTCTAAATACATGTTTAGTTATTTTAACTATATGTCTAGTTATTCTAAGCAGAAAATGGTTAGTTAAACCAGACAGATAGAGGATCCATATTCCACCAAACGGTTTGGTTACGGTCTTTAGGATTTTGGTTAAGGTGCGTCTTTTAACATTATTGGAAGTTGGCAAAACTTACTTAAATTAGTAGGCTCGTAATATCTCCGTTTCTGCTTACTTCGATCGACTAAAATAAATTTTAATCGGTCCTATTTAATTATTTACAGGCCGCTACCGTGCGGCTCTTTTGATTTAATAGACTGAAAATGTATTATTCAAATTGAAAAATTGCAAGCGATTAGCATAATGGCTAACGCTATTGCAGATAGATCAGACGGGCACCACAATACTTCGAGAAATATTAGATTTATCGTGTACTTACAGCAAATTCGGATACGGTAGCGGCCCTCAAATTATTTTGCTGAATAAAATACAACGTATAATATTACAGCGTCGCAACTATTCTCTTTATTGAATTATTACGAGCCGCGTGACAGATACGGCGGTGACTGTTTCAGCGTTTGGAAAATTATTTAGCTCACATCTGCCCACTGAAGCGCACCATGTCCACAGGCGAGGATGACATTAAATAATTAACCAATGAGGATTGAATACTGATTTAGCGATTTTCATCTGATGAATCAGCGTATCTTGACTATCATCTGGAAAATTCCTATAAGCTATTTTCAAAATCCCCAGAATAAAAAGACGCACCTTAATTTAACCAGGTTATTTTCCTCAGTGTAGTATCGCGGACGCGTTGTTGCGTGATTTCATCGATTACCTTCAAAAACTGCGGTGTCAGTTGCTCCGACGCTATCAAGTCGACCTTTTTCGGGTTCAGCTCAATGCCGAGCATTTCAGCGGTAATTTGCACCGCACAGCACGGTGCGCTCGCGGTGAGATGGTAAAAGTCGATTGGCATTTTGAGGTCTAAAATAGATATTCGTTTGCGATCTAGATTTCGAAATAATAACGAATAAATGTAATCGACGGAATTCGATAATTTATACAATTTTGTATGTATACGTTAGGCGCGCCCTTTTTTGTAACATGGTTAGGCGCGTGGGCTACAATTATAGCCCAATTTGAATTTGATATAAAATCAAATTGTGCCTATTTGGAGCTGGTTTATTCATGGGGTATACTCAGTAAGATGTACTAAATTGTAAAAAATACAAATTCCTTGTTTTAACATTTAAATGTATTGTTAAAAGTGCATAAAATCTAATGATGACATTTTCGTGCCTTATTTCGCAAGCATCTCACATGTAATACTAAAAAATAAGTATATATTTATCTTTAGGAGCAAGACTTCACATTTTCAAAACTCTACATAATACACACTCTGAAATAAACCAAAAAAAGAAAGAAAACAATAAAAAAAATGGCTGAGTTCTGGAACCCCGAAAATAACGTATTGTTAGTCCGTCAAGCATGTCGTGCAGATATCCCTCATATGTTCTTTGCACGCATCGCAAACAACTTTTACGCGTAGATTTGCCACGTTTCCTGGAAAAAACATGACAGCGTCTAACAGAGGTTTCTGATATATTAGGGAGCGGGGGTGGTACATCAAGAACATTTAGAAGAACTCGTGCTCGTGCTTTACTTTACACGCTTTCTTTTCGGGTCCGCCACTTTGTTTTCAGTAGTTTTTTTGTAATTCATTTAATTGATATATATACTTTCTGTGCTAATTAACAAAATAATACTCACTCGAGTTAGTAAAACCTAACGAAATCCAGAATTTCTACTATCCGAAAAATGTTACGCAGTCAGGCGCGCGGGCTACAATTATTGTAGCCCAGATGACTTTGAGCACAAAAACAAACAACAACCACTCATCTCAAGTGTATGGAGACATACTAATCGGGTAGAGCGGTGTAATTTTAAGAGCTATTGAGAAGGGCGCTAGGGTCTGATTATTTTTCTGAGATTTATTACTATTCGAAGAAGCGTGGGCTACAATTGTAGCCCGCGCGCCTAACGTAGGGTTAAGATAAAAAATAGTTACAAAGAGAATTTACTCTAGCTTTAAAAAATATAAAGACGCCGCGCTGTGATAAAAACTGCCTTTAACGAAACAGAAGCGCATCCACGTTTACGCTTTAAGCATTCATCGTCTCCCTGTTAAATTTTTCCGGCATTTGATCCGCGTTGAAAGCGAACCAACAATTCTGTTCCTGGGAACTGCGAGCCAACGGTAATTTAACGAAACAATTTTTTCCCGCGAATTTCAAAACGAAGCGTCTCACCGAGCTCTTACACCACTTAGGGGCGTAATCGAATAAAAATATTTGTTTTCGTATAATTCCGATAAAATATCATTTACACGGCCGCCGTCTCCGCGCATTTAACGACCCCGGAGGCTGTTGTTACTTCGCTCGTCGAGTAACGGATATGAAAATTGGGCGCGCGCATACAAAAATCAACGTCCTCCTCGTGCGCGCGTTCCGCCGCGGTCGTGCGCCGAAATTCGTCGAATAATTGGACAACGGAATGCTCCGTTATCAATCCGTGCCACGGTCGGGTTCGCGAAAAATTTCATTAACACTCATCCCGCCGAGTTGAGGGATTCTCGTTGGGTCCAACGTTTCATCCGTAATTGTCGTATCGTACACGTCGAACGCACACGCGATGCTTGCTCTACCTCTTCCTCCCTCGTTCTCTTTCTCTCTTTTCCTCTTCCACTGCCCTCTCTCCCTCTCTAGATTCTCTCTCCAAACAGACACGAGAATGCGGTTTTTTCACAACACTCAACGAGCAATTGTACGGCTCGTTAGCCGCACTCCGGTCGAGTATCGTGTTACCGCTCTCAGGAATAAAGCTGTACGCGACATTTTAGGGCTACTGAAAAATGTACGGGGTCGTAGGTCGTACGGTGTATACGTAGGAATCTAACGAGTGCAAGTGTAGGAAAACCAACCGAGCTTCTCCTCAAGGTAGCACGGCAAGTGAACAATTAACATAAAAATAATTCGTTAATACAGCATTATTTAAGTTTCTGTAGCAATCATTTGAGTTAAAATAGTGATAACAGGTCAATTTGTTATGGTAACGAAAAAGGAAATTAAAGAAGCTATAATTTTCATTGTAATCATGGAAATATCTCAAACATTTTTAACCCAAGAGCAAACCATTCTTGTTGCCGTAACAAAAAGTGCTGCTATAGTTATTGATTTTCGATATTGTTACTGAGATGAAATTAGTTTTTCCGTGTAAAATGTCGATAGAAACCAGCTTACAAAGTACCTCAAAGGTCCCAAATAGAAAAATACACTAGCATAATACTGTAAGCCTACCGGCCTCTAAGATAAAATTTGTCACTTCAGTAACGTCTACAGTAGTAAGAGAGTAGGCAAATTATAACAGAGGAAGAATGCGATTTAATAAATTAAATATCGCTTTCCAACCTAAATGAGGCCGAAAATGGTAAATGGAGAAATACGGGGTAAATACTTTTTTACAAATTTTTGGAATCGCTATTTAAAAAATCAATCGACCACTATTATAGCTGATAAATATGTATTTATTTTTTGAAGTAGAATATTTAAGAAGGTGCCACGAGTTTCTCATTCGTTAGTCTTTTCAGAGTAGGCGCATTTTCCTTGTTATATTTCCACTCAATAAATTGCTCATAAATAATGCATCTATATTCAAAATACCTGTTACTGACAACCAGTGAACGAGCTGTTTGTGTTAGGTATCTGAAGAATCCGTGGCATAATTTTAACCCTTCTCGAACTTCCCTAGAGCCGAGTGTGGAATGTAGAAGCCCTTATATTACGCGTTCACTCATTACATGGGTTAATCACATTCCTGCGTACATACCGCACAGCCTATGACTTTGTACGCCATTTCCGGATGAGAGACACGTGTGAGGATCCGTCGAAAGTTATTTTCTCAACAGGCGCAATCGTACCGGTTGAGGGTAACATATTATTAGGAGCACATCGCGTCGACGTACGGCGACGTACGGAAAGTAAATTGTATGTAAACAAATATATTACACGTCATCGAGAGTACGACGTGTAAAATCAACGAACGACGATGTTCGACAATTTGCCGCTCACCGATAGACTGCTTTAACGTATATATTGGTGAGATATTAGGGCAAATACTTCTCCGATAATTGGTATTTCCTATTACTTATCATCTTTATCAATGTATTATAGTTATATAGCCGCGAGAGTGCGATAAATTAAAAACACTATCCGAATTTCGAGAATACTAGAAATATATCGATTCGGATGATCTTCCAGTTCCGAGATAAGTCTGATGACTTGCACTTTTATTCTTTGCTTCCGCGATAAATTGAATGCTACGCTCTCTCTTTGCCCGGCGCTTAACGATATTACAGCCGTCACGACGTATGCGCTGGGTGCTGAACTGTGTGAAATATTATCAAAATGCACCTGTTCGTTGAACTTTGTCGGAGCACAAAGGTAGGAACGATCGAATGGGTGATCCACGACTGTTTAAACTTAACTTTTGGTTTTCGTCGCTCTTATACGCTTTAGATGCTATGCTATACTGCTCTAGGCGTGACGCATCACATGGAGCCGATTACAGTGACAGTGGTGCTCAACACAATTGACCGCTTCATACGATTGACCTTGCCGAGTACAGCCGAATTGAAAAGTCCCGAGGAATTCTATTTGGGGTTTCATAGCTAGCCGGGAGTCGCCTGACACGTGCCGCTCGAGTAGACCCTCGTCCGACGCGTTAAACCGTGGCATCTAGGGGCCAACTTGAAGCGGTACGTGTTAGACGACTCTCCACTCCGCGTAAAAATTCATCCAGACATTTCCTAAGTTTGACAGGTCTAATCACTTAATAGTACGGCACATGCCTAGATTCAGTATTATCTTGAGGGCCTGACGCGGTACTGATCTGCGCACGCTTTTGATTAGACATTACATATTACATAACATATTTCATCCTTATCAAGACCTGGCTAGGAAATTGGAGCACGGTTTATAATTTTCACTCGAGTTTTTCGTTGCCCAATTCAGGCTAGTCCCTGATCTCCCAAACTAATCGAAATATAGATGGCGTTGACCTTAAATTGACCTCAGCCAAGCATTCTGAGTAATGCGAAAAATTGGGATGAGTTTGACGGTGGAGGGGGGGGGGGGCAAAAAACACGTTAATTAAAAAAGCGAATAATATTAATAAATGTGTATAATAAATATCACTTGAAAGACTATATTATTCAATGATACGATATAGTTTTCAAACTCTTCATATTTGTTATCAATTGAAGGATCTAGTGGAAAAACGATGTAGTTCCATATTTCTAAAAGTTGAGAAACACGACATCTAAAGTTTCACAACGCGCGGGAGTCCACTGTGCCGCCTATTTTCAACCGCAGTTTTTCGTGGAATCTCATTGTTTGTCTCCTGTAAGGTTTGGTATGTTGATACTTCATGTTATAAGTTAACATATGCCGCTAAAATATCGATTTCGAAACAAATGGAATCTCATCGTTTTTCCATTGGACCCTTCAATTCATTTTACACTGTTCACCGATAATCGTCTATTCATACTGCGACAGAGAGGCTCTTATGCGCTAATTGGCATTCCTATAACAAATATATAGCTTTTGACTCCGTATAATTAGACGTTAATAATATATATTACATATTTCCTGGAATAGAATTGGGAACTGAAAAGAGAAACTGGACTGGCACTAGTTGATAAAACTAGGCAGGGGCTAGACAAGGAAGCTGTTACGAACATAGAGGGGCCTGCTTAGTTTGCCCTATCAGCGCCATTTTTGAAGAAGGGAAGTTCGGCCAGTTCCCGATCAGTTCCTAATTGCGATTTCTACACGGGCGCTCTATTTATTGAGAGAATTTAGATGTGTTTTTTCTCTGTAGTTTCATTATATTCCGCATGTAAACATGTACTCATGGCAAAGTACTATTACATCAAGAAAAAATGTATCCGATCGAAATAAACGTATTTTTGGATAGATCTAAAAACATTCATTCGATTCGAATGAATACCAATTTGATCCAAATAATAGGTATTCAATTAAATCAATAATATTTATATACGTCCAATCGTATAAACATTCTACATCGAGAAAACAGTTTATTTGTAGTTGATAAATGTAATTCCAAATACAGCGAAATAAATATTCCGTTTGGACAAGAAAATATATGTTAATTATTAATATCTTCATTTCGTTCACAAACGATTGCCTGAAAGGCTTTAATTGTGTTAGATAAATATCGTAATAGTTAACGTATATTTGCTTGGTCCAATGAAGTGTTTATTTCACTGTATTCGAACAAACATTTATTAACTAGAAATAAACTATTTTCTCGGTGTAATGGTATAAATGTGCCCTTATATTCTACCCAAAAACACGTTCATTTCAATGGAGTGAATTCCTGTTCTCAGTGATATTTCACAACACACCGACTCGATAGCAATACGCAATCATTAAACTGAATATCGACCTGGTATACCGCTTTTCACCAACGAAATTCCAATTTCCCTTTACGCCAGTGGTACATGCACGCGAATCTGGTGCGCGGTACATACTCCGTACTCGCGCTTCCGCGTCTCGGTATACGCCAAGAAGGCAAATATTGGCTGCCCCCTATTACACGCGATCGTCTATACATATGCAACGCGTACGAGTTCTCGATGAAATTGCATAACGAGAGCATTCGACTAAACGTTCGAGTGACGAGCGAAGGGAGAGGATCTCACCTCGAGAGTTCCTTCGAGTCATGTCCTTCAAATCTCTAATTATCATTGACTATATGAAAATGCCCTTCTCGATGATTACAGCATTGTATTGTGCCAATTGTTACTATTATTACTGTAGCCAAAAGGTACGCGTTTTACGATGAATTATACAGGACACGATCCCCGGCGCGACGGGGCGCACGAATTCCACGTTGATTTGTATTTCGAGAAAACGTCAAAGGCTACGCCGTCGACATAGGGACGATTGATGAACGGCCGAAAGAATTTCATCAAGCGAGGAACGTCGATAGGTACGCTACCTATACCCGCCTATCCCACCTCACCGCGCGGCCGCACGCGAATGTCAAAGCGGAAGAGTCCTTCCGCCTCGCAAAGAAGGACCGAACCATTTTTCATCTCGTGATTACTTCCATTCGGATCGTGAGTGCGCGGGGAGAAATGTGTTCCGTCGAGTCGCCTGCGTCGACCACGCGACGTTACCGCTCCGAAAATCGCCGGAAGTAACGGTAGTCCCCCTGAGTTATATGAGAAATTGGAAAATCAAATCGACGTCCCTTTCAAATCTCCCCAATTTACCGAGCCGATGGTTCGCCTCGATCTTCTTGCGTTGAGGTCATTTTCGTTCCTTTCGTGGCTTTAATCGCGCAACGCTGTCACGGAAGAACGACAGCTCCGAGCGGTATTGTAACAGTTCCGGGTCGGCGGGACGAAGCGGCGCGGCGGCTGGAAGGCATCGCGTCGCCTTCGCGCGATATTATTACGCCTCGCTCCTCCGTCGGGGAACCTCGGGTGCCCCGCGCCGACCCCCGCCCTGTCCACGTCGTCTCCTTGGCAACATTTTCAATCTTCGTTCGAAACCCGCAATGTTTACGACGCGGTCCGATCGATTACCTATCCGCTCGCGAACGCGCGCTCGTAATCTAATTGTTATCGTTGCGCGAATCTCTCGCGCTGCGCCTGTACTCGCGCGGGATAGCGGACGGGGAAGCGATAGGGAGTGGATTCACCGCGGCGTCAATGACGAGGTGCTTTTGCTCAGCTGTCGCGATTTAACGAGCGTGATACCCGGACGCGACGAACGACCTTGGACACTTGGGATGGTTCTTATCAAATGGAGGAATTGGCCTTCCAGATAGACAAATGTACGTAAATTGTACGGAAATTTTAGGACATTAAAAACGATTTCGAAATATAATACAGATAACATGGCTACAATGAGAAAAATAAGTTATGAATTCAAGTAAATGGTTTCCTTGGCATTATTCGTATCGACGGTTTACTTGAGTCAAGTAATATTTGTTTGGATTAAAGAAAATTTACTAAAGCTAAGACTTGATTCAAGTAAACCGTCAACATGAATAATGCCAAAGAAACCATTTACTTTGATTTACCGTTTATTTTTCTCAGTGTACACTAATACATTGAGAACAAAAACTGGTTGAATCAATTTATTTGGTTTGAATTATTTTGAGTATTAAATCTTTTCTTAATTTAGATAATTGTGTTCAATCCAATATCTATTCACTCACGACTAATATATGTTTAATCACTATAAGTATTATAGATATTTAGTTTACAGATTTAGTCCGCCATGTATGATTGTTTATGTGCGGTTGGACCAAATCAATACTTTTTTGGTGAGACTAGTATCTACTCGCATTAATTATGCTTATATTTGCTGTGAATAAACGAGTATTGAAATATAAATTCCTTAACTTAAATGAATATATTATTGTCTCGACTAATTTAAACGAACTAAATCTTTCAACCAAATCTTTTTCCCAGTTTATAATGCAGAAGAGAAGTTTGTAAGCTTGTTTGATTGTCGGAGAGAATTTCTGGAACGACTGATTCGATAAGAAAATTTTTCACCAGTGAGGGGCTTGAATGTTATGAAAAAACATGGGCTATATTTTATGAGGTTTCGACGAGAGGGAGCTGAGAAGTTACGATTTTAGTAGGCCATCGTAAAAATGGACAAACGGACGAGTTTCTGGAAAACGCTGTTTTTACGGCAAAATATAAACTGTAAAAAATTCTGCGGTGTGGACCTATATATGTATGTACATAGATATAGATTACTTTTGATGCAAGATAACAATGGCATAAAACTGGATGACACCAGATATGGTACATATAGGCTCACACCGGAGAAATTGTGTTAAAAATTAACGCCACTTTTTTATTGTGTATATAAAAATGATGTATGGGCGAATTATTGCACAAATAGATCTACAATAAAGTCCGCGATAGCATACATCTTGCATCCACGCGAACGAAGTCGCGGACGGTTTCTAGTATCAAATATGAGCACAATTTTTCGTAAATATGTTGCTAAAATAAGTAGAGCAATTAATTCGAATCACGTTATTATATAAATTTGACAATTTATTTAAGAACAGTCATTTTTTCAAGTTCATACGGCAAAACAGACAAACTTTAGAACAATGAATTATGTATTGTAGTTTGTATGAACATCGTGACGATCATGCAAATTTATCCTGGCTGTAGGCTGTAGTTGGAGTTTGCTTCTTCTGGCTGCCGAGTTGAGTTTGAATGACTTTGCAAAATTTTTAGGGCTTTCGGTTCTGTTACGGGGAGAGGGAAACGAAAGTTGAACGCATGAATGCGCGTTTGGAAGATACATAGGTATGTATTTCGTCAGAAGAGAACGACTCATTGTCAAATTAGTCATTCGTAGTCGTTTATATTCGTCATTGAACTAGAAAGAGCTACCTGGACTAATCGCTCGACACTTGCATCCATCTTTGAAGCGTCAGAAAAATGCAAAATGGAAAAACAATAAAGAAATAAAAAATCTTTTAGACAAAAGTTGTTTATTTTGACGTGCTGATTAAAAATACGTTTAAAAAAAGTAGGCTTCCATTTGAAGAAATAAACGTTGACCTTAAAATAGCGTTGAAAACGTCTATTAAATAAAAAATAAAACATACAGTTCTCTCTCCCCCTCTAAAGTAAATAACTCTAATAAGAAACATTTTTTTTCTATAATAAAATGCGTTATTTTACAGATATTCGCGTGCCTCAATTTAAACGCCTCACCCTGTATAATCCGTATGTAGGTTATATAGAAATCATATGTAATGCATGCATGATCAAATCCACGTATGAACAAACTATAGAACTTTTCCGCCTGGGTTGCATCCATCTTTGAAGGCCCCGGAGAAATGCAGTTTGGTATTAAACATTCATCAGTGACGTTTAGTATTCTTCGAAGTAAGCTGTAAAGGGGACAATGTTGAAACAATATTATTCCCGAGTGACAAATGTCGCCAGACAGGTCGCGCCTCCGGGAGATAAATAGTATTCACACGGGGGGTTGTCCTTTGAAACGTCACGTTTCCGTCCCTGAAACTTCCGCGAATCGAGGTCCCTTACGTACGTATTCGTGATCGACACCGGCAAGAAGCGATACAGGGGAATCCCATTAGAATTACTCCCCCCCTCCGAACGGTCCGTATCGCGCGATATTTCAGGAGGGATGCCGGACTCGGGATATTGGCATCGAACGAGTATTGCGGATAGTATTGCAGCATAAATCTATGAAATTTCGATGTGTTTACTGCTGCGTCACGCGTTAAATAACCGTCCCAATTATTGCGCGCGTGATACGTAGCCGCAACGCGGTGGCGGTGGTCGCCGCGGGCAAAGGACCGTCCAGCGTCGGTTACATAATTACGCCTACGTGAAAATGGAAAAAAAAAATCGTCGACCGACCGAAGTTCCCGCCGTAAAACCGAAGCCCTGAAATAAGCGACGGTGGAAACCTTCGTCGGTCGGAGATGACGCGAGCGGAAAAGAAGTCGAGCCACTATTTCCCGGAAACGACCTTCCTACGATTTACACGCGAGTAATTATGCGATGTTAGAGACTGCACGTAAAAATGCAGTTGCGACGTGCGTTCTATCTGTCGACAGTAGCAGGATTAAAATTCGCAAAAAATTACGCTAAAATCAAATTGCGAGCGTTCATTATTCCGCACCGTCATGAGTGGCGAACGACTTCGATTTAAGGTTCCCACAGGCCAACGCGGAAAATTCGCAGGGGATTCGTGACGGAAAATTCGCAGCGAAATTCCTGGCGGAATCCGTAGGGAACCTCATATCAAAGCGAATGTAATTGCATCATATGCGTAATATTTTTAGTATCGAAAAGGTTGAATGCTATTGCTATTTTACTCCAAACCTTATCCTTTTTCCGAATATCCTTATAATCTTTATCAGAAAGGTCATATAGTATGGGCTCGAGTACGGGATACTTTCGAATCAATTCAATAATTTTTTCCATTTTAACACGTTGACTGCCGCGCGTGTTTCCAATGAAATCTTCAGGCCACGAGTGCCGTTGCACCAAGCGTACTCTGTTAACCCTTTAAGTTGTACTGGGAGAATAGTTTCCCACCAGGCCTAATATAAGTCTCCTAGCTGATGTTTTAATGGGAAACTAATACTACACAAGATAAACGTAAATTCTAATACATGTGAAAAAATAATATAAATAAGTATCTATAATTTTTAAAAATATGAGAATAATTTTTTCACGGCAAGAAATATTATATACATAAAAAGAGTTCATATAATATGTTTTAAAATGTGTCCCAGTCTTCTGCTACTTAGAGGGTTAAGTACTATGTTTCCATGGTATCATGTCTGTCCATTTGTTAATTATTTTCTTTTATTTATAGACACTGCGAAACTGCTACGAATCCAAAAAAAAACGCATCCAATTGCGAACTGAGATTTCGTGCGGATACATTCGAAGTATGGGAATGCATTAATTCCCATACTTCGGAATGCGAATGCAGTACTGTCAGCCAATTTCTGAACACGCCCTTATATAAAATATTTATATTAAAAAACGGTTGGATCCAACCCGACCTTGCCTTTCATGCTGCAGATATGCACCTTGTGGTTTGAGGGTAAAAGTCATACTGTCACCGGAGTTGCGCCACCTTGCATCACGTACGACGAGTCAACTATACAAGTTTGACGACGAACAGATTCACCGTGGTCGAGGAGAATTACTAGTCATCTCGCTTGCAGTTCTCTAGAGAAATTGCCGAGTCATTGCAGCAAAAATAGTCGCTCGGCGGACGTAGAACCGCTTCAACTGTTGATACATTTTCAATTAACATTGTAAGTGGGCTCTTCTCGGGCGAATTAGTTCGAAATTAATCGAGCGGATGCCGAACTTGTAAGGCATCCTCGTTATCGGTGATATAACGCAGGTAGACGTTGCTAGGCTAGATAGATATTGTACAAATCTGTGCAACTGTATATCACTCGGATAATGATGCACGCAACCAATCAACGTATACCGTTGCGTAACGCCTATGCCTTGGAAGCGCGCGGCACGGAAACGCTCCTCTTGAAAAACGCTTGAAAAATTCGGCGCACTCGTCGACTGGTTTATTTAAACGCTCGCATCGCGGAATGATTACCTTTCATTTTGAGTACCGCGGGCGTTAGGCGAGGTCGTGTCGTCGAAATTGGTTCTCCGTGATTTAATTAATTGCCCGCGCGAAATTGCCCGCTATACACGTCGGGAGTTCGCTTGCGCGATGAGCCGTACAGAAGGGGGGGCTGGAAGAAGGTGGGAAAACCTGTTGAACGAGAGCAAAATAGGGCCAAAGATATTTCCAGGACGCGCAAAGTATCATCCAGCCGCGCAAAGTACCTGTCGTTTGTTCGATCGACCTTTTTTTCGCACGATCCTCGGCGGTATAGATGTCCTTGAGCCACTAAAGAAACGGCACGTGGTACCCACGAGTCACGCGTACTCGCTACCGGCGCCTGGTAACCGGGAGGCGATTGGAAGTATTTTTAGGGCATGAAAATTATTATTCGCGGCAGCGATAAAAAGTGACCTATCGCCAAATTTCCATCATCGATCGATATTTCCCCGCTCGGTGTCACGTCAACAAATATGCCTCCATCGCGATGGACTCAGAGGCAAATTTATTTGAATACGAACCTATACTAGAAAGTTTATTAGTCACGAACAGGAATTTTTTCATATCGAACAAATATCTATTTGAATGAAATAAATATTTGAATACGCGATACACGCAAAAAAAGAAACCAGCAATTTTTACTGCTTCATCCAGTTGCGCTGAGATTCGAACTAATTTTCAAGAATTCGTACAGAGGACACATTTCCATTTACTATTTACAATTTACTGTACCACATAGGTACTGGTTTAATTAGATGTAATATCCGTTCGCACAGGAATACCGGAGCTTCGATAGCTTGTCTGGAATTAATTGCTAGACATTGTTATCGAGGGTAACTACACACCTGTTCGGATTTTCGAAATTCGAAAAATAGGTACCCCTAGAGTTTTTCGACCGAATAGAATAAGCTATTGCTCAGCACTGTAGCTATGATAGTTTGTCCGGAATTAATTGACAAACTTTCCGACATGCAGATGAATACAACTTCAGTGTCGCATAAATTTCTGTCGGTTCCCCAGGAAAAACATCTAATTACTGTGTAATCCTGTATAGTTTCCTGGGCGAGACAGTCATTTAATGCTAGTACAGTTGTAATTAGTCAAGTATGTAGGTCTCCATAAGTCGTGCTGTCTCTTGATAGTTTTCCGGTCACCGAGCACCACAAAGCCCGCATATTCTACTCACTGCGTAGTGTTCAAGGTCTTGCGCACTACAAATATTTCAAGTTTCAACGAGTTGATAGTGTTATACGAAATAACAAACTTTTATATCTGCAAAAATATCAGCATTTTTTAAATGGAACTTGATATTTTCATTCTCACGAAATAGTTGTAGAGCTCGTCGAAACTAACAAAAAAAAATGTTTAAGGTGGAATGACTATCCGTTGAAGGGTTTGTGAGATATTGCCTTCCAAAGTAAAAGAGTAAGTAAGAGTAAATGGAAGTTAAGCTTGGATCGATACCTACCCGCATTTCTCCGTGGAAAAAAATTGAGAGAATGATGCTGCAACCCGACGCACGGTCATGCCCCCGATATGGTGGTGGAAGCGCTCGAACTTATTCGCAGGGGAATGGAAAAGTATCGAGAGAGTACTGCACTTAAAACTTCTATTTGCTTATTGTAAATAAATTCCTTATTCATAGGGCTGGCGGTGGTCTGGTTGTTCTAGATAAGTGAGAAGTGATATTCACCATGAAAAAAGTGACAAGAAATGCTCACGAGTAGAATACTAAAGTAAATATTTTTAAGAGCATTGTGCCAATATATTCATTGCTACATTATTGTTATTATCATCGGCATCATTAAATCACATTATTTTAATAAACTTCTTCATATCATGACAAATAATGAAATGGCAAACATTATTTAAATAAAAAGAACACACATTTTTAAAATAAAAGCAGGATGTATTTCTACATTCTTGATCTTTTAGAAAAACATTCTGAAATCAAATGTGATTTTTTTGCAGCAGATTTTGTACTATTTTTCATTTCACATTATATGCATCTCTTAGTACTTATTTCGATGTATAGGTACTGTATTCATAAGTATATTTTCCAGCATAGTTTGCGCTAATGCCTTTTTTTTAATCTTTATTTTTAATCGAGTTTTCATTTATATTTTATTTTTCTTCTCCGATCGTAATTATTTTTCTTTCCTCCTCAATCGTTTTTTTCATTTTCTTCTTCAACTTTCTTTCTCTTCTTTTCTATTTTTCCCTTTCAGCATCGTCATGTTTCCCCTTCGACTCGGCTTTTAAATGTTCCTGATATTTATTGCAGGAAGCATTTGCCATCCCGATAAAACGATAAAATACTTTTAACAATGAGAATAGCGTTAAGAGCTCTCTCTGATAATGATACAACATGTAGAAATAATCGCGTACCATCAAACTGATAAGTATTTGATAAATTTTAGTAAGCACTAAACATAATCAACAGCGTTATGAACCATTTTCTACATAAATGTCTCAGGTAAATAAGTGAAAAAGTGACTATTTCTTAGAATAAGTAAAAAGAAGTGATTTAAATGAAATAAGTGACGAAAAATGGAAAAAAAAAGAGTAGTCCGCTACCACCCCTGTATTGATCGCGAATAAATGTTTCTACTATGTTTGTATTCAAGTAAACTTTTCTCCAGGTATTGTGCTTACTGTTGCGAATCTCATGGAATCCTTGAACCATTAAAGCAACGACACGCATGAATCACACCGGTACTCGCCATCAACGCCTACTCGTAACCGAGAGGCAATTATGTACATACCTACGCGGCCTGTTACGTCGCGGCGTATCTGCAGGCGAGAGAGAAGTATCTCAAACCCGTATCTCGCACCCATTTCGAAAATCTCACACGTTCGAGCGCGCACGAGAACGGAGGGTGAAGTGGAGGGCGAATGAGGAGGAGGAGGAGGAGGGCGGGTGTCCTCTGTCGAAGTTTCTGCTGGAAAATGTCAAAGGGCGCCGACCAATTTAGTCCCGTTACCTCGCTTCGATCCGGGCTGCACGCGTAACAAGCAGGTACCCACGAGACTCGGTTGGTTCAGGGTCGTTTGTAATAAAAGAAAAAAGCGCCGAGTCACCTATAACCGGACGTTGGCCGACACGGTTATGCCTATATGTATACGTCACTTGTACATTAGAGATGCATATGTGTATGTATATTCAGCGAGTTATGATCATTTACGAGGAACAGCTCCGTGCCTCGACTTCTCAGAATGTGATATTTGGATGAAATCGTCGCGGAGTCGATTAGACGACGAATAATGACTAAACGCAATAATGAGAGGAGTATAACGGCGATTATCTGTTTTATTTTCTCGAGAAAGACGACCTTGTTTGAACCGTTTGTATACGCGCTGCTCGTTCCCGTCGATAAGAGCTAGGTGTAATTAGTTGCGCGAAGAGGCGCAATGGTTATGCCGGGTTTATACGCTTGCCAAACCTCGACAAGCCATCACAAATTCAAA
This sequence comes from Xiphydria camelus, assembly GCA_963678675.1. Classification (NCBI taxonomy): domain Eukaryota; kingdom Metazoa; phylum Arthropoda; class Insecta; order Hymenoptera; family Xiphydriidae; genus Xiphydria; species Xiphydria camelus. The sequence goes on along the minus strand of OY783195.1, from coordinate 24,822,402 downwards.
CGTGTGTGAATAGCGCGTTTGGCTTTGCTTGTGTAGGCTTGCTAGCACTTGTCGCCGATCCGACCGAGTGTCGGTTTTTGGCACAAATCAAAGGAAGTTAACGGTAAGCGCTTGCGAAGCGTTTACACGTTTGAACGTTTGTGAAGGCTTAGAGTTTGTGGCAAGTGCCAAGTGTGTAAACCCGGCATTAGATTGTAAGTGAGGGATCCGGAAAAAATATGCGAATCACAATTTATCTTCTCCTTCTCGGAAACGAGGATCTATACTCGACGCGGATGACGTACCCGAGCGACGGGACTGGAATCTCTGCTAGGGAAGATGACGCATGCAGGTTGTGCCGACTATCGCAACTAAATAGAAGGAATCTCATCAGTCGTCCGGCGACTGCAAGCGTTCCGTCCTTTCGCTTTGCATCGCAATGGCGATGCGAATCGGGCTCTAATAAAGATAAGTTAGCGATTCAAGTAAATGGTTTTCTCAAGTCAAGTAATATTTGCATGAATTTAGTCAATTTTCTTGAACTCTTCGTTGGTTTTGTGAAAAAAATAACGCGAATGATTAGACGGGGTGTGCGACCCCATGGAGAAAATATGTTTAAAAAGATGGTTAATTAATTTTTTTAATCATCTGTCACTCTCTGATAGCCAAGCGTGCAGAAAAATCTGCAAGACTTGCCGTTAGAAATGCAGCAACTGCGTCCCCTGTTGCTGACTGTTTGCAGCAAGGCGTGCAGGATTCGTATCTGTACAGCAGGTGGCAGCACTGTACAGTACAGTGTGGCGATCTACTACCTCGACCGACCGCCAGGCGGCTACTACAGCGATCCGCCGGCTACCACGGCTCCCGCGCATCTCACGCCCTATCTCTTCGACTTCTCGCTAGTACTCGGACACGACCAGATTTCTATATATCACCGAGGCTCACCGACACCAGTGGCGGGTAGGCGAGTGGCATCGGCGACGCACACATCATTTAGCTCGCCGCCACAACAGTATGCAGGCGGAGTACACAGGCCGGGACATACTAAAAATACTATCCTAAATTGCATAGCTGGCAGCTATTGCTGGCAATGTTGCCGGCCACTTTGTTGCAGCCACATATTGCAGTAAAAATATTCCCCGTTTAGACGCGCTATAAGAAACTCGACCGCAGCGACAGTGCGCAGAGAAACAGGGATTTGAAATTAAGAGCATTGAATGCCCACATTTTCTGGCACTGAGTATCCAGATTCTGGCGTTATATGAAGGGCTCGGGGCAACAAGGGATATAAGCCACATTTTACGCGAAAATTAAATTTCTGCTCTGATGGATTGCTGTAATGCAAGGCCGAAGTCACAACAAATATTACATATATATTGCAACATATGGCGCCAACAGCCGAGAATGCCGTTGTTGTATATTTATTAAGTTGGTACTTATTTTCATACAAGAAGGTTATAAGCCACACAAAAGTCATCATGGCCACTGTGACTGGAAGGACGTGCAAATGAAAACAGATTGAAAACGAGTTCAATTCAAGTGATACCTAGTAATCGTCATTTCGACTCAGATGATTCAGTTAAAGACCGGGATTATGTTGAAACAAGCTCAACTTCTGATGATGAATTCTTCAGCGATTTATCGGTAAGTAAGTTTTATAGTGGCTTATGCCCTTTATGCATAAATAAAAATGGCTTATGCCCTTCTATAGAAAAAAATAACAAAATGCTGTAATATTAATAAATTTAAATTATTGTTCACTAAAAATTGAATCTTTTCTTAAAGTTGAGGTTTACTAGTGAAAATAAATCTGAGTTTGCACTGTGCTATAATCATGTTCTTGCAAAAACAAAGACGATTCTCTAATTTGTGGCTTGTGACCTTTTTGCATTAAAAATATTTACTAGTCACTGGGTAATTAAAATATTGTTACAGGAGAATTGCAACCAAAATTTTGATACTATTCGTTAAGTGCTACTCTTCTAATCGTAGAATATAAAACTATGTTCCTTTTTTATACCAAAATAAAATACCAAATATAAATATTATATATATAATATAAATATAAATATTATATTTATTATTAAATATTATAAATACCAAAAATAGATATTTCTTTTTTTAATAAAAAAGTAATATGTCACTTGGTTTTTAAATAAATGTTTTTTTCAAGTATGTAAATTATTTTTTAAAATTAAATATTCACTATCAAAAGCACTGCCTTCAACTGTTTGTACACACTTAAAACAAAATTAGTCCGACTTATTTTATGATTTCAGGATTTGAATGATATATTCAAACCGAGTTTTCTCAGAATGATGAAAATGTGGCTTATATCCCTTGTTGCCCCGAGCCCTTCATATGATCGGCTGTGTAGCACTGGAGTTACAGCTCGAATTTTTGCAAAATATTGCCATACAAAATAGTATTTCACTCCTCTCGTATGGCAAAAATTAGTACATCGCATATTTAAAAATAATTTGGTATTTCTTACATTACAGGCAACGGACATACGGAGAAAAATAAGAAATAGGAATTGAAAAATAAGAAAAACAGTATCTATATTACTTTCCTCTATATGCACGTTAGCTGTATTGTAAAAACTGCTAAATTATTTTCAAATATGCTGTGTTGTACGAATGTTTGCTATACGAGGGGAATGGAACGCTATTTTGTATGGCAATACTTTATAAAGATTCAAGCTGTGTCACTCCTATGCCATGTCTGGGTGACTGTTGTTTTATCGATTTTCATGCGATAAAACGGGAGACGATGCATAGGATAAAAAGGAAATTCGTGAAAAATCATAAAAACAGCCTTTTGAGCGACACCGGCTATCGCAACATCACATTCGTGACACTTCAAAGCGATTCTCATTCGTCATCCCGCAACTACGAGATTATTTCGTCCGTTCGCTTTACAGTGACGACGATACGAATCGAATTCGAACGAACGTGACTTCGATTTTATCGATTTTCTTGCGGTAAAACGGCGATGAGGATATAGTGTAGAAAAAAATGTATGAAAAATCATAAAAGCAGCCTTTGGACCGCACCGACCACCGGCCGCAAATTTCTGCAGTCTACTCGTTCATTATACAACCCGGTCATGCTCGTGGCGCGCCAACGCCACTATAAATAGGAATAATATAGTCGGAGTACAATGAATGTCGTAACCAGAGGAGACTGTAGCACCAGTTACGAAATTTAATAGCCAGGGACGATAACCCCGCGGGACTATAGCCGCTCGCCCTATTGGCTGCCGAGATAAATAACTGCGTCGCGAGGGTAGTAGGGGTGCCTGCACTTTACCCTGCGTCGTGCGGAGCGGGAATTACCTCTTATCCTTGGGCCGTACCCGGGCAGGGATTAACCCCCTCGGACGTCCAAAGTGTTTTTCATAACAGAAGTTTTCGGGGGGTTGGTACTTTCTCTCTCGTATGTAGCGGGGATGGCGAATGAGCGGTCATCGCGAAGGATTTCGGGCCTTCGCCGCGCTTACGATGGTTTTAGCATCTGCTCTTCCCGCGGAGGGACTATTTCAATACGATAAGTGGGTCCTGCTGATTTATTCGCCGTTCTTTGAATTCGTGAGGGTCGGAGGTGTCCCAGACCGGCCTTCAGCTCTGCTTTTCTTCGAGGGAGACTTTTCCGCGCTGTAAGTTGTTCAGTTATGTTTGACAAAAATGTGGAAATGGTACAGTAGTGAGAATGCGCGAAGCGTTTCTGGCGAACGGAAAGACCGATGGAAGTAGGGACGTCATAGGCGAACGACTACGAAGTGAAGGACTTCCTGGAACTCGAAGAACGAGCTGCGAGAAAATCAATGTTATTTGCTTCTTTTTTTTACGAATAAATCTGTTTGCAATTGACATTCTTCCCGTCACATTCGACACTCCTATAGAGTCCAAGACTATTTGCATGTGACGCCGTCATCGTCAATAATTTCGTTCGATGTGAGAGCGTTTTATGTCATTTTTTCTAATATTGATTTTTATATATATATTATAATTATCACACACCCGTGGGATTTATCCTACATAAGCCAAACAAAGTGCACTCAAGGCGGATCTGTTTCTTTATATACGCTCGGACTCTACAGATTTGCGTGTAGCTTTTCATTGTTATTCGCGAGCGAACATTATTTTGTGGCACTGATGGTTTATTTAGTAGTTGTTTATGACAATAACGGATGTATAACGCGTATGAATAATTATTTCTTTATGGAGAGCAAGAGATCTTTTATCTTTATCGATGGCAAATTAATGTATATATCACAGGAGATGATTAAAAAAAGATATAATGCAAGTCAGCAGAGACTTCTACTATGAAAAGAAAATGATTTCTGGTGCGCACCACAGGCAACCCACTTGGGAAAATCCGAGGGTTAATGGGCGTCCTTTCCTCGAATGGACCCCCAATAGCAGCCGCTTCGTACGGATGGGAGAAATTTCGAAAGCCTCTTGGAATGATAACGAAGGTTTTTAGAGGTGATTTGAAAATTTCCTCTTTGCTTTCGAATTTAATGCGCACATAAGACACTACACTGAGAAAAAATTTTAGCAACCACAACTTCTCGGGTAAACCAACTAAATATATTGTTATCTCTCAACAAATATGTAGTTAAAGTAATTAATATTTAGTTGAGGTACCTAACTAAATACTTAGCTGCTTCGACTAAATATTATATTTGTTCAAATATTTTCATATTTAGTTGATTGCCCGTAATTTCAAAGTTTAGTTGAATGAAAGAATTTTTTTCTCAGTGTAGTTAACGCTATACTCTTCCACAATTCGTCTGGCAAACCTTTTTGTTGAAACAAACCAACTCGGATTGATTTAACAAAGCAGTGAAGTTGAATTGATTTACATCTACCGACAAAACGAGTTTTATTGAATGAAACGAAAAAATTTAGTTATTCCAATTATATACAGTCCAATCAAACACGCAATGGTTATTTTAACGAAATTTAACTTTCAAATTAAACAGTTTGGTTGGTACAACTAAATTTTGTTCTCAGTGTAGTGTTCGCGTAATACATTTGCAAATTATTGCACCATGACATACAATACCTTATACGTTTGAATGAGAGTAAACTATGTAAGTAGTACAGTGTAAATTCTAAATTATTTCATGTCCTAAACGAAAATGAATAAAATCTAAAATCACAAGCGAATGAAAATAAAGCAACTAAAATCAATATGCAACCAAACACTATTCCATTTCAATGTTCAAAAGTCCTGTAACATATACGAATCGCCGTGCTGATAATCCAGTAGTAATATCCAAGATGACGAGACCGAATTCTTTCAGCCCGCTTATATACGTGTTATGGAAATTCACTCTGGGCGATCCTCAGACCGGGGTCTTATAATAGAACGACGATGACGATGATCGCTCCTTTCCGCATGGTCACGCACCTCGCAAATCCACGCCATCCGATGCAATAATCCTCCCTCACTCGAGCAGCAGTTCGCGGCTTATGCAAATGTTTCAATTGCGGAGGAATTGCCGCGTTCCTCGCCTGGTTATTTCGCTTCTGTATCGTTACGCGCATACGTATATCACGCTCGCATGCACGCTTAAAGTTCGCGCGACGTATCGCGCGTCGAACTAGAAACGAATTCAGCGATGCCGTATAATTGTTAAGCTCGCGAAACGACAACGTCACCGATGGTCTCCCGCGTGCGAACACGTAGCGCGCGCAATCCCCGCGCCGTTCGCCGCAATAATCTCCTTGCTCGAGTAATATTCGACGGTCTATGGAAATGCGTTTCAACTGCGGAGGAACTGCGGTGCTCTCGTTGTCGCGGCACTTTGCTCACAGTTCCACGCACGGGAAATGTATCTGCATGGAGCGTAGAGCATCCGTGAGTTTGTGCGGTTGTGGCGGATGGATGTTGAGTACGTTCGCGACGGTGAAACACGGGCGTGAGAATAGACGGTGCGCCGGTGGTCCTTCTTTCGTACCTACGAGTTCACCGCGAGATTCGTTGGATTATTTATAACGGCCGACTCGTTTTAAAGGTGTACCTTTTAATTTTGAGATTATCTTTCCGCCGAGAATTTCGAGCTGGGGATAATATTCGGTTGATGTATTTGCGTTCGGTTTTAATTGCGAGATTATTTTTCTGTCGAGAATTTTCGAGCTGTAGGCAATTTTGCACGGACGCATATTTGTGTTCGGGGCGAGAAAGACAATGGGGTTGGGACATTGAAAAAAAGTTGTTTTAACGAATCACACAGAAACGTTTTATGTCCATAAACATTCAATATAAAGTTGCCTTTTCAATTTTCAATAACGTCATTTAACGTCAAAATGCAATTAAAAGTGCTGAATTTTAACGTGGCTGTTGTACGATTGGTCGAAAATATGGTACGTCACAGCTTATGCGTCGTACGGTTGTATCGTCAAATCGCTGTCTCGATAGTCTAACCTAGTCCTGCCATAGCGTCGTAATCTCAAGTAGACAGCAAACGCTCAATTTATTTGCTGAATTCAGGAACGTACCATTTAAAATGATGAACGGACCCCGTCGATCATGTGAACAACTAGAAACCACATTTCTTCAAACCTGCACAATCTCCTGTCGATTTAAATGCACTTTAAACGCATAGTCATTTATTAATATACTGCGTTTTGTATAAAAATTGAAACTCTAATGTAAGTAGCAAAAATTTCCACTACCCGAAAGTAAGAGAAATTTGTATACGCGATACTGATGACCACATCCTACGTCATTTCCTTTTCGTATTCCGTTTGAATTCACTGTTCCTAATTCGTTAATAACTATGAAAATAATGATTTTTGTGCAAAATCTGTTTCCAAAAAAGTGTCAATTTAGATATAAACTATATTTCCGTAAGAAAAGAAATTTTCATGTCCCAACTTCATTTTAGAAGATTTAAAAGCATCCAGTTTCAAAAATCCGTATCACCTTCAGATATTTAGTCGAGACTTTTCTCTCATTTTTTAAGCTGTACGTAAAATAGAAACGTTTTCGAATGCTGTTCGTTATCATCCCGAAAAGTCTAGTATAATAATTTCTACCTGGAGGCGTATTACGTTAACAGCTATTCGCTTCTGCACTGCTAACCGTAATTTTAACGTTCCTCCGTGTACCCTGTACTTACCATTCACCCCGATGTCATTATTTCCTCAAAGAGCTGCACTCGTTACCAGACCAGCAGCTATAAGAGTACCTACTGTGCACAAGCTATTTCACCTTAACGCGACCGACTAAACAAGTTAAGTGCGTTCGACATGTAGGTATACACGTCGGACCAAATCTCTATTGCGGTGCGGTTGACGTGTATACTCGTCGTGTAAAATAACAAATTACCATTGACTATAAAAACTGGAAATTTCAATAAAATATAATAAGAATATTATTTTGTGGTTTTTTCCCTTTATATTACCAATACAACTGCTTTGTATTTTATATTGAGGGGGTGAAGGGGTGCTCGTGACCCGAAACCTATCACATACGTAAGCCGCGACTTGGATAGCGAGCGTTGATCTGCGGAGAAATCGCGTCAGCAATTAGCAGGGCCACACTGAGCGTGGTAACGTGTTTCGAAAAATATCACACCGAACTCAATTGAAAATATTAGAATTATTTTCTTTCTCCAATTTTTCAGTTTTTAATAACAACAACCCTTTCAGGAATGAATTGTTAATCTTTTATGAAATAAAAATGTAATCCTTCCTTGTTTTTTGTAAAATTTATAGTAGGACCATTTGCCCTGCGTTCGCCGGCGCTGTCATAAGTGCGTCTCTCAATGGCTCTTCGATGACGTCATAACTCGTGTCATTGCTTGATTTTAATTCCGCACTCTGATTTTTAAAACTAAATTCTGCAGCTAATAGGTTAAATATTTTCATTTTCTCTCTTCGTGTATTACTCTCTCCAATTTTGCGCGAAAGATGTGATTCTGAAAAAGGTATCGTCTCGTTATTTCCTTTATTCTCTGAATACAATTAACTCTTCCACTTGATAATTGTAGGAAAATAGAGAATTATTGTAGAATTTTAAAATAATTGCTGCAAATGAAACATCCGGTATAAAATACATCCGGATGTACGAGTTACCTCGCATGAACAGATTTTTCAGGAGCGCGAAGGGAACGTGGGGTGGGAGTACGAAACTTATTTGCACGGAGGGCGCGCGAGGTGGTAACGAGGGTAAAAAACACCTGGGATTAAAGTCCCACCTTGATTAAAGAAACTTTTTGCGCCGGTCGGAGGATACGGATAAGGCGCGGGCTGGGATTTTAACCAAAAAAAAAGGAGTATCAGCGTTAGCGGAGAAAAGCCATTCAGATTTGTATTCCCTTTGTACCCCCGTATTCGCGTCACGCGGTAGCGAGATAAATTTATATAGGTGCTTCGTGATCTCTGCAATTTATATTAGTTTATTTGATTATTAATGGAAGGACTACCCGGAATACTCGTGCATAAGATGCATTCGGAGACGCTACTAATGAATGATAAGAACACATGCACGCGCATCGTGTTGGATAGTGTTGGCGCACAAGGATAGCGCCAAACATAGAATAGAGTAGTGGACTCATTTTTTATTTGTGATTCGAAAAATTTAATTAAAATTAATTACTTAGTATTTTTTTCATTTTCCATTTTTGGCCTCATTTAAGCCGGAAAACGATATTTAAAAGTGCAACACACGTTATCACTTAGTAAGACTATCTCTCTCGCACTCATTGTGCTTGACATAAGTGTGTCTCTCATGGCTCTTCGATGACGTCATAACTCATTGTCAGTAGACAGAAACGCACTTACAACTTAGCGAATAATTATATTTTGGGACATTTTCTTTTCGATGTGATATTGAATATATCATGTGAGGCTAAACTTACTCGCCGGGAAAGAAACTTCAATTACTCTTATCTCATTATTTATGAATTTTTGGCCTATATCGATATAAGACTTTGTTGTAGATAAAAACGTAATCATCAAAAAAGTATTATACAAATATGAGCCAAAAGCTCATAGGTAATAATGAGATAATAGTGATTGAAGTTTCTCTCCTGGTGAGTAAGTTAGCCTCATATGGTATAAGTATACATAGGTATTACAAATTGAATTTAAAAATATGAAAGTTTTTTTAGTCGAATACCGTATTACGCGTTTACGATGGATTATGATGATTCCGGTTTCTCTCGTTTTGTACGAAATTGAAATGGGAGCAGGAAAGCGAGGGTCACCTAGTGAATCAAAGTGCTCAAAATGGACAGGTTTTACCGTATATACCTGTGCCTATAGTGCCAGAAGATTAAAGCGATATCGAAAAAGGGTGTAACGTAGATTGTACACAATTTAATTTCCGCACTCTCCCCTGTTCCTTTATGTTTCATTCATTTCAGGCTCGACCTCTGTACTGGCAGGGAGAACGCAGAAATTAAATTCGGTAAATTTACATATGGACGAAATAGAGAGTACGTACATATCTAGATATATGAAGGCGTCGGGTCGAGTTTCTGGAATGAATGAAGTACGATATAAAAGAGCAAAGAAGAATTCGGAAATTAAATTCTGTACGATTTGCATTACGCCACGTAGTCCGCTCTTTCGATACCACTTTAATCTTCCCATAGCGCTGGACGTCCAACGATCCGCTATTTGGTGCATATAGATTATACATGTATATTAATAACCGAGGAAACTAATACTCGTATTAATTGCAGGGATTGCACAGCACCTATGTAAATTTATTCCGTCACTGCGTGGCGCGTGGCGTGGGGCGCGGGGGGAATACAAATCTGAGCGACCTTTTCCTCGCTGACGCTGATACTTTTTTTTTCTTTGCGTTCAAATCTCAAGCCGTCTTATACGAATTCGGCGGACGGAGAAAAAAGTTATCGTTTATATATCCAGCAGATTGGCGCAGAAAGCTATTGACATTTAGGTATCGACACTTGAGCGTGTATTGAAACAACATGACGTTTCCTGTGTAAGTATATGAACTCGACTATGGTATTAGATGTAGAAATGCAGATCGCTCGATGTTTGTACGTAGAAAGAGGAATACATAAAGGACATCAGACGTGTACACTTTTGTGTGAATTAATGGAATTAAAATATTTCTGTTTCATACAGTCCTAATTGACAGACTGAGAGAAGTTGTGGTAATCAGTCCTACAATTCTGTGGTAAGATTGAATTATTGCGATGTATGACGTTCAGTACCCCATAAATATGTCGATATTTACCATAAGTATTGTCACATTTGCTATGTTTATGGTAAATATTGACGTATTTATGGTACTGAACGTTATACGCCGCAATAATTCAATCTTACCACACGGATTGTGGGAGTGGTTACTTTCTCCGTGCATGAAATTAGCTTCACCATTATCATTGGTATGATCACTGTTCACCTTAATTAACATTTCAATTCTTTCTGGCATAGAGTCGGTTATTATTATTGTTGTTGTTGTTATTATTATTATTCTTTCATGCAATTTTCCTTCAATTTTTCAACATGCAACCACTTGAAAACATTTCTTCATTCTATTAATTTGTATAAGGATATAAGTAAGTATTTAGAAGGATTCGTAAATTTCGATAAACGCTTTCATTGAAATTTATACACTTTTTTATTAATTAATAGGGAATTAAAACTTTATTTTCAAATGTTATTTCATCATGAATAATTGGAAGATGATCCTGAAAAAACGTATGGACTCTACGCCAGAAAGAACTGAAATATTGTATGAATTAAGATGAGAGATGGTCATACTAACAATACGTTAGGAATAATGTATGAAATGAAAATATTTTGATTCCTTTAATTTGCACAAGGGTGTACGTCTATAACTGTTTTCTTATAATATTATAGATGTCTAGATATAAGATACCTTTTCGAAAATTTGTTCCATCGATTCTTTTTTAATTAGATATTCTGCGTTTCAGCAAATTCACCTTACGCCTCTTTCAACGATGTAACGCGAAAATAGGTACCAGAGTTGTACACGTACGATGCAATATTGTATACCTATATCGACGCTAAATCAACGCGCGTTGCATCTTTCTCTCACCATAAATTCGATCCGCCTTATATGCATTCCCTGGTACGTCATCATCATTCGTGAAGTGGCGTATGCATTTCATTCTTCGTTGAGAATCGCATACTCCATGTTTGGTTTAATACATGCCAGTGCAACGGGGTGCACATCGGCTGATGCACCCCGTTGGTGGTAATACTGGCAGCAAAGATCCGATCCAAATGACACTGCTTACGTTTGTTTCCTTGATTATTCGAAAAAACGCAAACGAGTATCGAAACTATATCGGAGTGTGTGTTACTTTAACCACTAATCAGATGGCTGATGTGTTACTCAGACTCGTACTTCTATTTTATCGGGATCTTAGCTATTGGCTATCACCACCGAATTACAGGAAACCATAGCGGACGGGATGCATTACGATAAACCAAACACGGGGTATGATAACGCCTACAAACTGGAGAGTATACGGTCTTATTCGCCCCACTCTCGCTTTCTTCAGAAAAAGCTTTCGCTTTCAAACGGAGGGATGCATCAAGTAGCCCTCCCTCTCTTCGTATATCGCGTCACCGCCGTCCGCGCGAATCTCGCGGTGCGCGCGTTTCCATTTCTCCGAAGAATCACGACGCAGCGAGACGACGACGAGGTTGCGTACAAAACTGGAGCGTATCGCTCCGTGTCTACTCTCCCCGGATACGTAACGCGGGGAGAGCCGCGGATGAAAATAAATGTCGGCACATCAAGAACTTTGAATTCCACGTGGAGGGGGTGAGCGGGCACGTCCACCGTTCGGCCCGAGAGCGCGAGCAAGCTCTTACCGTCGTAAAAACTATTACGACTCGAAGCTCTCGCATTTCCAGAACTTTCTTGCCGGAAGAACCGCACGCTGTACGCCGTTTCTCAGAAACTTTAAGTATAAATCACCCGGTAGCCTGATCTTTTAATTATTTGAGTGGGGACGAGAGGGAGAGGGCGAAGGGTGTGTTAGGTATATTCGCGCAATGCACTCGTGGTACAGCTGCCAGGACAAGTGATATTCTTTATTTCGCAAAGATACGACGTCGTGGCATAAGCGTTTGCTTTCCGAGATCAAGTTTTCCACTATCGAAATATTTGTCGCGAGGCATTTAAATCGAGACACATGGATATCTTTAAAACAATTAACGTATTTATAATATTTTAGAAAAGAATGTTTCTTATAACAGTCATTTTCTTTAGAGGGGGAAACAGAACTGTATGTTTTATTTTTAATTTAGTAGACGTTTTCACGGCCATTTTAAGGTCATCGTTCTTTCTTTAAATGGAAACAGAGAAAAGAAATTAAGAAACCTTTCAGATAAAAGTTTTCTGTTTTTACGTGTAGGTTAAGAATTTGTCGAAAGACATAGGCTTCTATTTAAAGAAGAAACGTTAACTTTAAAATGGCCTTGAAAACTTCTACTAAATAGAAAATAAAATGCGCAGTTCTCTTTTCCCATTTAAAGCGAATTACTTTTATACAAAACATTTTTTTTCTAAAATGCGTTATTTTACAGATATTCATGCGTCTCAATTTATGTAAATGTCTCATCCTGTATACGAATACATGTGCTTCGCGTATCATGTGTCGCAAATTTTCAGGATACTTTATCTCCCAATCTTTTCGGAGTGGCGTAAACTGAAAAAAAAATGTAGCAGATTTGACTGAATCGGCTGTAATGGGTGGGAGACGCAAATTTTGTTAATTGGACTAGTAATTGACTTGAATGGATTGCAGCCCGTTTCCTTCAAGTAGCCGTTAATCGTTTTAACCAAATTTATCAGTTGAAGCAACTAATTCTACACTCTCTAATACATATATAAACGCCGATTTAATTTACTATATCATTTTCTCCTTAAAGTAATATATAAACAATTCCTTACAGTCTGTACATAAGTATAGATTCGCACTGGCTGACGAGACAAAATGTTCGCACTCTCTCTGAGCTTCAAAGCTCGCATATCTGTATATACAACGACATCCGCGTAAAAATACCTGTCGCGCATACATATGTATTCGAGAAAAGGGCAAGAACGCGCGAAATGCAATTCGACGCGCAAACGCCAAAGCTTTTACAAGGAGAAAGAGCTTTAACACCGTGACGCTCGCGGCTTTAGCACATCCTCTATACGATATACTGCAGAGAGGATAAAACGTACCGCGAGAATTCTAGCTTTTTCGCAACAAATTGAGTACGCGAAATGAGTTTTATCGTTATCCTACACGAAGAGAAATGTTGGTTACAAATTATCGCGTAAATCGTGTAATTATGGTACATGATGCCAACAACCAAATTTTTACTGCAGACCACGGTCGAATTCATTTATATCTCGCTCTCTATTTCAATCATTTGCTTTCCTGAGAAAACAGTCAATTTTACCCTGAAGCATATGAAAAAATTTGGTCGTTGGCATCACGTAACCATGACATCAAATTCCATAGTTACGTGAATTTCACGGTGTCTTGTGTATGAGATGGTGGCGATGATGGGATGGACTGTAACGAACTGTGTTTTTGAAGATACGACTGACCAAGGCGTGCCTCGGTAGTTAGAAATGTGTAGGATAAGTCCGTGATAGTTCGACCAGCGGGTTAGTTTGACCAGTACCTATAGATTCAATACGAAGCATCCATATTTAAATAATTGGTAGAAATACCGTCACGACGTTTAGTTGGTTCTGCGAAGTCACAGCGGAAACTCGCGGTCATTTTTACAAAGCCACAACACGTGATACTGAGAATAATATTTTCATCTCATAGTGATTTTTGTTACCGTTAAATTTGGAACGCACATTTAGTAATCTGAAGGTGAGAATTTCATTTATATCATCATATGAAATACATACATACATATTTATTTGTTTCCATTTCATTTTCATTTATTATTAATATGTTATGTTATGAGTTTGTTAGCATACCTAAGTCATTCATAACGAAGTTTTGTTACTTTAATTCCATGTTAACCCTCTGGTCGGTCTCACCCTAATGAAGTGGTTGAAGTAGCCCAGCTATTAAGAGTTAGTTGAGCCACAGTATCATATTTATTATTCGTTGCAACTGCATTATACTTATGTTTTTATGCAACTTTCTAATAAATACTTGTATAGAATTGCTCTCTTAATGGGATTTTAATATTTATGAAAGCATACATTTATGGAAAAAGATACTACAGTACCTCAAAAAAAAGTGGCTGAACTATCCCGGACTTACCCTACTCTTAGCCGAGGCGGAAAGAGAGGGGGATGGTTTTCTCAGAACCGCGGGAATATCGGGAGAACATTCCCGGATCCCGACGAAAAGTCATCCGCGTTCCCACGCAGTGGTCAAGGTCTGCGTGGGAAAAAACGGATAGAAAAAACGGATACCTCGAAACACACGGTAATTTTTAATGAAAATTTTTCTCCGTGGACATAAAATGGAAAGAAGATCAATTTAGTGTGAAAATCAAACGAAACTGTCGTGGGGCAAAATAATAATACTAATTCAACGAAAGCTGACACTTTCCTAATGAAACGCAACAAATTCTATCGAAAAAACTCGAAATCTCTGATTTTTATAAAGCGAAGGCGGGGAGGAACGCGCGCTCATTTTAACCGAGCAGAGCCGAAGCTTTTACCTCTCATCATACTTTTATTCGTGGTTCACGGGTATTATTCGGGTTGGTCGAGTGCGAAGCTATACGCCATCAAAGTTATACAAGCATTCGCATTGTTGGTATGTATACGATTTCAATTCCGTTTTAACTCGCAGTTTAGTCTCCCTGTCGAACTCCGAGACTTTCTCGCTCGCCCAATATTGGAGGGTTTTAATAGAATTTCCGTGGAGGAAGTTTCGCTTGAAGTTTATTTCGATTAATCCTTTTTAGAACAGTATGCTACGTTCATTAAAATAGAGAAATATTTCTGCAAGGTTTACTCTTTCTTTATTAAAATATATATTTATAAATTCATAAATAAAGGATGTTGTAAATGTGGTAACTGTAATTAATTTACTCGTGTCCAAGCGGAAAGAGAAACCTAAATACATATAATGTTTTTCACATTCGTGGCTGCGCGGAGGAAGTTTCGGCTGGAATTTATTTCGATTAATCCTTTTTAAAATAGTATGCTATGTTCATTAAAATAGAGAAGTATTTCTACAAGGTTTACTCTTTATTAAATTTATTAAAATATATATTTCTAAATTCATAAATAATGTCAATGTGATAATTATAATTAACGTACTCGTGCTCAAGCGGAAAGAGAAACCTAAATATAGTGTTCTACATATCCGCGACTACGTAATAATAATTATGACTTGGCAACCTTATTTTGAATTAACATTCGACGGATCGATACCTACGCTATACTTTACTTCATCAACTGTCCCTTCCGGTATACAGGTACGTAATAATTATACCGTGTGCCCAGAAACAAAATTGCTGGTTCTTGGAAAATATTCTGTGCAATTTTCGATAAATAATAGTCCTCCTACGCGGTAAATACATACTCCTACTCTGCGATACGCCAAACCATTCGATATCAGCAGAATTTATCCGATATTAAGCGATCTTGCCACAATGAATTGCTACACACTGTTAGAGAACGCTTTGTAAATTAATAATAATACGACTACAGTACAAAAGTACGTTAAATATAAAGAACGAATTGTGAAATTCAACAGCAATTGTGAATTTAGGATACGTATTGTGATTTTACGATATTTTATTGCGAGTCTACACTATATTCATCGTGATTTTATTATACATTACCCGCGTATTAAGAAAAATACGGATAAAATATGGCGGAAGTCTGGGAGGAGTTGAACCAAAAAAGTATGGCTACGAATCGCATCCCAGACTTTCAGTCGGTAAACGATGCGCTCTTCAATTAGAGTTCAGTTATTTTTACGAGGTTATGCTGTAATCGTCACCCCCCCCCCCCACACACACACGCACACACACACACACACACACACACACACACATACACACTTGATGTTATTTCAATCTATTATTTCATTAAACTCTCGAATTATGTATTACTAATGAGCTATATTCTAGCACCGAACAAGTCATTATAGTTTTATAATGAAGAACCCATACAACAAAATTGAATAAAAAAGGTACAGAGAAGCCGAGTAAATTTTACGTTTCAGCTGATATGAGAACATTGTCTGGCTGAAAATCTAGGATACGATCCGTGGCCAGACATTTTTGGTCAGACTTTTCCTAGACTACCGCCATACTTTAGCAATACTTTTTTTTACGCGGGCTCCCCGTGAAATTTGTATTTTCGCATTAGAATTGCCAGTAATTTTACCACGTTCTTATGTCGATTAAAAACTTCCAACGCATTTGTGAATTGAAAACTAAAGTATCTAACAATGTACAATTATTGCAATTTCGGTCGAACTTGTGCGAAAGACTCGCACACGTGAACAACGCAGCCGAACCAAATTCGAACGAACGCCGAGATGTCGACCGTTACGACCATCCCGAGAGAGCTCGTATAAATTCAGCACCCGCGCGTTGTCTACGCGGCGAACGAAAGCAGATGCAGAAGGGGACAAAAGGTTCTAATTATCCTTCGAATAAAGCCAATCGGAGGAGAAACTTTCCGAATGGGCGCTGTTGGTGTTTCGGGAAGGCGGGATGGAGCCGGGGCAAAGGCAAGGAAGTCGGATAAGGCCCGTAATTTCGGACTTCTATACGGAACCGCCTATCGCGAGTGTGTGCACGGGAATACAGATGAGATTTGCGTGCGGATACGTTTGCTGAATAACTTTCGAATTCAGTCTGGCATCGGCGCGTTGTATGTAAAGCTTCCGCGTGGGAGGAACTCTTTACTTCTGGCTTTTCTTCTCGTAGATAGGTACGCCGCACACGCGGCGCCCTAAAATAGATTTATCCAAAACGATCAGCGCCTCTCGTCATTTTATCGCCGAGGGAGGGACGCCGATTTCGACTCACCCCATCGACAAACCTCGAGGAAATGATATTTTTCCCATCCACCCCGTGTTTGGTTTAATACATGCCAATGTAACGAGTTGCATAACGGTTGGTGCACCCTGTCTGTTGTTGTTTCCTGCAATTCGGTGATAATACCGATAGTTAATATTCGAACCAAATGACACCGCTTACGTTTATTTCCTTGATTATTCGAAAAAACGCAAACGATTAGGTATCGAAACTTTATCGGACACGAAAAAAAATGATTTTGCAATTTTAACAAAACTAGGTTTTACTGAGTATTTCTTACAATCGTGACAAAAATATTATCTGTGACGACAAAATAATATGTTTAATAATAGTAAAAATATTCGTTGGGATAGTAAATATATTTACCAAAAGAAATTTCACTATGATTGTGCAATTACGTTTCTGCATAGAGAAAAAGAATAAGTTGGATCTACAATACTAAAAATTACTCGCCGAGTCGGAAGTAATTATTTATTTAGATCAATTAAATCTTTTTTCATACTGATTAAATATGTCTTCCTTGCAATCACATACTATTTCGTATGATTGTAAGGAAGAGATATGTAATTGATGTAATATAAAATTTCGTTCATGTAAATAAATAATTACTTGCGATTTCGCGAGTAATTTTCAGTAGATCCAACTAATTTTTTTTCTCTGTGTATTATTGAACATATCGTTTGCTGCCACAGATAAATTTCTGCTATGATAACAAAAAATTTGCAGCAAAACGTAATTTTTCTAAGACCGCAAAATTATTTTTTTCAGTGGAGCGTTTGTCACTTTAACCACTAATGAGATGACCGATGTTTCTCAAACTGATACTTCTATTTGGTTCGGATCTTGACCGTCGGTATTACCAAATTATAGCAAAAGCCAGCGGATTAGATGCACCAACCGACATGCCCTGCATAAAAAAGAAATATGGCTAAAGTATGCCGAAAGTCTGGGAAAAGTTGAACCAAAAAAGTATGGCTAGGTATGGTATCCCAGATTTTCAGCCAGAGAATTTTTTCATATCGGCTGAAAAGTAAATTTTGCTTGACTTACCTGTACCTTTTTGATTCAATTTTGTTATATGTATTCTTTATTATAAAACTACAATGACTTGTTCGGTTTTAGAATATAGTTCATTAATAGTGATTAAAAAGTTTAATATAATAATAAATTGAAATAATATCATCTGACAAGAACAGACATCGATTATAGCATAATCTCGTACAAACAACTGAACTCTATAATTGAAGTGTGCGTCGATTACTGGCTGAAAGTCTAGGATACGATCTGTAACCATACTTTTTTGGTTCAACATTTCCCAGTCTTCTGCCATGCTTTAGCATTACTTTTTTTAAAGCGGGGCAACCCGTTTCACTGGCGTATATTAAACCAAACACGGGGTATGCGTCTCCTCTTTGCGAGGAGTATGGTTCCGCGCTTCTTTCCTTCCGGTAAGTAATTTACGGAGAAATTAATTATTAAAAAGTAACTAATATTTTGAATTTATTCGGCATTAATGACGTCATATCAAGGCTCATGAAGATAATCGCAATTGCTATCGATACTATAAACATTATCTTCATGAGCATTGATATGACGTCATGAATGCCGAATAAATTCAAAATATTAATTACCTACTTTTTAATAATTAATTTCTCCGTAAATCCTTAACGGATTTCAATACAATCAATTGCATTGTGTCCGTAATTTTTTAATGAACATAGGGTTTTCCTCTGGCTCAGAGGTTTGAGAACACCCTGTATACAGAGGAGAGTCGTTTCGATGAGAATTTTCAGCTTACGCACATTATAATTGCGATTGCGCGGGGGGAGATTAATGTTTATAAATCGCATGCGAGCGAGCGCATCTACCGCGCGCGCTAGCATCGAGGCTACATTAAGTATGTACGAGTATACGTGCAATGTACACACATGATTACTCGTTTCGTTTGCTTCGGCGCTACACGGCCTTGTGTGTATTAATTTCAAACGTGGAAGGCTGCGTATGATTTACCGCTTCACAGAGCGAAGTTCGGGCGCATGTTTGCGCGGTTACCGGGCGTTTAACAATATACGTGTGCCCCGCGCAAACTTTGCGCGACGCGTTATTTCTTTCGGCGGGGATTAATCGTGCGTGATGACGGGGAAACGTAATAGTGGGGCAAGACGGGCGATTGGAGAGAAATAGTGTTTTTGTTTAAAGTGTCAAATATGTATTTAGGGTCATTCCATACCAAATCGGACACTTTTTGGAGTAACATTTCGGATTTTGCTCAAATTTGGATATATTGTAGTCTTTGTCGATGTTTAACCGTATCTCGAAGGATTTTTCAAAATTTTGAAAATTGTTGATTTTACAGCCACTTGAAAAATAACGCTGCTTTTTTTTCATTAAATTATAATTATCAAACCGGTTGTCGGCTGAGAATAATCTTTTGGGTACTAAAAGTGAAAGAGTTGAAAAATCAGAGAAAAATTGCATCGATCAAAAAAAAACTTTTTTAAATAATTTTATTTGCAATTGATTTAAACAAATGACGTATTTTCATAGCTGGCCACTTTTTAAAAATCTGAAAAAAAGCAAGCATATACTTTGATATCCTCTCTTTAACGATAAACAAACAAAAATAACGACACTTTAAAATTGACGACACAAAAATTAATTGAAGTTGACGCCGCGTCGGCCTCGCCGCGTCGGCCCCACCGCTAGCGTGTCGCCAAGCCAGTCGAACCCACCGACCGGTGGCTGGTGGCGGGGCCGACGTGCCAATTCCGACGCGGCGTCAACTTCAATTAATTTTTGTGTCGTCAATTTTAAAGTGTCGTTATTTTTGTTTGTTTGTCGTTAAGGAGAGGATATCAAAGTATATGCTTGCTTTTTTTCAGATTTTTAAAAAGTGGCCAGCTATGAAAATACGTCATTTGTTTAAATCAAGTGCAAATAAAATTATTAAAAAATTTTTTTTTTTGATCGATGCAATTTTTCTCTGGTTTTTCAACTCTTTCACTTTTAGTACCCAAAAGATTATTCTCAGCCGACAACCGGTTTGATAATTATAATTTAATGAAAAAAAAGCAGCGTTATTTTTCAAGTGGCTGTAAAACCAACAATTTTCAAAATTTTGAAAAATCCTTCGAGATACGGTTAAACATCGACAAAGACTACAATATATCCAAATTTGAGCAAAATCCGAAATGTTACTCCAAAAAGTGTCCGATTTGGTATGGAATGACCCTTAAAATAGCGTTTTCTAGTTGCGTGCGCACGATATAACGCTAGTCGACGTAACACTGGGCGCGAATCGTTCCGTAACCCGTGATATGGTGGTGCAAACTAGAGTTATTTCGACACTCGAGATGTCAAATCTTGTTTACATCTAAACTCGACCGTTTAACCCTCTGTGGTCACGAAGAGTAAGGCTTAATCCAGGCTTCAATTTTGAAGCTGACTGTACTTCTTTCTTTTTACAATCATACACTGAGAGTAATTTTATAAGTTGCATGGCAATGCTCTAGTAGTTTATTAATATAAGTTCTAATTACCTTAGCAATACGTATTTCTATTTCAGCTATACATGTAGTTATTTCAGCTATACGTATAGTTGTTTCAGCTTTACGCGTATAGTTATTTCAGCAATACGTATCGTCTTGTTACTATTGAGTATTGCTATATTACCTATACTGTCTAATTAAACTCATTTAGACTTAAAATATAGTTCATAGCTATACTTATTGCTGTGTGACTTATAAATTTCTCTCAGTCTAACTAGATCCCCGTCAGATCTAGGAACAAATACATAGCTTCTTCTTAAAACTCGTACTACGAACGTTTTTGGACTTTGAAAAAAAATCGTTTTTGAAACGTGCACTATATAGAACTATTTATTGCTTCAAAGTACCATATCGTATGAGACTTATCCGTTGACTTTATTTTTAAAAAACTCAAAAAATAAAGAAATTATAACGCTTTTATATATAGTGAAACAGCTCATTTTTCACGCATCTAAATACATATTCACGATCATTTTTGAATACCTATATGTCATTATTTCATTTCTTACGTTGACACGGTGATCTGATATTCTATAATATTCAAAAAATGTTCCACAATTCGTCGGTCTAAATTGGACGGATGTTGCTCATGTTGCTATTGTTGAAAAATCAGTTAGGTCCATTTGACCCACGTGTGACCATCGTAGAACTGTACAGACGTGTGACCACAAAGAGTTAAAATATCCCTGAATAAGTATAGATCAGAAAAAGATAAAAATAACGAGATTTCGTGAAAATCCGTGCGAAATACTATTTTCGTATTGCATAGAGAGGAAAACCAATCGTAAACTCGATTGTAATCACTACTTTTTGAATTTCCGTGTCCGCCTGACTGCGCGAGAGTAGTAGGTGAGTACGCGATGTCATACACGTATTCTACATATGTATCTAATCTAACAATGCATTACGTGTCTTTCTCCCCGTACCACCGGCAATCAGTGCGCCATTCATCTCTCGGTGCAATTGCACTTTTACACAGTTCAGTACCCCGTCCGTATACCACGCATATGGATGTTGCGACACTACTGCAAGTGTCTCTTGTACTTATCGCCAAGAAGTTTCGCTCCCGCCACGTTCACTTCCTCGTATCCAAACTTCTTCATAACGTCCTTGCAGCGCTGGTACCAAGTCGCGACGCTGTAGTAGCGACCGACGTCGAAGCCGAAGACCTGAAATGAGGTGAAAAAACGACAATGTGCGTCGGAGTAGAAAAATTGTTATTTCCAACTGGAGACGTGTAAAAGTTCTGAGAATTGTATTCTTAGATTTTACTCAATATTATGAGACGAGTGTTTTACTATTAAATTCGAGTGGAACGAATTACTCGCTCATCAAAAAAATGTACTCGCCAGGAAAGAAACTTCAATCACTATTTCATTATTGATGAACTTTTGGTCTACATCGATATAAGACTTTGTTATAGTTAACAATGTAATCTTCAATAAAGTATTACATAAATATGAGCCAAAAGCCCATAAATAATAAGATAAATGGTGATTAAAGTTTCTTTCCTGAGTAAGTTTAATCTCATATGATATATATATTATACTTATTAAACGTGAAATAATCGAGAATCGGATTGAAAAATGCGATATAAAATAACTGTCCCAATAACAGGACACGTTCTAGTAGCTGAACATATTTGAATACAATTCAAATTACTGAATGAGATAAAAACAAACGACTGCTGGAAAGAAATCTTCAATAAATAAATGATGTAGGTACACAGGAAATGTCACTAGTAAGAACCTTGTGTAAAATCTGCTATGTGAATTTTTATAGCCGTCCGGCTATTGGAAAAGTTACCTCAACGAACAATCGAATTTTCATGCAATTTAGTTAAAATAAATATTGCTTTAGAATAAATATCATGAGTGTACTGACTTCCACCGAAGTGACGGTTACGACGATGCTGAAGTCGGCGATCGTTAAACGCTCGCCGGCGACAAATCGCTGGCCCTCGAGGAACGTGTCGAGAAACTCGAACGACTTCTCCAAAGCTTTCAGGTCCTCCTCCTCGACTGCTTTAGCGTGACCGGACAGCACGGGACCCTGAGCACGCATAAAAGTACGACGCGGAACATGAATCGATCGGCGACAATTTCATAGACCCCCCCGAGACACAATGATTTTTTGATTCTCCGCCACGCGCAGTGAGAGGGCGAGTTAATTAATTCTTTGGAAACTGCGCTCCGCGGAGGAAGTATACGCATAGTAAGAAAGCGAGAAGCGCGACAAGGATGAGGATACAGACGTTCCGAAGGGATTTCCTCCCCTCCTAAAATATCGCCGTTGAAACTCGGATGGTTAGGTGCGCTGTTCGCTATCGGCGGGAAAAATAATTAATCAGAAGGGGTCGCGGGGTTGAGAGTAATTTTCCATAACGAGATGTTGGCGTGCGGGCGTCTCGTTGTCAAGAGTAGCGCGACGAAAAACACATCCAAATTTACGGGCACTCGTTAAAAATATCCTCACCCCGCCGCGGATATCGGTTCGCTCGGTTTCCTCATCGGTGAAGGTAAGCGCAAGGTGTGACGAAAGAGTTCGGCAAAAATCTGTAGGCACACCCTTAATGTCTTTCGTTCTTCGAAATAGTGAAAATAAAAATGCGCCAGAACGACGGAAAAACGCGTTCGAATATTTTTCCGAAATCCAAAATTCACGCGTCCGAGTCCTTCGGGGATCATTGATGAGATCCGTTGATGTTAGATTTAATGCATGATAAAATGTTCGATAAAACGATCCTCTCAACATACATAACACTTGATGAAAGTTTGATAGAAGCTACCGATGTCGAAGTACAGCCTTTGATCCAATACCCCCTTTTTCCGCGGATCCTTCGGATAGAGGGAGTCGTCCTTGGCGTATTTATCCACCAGGTACGCCATGATGGAACGACTGCAACGTCGAAATATGCGTCATCCTCGAATTAGAACACGTAACGAGAGAGTTCGACGTACCTTTCCCATAAAATAAATCCGTTATCATCGATAGTTGGTATCGTATGCTGCGGATTAATCTGGAATAATTTAATCGTTAATCGTCTCTCTCCTCGGAGATACACGGTAAAAAAGAGGCGTTAATCTTTAACCCTCCGTGATCACACGTCCGTACAATTCCGCGATGGTCATGCTTGGGTCAAATGAACCCAACTGATATTTAAATAATAACTACATGAACAATAGCTGTCCAATTTAGACCGACAAATTATGGAACATTCTTCGAACATTGTAAAATGTCTAATCTCGCCGTGTTAACGTAAGAAATGAAATAATAACACATTCAAAAACGATCGTGCATATATGTAAATGCGTGAAAATTAAGCTACTTCACTAAAAGTATCATATCTTC
The DNA here is from genome assembly GCA_963678675.1 of Xiphydria camelus. Lineage (NCBI taxonomy): Eukaryota > Metazoa > Arthropoda > Insecta > Hymenoptera > Xiphydriidae > Xiphydria > Xiphydria camelus. The sequence continues at coordinate 24,798,522 of OY783195.1, read as the reverse complement.
TTTATTTTTACAGTTTCCTCAATGAAATATACGGATTATTCTCACAAGATATGGTACTTCGAAGCAATAAATGATTCTATGGTGCATGTTTCAAAAACGATTTTTTCCGAAGTCCGAAGAAAGTTCGTAGTATGAGTTTTAAGAAGAAGCTATTTATTCCGAGATCTGACGAGATCCGGTTATGGTTGAAAAAAAGATGTACAGTCAATTTCAAAATTGAAGCCTGGGTCAAGTAGACCCCTCGTGACCACAGAGTGTTAACACGATTTCAGAGGTATTGACTTGTGTCATTCAGTTTCATGCCATTGTCATCTAACACCAAAACTGGTGTTTATACATAGGTCCACACCGCAGAATTTTTTACCGTGTAAGTATGCCTACATTCTCGATGGAAGAATCTTTATAACATATCGTCGATCGCCGACAAAGGTTATGTAAAGCTACCTTGGTGAATTCGGGCTTCAGATGTTCGCCCTCAAAAACGTTGACAGCCTTCAGGTTCAGACGAACGCCAATTGCTCGCGCAAGCATCATGACGGCTCGGCACGGCGGGCTGGCGAGCGTGTAGTAAAGATCGATCGGCATCTTCTGGCTATCGACCCCCGCTTCGCTCCTACACGACATACGGCACTTTTTACACTTTATTTGCGGTCGCGAAGGCCGTACGTTATACTCTTTCGCGCGGAACGGGAGGAGGGGAATAAAAGCAACGGACATCCGACCTGGTCCACATCGACCGGGAGAACACATACGTCTTAGCAGTGCATTCCAGCTGAAAAGATCCGCGATTGTAGGAAAGTCGATGTGTATAGCGAAACGTGAAAAATTCTTATAACGGCTTCTCGATTCTAAGAAAGAGGGAGAGGGGGGGGGGGAGCAGACGTGGGGTGCTTGAAGAAAATTCGTGTACACGTTTTTGCTTTTGTGCAACGATATGTGAGTTTAAATGGGGAAAAAAGTCTGAAATATGGCAGCATATCGCTGGTATTATTATATTATATAACAACATGCTTTTGCATTAAATTAAGCAGTGTAATCGTGTCTATCCTACGCAGTAATTTATTTAGCGATGAAATAAATATATGTCGCAGGATACAATTATTATGTATCATTTTTACAGAATCTCATTTACACACTGAGAAAGAAATTTACTCGAGTCACACACATTTAGACGTATTTTTGGGCAGTTAAGAGCACATTAATTATTCGATTAGGATGAATATCGATTGAATGCATATAAACATTATTGATTCAGTTGAATAATATTTGGATGAAATGGAATAAACGTGTTCCTAGAACTATCCAAAAACACGTTTATTTCAGTACAGCGAAAGGAATACATTTCTTCGAAAAGGGTATCTTGCGTTTTCTATAAAAAGTTTCAATTTTTACGGCTACGGGGTGCTACAATGACACCTAAGGTTTTAGAATGCTGTTAAAAGTGTAGATATCCCAAGGAATGTTATTATTTCCACACAAACGAAATGCTCGGTAAAAATAATTTTCCATTAACCTTGCATACATTTTTTAGAAAAAGTTTTCAGATAAAAATATCGTATTAAGAGAACTGTCCCAATAGCCGGACGATTATACTGAGAAAACAGTTTATTTATAATTAATATACGTATACTTGATTATGGCAAAAGAAATATTTCTTTGTGTTAAACAAATATTCGTTTGCTATTACTTTTTTTCTGTTTGAATGAAAGAGACATTCCTATATAATTAAGATATATTTACTTGGCTCAACGAAATATATCTTTCGCCGTAATCAATTACCTATACATTTATTAACTATAAATAAACCTTTCTTTCAGTATAAATCAAGTATCAGGACAGCTACAAAAATTCATATTTACAGATTTTACTTAGAGTTCTTACTAGTGATATTTTCTGTGTACATCATTAATTTATCGAAGACTTTGCCACTAGTCATTTCTTTTTACCTCGTTCAATAATTTCAATGACATTCAAATATGTCCGACTACTAGGATATGGCCTGTTATTGGGACAGTCACCTTATATTTTATATGTAAAAAATTCTTAGAGCGGAGACACACACAATCAATGAAAAATCTCATTACTCTATAAATAGTTCACGCATGTGTACGTACAGTACATGAGATTTATACACGCCTGCATAAACTTGAGTTAATTTCGATTAATCAATCGTAGATCCGAAACAAACACAAAATGATAACGATTTGTTATCGCGATGATTCACCTCAGGTATACGATGTATCAAAGAAATGTGATATAATAGATATGTAGCAGCGGGAAAACCTCACACGCAAGGTTCCCCACAAATAAAAACATTTTCCTTCACGGTTTCAAAAGCTCGCAGAACGTATTTAACCGCGCGAATACGATTTCCCCGCGCGTACAGAAATTCAAATACGAGAAAAATCGGAGCAACGCGGAGCCCGGAAACTTTACAAAGATTAGAAACCGGTGCTAAACTCATATTTACCATTAATTACTCTTTCGAGCAAACTTTCCGCGCAATTCAAAGATTGTTTTCTCCGAGTAATTAATCCAGAACGAATAATCACCACTCTACCTTTCATCCCCTCACCGATAAATACACCCACTCTCCTCCGCAAAGCCTGTTTCGCACTCACCTTTCGTTAACCGCTTTTGACGAGTCAATTACCGGCGAGACCCGTACGCACCGCCCCGGTTCAAACGAACGAATTTGCCCGGATTGCCGCGTCGAAAGGCGAGGAGCTTCGCGCGCGAAAAAAAAAAAAAGTACCGACCCTCTCGTATCCCGCGTCTCGCGCGACACATACGTCGTGGCCGGAACGTGACCAAATGAATTGGCTTTGTATTCGAACGCGCCGGCACGAAGTTACTATGACGATGGTGCCAATACAGACACGCGGACCGCCGAGCCTCGCCGTTAGTGCTTGCAAGCGTTTGTCGGAGGACGACATCGATCCGCGGTGAAATCGACTGGAACTTAGCCGCGCTCGGCCGTAATTCAAACGCCCGAGCGTGGCCCCCTCGACGCGGACAATTATTTCTTGAAAATTGATTTTCCTCCTCGTAACTTCCACGCCTTCCCTTCGGTCCTCGCTTCGGGAAAGAAACTAATAAAACGCGAGAGAGGAGCACACCACGCCTCGGGGATACTTCATTTCGCTCGTCGGCGGAGAATTATAGATGATCTCGTTATAATAAAGTTTCGGTGGCAAACAGATTCGAAGAATGTGTTTGCTGTACATATAGTTCTACATTGTTAGAATAACCAAGCTCCTTTAACCAGATGAGTTTTGTCATTTTAACTAAGTTATTTTTCTAAATGTGCCTTTTCATATCGCACCAAGCATATTTATCAGCGGAAAATTAAATTAATTAAAAATTAATTCATTAATTAAAAATGAAAATTAAAAAATAGTATTTCTTTTTACTGCCGGGCCTCGCAGATCTGACCTATGCGTCTAAGGGTTAACCCGCTGAGGGCCATCTCCTTATACGGTAGTCCCTTTAAATTGCGGTAAATCCATAAAGAGAGGAGCCTACAATGAGTTACTGCACACCCAGGGTGGCCTTCAGAGGGTTAATTCAAATAGCTCTTTCACTTCAATATGAAAAGAATTCCTGTGGGTGTCTAACAAAGTAAAAAAAATGTTCGTATTTAAATAAACTTTTCTCAGAGTACGACACAACTTCCGGAAGTGAGATTCGTTATCAATGCTACATTTTTGCAGCGGTGGCAGGACACAGGACAAATCACCCACAGTAGCGTGCAGCCTGATTGCATCTCATCGATTACTTCGAAGTTCAACGAACTGCAAATATACAATCCCCATCTCCAAAGAACGATTATTCTTATGAAATTCCCGTCTTATGAAATTAACCCATTACATCCGCTCCACTCGTCGCGCTTCATCGTCCGCGCCCTAAATAATCCCCGTAACGAACGCCCGAACCTAATTAGACCCCGCTCGTTAGTATCGACATCCGCGACACCCGCACTTCCTCTCGCGCCGCGCGCAACGTCCTTGCACCGCGCCTGCACGCGAGAGACGTGGTGGGTTCCGTGGAAAATCACGCCGCGAATACGCCGAAGCACCCCCGTCATTATCCCCGCGCAACCGACGGTTAAACCGCGCGTTTCGTTAATTTCGCCCGCTACATTAATTTTACGAATCACTCGAGCCTGTTTATTTCACCGTGGGTCGCAGGGGCCAGACATAACCGCGCGTCTCTCGCCGCGGCGGTTAGGTATGTACACCGGTGAATTATTTGCCCGCGACACCGCCCCAGTTTCGCATAAAAGCCCGCCACACATGTCTCCCCGTTGTACTTCGTAATGAGTACACATAGTGGCGTTTGTTATTCTATTCACAACGTAATTACTCTAACCCTTTTCGAGCTTATTCCTCCGAACGCGCGTTATCTCCGCGGCCCCATTCGGCGCGCCCGTTTCTCACACGCGCGTGCGAAGGTGAGAAGGAGATTATGAGACGGAGAGAGAGAGAGGAGGTAGAAGGAACGTTGAGACCGACCTCGCTGGAAGTTATGCGTGAGGACGTCGAGCGAGGTGTAATTGCCTGTGTGGAAATTTTTGTCAGCCCTGCTAATTATCGGGGCTCGTTAGGGGTGCTAGATAGCACAGCTAGCTAGGAAAACTAGTTTGGCCCAGAACAGAGGGCCTGTATTTCATTCCTGAAATGAAACGTGGGCTGCGACGGGACTCGACGAGAAACTTTTTTCAGTTCACGATTTCCAAACATTAATTTATCACCCACCCCTACCTCTTCCTCATGTAGGTTATTTTATTGTTAAATAAAGCTTCTTTTATATTAAAAGGTTTTTATTTTGATATAATTTCATTTTTACACATTAATAAGTCGCGATTTATCACCTTTGGGATCGGTGACCGTCGCAGTCCTTCGTATCAGACAATGTGTCACCCCCGTCGCTTGATAAATTTCGTTCCCCGTTGAAGATTGCGATGTCTAAGAATTCCGGTGATTACTCGTTAAATGAGCCAAAATTGATAATTATATTTCCAAAGACTGTCCTGCTAATCATAGTAGTACCTATTACGATAATGTTCAAAGTTTTACATTCAACTATATCTACAAACGTCATCTTCTGTGCCAATACTATACTTCGAGAGAAAAATGTGTTCTTGCAACAAATGCTCATTATTGTTAAACCGGATTGGTTGCCACGCCAAAATATTGGTTGTTATAGTTGCTGTAACGACTGTGAAAAATCGGTACAGTAGATCGTTTTTATCGCTGCAGCATACATTTGAAGGGTACACGGGAAACAGGGGCTCATCGAACTTTTATCGAAAAATTGGAATATTATCATCACGTTGTATAGAATTTTTACAATTATTGTATTGCCCCATACTCTTGAAACTAGAAAAAACGGGCTCAATGCAGAGATATTCTCGATTAAAATTTAGACATACAGGGAAAGAAGGTGCTCATTTCTTTCCGTAAATTGCTCTCCTGTAAAAACGGGAAAATGTCGATGAGCCCCTTTTTCCCGTTAACCCTTCATTTATGTTATTCGAATACAGATAGATTTGTCATCACTATATTAACGAAATTTCTGTTGTGGTGACAGAATCTATAGGGCAACTAGCGCCGTCGCTTAATGGCAATAAAGTACACTTGTAAATTTGAAAATAACTGACATCCAACCAGGCCCTGACTAGCAACTAGCCGGGAAATCCCTGCTGAGACCCTACTTTAAAAGTACACAATCTCTTGTGCGACCCACATCAGGGCTAAACTAGCGCGTGCTATCTAGCATCCCCCGGTTTAGGCCAGAATTGAAAACGAGAAATTTCTACACGAGTAGTGGCATTCGGAAATTCCTAGAAACGCGGCCAGGACGAATAGACCGCGCGCGCGCGCTCGTCGGCCCGATATTAAAGCCTGCAGTGGCGATAATTATCGCACGACGTCATTCGGCCCTTCGCGTTCCGCGAAAGGATTCGACGTGCGAACGGGGTGTATGGGCGCGTGTACGGGGTGTCCCGCGAGGCAGGGTCGTTATTACTGGCGCCGCTGACGGCGGGGGGGTTATTTCGGGCGAAGAAGTTTCCGCGAAGCGTGCGGGCGCCAATTGCGAGCGGTTATGGAACTGTTTGAAAGTTTTAAGAGCGGCCGCGCTGTAAACGCTATCTCGGGGAGGAACACGGCGAGCGGCATCGCGCGGTGCGAATTTTTGGAACGGGGGTTTTACGTACACGGAAAAAAAAGGGTCGTAGCGTTTATAAAGTTTGTGGTAAATTTCGGGACAAGGCCAATTTATCGTTAGGATTACTACGATTTCAGTAAAAATTACAGCAACGCTTGCAACTTCTATCAATTTTATTGTACTACAAATTGTACTAAAATTGTAATTACCGTAACGATAAATTAACTTCGTTCTGAAATTTACCACAAACTTTGTAAGTGCTACATTATATTTCTTTCCGTAAACACGGGAAAAACGGGGGATTCAGTTTTAAGTACAAATTACAGTGCTGTAGTTTAGAATTCGAAGTGTTACTTAATAAAAATCATTGCGCATCACATATTACTATAAGAATAGGAAAAATCAAAATAAAGTAAACTTCGCTAGGTAAATAGTTAAAAATTGACTATAGTGTTTAAGATAATAGTTTAAGATAATATTGAAGTTGCCATTCTTCATTACTAATATAATGAGTTTAACCAAAATAATGCATTATAAATTAATCACTTAACAATTATAAATTATTAATCTGTTTCAGCTTTACCATATACTAGTAATTTTAACTGAAATGTTTAAATACAATTTCTTATAATTTGAGCTCCATTTCTCTTCGAGGTGTGTCTTGTAAAATTAGGAATCAACTCCGCGTTCGACTGAAGTCCTTTATTTTCCGAGGAAAAAAGTTCCTGTACGAAAGCCAGTTCAATTTTGGAGCCGATCGATGATTAAGAAATCATCCCCTCGAAAACAGGGTCGAGCGCGAGGGGCGCTTAACTTTCGAAAGAGGCCAACTTTCTCGCGCAAACTTTTACCGCGCGACCCACTTCTCGAGCAGCTGCTTTTTTTACCCTCATAAATGTACAATCCTTCGAACCCCCGTACCCGCGTTCACGGGAATAATTAACGCGAAGCGATGATCGCCCGCCGCGAGGCTTCTTCGCGGAACACCCCGTACGTGGCAACGCGATAGGTGCAGCCGCGATTGAACATTGCGCGAACGCCGATCGGTGATGCGGGAAAGAGCCGCGCGCGCGCGGCTTCGTAATTGCGACGAATGAAAGCGACCCGGCGCGTCAATTCCAGCGGCAGGGAACGCGGAGTATGTGCGAAATGGTTCTACGAAAATGTTCCTCGGAGCGCGAGGGCGGAGAGGGCGCAAAAATGATGCTTACGTGGAAGATAAAATTATGCGCTTACGGTGTGATGTCGTGAGAAGCTTTGCTACCCATGCAAATACCCATGATTAGCGCGATCGAGGAAAAAAAAAGAAAATAAATCGTCGTCGGGTCTTCGACGTACACTAACTCAGAACTCTACCTTACGAAAGTTCCTTATCTGTCTCTTATCGATTCGTCGGAGATATGTACTACAGTCGGGCGATTATCCGGTATCCGACTGATGACTAAGTACCTACGATACATAGATACTTAGTACACGTGGACGACTTGCAGGCTAACGCGCGGAAAGCGATTTCATTGGTGGACCGAGAGCTCAATATCCTGACTTAGCTACGAGATCTCAAACTAGAAGTAGGAGTGCCTTGCTCAGGCTTTACCGATTGCCAGTCGTAATCGGAGATTGGGAAGTGGTAAAGACCTACATTGTTCAAAATGGTTTGAATCTTTAGAATCGAACACGGAAAGACTGATACCTAAATTTTATAGTATTTGGACTAAGAAAGACTGACATAAGAGTTTTCGGATGTTCCTACTTATTATTAGGTTATTTTTCTCAGCGTAGAAACTCCGATTCTTTTCTTCTAAGAAAATATTATGAAGCACAATAAAAAGTTGAGTCATCTCCTACGTAAAAAACAGTATGACTAAAGTATGGTAGAAGTTTGGGAAAAGGTGAACCAAAAAAGCCTGACTACGGATCGTATCCGAGATTTTCAGCCGGATAATTTTTTCATATCGGCGCTGAAACGTAAAATTTACTCGACCTACCTACACCTTTTTTATTCAATTTTGTTGTACGGGTTCATTATAAAACTATAATGACTTGTTCGGTACTAGAATACAGTTCATTAGTAATAATTTGAGAATTGGCACATGTGCGTGGGAAAAGGGGTATGAGTCGAGCAATTTTTGGAATCATTGGAAATAAGACAACTTCTTTTTTCTTATTTTCAAGATTACGTATCTGACCCCAGAATCAAAGAATAGTCTCATACAAAAAATGCCACTTCCATGAGACAATTTTTGGATATGTTAATTTGTCATCAATCGCGACACCAACAAACTGTTTTCCTTGCTTTCTCAAAACTAAAGATTTCGACTTATACCCCTTTTCCCACGCATGTGCCAATTTAATAAAATAATAAATTGAAATAATATCAACTGACGAGAGCAGACATCGATTACAACATAACCTCGTAAAAACAGCTGAACTCTGCGCATCGTTTACCGACTGATAGTGTGGGATACGATCCGTAGCCATACTTTTTCGGTTCAACTTCTCCCAGTCTCCCGCCATACTTCAACTATACTTTTCTTTTCTACGCTGTCTCCGCGTTCCACATTCGCGGGACACGCCGAAAAGCCTCGCCACCTCGTCCTCCGGAGCCGCTGCAAGCACATCCTCTCTCAACAGCTAGACTGCCCAACTATGGAGAAAAAGGCAGTAACTGCTAACCCCCCGACGAACTTGTGGAAAATCAACTGTAACTTTGATGCCTTTAGCCGAAGGGTTTCCAAGACAGATTACTAATGAAGCCTAGCTTTAACATTAAAAAAGGGTACAAATGATTCAAGATATTTAATGGTACCAATAAACGCATCTCGGTTTGTTTTGCTAGTTACTGCCTTTCTCCATAGTTGGGCATTATACCTACCACGCGATCCTCGCGCTCTATATACGTCTTGATTAACCCACTCGCCCTCCCTGAGCGCAACCCGTCCAATGATGCGGGGTAGTTGTGAGTAACTTCCGGGTCCCCTGCAAGGCCCTCTCGACGGCTCCCACCCGGGTCCCAGGGACGCGGCATCCCCATATTTCACAAAGTGTTTTCGCACCGCGCTCCATAATTACTCGGAGCCAGCCCGGGAGAGCCGTTGTCGCGGGTTCGCGCACTCGTGGCGCGGCGCACCTATAAACGTGCGTTAGACAGCGTTGGAAATAACATGGCAGCCGAGAGAGCCGCGTTTCATCCCTCGCGGCAGAGTCGCCTCTCCGATTCGTGCCGGTGCGGCTGGACGAGGAGGCGCGCGCGTTTCCGGCCGCGCGCCAATGCGGACCGGAGTCCTATTTCGTCGCTCGCTCTTCTCGGCGCGGCAGTGATTATGCCCCGCGAATTGCCAGTTTGGCCGCGCCGTGTCGTATGATCGAATGCAAAAACGGGAGCACGATATTTACATGCAGAACGGGCGACAGTGCGATGGAGTATACCCGCGCGGCGCGTGATTCGTCGCCGATGGTGCGTTGGAGATCGAAGCGCGCTCTTCGTGATTCGTTCGCAATTGCGATGCGGAATCGAATCCTGCGCGCGGTTACGCGTAAATGTCGACGGGGCGAACGGGTGATTTCTGCGGTGTTGAAAAAGAAAGGGAGGGAGAGGGAAAACTGGCGGTCGACGGCGCGTCTGACGCGCGTTACGCGAGAGGCGGTACGAAATGCGTCGCTCTATTGTGCTTTTGGGATGCCGCGGCATAAGAAAGCTTAGAATGCGTCCGATTCTTTTCCGTGGCGGCGAAATGTGCAAATTGTACGAAAGTATCAGAACGCGGACATTTATTTGGCTGTAGTTTATATTATTATAGTGTATAGATTGCCCGAGTCGAAAAATTTAGCCCTACTTTGATGCTCTTAATGCTCCATTCGACCTATCATTGGCCTCCTCTCAGCCTGTAAGTCTCTTTTTTTGAAGCTAAAGTTGGACGAAATAACCAATAATGGGTCATTTTTAGGCTGAAAGGAGAACTCGGGTTCTCGAGTCGAAATTTTAGACCTACTATTTTAGGATTATAGTAGGTCGATTTTTCACTTATCGAAGCCCTACGTTGAGCCTGAGAATGGTCCATTATTGGACGTTTCACCTAATTTTAGGTTCAAAAGAGGGACTTACAGATTGATTAAGCCAATGGAACGGAACATTAAAGCAGGACTAAATTTTTCGACTTGGGTGCATCGGGAAATTGCAGCAAACTCTTACACAGCATCGTAACCATCACTGAGAAAAAAATGTACTTAATTGAAAGAAACATGTTTTTGTATAGTCCCAAGAGCAAATTTACTCGATTCGAATGAATATCGATTTGATACAAATAATATTCTATTAAATCAATAATATTTATATGCGTCCAGTCGATATTCATTCTAATCGAATAAATGTGTTTTCGGGACTATCCAAAATCACGTTCATTTTTATCGAGCGAAATCTTTTTCTCATTGATTGTAAAAAAAATTGTATTTTTAATTTAATGTTGTATGAAGCCTTTTTCCAATACATATTATTGTGAAAAAGTAATACACTCACTTGTAAAATTTGTATTAGGTAGATATTCCTTTCATTTTATATACAATAATATTAAGCTTAATAGCTATTGTTTACAGTGCACGATATAAATTTGCCGCGCCATTTAAAACGGCCAGAAAAATCGAGGCGCTAGCTAAAATTACAAAATTACAACGCAGCATTGCCCGGCGTTATTTTCATCGCGAGCGTTCGTGTAAATTTGCACGAATGGCGCAATAATTCGTACTGAGTTTAAAGGGAATCTCGTTATTGTGCGATTCACTATCGCGGAGAGTGCAGCTCTCACTTACACGGGCTCGAAAATCGCCAGATGAAAATCGCGCGCGTCCCCTTGATTAATTTCGCCTCCTCTTCCACGCCCCATCACTTTCGATCAACGGGGAAATTTTCCATCGGCAGTAAATTCCAGACGAGTTCGGCGGATGTATGCGTACGCATATTGGCGATGCGGATGAATCACGTGCGATTAGCGACGGACGAACCAGTTGCCCGACGGCCGCGGCCGAAACGATCAAATGTAATGCGATTGGTATTTCCTGCGTCGAGCGCGTTCACCTGGTCTCGATGCAAATGTTGATTTTTTTACGAAAACAATCGAGCATCGGATCGCGTTATAGCTATTTGGGGAAATAGGTCAGAGGAGTCTAGAGATAGCATCGCAATTTTAGAAAATTTCGAGCGACGCGATTACGAGTCACTCGGAGTGACATATCCGTTGAATCAAAGTGAGATGCAAAGATGATTACCGCGACTCAATATCTATGTTCTCAATTTGTCATCAACTGAGAAAGTTCAAATCCCCTTTAAACAACTATGACATGAAGAGTCATGTAATAGCCGTTAACCCTTTTTTTAAAAAAAATATCCCGATAATACGTGACACGAACTGAAAGAATAATCAATCAACGGAAGACGCGTAACCCGTCATCGATACACCGTATAAGTAGCTCCGATATGGGACGGCAATCAAGCGATGCTATAATTCGCGAATGCGTTATTACCTTGCGTATTTGGCAATGACAAGCCTTAATTGCCAGTTACACGATTTACGTGCGAATGACAGGCGCAAGTGTGCGCAAACAGCCACCGCGCGGAGGAGAACGAGGAATGCGAGAGGAAGAAACGCTTTGACGGCTCCTCTCGAGAGAGGGAGCGGTTAAATTTGATCGAGAAACTTGTTCCGTTTACGGGATAGACACATTCCAGTGCGGTTAGTTGCATAATTCAACTGCGAGTGACGTGGCGCACGGCGAACGGGATGTGAATTCGTAGTAATCTTAACTTCTGTTTTATTTCGGCCTCTCGTCGAATCCTATGGATTGTGATGAATTTCGGAACCGCGACATCTATTTTGAACGAAATCTAATGAGTCCATCGAATCTAGTCGCTATTTTCTAACTCGAGTCCATCTACCATTTAAGACCAGTTAGTCGACTCGGGCTAAAAGTAGACCGGTATAATTGGTACAAGATTCTTCCATTTTTCCAAGAAAACTTCGTCAACATCGAAGGTGGATAAATTTTGACGGTTTCCTCGCTTGTAAAGGTGACTCGATAAATGGATGCGCTACCTTTCACGTTACGCGCTGCACCGGTTGCATCATACATGCACTCGCGCTCGATCGCGCGTCCCGCGCAAAGGATCCGCTCGGTGGCAAAAAGGCAAATGGAAAATAAACATTTTAACGACCCTCCGCTTCTTCGCGATACGCGGTCAAGTTCGGGCAACTTCGTTCGAGCGCCGAAGAAGTTTCTAACAATAAGTGGCATCGCGAGTGCCGTGACCCAGGTTCACAAGCGTGCGCGTTTTATCGACCAACGGTATAGCCATTGTCGTCCGTGTAACTTCGTTGATTCGAACTCTTTCATAAGAGCAACTCGAGCGTTTCCAAGTGCGAGGGCGCCACGAACTCGGCTGTGTATTCTTCCTTAAATCGTGATGTATGTATACATATACGTATATGTATACGGAAGCTCCCGGCGCCATCGATAAAGAGGACTTGCACTCTGGTCGTTGCACCGCGTGCACCAAGCGTTAATAGACTGTACATCTTAAGTGGAGGGACCGCGAAACGTAATTCCAGAAGTTCCTCGACTTTGTGGAAGTGAAGTGTGTTCCTCCTTCCCCTTTGACGAAGACTCGTTCGCTGCACGCCTTGTGCTTACCATTTTGAGGCTCTTTCGAAAGGGAGACGATGAATTTGTCCACACAGAGGATAAAATTAGTTGGACTTGCTAACAATATTGTTTGCGGGATCTCAAGTAGTTATTTATTTATATCGATTATATTTTTTTATATATCAATTAAATGTTTCTTCCTTACAATCACGTGGAACAGCACATGATTGCAGAGAAGAAATATTTAATTGACATGAAAAAGGATTTAATTAATGTAAGTAAATAATTACACACACACATTACATGTAATAAGTAAGTAATAATTACACGCGACTCCGAAAGTCATTTTTAGTAGATTCGACTAATTTTTTTTCTCGGTGCACGATTGCAGCAAATTGTCAGATATAAGATTAATATGTTTCGATAATTGCGGAGAACTTTTTTTATAAGCGAGTAGTGATTTTTTACTCTCTACTATTGAATATAGATTCATATTTAGAAATGTTGCGTTGGAAACGATCCACCCGTTTTTATATGTTAAAATCAATCGATTCTTCATGTTAATTCAATATTTTTTGTGCTAAGATTAACATAAAGAATGTTAAAACTATACGGAGCAAAAATTCAATTCGAAATTACGATGCCTAGCATCCTTTGGCCGGGCCGCGCTGACAATATGAAACATTCTACATAACTTCTCTCAATATAACGCAAGGTGTAGACACTTGTATAGTAATGATAGGGCGAGTTATCTCAGGAGAGTAGGCGAGAGAGGGGACCTAAGAAAGAGTGCTAGAGCAAGATGCGGAAACGAGGAAGAGGCAAATAAGTACTGGATGGATGAGGAGAGAAGAAGATATAAGCTCTGCGAGAAAGAAGGGGCACTTTGGAGCATTTAATCGGGGATGCGTGGAGATGCCGCAAGTATAATAGATTTGGAAGTGGAAGGGCTACTAAATGAGGAAGGTAGCGAGAAGACTAGGGAATGGTTAAAGCAGCTGAAAAAGAGGAGGAAGCGGAAAAACTAAAGCGTCGAAGTGGTAAATGGCGAAGAAAGGGAATAAGGTGCTCTGTCGCACAAAGCGATGAAAAGAAAGGCGTGTATTATTAAATAAAATTATTAGTTATTATATTATAGTTATTTTATTATTAGTTATTTTATTATATGAAATACTACGCGTTAACTTATTTATATTAAGAGTGAAGAGTGAGTGTGTAGAGTTGTACAACCAACCTTCTTCCGTGGCTGTAAAGCTGAAATAAATCATTATCTATATCTATCACATGACTTCTCTCAATAACTGCTATGAACATAATATGTTTTCCCTAGATGCTAGCATTCTAAAATTGCATAGTAGTATCTAAAACAAAAATACATCTGCAGCAGTTATTCAGAGAAGTTATGTAGAATGTTTCATATTGTCGGTATGGTCCAGTCATAAGATTCTGGCATTGTAATTTCAAATGGCATATTTTCTCCGTGTAACACAAAGAATATTAAATTTACACAAAGAATCAGTTGATTTTCAACGTCCAAAAATGCTTGGACTGCTTCAAACGTAAAATCTATATTTGCGCATTATAATTTCTATAGAAAGAATCATGAAAAGTAATAAATACCTGATACCGCAAACGCGACTTATCACACTCAATTATTGCTATAACGTTTAAGGAGCTTTACATGTCAGCTACATACTTTTCTCCGCATAAATTTCATTTATTTATTTCCTTTTTCCATTTCATTCGCAAAGGATCATATCTAGTTTCAATTTGGACGTACGACGCGTCATATTTGCCAGCACATAAAAGTCTAAAGCACATGCATATATGTACGTACATATGTAGACGTGAATCGACAAAATCCCCTTATCTGCTTTAGAATACGACACGTGACGCGATTACCCTACTACAGACGCTACCGCGTACACCCGGTGTTAATAGACTGTATACATTAAATGGAGCGACCGCGAAATATAACTCCGCGCGCAAGTTCCGCAACTTCGCCAAAGTGGACTGCGCCCTCCGCCGACAAAGACTGCCCGCCGCTCAAAAGGGAGGGTGGTGCGGCGTCGAGTTCGTGCTCGGCTTCCGCAAACGTCCGGGCGCAGTACGTCGCGTCATTGAAAACAAAGAGCAGGCGGTACCGCGCGATTACCGAAAATGACTTGGACATTTTTTGTTACGATGATAAGGGTACTCCCGGGCTAATGCAACGCAGTTTTTGTTCGACGATAATCGCGGACTCGCTGTTCGCTGGAAATAACATATTTGTCGGAGTTGCACTTCGGGTAACTACTCCCGGTAACCGCGGATGGAGTTTTTCCAACTTTAATTTCGCTTTATTAGTGAGTTTAGGACGTGATTCGCCTCGTCTGTCCGCCTTTCCGAGTACCTCGCGCGCGGCGGCGAGAACTTCGCGAGCGGAGATATTCGTTTTTGATGTCGAGATCAGCGCGCAGCGAAAGGGGGAAAAAGAATTGTCGTAAACCCGCGCCGCACCGAGTTCAAATATCGCGGGAATGTCATTGCGCCGCCGGTCGTATCGTTGCTTTTGTTTTAGTTTCGCGCGGAGGAGACTATTATTCGGGACACAGTCGTTCCAATATCGCGGTGTGTTAAAACTGTCGCGGCGTGGATTGTCTTTGCTGAAATAACGATGTCAACTCTTGCTGTCTACACTGAGAGAGGAGTTTATTTGTAGTTGATAAATGTATGCTTGATTATGGCGAAAGAAATATTTCGTTGGGTCCAATAAATGTTATATATTTATTAATTATTAGAATGTCTTTTTGAGTCAAACAGAAATAGAGTAATGGTTAACGAATATTTTATTGCCTCTAAAAAATATTTCTTTCGCCATAATCGAATATACGTATATTAACTATAAATAAACAGTTCTCTCAGTGTACATTTCATTTACTATACTCATAATTCATAAGCATCATTACACTGAGAAAAAAGTGAGTAGTGGAATCAACTATAATCGCAAGATTGAATTTTCCTGGTTGCTAGTGCCATATTTACAATTTGACAGACCATGAATGCAGTCGAAATGAACTTTGTTGCACGGTTATAGTAACAATAAGATTGTAGTTTGTGATAACCATAGACCATGGTTAGATTAACCACAAAAGTAGATCGATAATATTACTGCATAGTCGTGTTAACTATAATATGTATATAAAAAAAGGTTGGGAACATCTGTCAACCATGTTGCAAGTTGACCTGGTTACAGTAAATCTCTTGTTACTATAACCAGAATCTTACTATTTAGAACAACTATGGGATCGCGGTTGACGCTAAAATCGACCACGATTTCTGGTGAAATTATAGTTCTTTCAACCAGATTTTTCTCTGAGTATACCTGTAGACGCGTGTACACAGAGAACAATTTACGAACAGGAAGATTATTATGCAAGACATAGAACTTTTGCAGTTACAGCAATTTTTCTATTGCAGGTTCACGACGTGCAGCATTTTGCAACGCTTTCGATGTTATAATCGACGTTTAAAACCACCAGTCGTTAACAACCATGTTAGTACCGATAATTGATTTATGTAGTCGAATATCCCTATTGCAGTTCCAAGTAACAGCCCATCATTTCAATTTATCAATGTTACATTAGCACTAAAAAATAGATACACTAAAATGACCGTTTATTTCTCGTTAATAAATACTTTATTGGATCAAGTAAACATTCGTTAACTATTACAATACTTATTTGGCACAATTAAAACCTCTGAGGCAACCATTTGAATGAAATAAACATTTTAATAATGAATATATATTTTTTGTCCAAACGATATATTTATTTCACCGTATTTAAAATTATATTTATTATCTATTATTAAATTGTTTTCTTAAGTGTACGTTCTCCTTCATGTATACGTACATTACAATTAGAAAGAAACACTCGCCACGTCTGTGTATTAACAACGGCAACCACGTCTCTCTGATTATATTCGCACGATATTTATGCCCAGCGGCGACAGAATCGCCAAGAAATTATAACCATCGCCCACGTCGACGCGTCCTCATCGCCGTCGCCAGTTTCTGTAAGCACCCCGGCGTCGTCTCACCCACGAGGTTTACAAAGACCGCCCCGAGGATGTTTGATCTCGAGGCGAATACCGCAAATTTAAAAGTGGGTCTTTCGGACAAAAGACCGGGCTCCACCCCAGTGCCCTACAAATATTGACTCGGGACGGTCGATCTTCAAATATAGTCGTGTACGATTGTACATGACGAACCAATCGAACGGCGCGTCGACTCTTCGATGGTGTTCGGTGACGTGCAACGTCTATAGAAAAAATAATCTAGGCGACTACTCCAACGCTCTCTTCTCGAGTGCGACGCGTATTTGCGTCAGCTCGGCGTCGTGCTAGAATCGTTATCGTTCCAAAAGCGACAGCGGCAATAAATCGAAATAGCGCGTCAACTAATTAGCGACGAATAAGTAACAAAATGCCCGATATGTCTTGTTCGATTATGGCAGGGTCGTACTGCCAGCCTGACGGACATTAACGTCGGCCAGTGGCGCGACTACAATTAGCTTACTCTGTCCGTCCGTCGAGGTCTGATCGCAAACGGCTATTACTACTGTCGCGCGCGGCCGGCCCATATCACTGTCACCGATACACGGACACATCGCGACCACCGCGAGACACTTGCACGATGGGTGTTCAAACTCGTTCCCATTCGACGACAACAAATTCCCGTTCGCTGCGAACAACTTCCTCTATTGTTTGTCCATAGGCGAGAAAATCATTCCTCGGAGCAATTTGAGCCCGAGTACGTATATCTACGTTCGCCAATTCAACGTCGGCCCGTGTAGCAAGGCTGCAATCTTCTCGTGCCATCCGTCTGTCGCTGCCGTATCGCAACCGACTATTACTACTGCGGGGGACGCGCGGCACGACTGCTATTACCGCCGACTGGCCGACCGCGCGTCTGAACACGGACGGGTCTCTCTCCTGCGTGATGCTTGGTCTACGCGCGCGGTGCTAAAGATGAGATATTTGTCCAATGACGAGTCTAATGTACGAAGGAAAGCACCAATGACGTTGCTTGAAAGCCACTAGGTTCAAACTGGTCGTAAAATGAGGGAAAGGGAGGGGCATTCTGTTCTCTGTAACGACACCAGTCTTAACAGCGATTACCTCCTAACCGACAACCATTATGTTGAAATTATTATGTAGTACTTTCTTGTAATATGTCGATATAATTGACTTATATCAGTATAATAACCCCTTCTTTAACAATCATGAATGATTAAAACGTCGCCTATTTTTTCAACATTGCTCTACTTGCTCGTGAGCATGTGACCACACTAAAGGAATATTTTATTTATAGTTAATTAGTTGCTATCCGCGACTTCGTCCGCGTGGAATTTTTATATTTATATTTTTTTTAAGTTGACGGATATCAATGTTGGGTATCAATAGGGAATGTACACTCTCCACCCAACCACGCGCCTCTGATATCGCATGTTGAGTTTCCCAATTAAATGCCGGCGTTTTAGAGCATTCGTCACATTGAATTTATGGTGACGTCACATACTCTATGTCTTTCAGGTTTCATGTTACCTCTGTCAAATTTTATCAAAATCGGTTCAGTAATTTAACTGTGAAGACGTAACAAATGTACAGACAAACTCACTTTCGCATTTATAATATTAGTATGAATAAACATATACCGCAGAACGGGATCAATAGAAACACTTTTGGTATTATAGTTTGCGACTCCGGTGCAAGAAAACGGTTAAGCTTTCTTTAATTTGTCGCCCTTTACCAGCTGGTGGATATCGGCCATATTACAGCAGAATTGACAACCTAAACCGCAAAATTTCGCTGGTCATGTATTAGGAACCTATCAACGAGGAACATCTCGTTTACCGAAGACCGCCAAATTCAAATTGATGCTGTAGAGGATTTATTGAATTACGTTCCGAGTTTTTGTTTCTATTGACCCTTAAGTTTCTATCTACCCCGTTCTACGGTACTCAATTCTGATGAAAGAAATATTCCTTTGAGCTAAGCAACAATTGATTAATTATCACTCTTTTCCGTTCAAATGAAATAAGCCTTCCAATAATTAACATAATTATTTGTTTACCTCAACAAAATATTTATTTCGTCGTAATCAAATATACGTTTATTACACTGAGAAAAATAACTTGGTTAAAATGACAAAACGCAACTGGTTAAATGCATTTAGTTATTCTAACCAAAATACTGGTAAGTTGAACCAAATATTCAACATGGTTTCCAGTGGGTCAGGGAAAACTCAAGGAAAAGTCAGGGAAGATAAAGAATGTTCTAGAATTTTTCGAAAATACTCAAATCTCACAAATAACTTGACTTCTATTCTGTTAAAATGTTTAAGAATTTATATAGAAATCTAAAAAAGTTTTCCGTATGTGTAGCTGTGTGTATCTAAGTTCTTTCTTGTTCTAAAAAAAAGCCATTAGATAGTATTATGAATTCATAAAATTAAATTATTTTAATGTTTATTTCTCAGTTTTTATAACCCATTCTACGAATATTAGTCAATTTGTTCATTCGGCGAAAAACGATCGATGCGTAACACTTTATACTAGATCTATACCCATAGCGATCAGGGAAATTTGGCTATTTCAGACCGGAAAACCTGAAAAAATCAGTGTGGCGAAAAGGATGTGGTCGCCATCTAATCGGCGGAGCGTTTCGTCCCGGAGACGGCCTGTGGACTCGTCAGTAAGGCTAGGCCGACTCCTGCCTTAGACGCTCTGTGGTCCACAGTGAGAGACGGGCAGTTGCGGTCTTATATAGAAACTTGCCCGTTGTTGGACCACTAACGAGAAACCGAAAGCCGTGGAGTCGAAGGGTGGCGCCACCTGACGGCGGGGCGCCGTAGCGCGATGGGTCGCCACAATCAGAGAACTTCTTTTTCACATTTTGCTAGACACCGGTGTTTAATTATTCTATCTATATATCTCTTGTTATTCTAATCAGAAAATGGTCAGTTTAACCAAACATATGAAGAGGATCCATATTTCGCTAAACAGTTTGGCTATAACCTCCAAGATTTTAGTCAAGTTAATCAAGTTTTTTTTTTCTCAGTGTAGCTATAAATATACTGTTCTATCAGTGTATGCGACCTAAGCCTTGTAATGAAAAGCACGGTAACCTCCGCAAAATTGCCGTCCAAAAATACCTCTAAAATGGATGGTGTTTCTCTCTGGCGAGTGGACGACTCTCCGCGGGAATACAGGATCAGATACGTTTACCCTGCCCACGTAGACGGTTGTTGAGAGAGAGAGGGTGAGGGATAAATAGGGGGAGAGAGGGGGAGGATATGATGATAAGGGGGAGGGGAGAGTGGGACGGAGGGTAGAGGGGAGGTAACAAAAGAAAGGGGAAAAAAGAGAAGGAGGGATGTAATTCAAAGTGGTCGACGATCGCGCGAAACACAAAATCGGTCGACGACTCTCGCCCGATCATTAGTGTTGTCGTTGCGTCGACGTTTCAATACCGCTATTTGTTTTGAATCACTCGCGCGATTACTCGATGTACATATTTACGTAGCGATGAAGCGGGGCAGGAGGGGGGCAGCCACCCATTCGCAACGGGGGAGCCGAATAGATACATGTGCACAACGCGGAGAGAGAAATAAGCTCGCCATTCGTTCGTAGCTTTTACTTTCATTTTTCAATAATTCATAACCGAGACGCGGAATTTCGAGTGCTCGCGCAGAGGAGAGAAAGGCGCGAGCACGAGTCACGGCGGTCCCCAATTGTGATTCGTAAATATAATAGTCCGACGAAGTCTACGCGGCGCGGAAGCCGCTTATGCGAAAGCAAGAAAGTGCCGCGGCAGCGAGAGGGGAAGAGGGAGAAAGATCTTACCTTCGGTCCTTCCTCCCGAGGCGAAATTTTTATATTCACTTTGACACTGAACACCCTGCTAGTTTCCCTTGCGCTAGCAGTGTCTTCAGTGTCAAAGTAGTGTTCATGTCCATGTGAAAATGACACTGACTTTGACACTGCTGACCCTAGGTAATTCCATTTTCGGTAGTAGCAGGGTGAAAGCAGCGTCGAAACAGTGTGCTCAGGGTGAAGTAAGGGTCATAGCAGGGTGTTCAGTGTCAAAATGAATATAGAAATTTCGCCTCGGGCTCGCACGAGCAGCACGAGAGTGACGACCGGAGCGAGTAGAGGGGGGTGAAACGCAAGAATACCGAATCGGCAGAGCGATCGACGATGGAGGCGGAAGTAAAAGGAAGAATTAGGGGTAGTAAAGCGAAACGCGTATACCGTATAAAGAAAGTATCCCGAGAAGGGGGAACGACCGCGCGCGGGACGCGATCCCGATAATGTAGCTCCCACGTTTCGATTGGTGGGATCCGATTTTAATCTTCCCACTCTCCCTCCCCGCGCGGCACGTCTTCCTTCCGTTTCCCGCTCCCGCGCGACCCTACGCGCCCTGAAGTATTTCGCGGCTTTCCCCCGGCGGAATTAAAATATTTACACCGTAAATTCTTTAAGCCGCAACCCCGGTGGCAGCGGCAGTTCCAAAGTGCGGCTCCGGGACAAAGGGCCAATCGATTTACCGCGTATAGGGGTACATTCAGCACGAGGGAGAGAGAGAGTGCGTCGGCGGTACGCGAGCGCGCGTGCGGACGCGGAAGAGTCCGGGGCGGAAGATGCGAGGGACGAGTAATTCGATTCTTCGGATCTATCGCGGGGTAGAAAGAAGACGAAGGAGAGCGGGGAGGGAGGGAAAAAACCGGAGGAAGCCGCCGTCACTTCGATACGCGCGAAACGATCACGCGCTGAGAACTTTTCAGCCGATCCCGTCGCCTGTATACACGTCGCCGAACGCGATATTCCTGCGCGGGAAATTCGACCCCCATAAATAATTCCTCCCCCGCCCCTCACCCGCCGCATTCTACCTAGTATATTCTATCCATTTACATTCATCTCGCTTCCTTTTCACTCGGCCTCCCCCACCCGGCCGACCGGCACTCCTTCCAATCAACTGCGCCCCCACCCTCGTCTTCCACCCTTCGTTATATACCTGGCACAATTCATTTAATTCCATCGGCAATAGAGAGTGCGACGCGACGGTAGGGCGCGTGAAACGCAGTAGCCGATAGGCGGTGTATGCGGGAGTACCGTGTGCGTTAATTGAGTGGTACGCGATTGAATGGAAATGAGAGACTCGCGGACGAAGGTTTTATTCGAAACCGTCGTTAGTCGGATTGATGATATGGCTATTAAGGGGGTTAGCGTCGGGTTTATCAGATACTGAGGGTGAGGTTCGAACGAATGAGAATTGGGTAAGCTCGCGGTTTTGAGAGGTTTGTCGTAAATTCTATTATTTAATGAAGTCTGAAACAATTGTAAGCCTATCTTTCTCGCACTCAATGCCTGACATTTAAGTGCGTCTGTCTTGCGTTTCTATGACTTCAAAACGTTACAGAGAGAAATACACTTATAACTTTGCGAATAATTATTTCTTCGGACTTTTTTTCATGTGATATATTAAATATGTATACAGATTACAAATTGAATTTAAAGATATGAATATTGTTTTATGGAGGTACCGAATTGCGATATTAGGACCGATAAGAAGTTCGTGAAATTTTAGATTCATGCTGCAAGACAACAGTTTATTTGTAGTTCAAAAATGTTTCTTTAAATACAGCAAAATAAATATTTCGTTGAGTCAAGAGAATGTTTGTTAACTCTTACGACATTTATTTGATACAATTAAATCCTTCGAGGCAATTGTTTTAATGAAATAAACATTTTAATAATAAAACATGTATTTTATTGTCCCAACGAAATATTTATTTCGTCGTATTTAAAATTATATTCCATATGAGGCTAAATTTACTCGCCAGGAAAGAAACTTCAATCACTATTATCTCATTATCTATGAGCTTTTGGCTCATATTTATATAATACTTTTTTGAAGATAACATTTGTATCTACAATAAAGACTTACATCAATGTGGGCTAGAAGTTCCTGAATAATGAGATAATAGAGATTGAAATTTCTTTTCTGGTGAATAAGTTTATCCTCATATGGTTTATTAACTAATCATTATCTCGATGTGATTAACGAGCATTATCTTACAATAATTAGATCGTACGATGCTCCAGGGATGCGTATCGATAAAAATCTTTCCCTCCCTCATTAGAAACACGTACAATAGGGATGCTTATTTATCAAGCTGATCCAAAGAACGCCAGATTCGTGAATACACCGATTTTTGCTCCGATTGATTCGACGCTAACGATCCTCTTTAAAATTCAGAGCAATTCGCCAGATGGAACTAGCGATCGTGACGTCAAAGTTCCACGAGTAGGTAAGCGTCCCCATTCGCTCAGCCGCGCCGACGATAACGCTCCTTTCCCAGGAGAACCACACGTGCGCGCGGTGGCAAATTCGCGCCGTGTATCTCCTCCGCTTCGAAACGATCGGATACGCGAGACCCAGTACAGCGATGGGTGTATTTGTTACCTGCCACCTCGTGAAATTGACGTTCATAACATCCCCGCGCTCCGCGCGCAGCGGATTGAGAATTTCCCCGTTCGCGCTCGGCGCCGCGCGCTTTCGCGGTCGTCGGGTGAAAGCGTCGATAAGGCGGTGGTTAACGCGGGCTCGTCGATGCGAGAATTATGGAAAGCTCTCGCAGGCGCGCAGGACACGAGGACGAACCATGGGCGCGTTATACGACGCCGATAACACGCACGGGATGCTGTAAGTATTCTCTCTCGCTCGAAGGAGCACTTGCATGTATCCCGCGCGACCTCCCGCACACACAGTCATCGTATTCTTCCTTCGCACGGCTACGCGCGCGCGCGCGAATACACTTTATAACCGATACAGCGGCGCCGCGCTCCTTCAATGCCACTCGAACGGCATCCGAGCGTGTACGCACCTCGAGCATCGACGATAAGTGGGCGTTCCGTTCAACGCGCGTCGCGTCGTCGACAACGTCATTTCCTCGCCGCGCGAGATAAGCGCTCGCGCCGTCAGCTAGTAGCTAAATCCAACCCCGCCGCAGTGCTGACGGCTGGATTATCGCGCTGAAAGGTGCAGAGGAAAATACGTATATCTCTCGCGCGCGCGAGAACCGCGCGCTCGCAGCATCGCAGCTTTTTTTCGCGTTTCGCTTCGCCGCTGCAGCCGCGTCTGGTCGAGTGGCAAAGTAAGCGAGTCGATAATCCGCGAGTTTTGAGCGGAAACATTTCGGCTCGATTTTTGTTCCCGTCGAAACGGATGTTTTTTTGGTTATTTTCGAGGAAAGTGGGGAATGGTACGGGAGAGGTGGGATGAAAGAGAGATTTTTGTATAAGACAATATAGCAGATAACCTGAAGAATTATTCTAGTTGCGGTTGACAACATTAGAAAGGTTGTTTATCTGACGATAAAAATACGTGGTAATAATGAGCTTCTCATTATGTCTACTTGTGTCTTATTTTTAATTTCTTTAAAAAATGCATTCCGTCCCTTTCATAAATCGATCGTATTGAAAGGGAAAGTCTAATAAAACTTATATTTTTCATAACATTCCTCTAAATTATCTAAAAAAAAAATGGTGAACATCGTGCTCATTAACAGTTGTTCGGATAATGAAAGATTTATTTTTAAAAATCCCTTGAGCCAATCGGAGCTAGACTCTTTCTTTGCTTTCCATAAAGCAGCTAAGACTTTTTCAAGTTTTACTGTGTATTTATATGCTAGTTCTCTGACCGGCTTAGTATTCACTCCTTATTACATTACTGCTGAAGTCTTTTAAAAATTTACAAGGGAACATTCTTCTTAAATTCTTGCCTCTTGTTCCATTCATTGATATGACAACAAAATTGGAAACCTGATCTCTAAAATTTAAATATCAGATAAAAGGTAACTAACATTTATCGTTGTCATTCTTCAATAAGTATAATCAATAGCAACAGTACTTCAGAAAACATTTTGAAAAAGCACAGAAAATTTTATTTCACAGCATGAAAAATTTAGAGAAACAACAGTGGCTTGAAGTTAGGCGTGGTTGAGCATGTATTATTGTTATCACAAAACTATAATGCTTTCGTTACGAAGAGATCCTTTGACTTTTGGATAATTTCTATGTCCCTTTCAAGATGTGTCCCTTTCGTCCCACCTAACCCCTACGATTTGAAGAATTTATTTAATTTTTAGAAATCGTCAGAATGACGTTGAATCGTAATTATCAACAGGCTACATCGTTATTGACACGTGGGTCGTAGAACCGATGAGTTAATTGGTTTATCGAGTCTTTGTTGTGCTGATATTATCGCTGGTTACATAACGTTCTATGGGAACTTAACAATTAGCTTATTTCAAAGCGCGACAACGAGCTGCTGCTAATTATTATACATATAATCAACGTCGAGTCACCTTGCCTCGCATATACACGCAAAGCGGGGTTCCTTTAATCTCTCTTTAACGCTGCCCGACCGTATCCGCACACCGAAGGAGACCGTGGCACTCGCTGTCATCGCCGTTGGCTCGTCATTCTCGCCGTTACGTCGTCGAAGTCGTATAACGACCATCCAATAAATACTGGCCGCGATCTAGCGGCTAATCCCAGTAGCTACTCAGACGCGAAGCGTCTGGATTACTAACTTACAAGGGATACCGCTATACACTCTCCGCTCCTCGCGTGCGTCTTTGTCGACTCGGAGTGTGCCACACGGAGATGCTTCCATGCGTTAACCTACATACGTGCATTCTCGCTCGCATTCGCGCGGCTTTGATGTGGTGCCGGTTGATCTTCGGCTTACACAAACGCGATCACGGATTCCGCTTACGAACGAGATTCTGAGATAATTTATATGTATCTATTGCCCGATCGAATCGAAACATCGCCAAATCGAATTAAATTACAATCCCCCGTCCAAAGGGTAGCTCTGAATCGAGCATTATCCAAAGTCTCCTCCGATGTATACCGAGTTATCGGAGCAATAGAATATCGCAGACAACCGTGCGAATGAGCAGACGCTCCTCGATATATGCCTCCCTCCCCTTGCCAATCATCGCAACGCACGCAACGCAAAACCCTCTCGCCATCGCCCGCTAACAAAACCCAGTCGCTGTGCTGCACGGACGACCGGATTTCAACCCCCTCCGTCCGCAAGAAACCACCTACAGCGGACCGCTTCCTCTCCAATTCCACTTGAACGGAATCCCGGCGTGCCTATCTCTATACGCACCCTAAGTAAGTAGCTACCGTTCCCCTTCGCATTCGCCATCCTCCGCCTCGTCATCGTCCCCGTCGTCGTCGTCGTCGTCGTCGTCGTCGTCGTCGTCTCAGGCTCGCGCGACCCGCGAGATAAGCGCCGCACGGCCTCTCCCGCTGCTATAGTAGGTCGAGCCCGTCACGGCACAGACGGCCGGATCATCGTACACAGTCGCTCATCCGGGAAAGATCCGATCGAAGGGGCTTCGATCCCGTACGTAACCCATCCATTGACGGAGGGCGTTCGTGAGCGCACCCCCTCCTGCCGCCCGGGGTGCTTGATTTCTGGTTAATAAAACGTTACGGGGGGATATAAAGCGATACGATGATATGTCACGGTAAGGCGAGAGGGTGAGAGTGTAATGGGTTGAAGAGACGCGACACGGCGCAGCCGCGAAGCTCCGAACCACCCTCCGCGGTCCTCCGCGCCACCCTCCTCCCCTCGCGCCACTCTTCCCACTCCCTCGCCCACATCGCGGGACGCGGAGTTGACTCGAGCGGGGTGCGGGCCAGTTCGTTGATCGTCGAAGCGGTGGAAGCACTTGAAGAGCGACGCGGTGCTCCGACACTTCGCTCGGCTTTCGAACCGGCCGTGCGCGCAGGGGGTGTAGCAGCAGCCCGCGCGAGAGTCGAAAGCCCGCGCGCGTCGCGACGTCGTTTCGCCGTCGACCACGGATCGCGCGAGGGGTGGCGTGCTTGCGGGGGGGCGCGTTCGCACCCTACGCGAACCGATGTACCGGCAGTGCGCGGGAGGCAGCTCGGGGTCGCATCGATAAGGGGGTGTCGCGCCGTGCCGTCGCACCACTTCGGTCGGGTGCATCGTCGCTTCCGGAAGCGAGGGAGGCAATCGAGGGGAAGTTCCTCGTGGATCGCGGGCGAACGGTGTGTGCTCGCCGTGTGTCTCGCGGCGGACTCTGGAATCGGATTCGGCATCCGTGGCGCGGTGGGGTGGACCATTCCGCAGTCGGATTCCTCGCGGTGTATCGCGCCGGCACGCCCGTGATAATTTATAGTGCCGCGGGATTCGAAGGTGTGCGGCGACTGTGGCGGCTCTCGCGACTTAGGAGAGGGTCGACCGCCGAAGAAGAGGAGGAGAGCGTCGCGTATTTCGCACCCCCTCGCGTGAATTCGCAGGTAGGTACGCGACGGGCGAGATGGAGGAGGATAAGGAGGAGCGCGATGTTTCTCTCGGCGCGTCGCTTAGAGCACCGTTAATCTCGCGCCGAAGGGGAGGAACCCTCTCGATCGCGCTGCGCCGTTATTAAAATGACGACGAGAGGCGGGACGAACGTTATCGGGATGCGCGTATCGACGGGGGGGGGGGGGTGAGGTGCGCCCTCGCGGGAATTATGCCAGTCCCGAACGCGGTGGAGGGATGCGGAGAGGGAGGAAGGAGCTTTTTGCTCGCACGATACGAAGAGAGCCACCGGGGAAGAGTTTCTCTTTCGAACGAGTTTAACGAAGTCCCGGCTTTCGGATTCGCGAGGTCTCCTCGACTTCCTACTCTTCCGCCGCTTTCGCCTCTTCTTCCCCCTCCGTCTCCGTCTGCTCGTTCGCTCTCCGTCGCCCTTGTTCCAGTCCCCTGAGAGACTTTATGCATATATATGCACCCGGTCGACTGCACCGACGAAAGTTACCGAAGTAAAGTGGATCGCGCTAATGCGAATCTCGTTAAACGCGCGACGACGTTCTCGCGCGCCGCCCCGCTCACGTCCTCTTTTATTTATACTGGCGCGCCTTTTCCTCCCCGCCTCCTTCCGCCGCTTCTCCTATCGGTCACGCGAAAAGGTCGATAAATAAGTGAAACGTTTGCCCGACGTTAATGTAACGCGAGCGGATCTCTAAATACTGACGGTACCTTCGAGGGTGTTTGTATTGCGTAAGTGTAACGGTGCATATCAGTGTGCGCGTGTGTGTTTCGCGTAGCTTCGGTATATCGATCAACGGTAAATTAAGATTGCATGTACGTAATAAGGATAATGCCGGCAATTTACATGCATCATCGTTTCCCCCGATCGAGTAATCTCTTTGAGTTATTCATACAGCGTAACGCATACCGATAAGCCCCGAGGTTAGCATGGATGTACGACCCGTCCTGTCCGCGAATGGCAAGGAGTGCTGCGTGATACGACCGAGTATCTCGGCTCGTACGCGTTATGAGAAAAATTGTCGGAGAACTGAAATTGAAATGAAATTGTGCCAGAGAAAATCGCTCCGAGTGTGGCGGTTCGCAAACTTTTAACCGATATCGATATGCGATACTCTTCAAATGATTACGCTTCTAAGCGTCAGAAGAGTTTCGTTCTCGCGCGACCCGGAAGCCCGCGAGTAAGGCGAAATAGACTCGCCCGTGTGAATGTCTCCGCGGTCCGAATAACTTCGGTCCACCGTGAAAAGACTTTTCTTTTAAGAAACTTTAAACTCTCACGCGCAAACTTTCGCGATGTCTCACTTTTGTGGACACTCGTACACTGCCCGGGGTGTTTCGCGTAAGAAATGTTTAAATGGAAAAGATGCCGCGACGTGATACGACCACCGGGTATCTCGGCTTTTATCTTGCGAGGAAAATTGTTCGGATGGGGGTTTATACTGTTTCGCTCGCACGTCAAATTGAAATTAAGATGGAATTGCGAGAAACGACTTCGTTCTAAGTGTAATAAGTTTTCTCTTTAATTATTTTTAAGTGCGTACCGTGATTTCTCTTCCAACATTTTTGGCCGATATTTGAGTGGTGCTTTTTTAAAGATTGTACTTGAAGCTTCACAAATTTTTCACAGGGAAAAAAGGGAACTGCGTGAATTACAATTTGACTACACTGAGAAAAATGTATAGGTCGTACACAGCAATAAGTATAGCTATGATAGCTATACTTTAAGGCTAAATAAGGTTAACTAGACAGTAATGAGGTAATATAGCAATAGCAAATTGTAACAAGAGCAATGCGTATTTTTGAAATAATTGTATGTATACGTGAAATAACTATACGTATAGCTGAAATGAAAATACGTATTGCTAAGACAACTAGAACTTATTCTTTTATTAATAAACTACTAGCATTGCCGCGTACAGTCTATACAATTTCTCTGAGCGTAGCATTAAACTACGATTTCGCCCAGGAAGCTTTACAGAATTATACAGTAATTCGGTATTTTTCCTGGGGAACCGATAAAAATTCTTATGCAAACAGATATTATTATACATCTAGTTACACTCTAGTATCTGGTACAGTTATCAACAATAAATAGAAATGCACCCTCTGTACGAATTCATAAAAATAAGCTCGAATCTCAGCGCCACTCGATTCTTTTTTTGCGTGCATAGGTAGGTACTCGCGCGCGAGTCGGAATTTCACGACTGAGATACTGTAATACTCGTAGTTCTATGCGAAGTGAATGTCTCCATGATCCGAATAGCCTCGGCACGAAGACTTTTTCTCGTTTTACAATTTTTAAATTCTTACGTATGAACTTTTGTCGTATCTCTCTTTTGTGGACATTCGTACTGTCTGGGGTGCTCCGTATGAGAAATGTTTGAATAGAGAGCGATGCAGTGCATCAGTCATACGGCCAAGAACTTTTATGGTACGACGGGAGCAATGTGTGACTATGAATTTGCTTCAATTTGTTGTGATGTGGAAGCCGTACCGAGTTAAGTCGAAATAAAAATGGGACCGCGACGGACAAGTCCTGCAAGTTCCAATTAAATACAGTAAGAAGAAGAGGATCCAAACGAGAGATGCCGTAGAAATTAAAATACATTCCTATTACCTTTCATTCTAAAAATTAAGTAACTTTTATACAACCTTTGACAAGCTTAGAAAACCTCCGGCTTTGACTCTCCATAGAACGCTGAAGACGATGAATATTTAAAAGCAAAGATCCTTTGACATTTTACGACAAAAAGCTTTTATATCGAAACTTCATGCCGTGTTTCGTCTCGCTTCGACAAAAGACGCTTTTAGGAAATCGCCTCGATCCTCAATTATTATCGATTCGATTTCGAATTTGCTAATAAGGGCGGGTCGGTCAAGATCGTTGCGGTTAGCAATATTTAAAGATTTCGAGAACCATTCTCATTAAATTTTTGTTTACTTTTATGCAGCAAAGTGTATTGCAAACTGTTTAGCATGATCGACTGCATGCCGGAAATAGGTTTTAATTAAGTATTTTTACTGGAAATTTATTAGCGAGTTATTAAAATCGGAACAAAATATATTGTAAACCGTTTAGCATGGTCGATTACATGCCGGAAATAGGTTTTAATAAAATATTATGACTGAAAATGTATCAGTGAGTTATTGAAATCGGAGGCGATTCTTGCTGACAACCGTCACGGCTGACGAAATTTGAAATTGATACGACAAAAACTGACACTTTTCGTTATATTAAAAATATTTTTTACTTACGAATAATGCAAGATAATTATCTGCTCTCTGTTACGCACTATCGATGTCAATGCATTTCAATGCCGTGTCTTCTTCTTACATCGAGTTATTTATCATCGTGTAACTGATACAGTAACAAATCATTTTCCCGACATACAGTAAATATTTTGTTTTAGACTGTCCCCGCAAATGCTGCATCCCATTCATTGACGTAATGATCGATTTCCTCTTTAATTTGCATAGCCATAATATTCAGAAATGATATGCTCTTCAGTGATTACCATGCTAATGAGTTTCACTATTCTATCAACAGCGAGATCATTCACAAATGCCGTTCAAAATAAAGAATTTTCAAATAGCGAATTTGATTGGACTGCCCTAGTATGCGCTCAATGTATTTCCCCCAGATTTCAATTAATGATAGTACTGATAAACTAGAGAAACTGCACTCAGTGAACAGGGTGCAGTTCATTTGAACTCGCTAATAAAGAAAGAAGACCAGAGGCCGTCCATTAATAACGTTAATACGATTTTTGCGCTTTTATACCCTCCCCTCTCCCATATAAGTCACCGTAAGACCCCCCCTATTATCCCTTGCGTGAATTTTTTTAGATTGCTTAACATACGAAGAAGGAACGCAGATTTATACAGTATATATCGTATAAGCGCCAAGAATACCAATTCAGTGGAAACATTCTGTCTATCAAAGCTCAACATAATGTGAACAAATCTAATTATTTTGCTACACCAATCCATGTTTAGGGTCACCTCGACATTAGCTCCGCGACTATATTACCGGCAGGCAAATATTTCATCCTTTGGAGCGCAATACAATGTTCGCGTATTTGTAAAAAAAGTCACGTAAGATTTTCCTTCCCCTTCCTCCCTCTTCTGTCAGGCTTTGTAGAGATTCGACTCCCTCCCACCAATACTCACGTAATTAATGGACGACCCCCTAACACTGATAGACCCGTCTTAAAATTAGGACTTTTTCCTCAAATAACTTTAGGTACGAGTCAAGAATCCATTCCTTCGAATCCGAGGAGGCATCAATTTCACCGTCTCGGTTCGGTTTTCATTACAATTTCACGCGTGATCCAGTATTATCACTGGCTTCAAGCCATTTCCAGGTGTCATTCGATATATCGTATATATCCTCGTTAACGCGTCGAATAATTTCAATTCGACGCGGAGCCATTTAAACGATCGGCCAATCGCGTCGACGTGACAGCGAAAATGGTTTTTATAGCTCCGTGTAACGTTAGACTCCCTTTTACAACGTACCTCCCCTACCTCCGACACGACGGGTAACGCGATACGAATATCCGCTTCCTTCGCGTCGGTTCTGGCAGACAGGTCAGGATCCCCGACTCCCTATCGCTATTTCTCTCTTTCCCTCTGTGTTTAGTCGACCCCTCGTCCTCCACTGCGCGACCGTTCTCTCCGGCCGTTTCTGTAAAAGAAAAAAACAGGAGGAACGCCCCTGTCATGTTTGGTCCCGCGCGCGGATCTCTGGGACGGATACAATTCGAAACCCATCAGCCAGCGCGGGCGCGGGCATTTTTCGACGGCGTCGAACCAGCAGCGGTCCTCTCTTTGCGTCTTTTCATCTTTTTTCCTCGTCCTCTTCCTCTTCATCCACCCCCCTCGCCGCTGTACCGCCTTGTTCTTCTGCCTCGTCTTCGCTCCCGTTATCCTTTCATTTTTTAAGTGCCGCCCAGCAACTCTAACGGCGGACGGGGACGATAACGAAGACGCTCCACGCGAAAGAGGGAAAAAGTATTTAATTAATAAATTAAGATTAAGAGATTAATTAACAATCTTTCTCGCGATAAGTTGCTTATTACCCCGAGGCAAGTTGGCCGGAATTAGGGGAAATTTGTGGAGAGAAGATAATCTCGAGGAACCGCCCCCCCCCCCTTCTCACCGTCAGCCCGCGCGGCTACGGGTAAAGTTCGAAAACGGATTCGCGAATATAAAGTGGCTGGAATTGCATTTGTTATCGTTGATAAGAATAACGCTGGCTTTGCCCGCCGCTCGCTTTTAACTTATATATTCGCGTTTTTCTCTTCGCCTCCCCCCTCCTCCGACGCAATATATTATTCTTTATCTGTTCTTCCGCGTGCCTCTTCTCGGTCTCTTCTTTAACCTCGAATGGCAGCGGCGACACGCTGCCGCGGACCGAAATCTATTACTGGATATAATAGACGAGAAAGGCGTCTTTGTTTATTTTTGCGTTGCGTTCTTTAAGATAAAAGTGGGCGGCCCTCTTTCTGTTATGAAATAATTCATCTTCTTCCTTGAAAATCTTACATCGACTGTTTTCCTTCATCATTTTTCACGAGCAGAGATACCCGCTATTTATTTTACGTAAGCACGGACAATCCACCAGCCTTGCAATTCTCTAACGTTCTATTTGTTTTGTATCGATGTTGTTATTATTGCAGCACGGGCTCTCTATTTCCCGGCTTCTCATTTCTTGCGTCAGCGCCGGTGGTCGACACACACACACACACACATTCGTAGTGTATCTCTTTACGTCTAGGCTGTAGTCTCTCATCGCACGAGGTAGTTACTACTTCTTTCTACTGCTCTTTCTTTCCTCTTTTTACTGCCCTGCTCCCTGCTTCCTTTATTTCCTTTTCTACTTACTGTATTGGCTTTCCGCTATGTGCTCCTCGCTTCTGAAAGTAATCGCATCCAGGGACGGAATAAATTTCTGTTAACTGAGACAGATAAGTGTCGATTTACAATAGATTCGAATCGGCGAGATATTTCATTTTCTCTGTTTCTTTCTTTCTTATCGATTCGATGACGTAATTAACGAGGATTAAAATCAGATGATATATGTACCTGAGGTTCCGTACGTTTGTTTGACTCAAAAATGTTAAGAGACCATGGCTAATGTTCAGTTTATTATGTTTAGTTTATTGATTAAGGGTTGTTCACATATTATACGTCACACATTGACGGGGAGGGGGTCACGAAAGTTTATAACATAACATATTAAAATATTATGTTATAAAACATTTACATATGATTTATGTTAAGTTAATCAATTTTAAATGGCTCTCCTGAAAAATGAAGAAAATTGATATATCTGATTTTGCCGTCTAACTACAGATTTTTCGTTCAACATCAAATTCCAAAGGCAAAAATTAATTTCTCTTCAATTTCACTGAAAGACGGACCTCCGGGTTCAAGATAAATAAACTATCTCTCATCGGGTGGCTTAACCGTCACCCAACTCCCTAATAAAACACGAATAATGAGCATGACCTCATTGTGTACGTAAGGCAAGGCGGGGCAATTAAACAGATTGCAAACGAAATGAATGTTATCACAAATGACTGAGGAAATTTGGCTCGACCTTAGACACTATTCATGGCTTGCTAGGCTTAATATAGATACATGCACAAAGAAAAAAAATTAGTTGGATCTATTGAAAATTACTCGCGGTGTTGCAAGTATTTATTTATTCCTATCAATGAAATTTTTTTATACATCAATGAAATATCTCTTCTTCACAGTCATATGGAACAGTATGTGATTGCAAGGAAGAAATATGAAATTAATATGAAAAAGGATTTAATTGATGTAAATAAATATTAGGCTGGCAAGAATTCAATGAGACACTTTAAAATATTTTAACATTTAGTCAATTATTTATATTTATTTAATGTTTAATCAACAATACATTCTCCATTTCACTCAACTACTCTTAACCATCGTTCAGGCAGAGATTGAATCCCTTCGGCCCAAAACTGTGGGAGTTAAGAGTCGAAGAATGATTGGAGTGCAGATTTGAGACTCTATCGAACTTCGCAAATGATTTTCCACGTAGGAAATTTTTTAGGGCCCGAAAGAGGTGGTAGTCGGAAGTGGTCAAGTCGGGCGAATAGGTAGGGTGTGGCACCGTATCCCAGCCGAGCTCCTCCAGCTAACGGCGAGAAGTCAAAGCCACATGCGGTCGTGCATTGCCGTGAAGCAAGTGGACCTCAACACGTCTCGGTCGCTTTTTCTCAATAGCAGCGAAGCTGGTTGGCATAGACGTTGGCAGTGTGTGTGATAGTCTATCCATTAACGAGTAACTCCCAGAAGCAGCTGAGGAGAACTTTTCGGTAATGAGGATTTTGCTCTGGCTGAACTGGTATTTCTCCATCGCGCGAGATCAAGAAGGCGTGCATTATGTCATTCTCGTAGAGAACCCTGCTCTCATCTCCAGTCTCCAAATCATTGAAAAACTCTTTCCGGTGTGGGCGCAGGAGAAAAGATTGACAGATGGACACGCGCGTTGCTCGGGTGGCTTTTATTAACACGTGAGGTATCCATCGGGCGAGAACTTTCCGGTATCCAAGCGAGTGCAGATGGTTCTCGATTGTTGTACGACTGCGCGTGAATTTCGTAGCCAACTTACGTGTGGTGGCGTTTGGATTCAGTTGCAGCTCGTTACGCAGGACGTCGTCGTCGAGCTCGGATGGTCGACCCTGACCGCTCTTACTGATTAGACTCATATCTCCGGCAGCAAACGCTTGTACCAACGACTGACTGTTGCATGACTGGTGGTGTACCCGGACTAAACGCATCGTTGATGTTCTTGGCCGCTTGGCGTGCACTGGTGTTCTTTTTGAACTCATACAAGATGACCACTCGAAATCGCGTTTCGTCCATTTTCACGACTGTTCATTTGTCATTGACTCCCACGCGCTTATATATTATATTATTCTGGCTATACCTCCTAAAATGTTCTATAACATTCTAGTATCGAAACTTCGAGAAGCCGTTTAAAAAAAGAAACCATATACATGGTTAAAAGTG
This sequence comes from Xiphydria camelus, assembly GCA_963678675.1. NCBI lineage: Eukaryota > Metazoa > Arthropoda > Insecta > Hymenoptera > Xiphydriidae > Xiphydria > Xiphydria camelus. Next base: position 24,763,266 of record OY783195.1, on the reverse strand, counting down.
TCTCATTCAATTTCCGCCAATCCAATAATTACTTGCGACCCCGCAAGTAATTTTTAGAAGATCCAATTAATTCTTTTTCTCTTTGTATATATATCTCGAAATTGTGGTAGCGGTGCAAATAGCGTCGGAATTATGTAAGTGGATCACGATCAAAACGGGGTGATACTTTATTAAAGTGGTAGGGTTCCACGTCTTCCCATCGAGAGATCCGACGGAATATTTAACAGAAACGAAAGCAACACCACAATAACACCACTCCGCATTCCACTTGCATTTATCGTTCACTTTTTAGAGTCCCACCTAATTCTTCCTGCGCTATTATCACGTTCCCCCATCTTCGATATCCGATATCTCCCATCCAGATACGAGTTTCGAGCCCGAAGATAAATAAACTATCTCTCATCGGGGGTCAGCCGAAGTGTGACCTTGCGATTAGCGAAACATTCCGCCCCCTCCTCGCCTTATCGATCCGACGGGAGAATTAACGCTAACTAATTACATTGGTAAGGCAAGGCGTGGCAATTAAACGGATTACTGACAAAATGAATGGCATCGCAAATGCCTGACGAATAATTGCCTCGACCACGGACCCCGTTCGCGCTCTTTTCCGGAATTTTAAAGCGACGCACTTCACGGCTGTCATAACGGTGAACAGCGTAGCGCCGAAATCAAAAGAAACGCGACCAACGGGGCAATATTTTATTAAGGGTCGGGGGCGCTCCTGCTATTGACCGTACCTCTTACACCGGGAGTCTTTGTGGAGAGTAACGAAGCGTCGTTGGAGAGCGGGACCCTTATATATAACGAAACTTTTGATCCGGGCTTTTCCAACACCCCAAAATCGTCACGTCCGCAAATTTGGGAACGTCTCAGCATGGCGTTTACCGCTATAGTCACGTCGCATATGCTTGAATATACTACGCGTTACAAAAACATCGATTACTCGGGGGAAAAATTGTAATTGTTATCGAAAAATTGGTTTTAACCTTCTGTGGTCAACGAAGGTCCACCTGACCCAGGTTTCAATTTTGAAACAGATTGTACTTCTTTTTCTTTACAATCATAACTAGACCCTCGTCAGATCTCGGAATAGATAGTTTCTTCTTAACACACTCTTATTACGAACCTTCTTCAGACTTCGGAAAAAAACATTTTCTAAATATGCGCTACATAATCATTCATTGCTTCAAAGTATCATATCCCACTTAGAGAATCATCCGTTGACTTTATTAAGAGAACTCGAAAAATAAAAAAGTTATGACGTTTTTAGAGGAGTAGCTCATTTTTCACACATCTACATATTCACGATTGTTTTTGAATATGTCTTCGCTTCATTTTTTATGTATTATAGACACGGTGATTTGATGGCCTTCAATGTTCGAAGAATGTTCCATAATTTGTCGGTCTAAATTGGACAGATCTTGTTCATGCGGCTGTTATTTAAAAATCAGTTGGGTCCATTTAACTCATGCTTGACCATCGTGAAATACTCGCGTGTGACCACGGAAAATTAAAAGTTTCTTATCTATAGGAAAAATGAAATGAGTTGAGATACAGCGAAAATAATTACTTTATTACAAGTTCCTTTTCATCGCTAATTCCCTGGATCCTAAACATTCCAAATGACGTAACCTTGAACGCGTAATTAAAAATCCTACCGCACTCGCTGCAGCCCCTGATAACTCAACGCGAAGATCCTTTAACCGCGGAGAATCCCTTTTCCTCGCTCGACGGATCACTTTCGGTCACCCACCCTTTAGATAATCGAAGTGAAGGGTGAGTGAGTACGGTGCTTAACCGGCTTCTATCTATATCCGCTCGTCGATGCAGAAAAGAGATTCACGTCACGGAATATCTTCGTCCGGAAAACTGATAAGACGGATCCGATAGAAGGTGCCTGAAGAATATTGTTCTCGAAAAGCTCGGCGATATTTCGCGCCACCCGAGACGCGTTGGCTTTACCTCGTTTACGAGATAATTTTCCGAAGAACTTCGGGTGTGGAAAATTGCTTCCGAGGGACACTCTCGATCGATACGGAAGACGAGCTTGCAGCATCACCAAAAGTGCTTGGAAACTCGAGCGACTCGTATTCTATTTAAGTCTGCATCAGTGAAAATCACTGAAAATAAGTATAGTGTCACTGAAACCTAATAAATTGAAAATTACTCAAATTACAGAAACCTTATATTCACTGTACTGAGAAAAATAATTTGCCGATCCAAGTAATCGTCGACCTGAATAGTGCCAAGAACACATTTATTAAAGTCAAACAAATCGTCGTTGAATCAAGTATATGTTATTCGAATCAAGTGCAGATTCATGCAACTCCATGAACATAAATAAACTGACATAGACATAACTTGTCTTAAATAAAAATATGTTCTTGGCACTATTCATATCGACGGTTTCTTGGATCGGCAAGTTATTTTTCTCAGTGTGGATTGCAATATTTATTCTCAGAGAAATAATTGCTAGTGCCTAAAAAATGTTCTTTTCAATCAAAAAAATAATAAAGCTTCAAAATCAAGCCATCCCATAAAATACTAAACCTTCAAATACATTGCAAGAACCTTTTTGCAATATTACAAAATAGCAGATGCATGCACAGAAGTCTATTTGCAATATTGTGTGCTATATGGGAGAGTCTTTTTCGTGTGAAGAGATATTTCATAGGCTCGAGTAATTATTTTTTTTCGCACAGAAAGAATGTATTTTTCCAACGAAAATATTCTCGAATCAAAAATATATATATTCTTCGACCAAGGATCTGTAGTTTTTAAAATTCTTGGGATAATACTCGTATGTATACATATTCTTGATTCAAGGAGTATTTTTTGACACTAATAATTATTTCACTCAGTGTATACACTAATTTTCAGTCATTTTCACTGATTCAAGTTCAGAGAGTACACTCGAAACTCTCTCTTTATCGCATTTCGCATCCTTTCCGACGCACCTTCCGGACCGGTCGAACGCTTTAAAGGACGCGCTCGACCCTCGGATTAAAACTAATTCGCCACAGAAAAATCCGAACTTTTTTCACTTTCCCGCAAACTACACGGATCTAGAAGATTTCTCGCGACGGTTCCCGGCGAACAATTCACGGAGTTTCCTCGAGAACAATCGGAGGCAGTGGATCTTCTCCAACCGTCCGTATCGCGCACACGAGTCGCGGAACGTGACAATGCCTATACAGTAGGTATTAGACGTCGGTACTCCGACTATAATGCGGCAATGGGATTTATAGTACTATATCATACCTACGTCCGAGGCTATTGTACATGGCTGTACCGTATATTGAAGATATGGAAGATAGGTGGAACCTGGATACAGCAGCGGTTCTCAACCGATGGTACTCTCTCGGTAGACGTGCATACCGGGTAGAGAAGTATAAAAAGCACGTTCGTTGCGGGCATTTAAATTAATTAAAAATGCTTGTGATGTAAATTAAATAACGATACTGAAAACAATTTAGCTTTATCGTATCGTGAATTGTATATCGGCCGAATCGCATTATTTGAACGGCAATTTGAGAAGTAACTACCCCCTTTACGGGGAAAATTGAGAAACACTGCGGTGCAGTATCGCGATGAATTTGCACTGTGACGCGCATAGAATTTCGCAACACAGTCGTACGTAATACCCCCGTCCTCTTCTCTCGCCGCCGTTACACTGGGAAGACGTTTCCCCACTCTATAAGTCCCATTGTAAACTCACCCTTACGCGTCTACGTCTCACGACTCTACGTGCGCTTCATTGTAAATTCGACCTTACACCACCGTAAGTGCAGAAACTACAGTAACGCTGGTATAAACTTCCCGACGGACGCCGAGCGCCCGAGACTCCCCCGGGAACTTACCCAAGCCGTCATCCCTTGCGTTATAACGCAATCGCTGAAAATAAGATTGCTACTCTGCGGAATTCATTACCCCCGCGCTAGCTCCGTCCAATTGGACGACTAAGCACGCTCGTGGTGCAAATATAAAGATTGCAAGATCCAATTCAGCCGATGGAACTCCCCGCGAGGGTGGAGGGGGAGGAAGAAGAGAGCGCAGGAACGACGGAGGGAAATTTTTAGTAAAACGTTGCAGGCCGCGCATACGTAGTAATCGTGCGGTACGTTATGCAGTTGTATTGATGCGAGGGAGACGCCAGATGCGCGTATGAAAATCCCACCCCGAAGTACCGTGCACTTCCGTACACAGGGAAAAATAATTAGATCTACTGAAAATTACTTGCGGGGATGCAAGTAATTATTTATTTACACCAATGACATTTTTTAATGCATTAATTAAATATCTCTTCCTTACAATCATGTGAAATAGTACGAGTATATTGAGAAAAAAGATTTGCTTTATCGAACAACTCTTGGTTGGCTTGATAAAATGATGTGTATGAATACGAGCAAACCAAACGTTTTTTTTTCTACAACAAAATAATTTCGTTAAAGGCACTTTGATATGTTAGCAAAGATTTTTAATGCGATGTCAAAATCGTTTTTTGTAGTGAAGAAATCATTTTGTTATTTCATGAAAATAATTTTACTCAGGTGTAATAATTTTGTTCTCGCATTGAAATCATTTTATTATCTCAACAACATAAAATAACAAAATTACACGTGAATTTTAACCAAGTTTAGTTAATAAAATGACTTTCTTCTGATAACAAAATAATTTTTAACTTTTAGTTTATTGTCAGAGCAACAAATTGTTTTAATGAATGAACGATTTTATTGCGCTATCAAAATGACTGGCCAAAATTACTTTTATCGCATAACAAAACATATTACAGTTATTTTATATTCAGAACCAAGCGTTCCTATAAATTAATAAAATCTTTTTGTAGACTCAATAAAATGTACTCGACAAAATAATTGTTGTGTCATGGCTGTAACTGTTTTCTCTAAGTGTATACAACGAAGAAATATTTAATTAATATGAAACAAGATTTAATTGATCTAAATAAATAATTACTGGTGACCTCGCAAGTAATTTTTTGTAGATCCAAGTAATTGTTTTTTTCTCTGTATAACAATAGCCGTAAGCCGTAGCACATAAATAGCCGTAAGAGAGTCGAAATACTGAGAGTATTTGGTAGAAAATACTGATAAAATACAAAAAGAACACAAGTTCCCAAATCCGCGCCACATTCACGGTCATGTTTAATCTGTCAAACAAAATTCGAATTGCTGATCAACCCCCACCCCCGCGCATCTCGTTTGAAATGTCCCGCATCAGGGCGCGGGGATATATGCCGGCTATAATTTTTACCCCGTCAAATGTACAATGCTACGTCGGTCGTCCCTCTTCCTCGCCACCCTTTCCGATGGCACAAGTCCGTTCCTTCGTCTCTCCCTGTCCTGCACGGACAACACCCCCTTTATTCCGAAAATACGTCCATAGCTCGTCGCATTATATTCCGCGAACTGATAAACGATCCCATTAATATGAATAATTGTTTTGACGACGGCCACTTGAAACGCAGCCAAGGTGTACAACCCGCGGGGGGTGAGCCGAACAACCACGGCACGAGCGTCGGGCGGCGCGAGGGGGTGGATACGTCGAAATTCTATAAATGAATTGTTCGAGCGAAGTGCAACTCTCAGGGCCTACACTCAACGAATTAGTCAAATCGCAGAGAGGGGGCGCGTAATGTAGGCAACCGTCGTACAAAGGGGACTTTTAATATTTAAACCTCTTTAAAAGCGAAACATCCGAAATGACGAAGTAAATTATTCGAAATATCCGCAGGAAGCGAGTCGCTGTCGAGTTCTACGCTACCGTGAAAATCTTATTTCATCCGTATTTCCTTTATATTTATGTACAATATTACGGTGAGTATAAAAAAAGTCAGCCAAGGTGTACAACCCGAGCAGGGATGAACCGCGCGACACGAATTTCTGAGCGTGAGAAGAGCGGGTGAATATGTCGAAATTATATAAACGAATTTCGTTCGCGAGAGAAGGGCAGATCCCGGAGCCCTCCGACCTACTCGACGAATTAGTTAACTCGTAGAGAGGATTTAATAAGTCGTGGAAGAGCGTACGCGGTAGACAGCTACTGTAAAGGGAAGGGTTTCTAATATTTACATCCCTTTAAAAGAGGAAAATATCCTAAACGACAAAGTAAATTGTTTGAAATATCCGGAAAACAAACCACTGTCGAGGTCTGTACGCTTTAGAGGGATGGTTCGTTGAAATGTTATTTGTATTTCCTTTATTTATACACAGTACTACGTCGAGCGTGGATGCATAAGTCTCAAATTACGCGGGTAAATAAACCTCGTTCTGTACGTATAGAAAAATTCAAACTCCCCATTCTATTGTTTGCGATCATCCTTCCCCATTTCCTGTATCGGTAAAAATATTAGCGGGAATATGAAAAGTTCGTAACGCTCGCGTACGAGTTATTTCTCGCAATTATATTTTCTTCGTTCGCTCTCCATGCATACGCGTTATTCGTTTAACATTATGAGTAACGAAACAAAAGCAACCCTACTTTGATGACAAATCGAGAAAACGACGTGAATATAAGAGCATGAAATTAATTATCAATCCGCAATTTTCCTGGCGTTTGTGCGAAGACTGGAGAACTGCGATAGAAATCGTACACGCCTACACTACGCGCGGTCAACTAAATATATAGTTACATCAAAACGAATGTGTAGTTAGAATAACTAAAATTTAGTTAAATCTAACTAAATACTTAGTTATTTAAACTAAACATTTGTTCAAAGAACCAAATATTTAGTTGGCCGCTCGTAACCTCAAAAAATTACCAATTGTTCAAAGAAATTGCATCGTGAAAACTGACCTTTAGGACCCTGCAAAAACACAATTTCTTTGAATCTAGTAATATTTATTTTTTTCAAACATATTTTTTTTCTCAGTGTAGACACCCCGACACACTATACCCCATTTTCGATATCCATACCGAGGATCAAATCGCAGTACCTCGTAAGTGGTTGAAACTAAATTTTACAGGAGAGCCAAAAAACATCTGATGGTGCCGGACAGTATAAAATTGGATTATATTACATAAAATTAGTATCAAAGGATCATTTAAAATATAAAAATCTACTACGCGGAGGCACCAGTATTACACACTTTAAAAATTAAATACGAAAACCCGAAAAAAACGCAGTCACGAGGTACTGCACTTTGACCCTCGATATATCGAGGCACGAAAATGACTGATATAAATTCCGACGACGATCGGTGACTAGAACTCGGTGAATAGCGCGTGGCATTGGCTGGCGACTGGTCGACCGCGCGGGGTTCGCGAGGGACGCGCGCGCGGCGAGGGAGGTTCCTCTATACCCGCGCTGTGTACGAGTCACGGTGTGATAAATAGGGTGGAAAAATCTGATTGGGACCTGAAATCTCAGCGGACCCGGGTCAGGAAGAGATTAATGACAGCGATATCTCATAAATCATAAATAAAGGGAACGGCGTCGGTCGACCAATGTCAGTCCTATACGAGTAACTAACCACTTTGAGCGCACAAATAGCATCCCCTGCGCGCGTTCCGCCGCTAAGTGAGTCATTGGGAAGAGTCTGGCCGCTGTAATGTTTTGTGAAAGGCGTTTTTTCGCTCTCTTTCTCTCTCCTCAACCGCGACGACGTCGCGCAGGGCCAACGACCCGTCGCGTCGTCGGGACGCTCGTCGTCGACCCTCGCCGAGCTCTGGTGCACGCGTTTCCCGGTAAATAACGCGCGGGCATTGCGCGTCGGTGGGCGACGTCGACGGGGTAAATATACGCGATTACAAATCGACCGATTCCTGGATACGTCGCCGGGAGCAAGCGTTCCTGCGGGGCGACCCTAAATGATATAATAGTTTTCTGTACGCGCGCTCGAACAAACCGCCCCTTTCGCTACCCTGCCCCGATATATTTGCCTTTTCCGAGGCGTGCTCGCGCAATCAGTCTTCTCATACATTATCGGGCCCGCGATCATTTAACCGCACGTAATGCGAACGCGATCTCGTGTTGGTGCACGCAGGCCGTAAAGTTACGGGCGCACGGGTGTACCCGGGTGTACGCGGTTGAACCTACTACACCCGGGAGGGGGGGAGGGGGTCAGCGTATGTATGTTTACGGCCGCGGCTCGGAGCGATAAGGATCGATGTCAGAATAGGCGCGAGTCCGCTTGTGTGAACTCGGGATTATCTCGTTGCCCGTGAACTTTTCGGGCATGTTGGTAAGGACGTTTTTTGCCCGTCGGAATGCGATCTTGAAGAAAGTTAAGTACAAAGTCGGGCTTGAGTTTGCGGGTTGCGAGATAATCGCGATCGAAACGGACACGCCCGCTGTACGGGCATCCATCATTATTAATCTCGTTGTTTCAAGGCCGTTACGGGTACACGAACATTTTGTGATAAATGATTCGAACTACACCCGATATCGCAAGAACAATCACGCTCCACATTTCCAGGTTTTCTCGCGTCTGTATATTGGCACCAGTGTGCCTTGAACATCCGTCCTACTATAATAAAATGAAAACTATATCTTAAGGTTTCTCGAGCGGCACAGGGGCTTTTTCCCTGCTAAAAGTTAGTCCACTGAAGTACAGTAACACTCTAAAGTATGTCTTTCGTGCGATGTGGCAACAATGTTTGACGTACAGTAGTATGTGTGTATCTGTGAGTTCAAAAATGGAGCCCAAAACATCTGGTCATGCATCTGTACGTCATGCAACGTTGCCATATTGACTTATCAAATGTTAAATTTATAAAGAACAATTAATAAAAAAATAACGGGCTTCTTAATGAACGTGAAAATTGTTATAGATGATTTTAGTTGATTAAACTTGCTGTTCAAAAAATTTCAGAATTTTTTCACTATTTTTCTCAGAAATATCGCGGTTTGATGGTTATAACCCATAAGAACACATGTTATTTTGTTATTCAAAAACCTTTGCAACGAGCTTCTTCAAAGACTTGCAAATTTAACTGAATTTTTTTTTACTTCAGTCTACCGAATGCTATCATTTTCAAGCATTCCTCACTATTTTTAATATAACGCTCGAGAAACCTTAAACGATATTTCAATTTCGCGAAACTTTCTTACGCGTAAACCATACGTACTCGATTCTATACGACGTTCAATACATCATAATGCGTCGTTTTCAATAAACAAACAGCTCGAAAATTTATCATTCACTGTTAAAGATCGCGAGGGTGTTACGGAAAAATCGACAGCCACGATATTTTCAGCAATATTAGATTCCTGTGATGCAGGTACTTATGCTAAAATTGGACTGCATTGCGTTCTGGAAGTCACCTTCTAGGATACAGGAAAATATGCTTCACTGTGGTTATATATAATTTTTTATAACGCATTATCGTTTTACGAAGATCTCGCACTGTCAGGTGTATCTCCTGAGAAAGATCTGCTTTCAAAACTGTTTAGTGCTGACACTTTTTACGTAACGCCATGGAGTCGCTGCATGTATAATATGTATATTACTCATTGAATAAAAGAAGATCCCTCTTCACTCAATGACATTGAGCAATTATACACGCAGCGACCCGATGACGTCATATGAAAAGTGTTCACACATAAACCAATTTTAAACGCAGATATTTCTCAGGAGATACCCCTAACAGTGCGAGACCTTCGTCAAACTATAACTCGTTAGAAAAAATTGTAAGCGTGGTGAAGTGAATTTTCCTGTATTCCTGAAGGTGGATTCCGGAACGCAATGCAGCCCGATTTTAGCGTAAGTACACCAAAAATCTAATTTTGATGAAAATATAGCTATTAATTTTTCCGTCAATTCCTTCACGATTTTCATTAGTGACTATTAAATTTTCTGGCTGTTTATTTACGAAAAACATTGCATTACGATATGTAGATGATCGTGTAGAATCGATGACACATAGTTTGCGCGTACAAGTTTCCTGAAATTGGGATATCGTTTAAATTAGAGTCTTAATATTTTCGGGCGTGTGTCCGAGGTATTGCTGCAAATATAGAGACGCGAGAAAATGCACGAAATTGAGACACGACGTATCAAATGAGCCGTTGAAAACCATAATGGTGTAAGTCACATTTCATGTAAGCTGAGATTGTTTGACTGCAAAGTTACGTACAATTTGAAAAATCTGTCTAGATGATACACAGATATTTTTAATTGTACATATGTTTTGTATCATCTAGACAGATTTTTCAAATTGTACTTAACTTTGCAGTCAAATAATCTCAGCTTACATGAAATGTGACTTACACCATTCTGGTTTTCAACGGCTCAAATGACGGTGAAGATAAAAAATGCGTGTAATCAAAAGTACGTCCGCAACCCAAGTACGATCGATTAAAATTCATTATGGTGCGTAAAAATAAGTAGAAAAGGAAATATTAGAGTCCTACTAAATCACGTCAATTTTGCCAACTTCCAACAATATTAGAAAACGGCCTTTAAAGATGAAACTATAATCCAATAATAAATAGGATATTAAGAAAAAGAAGAAGAAAAGCTGTAGAGAAATGAGAAAAAGAATGTCTTCTATTCGCCGTCGCGTCGGTGGAAAACCACTCGCCTGACCGTCCTATAGATTCTACCGCCCGATACGAATGGCGCGACGGATATATAACCGACGAACCTTTCCAACAGATCTTTCTTCCCTCGGAAGAGAGACGGGGATGGGAGTTCTGTATCATGTATACGACGTGTACTCGCGCAGAGCTGATACGGACGAGCGTTTCGTGCTTCCACGTTTAATCGCCCGCGTATATCGAGTTAAATGCGCGCGAGTCGGGTTATCCCACGTGTAGAGTTCGTTATACCCGGTTGCGGCGAGCCGGCGCGCGCGCCGTGTAGCCCGACTTTTCGGTTTAAGCACGTAGAGGTACGTAGAGTTTTATCTCTTCGTGCGGATAAAAATATACGGCGCGGCAAGAAAGCGGAATTGCGGGGGCGGAGGACTGCGGAAGAGAGAGAGAGAGAGAGAGGGGGGGGGAGATATACGGACGAGTACAACGTAATTACGTAATTCCGCAAAAAAGCCGAGGTGGACGAGTAGAAAAAAAGAGGGGAAAAATCTTCTTTTTTAATACATTAATACAATCCCAAGATACTAATGAGATTTTTTGTCGGGGGTAGTATCACCCCTCTCTGCTCTAATGATTATTTTAAACAGCGAGCGTTCTTCCTCCTCGTTAACCGGCTGCACATGACTGCACCGCGACTCCCTCCCCCTCTTTTTTCTAGTGATTCCGCCTCCTTACACACGCCGGTCCTCGGCGCGTTGCTCCTTCCCCGGCAGCCCGTTTTTGCGCCGTGAAAAATGAACGAATCGAAGGGCGAGCGGTGAGGAATTTCGACGTCGACGTGTCTTCTCTCCCCGGCCAAATTTTGTAATTTTGTATGGGGGATATTGTTCGATATACAGACCGTTGTAGAGCTTACACATGGAAAAAACTAATCTTGTTTAGGTAATAACATCGAAAATCAGTTATTATGACACCATTTTTTGTTACGGTTACAAAAATAGTTTTCTTATGAAATAAAAGTATTTGACAGGTTTCCGCTTGGTTGCAATGAAAATCATAACTTTTCCTTATTTATTATTTTTTCGTTAATACAAATCGTTTTGTTGTCACTATTTTAACTCATATATGTATTTGTTACAGTAACTTAAATAATGTTATACTAACAAATTATTTTTCTCCGTGCACACCTGCGTAGCTGGTTCCGTATTGGTAGGCGTATCCTGTCCGCTAAGATTTCCAAAAATGTTGTGATAATACCAACAGCCAAGATCCGAACCAAATAGAGCTATTAGTCCGAAAAAAAACACCGGAAATCTCGTCGATGGTTAGTTACAGATGTTCTAATATAGTTTCAATACTTGTTTGATTTTGTTTTTGAATAATCGAAAAATAAACGTAATTAATGTTATTTGGTTCGGATCTTGATTCAGAACCAGCTACATACACTGGCATGTAAGTTCTGCATCGGTTGGATTCAAACGTCAGTTACAATTACAGCACTGGTAGTAAGTGCACGGTGTTATTTGCAGTTCTATGAGAAATATGAAAAAGGTCCATATATATAACTCTTTCTCGTCGTACGTCGCGTCTATTTTGAATCCGGATTAAAAGTGTACATAACCATCAAGGGTTTCAGTATACTTGCAAAATTGTGATTTTGATATTTCCGCACAATCGCGTCTCGGCTCTGCGGATTCCGAACGTTATTTCGACGGTATGAACAACATTGCATTACACTCGCGTACTAATGACACCTTTGGTCTATCAAAAGTCGTCGTTTTTTTTTTTTTTTTCAAAAAGAGCGATCCCTTTCCCGTCTCGTTACTCACGCCTTCGAGATGCACGCGTTTCAACTCGCGTCAATCTCGGCCTCTTCCCTACAGAGATTCCGCACCTCCTTACGTCAGACATCCCGTTTCTTCAAACGCAGCCTCCTTCCGCGTCCCCGTTAACAATTTGCGCTTGCAAAGGAGACGTCACGTTCGTTCGCGAATAAAAATCCAGCGATATACGCCACGATGAAAATTGGTATATGCTTCGTCGATTTCCGAGAAGCCCACGTGTGTGCACACACGGGATTACGAAACGAGGAATGTGACGAAAAGTATGTATGAGGATTCGAGTGCTTCGTGCAAAAATTCACCGTAGTATTTTTTATTTTCGTCGTATTTCCGCCGATCGATCATAATTATAATCTATATAATCTATATAAATCTACACTGAGAAAAAAATTTACTTGATCGAAATAAACGTGCCTTTGGATAGTTCCAAGAGCGTAATTTATTCGATTTAAATGAATATCGGTTGGACGCAAATATTAGATTATTGAATTAATTAGATGTTATTTGAATCAAATCGATATTCATTTAAATCGAATAAACACGCTCTTGGGACTATCCAAAGGCACGTTTATTTCGATCAAGTACATTTTTTTCTCAGTGTATACAAATACACTAGCTATACAAATATATAATATATATTTCTCTAATCCACATTATGTTTGTACATCAATCGCTTGAAAATTACTATATATGTAATTAGTTGGTTGCTCGAAAGGTCATGGTTGGCAAATTTCTTTCTCAGTCTATGTATGCTCGGCGTATCCTAATTGAATCGTCCCCGCTCAACAAAGTCGTCACGACTCGTCTTATCGCAACGATCCTTTAGCGATAACGCGACGCACCCAGTGAACTACACGCGGACGCGTTCCACCTTCATTTCTCGGACACCCTACGTACCTGCGTCCCGCGGCGCGCCTGCCACGTCGGAGAAAACTAACCCTCCCGTGCGGACGCTCGAGAAAAGGGGAGCAGCCGCGCACGGCGAGAGGGATCGCTTCGCGTGTGTGCAAAACGAGTGCGCGCGCGTCAGGAGCGACGAGGCGGAGCGCGCCCGGATGTTTGCGTCTGTCGAGAGATATTCAGTAGGGCGGGCGGCGCGCGGGTTACAAGTTTTCCGATGACTTCCTATTCCGCGGCGCGTCGGGGTAAGAGGCGCGGTACGCGGTATACGCGACGGCTGACGCGGCGAGAAAACAGTGAAGCCAGCGGCAGACGTCGACGACTGCGGGCACAAAGAGTACGAGTGATATCAAATGGAACCGCGAATAGAAGTAATATCGGTGAGAGCGAAGGAGAAGGAAGGCGCTTGCTTGCGTCGCTTCTCCTGTAAAGGGGTATTAAAGAAATGTTGACATTTTTCGACGGAAACGCTGTTTCTACTCCTTCGCTCAGCCGCCTCGGTTCGCGCGCGCGCGCGCGTGCCTCGTGTAAATATATCCCACCGCCGCCGCGTGCATACCACGGGTGCTCGAATAATTCCATTCGCTTGAAGTATCGTCTATCTCTGCACGGAAAAAAATAATTTTGCAGTCTGCGAAATTTTTCTACACGGAGAAAAAATTCCATTTGAAATTACGATGCTAGTACATGGCTGGATCGTGCAGACAATATGAAACGCTCTACATAAATTTTCTCAATAACTGGTATGAACATACGTAGGTGTATTAATTGTCATAATTACGGAGCATATTAATTTTCATGATCATATATTGGAAAAAAGCTTTATACAAGAGTATATTAAAATTACCAATTTTTTTTTACAACCTGCGACATAAAAATTTCGGTCGATGTTCTGCGCTCGAGGAACTTGTATTTTCTTCTTATAGTATAATAGAAGCCAGATCCTAGAGTTGCTATCGCGCGAGGTGATATTTGATAGTATCTGGGGTCGAACCCTCTTTAAAAGTCATACGCAGGATACACCCTCTTCAACCCTTCAATCTCGACGGAAAATCATTCACTTCGGTGTAACGATCTGCATCGTGCAATTTTTGGAGTGCAAGTTAGACGGATAAACTTATTACTCCGCTCTCTATATATAACCTAATTATTTTTCTCAGTGTGGATACGAAATAGTAGTATTTTGGTTAGAATAACTAAGCGCGTTTACTTAGATGTATTTTGTCATTTTAACCTAATTATTTTTCTCAGTGTGGATACGAAAGAGTAGCAAGAATATATGATAAAATATTCTTGCTACTCTTTCGTATCCACACCGAGAATAATAATTAGGTAAATATCACAAAATACATCTAAGCAAACACGCCTAGTTATTCTAACCAAATGTTTTGTTATTCTAATCAAAAAGCGATAAGTTTAATCAAACAGATGGAGAGGATCCACATTTCACCAAACAGTTTGGTTATCATCTTCAAGATTTTGATTAAATTGACGAAATTATTTTTCTCAGTAGCATGTAAACTCTTTAATGAAATCTAATTTTATTTCAATAACTCCTTCACCGAGGTGTAACACTTATGTCGCGGGCAAATATTTTCGAGCAGTGACGTATAAAGCCATTTACACCCCTAAATTCGTCGCAGTAGGGAAGGTACGCGCAGGTACGACCGCCTCACATTGAATAGCTGTCATAGCCGGGCTCCATCGACCAGTTTTTAATGACTGGTAGCTTATTAAACGCGACGCGAAGGTGTTACATATATAAAAAAATGTCCATTATCGTTACAGACAGGTCTATATTCACGCGGAAGCGACAGTGCGACAAAAAGGAACTCTCCGCCGCATGCTCCGCCCTGCGGGAAGGCAAAATGGGGGAAGGAGAGGGAGTAAAAAGGAAAATACTTTAGGTGACCCCTCGTTGTCATGATTTTCATTGGAAAGCAGGGGCCATGTTAGGTATTCCATTTTACCTACTTTTCCCTAGACCGAGAAAAGAGTTTATTGATAGTTAATATAAATGTAATTTCAAATACGGCGAAATAACTATTTCGTTAAGACAAGAAAATATACATTAATTATTAAAATGTTTATTTCATTCAAATAGTTGCCTCGAAGGATTTAATTCTGCCAAATAAATATTGTAATAGTTATCGAACGTTTACTTGGTCCAATACAATGTTTATTTCGTCATATTTAAACAAACATTTATTAACTACAAATAAATTGTTTTCTCGGTATACGTTTCGTTGTCGTCTCATCGAAGAAAAAATATTTTATATCGTTGCTCTCTCTCATGAAACACATTCTAATATGCCGTTTCTACATTCTCCCTCCCCCCTCTCCTCCCCACCCTCTCGGTCACCTCGCTTTCATTTTAATCCACGTGGCTACCCTTTCGGATAATTTTCTGCCGCGTCGGTACGAACTCACGTGGCATTATCGATGAGATACAACTCGGTCAGCCCGATGCACCACTACAGCGTCGAGTGCATTCGCACGCGCGAAAGAGTCGTCACGGTGCGGACTGCAGACGCAACGAATCGACCGAGACGCTGTTAAACCGTACCGAAGGCTCCCCATCCAGGTGGTATAATTAATTAATCGTGTAACGGTCTCGTCGAAGATAGTAATTAAATATCGAGTGATGCGATTAATTATCCTCTTAAACGGATTAGCTTTCGACGAGGGAAGGCTGACTCCGACGTCGTTATTGCTTCGCTTTTTCGACCTGGTCCGCTACTACATCCTATATGGCATCTCAATGAACTCGCAACGTCTAGGCAGGTGGACCGAGTGCCTCGATTCGAAGTTTTACTCCTACTTTGATGCTTTTAACGCTTCATTCAGCCTAGCATTGGCCTACTAAGCCTATAACCCGTGTAGAAAAATATTAGGGAGTGACCGTAACATTGGAATGGCTTTAGTAGAGGGTAAAGATAGAATATCCCTAGAAAATAAAAAAGGCAAGATGGCTCTGATAAGGCCTTAACAATATGTACCAGTACGAATGCCCCGCAAGAACCTGATAGGGCTATCGTATCAGGCGCTTAAAGAAATATGTTTCCATCGCCTTCGTAGAAAATTTCTATAACGCCCTAAATATGCCTTTGCAGGTATTGCCTGCGGGTAGTATGTGTTACTAATATATTATGCTACGTCGAGTAATTTTATAATTTATAGAGCATAAAAGTAAGAAAAATATTTAAACATACTAGGTAACCTACTAGGAAAATCGAGCGAAACATTAGGGCATTCGTTTAGGAACTTTTTAGGACCGTGTTACGGAACCCTCAGTAGAGCGGAAGATGTAAACTCATTACAGCCTCGATCATGCGCCTGTCAGGTATCCTGACAGGACCCTAACTAATTCAGGGAAAATGTAGTAAGGCCGTTCCAATCTCCCTAACATTTTTCTGCACGGGAAGCTCCTATTTTTAACCTAAAGTTGGTGAAATGTTCAATGGCGGACCATTTTAAGCTCAAAATAGGATTTCAGTGCAATGAAAAATCGACTCGCTGTAAGCCTAAAGGAATGGACGTAAAATTTCGACTCGCGGGGCGCGCGAGGGAAAATGATCACGCAGTGCCACGCGCGGCTCTCGGGGGGAAATCAAATTTTTAATTTAATCAGCATCAATTCGTTCGAAATCAACGGGCACTTAATTTGAGTTAATATTATGTGGGTAACAATGGAAACCTCACATAGCTTTATTAACGCCGTGGTTTCGCATCGTTGATTTCATCGATATGCGCAAAACTTCGGCGTGACGAGCGGCGACGGATAAGCAATCGCGTGCACAGCGCCGGAATTGTTCGGTAACTAACGCATCATCAATATTCTAATGCCGTCCAACAGCTGTAAAAGGTATTACGGCCGTGATGCGGCACCCCTCCCTCCCCCTCCCTTACTCTTCCTATAGATATTTAAGCAATACACGGATACATCATGCGCGCGCGCGGATTTCGTTTCATTTTTCATTCGGCCTTTTCATTCGCTCGCGCACGCGAGGACGCGACACACGCACCAATCACGCTTTCGCCGTCCCACCCGCCGTGCCGCGTTCGTTTCCTCGCTTCCTTTTCAGCGCGTGCTTTATGCCTCGCGCCCGGATCGGAAAGACACGCGCGCGGCCTGGAGAGAATTCTCTCCTCCGCCCCTCTCCGAGCGGCTCGTTTCGCGAAGGCGCACGTGCGCGCGCGGCACAAAGAGCAGATCAGCGATAATGACGAGACGTCAAAGAAAATTGCGAGTCGGGCTGGCAGGAATTGCGCGGTGGCGAAAATATCGTTATCGACCGGTACGACGAGAGAGAGGGAAGGGATTCGCTATCTCGATTCGCGCGGAGGATCGGAGAGGACGACGACGACGACGATGATTATCAGCAACCGGAGAATTCGGGAGTTTGTATTGTACCGCTCGCACGCGGAGGGCTAAAGTTAAAGGTGGGCTAAAACGAAGCTGTAATTATTTTCGGGTCTATTGTGTGAGCGGACGGTGTTCCCTCCTCGAGATTAATTATGGCGACACTCCCTTAAAATGGTAGCACCGCTATAATCGCGGCAGATTAAAAGACCCTTCTATATGTGACAAATTTGACGTCGGGGAACTCGGCCGCTCGTAATTTCGAAAGTATTCGCTCGGAATGTCGTTCGAGCGGTACCGCGAGTTCGTACTTATATTTTTGAGTCCTATTATGGGGGGGAAAATATCTTGTGTGTTTTTTAATCAAAGTGAAGGAATTCATTTTCAGAGATTCTGTAATGAATTCGGGATAAATTACTGTACTAGATCCGAGGGAAGAGGTATTTCATCGCACGAACCGTGATCGTTGCCCGATTTTAACCGCCCCGTGAAACGTGGACACTAGCGTAATCTCTCGAGCGGTGTACATAATTCAGGCGCGCAGAGCGATCCCCCTTATTAGGTCTTAATGGGGGCCACTTCGTCGCGGCGATCTCACAACAAATTCTATTCCCAGACGGCAAATCCCCGAGCGGTCGAGAGAATCTGGTCGCGGATGGGTGATCCTCGTTCATCGAGCCTTCTTCGAACATTCACCTTCGCCCGGTAATACCCGAAGTATTCTCAACCTCGTTTCTCGTTCGATACACTTTCGCGGAGAGTCTATCTGCTGCCCCCTCCCTCTTCTTTTATCTCGTACCGTCGGATATATGTACATATACGGGGTGTTCCCCTGAGAATAGTTACACTGTTTAAATCAATGCGAATTGGTTTGTTTCATTAAAAGTTTTTGTCCGACGAACGGTGGAAGTACCTATGGTGTTAACTACGCTGAAAAAAAGAATCGTTAGATTCAACTAAATTATGACGGACGGCCAATTAAGTATACAGTCATTTTAACTAAATTTTAGTTCCTTCAATGATATACTTGTTGAGATAACTATATATTTAGTTGGCCGTCCCAAGAGGTTGTGGTTGGTAAATTTTTTCTCAGCGCATACAACATAATTGTAAAATTTCGGAGAACTTATGTCATTAAATTTCGAATGGAAAATTAACCAAAATTAGTTTAGAAAGGTCATTTTGAAGGTAGATATTGACGTAGTTCTTTTTCTTTAAAATATAAATCCATCGAATGTGGGTGACAAAAACTAAGTAGAAAATTTTGTCACATATAGAAAACTAGTAAAAGGTAGCTGGAAGTCTGTACGAGGCAAGTTTTATCTCGAGAAGTTAGTCGAACAGTGTTTTGTGGTTTAGAAAAGGCGGCTGGCTCTGTTGCTTGGCGAAGGAGAACGAGTAGATACTGGCGCGTCAGTGGAAGGAGTCACTATCGAGTCAGACGCTTTACGGTCGGCCGAATAGTAAGAGTAGAAACTAAAGCTTACGTGGTACGCCAGACGTATCGACCTCGGTTCAAACGTGGAAAATTGCTTCGTAACTGGATTTTGTACATAATCAGATTGGTTACAAGAAGTTAGTCGAGTAATGATTTTTGTTTAGCAAACTCGGATGGGGAGCTCTATTGGTCCCCGAAGGAGAACGAGGAGATACTCGCGCGCCACAGTAGATACAGTCACCGTAGAGGCAGACACTCACGGGCGGTTTGGCTATAGCGATGGTAGAAACAGAAGTAGAGATTTTACCAATGGTACTAGTTTTTTTTTTCGAATTAACACGATACATTCGTCTTGTACAGAAGGTATTAACAAAAAAAAATTAGTTCCTAATAAAAGTAAATAGTTGAGGAAGTTAAAGAAAAAGAAGTAGAAATTAAAACTAAAAAGAGAAACACAACAACAAAATGGAAGTAGTAATAGGGAAAAACAAGCGTGATAGAGAATGAGAGAGAATGGGAAATGTTAGAAAGGGTTTGAATCGAAATTTAGGTACACAGTTAAAAATTTCGTTTGAAATTTAAGTGAAAATAATTGAAGCAATTATTGTCACGTCTTTTGGGGAGTGACAGACGATAAAAATCGTGCAAACAGAGAAAGCTATTAACTCAGACGAGAGCACTGCACCTAGTTAACGCTATTTGGACGAGTATCCCCACGAGAATTACGGGGCTACGGCTACTTACCGGAATTAAAAGGGAAACCGAGGTTATCACAGTGAATTATCTATTATCCGCTTTCACTTTAAAGTCCCAGCGATTTACTTTTTCCACTCGTATCGGGATTGCAAATACAATGATTTATGAGGCTTACCCCGGGGTCTTTCGTTGGCCTTGGCTGCTCATGTTCGTTTCTCTCGTCTCTTTTCCTTTCTTTATAGCTGCTTATTAATGAGCGCTGACAGGGATTCGGTTGTCGAGGATTAAGCAAAACACTGAAGCACTACTATTATTTTATTTATGACAAAGAGAGCATAGACAAGGTGACATACCTCTACAGATTACAGGTTGACCGCTGAGGAAAAGAATTCTGGCCTTTTTATTCGACTCAAGCGGATGCCAATTCCTATCCCTCCTTTAGAGGAAAAATACATGCTCGCGCGCGCGGGCTGAACTATGGACTATTTCCTAAAATTGCTTATTCTATACAAACTCCAATTTCAGTCTTTTTTCTAATCACGGGCGCTTGCTCTGGTGATGAGCCGCTAAGCTGGAGACTTTACATATCGCTTCCCCTATCCTATTCCTTATCTGTATATGGGGACTTTGTCTATCGCTCGCTCGTCAATGCGTCTTATCTCTATTGATTTCCTGAAAACGGCTACGTCGGAACGTGATATACGTCCCCCCTTAAGTCTGAATGTTAGGTGAGCCTAACGTGAAAAGGTTGGGGTTCATATCCCTCTTTTATAAAAATTCACTTTTAATTATAAGTGTACATATTTATGTAACCGTGTTCATAGATTAATTTATTGTTGTAATTTAGTAATAGCGTATACATGTATTTTTCTTGGAACATTTATTTTTCCTGTGTTAATTACTTAATGTAATTTTAGTTTATAAGGAATAACATTTGTTTGAATAGTAATTTGTAAATTGTTTATAGAATATAATGACATTTATGTAATGAGTTAACAAAATATACTGGAAATATTTTTGATAGGATAAATGGCTGTTAAAGGAAATATATTACCTACTCTGACTTTTTCTTCCTCATATGCACGGTTTCCGTCCTCTTGCTCATTCGCAACATCCCATCCTTCTTCTTCATTGGCACTATCCCAGTCCTCTGGGAATCGTTGCTTTAAAGTTAGAGGGTCTCGGACTGGATGTTCCCGGGCTCTGAGGTCCTTCAAGCGCTGAGGCCAGTTCAATTGACGCCATTCTTCAGGGCTGTACGTGGCCTCTTGCTCATTCACAACATCCCATTCTTCTTCTTCACTGGCACTATCCCAGTCCTCTGGGAATCGTTGCTCTAAAGTTAGAGGATCTCGGACCGGTTGTTCCAAGGCTCTGAGCTCCTTCAAGCTTTGGGGCCAGTTCAATTAATGCCATTCTTCAGGGCTATACGTGGAGGTGTTTGGTTCCTTCAGGTAGGGCCGATTCGGGAGAGGGGGTTCGATTCTTCCTTTCTGTTCCTCTTCCTCCGTTATTCGGTTTTGTTGATACTGGTAATAAAAATAAATAAATATTGAGGCTTGGTATAAGTATTCAAGTACTACTGAAAATTCAGGTTCCTTCGATTCTTAAGATTCAAACCATTTTTAACAGTACCTATAATGTGATAGGAGTATTCTAATTTAAACAAAAAAAGTAAAGAAACTGGAGCAAATGAATGTGGGACAGATATAAAGTCTAGCCAGCCAAGTCCTTTTTCTTGGCTGAAAGGCTGAAAATAAACTAACTAACTATAAAAATATAATAGACACTGGAAAAAATATCACGGATTTATCAGCCAGGTTTAGAGTTTTTTTTTCGGTGGAATTTAAAATACATCTCTTTTTTTTTCCTCTAAGTTCGACATCGGAACTCGATCATTTTTATTTACACGTTGGAAGAAGTAATTCGTCTTTTTAATTAAAGTCGCGTAGCGCAAAGGATCGATAAACGAAAACCCTAGCACCTCCGAATATCGAAGTCCATTTCACTTCGGTTTCAATTCCACTTCGGTTTATTAACAGAGTTCGAACGCTCGGCACACATCGCGGTAATAATAACTAACGATCGATATCGCTCCGGAAATATCCTCCCTCGAAACCCGTTCGATCCCTGGGAATCCCAGCGACGGCCGACTATATTCCTTTCCGGAGGGGGGTCATCCTGGTATAAGTATAGATTACCCGTCCGGCGATAATTTTACATCTCCTATATATACGTATGTGTACATATCGAAGCGCGGCCCCAGAAAGGAATTGCTTGCTGAGAGAGAGACATCTTCGACTCGCGCTCGAGGACCGACTACATTAACGAGCGCGCCAAGTCGAAAGAGAAATATTAGTTTTGGTCCGAACTTTGAATGGCGACCCGAGTAAAGATGTGCGATTATACTCCCGAGAGACTGCGACGAGTATGGCGCTACGCACTTCGTCGCGTGATTCGCCGACGGGAAAATATTATCTACTGTCATATTAATTGCATCATCCTACTGCACCTGCTGCACTGCTGCAAACGTACATGATAGTTGAAAATGTTGGGCTGGAACCTGTCCACTTATTTTTTTTATGTCAAAAATTAACTAATTCCTTATATTAATGGACACCCTCTGGAGGCCACCCTGAGTATGTAGTAACCCATAGTAGACCCCTGGCTTTTCGGATTTACCACTATTTAAGGGGACTGCCATATAAGGAGATAGCTGTCAATGGGTTAACATTCTCTGTGTTAATTTTGACGTAAAAAATGTTAGATTAACACGAAGAGTCGGTTGATTTTAAAATACAAAAATTGATGGACCTATTATAACATAAAATTTCCAACTATGTATGCGCGAAAGATACACTGATTGTGAGAGAAATAATTGCTAGTGTCAAAAAAATGTCTTGATCCAAGAACATATAATTTTAACAATTTTTAAGAATACAGATTGTCACGTTTTGGAGAGTGACAAACGACTAATAATAGTACAAACAGAGAAAACGAAGGGGCTATTAACTCAGACGAGAGCACTGCACCTAGCTAACGCTATTTCGACGAGGATTCCCATGAGAATTACGGGGTTACAGCTAGCTACCAGAATTAAAAGGAAAACCGAGGTTATCGCGGAGAATTACTTATTTGGCGCTTTTTCACTTTAAAGTCCTGGCGATTTCCTCTTTCTACTCGTATCGGGATTGCAAATACAATGATTTATGAAGCTTATAAGCTATAAGGTCTTGGTCTTTCGTCGCTCTTGGCTGATCAGGTTCGTTTATCTCGGTCTCTTTTCCTGTCTTTATGGCTTCCTTTTAATGAGCGCTGGCGAGGATTCGGTTGCCGAGGATAAATCGAAACACTCTCTCTCTCTCTCTGATTCTAGGCTCTACGATTACTTTATTCACGACAAAGAGATTTTTGACAAGAGGTCTGAACAGAAGTCACGTTGCACTGAAGAAGCAAAAATGCGCGTCGAGGGAGGAATTCCGGCCTTTTTATTCGACTCAAGCGGGGGCCGATCCCTCCTCTAAGGGAGAGAAATCTATTCTCGTACTGTGCTATGATCTGTTTCCTAGAAATACTTTCTCTGTGGGCAGAGTCTATCCCTTTTCTAGGAAAGAAAAATACGCTTGGTCTCTCTGACCTATGACCTATTTCTTAGAATTACTTGTTCTGGGGAGAGTCTACTTCTCTTCTAGGAAAGAAAAATATGCTTGGTCTGACCTATGACCTATTTCTTGGGATTACTTGCTGTGGACAGAGTTCCGTTTTGGTTTTCTTCTTAATCGCGGGCATTAACTTTGGCGATAACCCGCTACACCGGAGACTTTATGTATCGCTTCCTATACCTTATCTCGACGGGGACTTCGTTTGTCGCTGGCTGGCTGCCGCGTCTTATCTTTACTAGTCTTACGAAAATGGCTACATCGGAACGTGACAAAATATTTTCTCATATAAAAGAAATCATGGCTTCGTCCTGAAATTATACCTATCATGTTTCTGATTGAAGAAAACATTTTTTTTGGCACCAGCTACTATTTCTCTCAGTGTAGGAATTGAAAAAAGCCGTTACGTTACATGTTTTTTTTTATTCTGGTAGGGAAGGGATTCAAAAATGTTCTTTTTTTATCTTCAAAGATCCTTTTTCCTTAAGTCTCATACAAATATATTCTTCGAAGGCTGCAATACGTTTCGCAACGCGGACAAAAATCCACTAAAATCGTTATCTACCTTCGTATCTAGCAAATCGACACGTGAACGTGCGACCGTAAGATTTCTCAATATTCCGCAAAAATCCCCCCTGCCCCGCCCTCTCGAACCACTCCCTAATCGACGAGTCGCAAATGAACTGGCCTACGCCCCCCGTACGTCGCGCTGCGGAAAGGAGCATCCCCGATTCGCCTCACGCCTCCGCGTGTCGCTTCTTGTGTCTCGCGCACGCTGCAGGACTTGGCGAGAAAGTGGAGCGAGACAAGAAGCGGTCTCGATCGGTCGACGGAAACGTGTCGAGCGACAAAATCGCTAAACTCGCAGCTAATTCGAGTCCGTGTTTCCGCCGAGATTCCGAACACGGCGCGTATACACACATGGAGAGCTGCAGAGTTGGAAAATGTACACCTATACACTTTCAGACTTATACGCAGGGTGTAAATTTACCAAGGAAAGGTTTAATTATTTTCGTTATTTTTCATTTTACTAAAAAATCTTTCGTATAAAAGTTACAATATTTGGTGTCGAGGGGGACGTATAATACATATGAGTGGTTTTTAATAACACGCGTTATCTACAAGATGTGTGAAGGTTATCTTTATTTTTTTAACGGAATTCGATAATTTCCTTCTTATATAAAAGATGTAAAGCTCATCGAGATGAACAAGAAAGGTATGAAATGAAAGGCCCGTTCATTGAACCGTTTGTGAGATATTGCCGCTCAAAGTTCAAGAGTAATTCTCTGATGGGCGGGCAAAAGAGTACAAGTCAGAATTATTGATTTTTCAGGGGGTAACATTGATTGGATGGAGGCCAGGCTAAGATCATTCGGCCATACCATACATAAACATTTTTTATTCAGTTACAAACAAATTACAGAACCGTCATTTAAAATTGCATCTAAAACCATGATCTGCATCTGAAACCAGAACTTACAATTCGCACACACAGAATAATTTACTCTTGTAGTTTGAGCGGAAATATATCACAAACGATTCAGCGGGTGGGTATTTCACTTCATACCTTATTTGTCAATCTCAACGAGCTCTACAACTTTTATAAGAACGAAAGTATCGAGTTCCATTAAAAAAATAAAAGTGACCTTCGTATCTCGTAAATAACGCACGTTATCAAAAACCACTTGCATGTATTACACGTCCGCCTCGAAACCAAAAAGCTTTTGTTCGAAAGATTTTTTCGCAAAATGACAAATTACGGAAATAAGTGGCATCTTCCCTTGATAAATGTACACCCTGTATATACATACACACAAGTGTTGTACATACATATTAACGCGCAGAGACGACGACGCGCTGCACGACGTTTCGATATCCTCAAAGACGGAGATCTCCGTGAAATCCGTGCCTCCCTACGTCCCGGCACGTAGCAACGGTTTGCCCAGGGCTAAGTGATTAACATTATCGATCAGAAATCTCGCGCTCACCGTGTCGAACGTACCTAACCGTGCGGACGACGGTAGGTTATAGGGTATATAAGGAAGAGATAGCTTCGCACGCGCGCCTCGCTGAAATTGAAGGGTGGAATAAATTTCGGTGTCACGAGGATAAGGCAGCGAGAGAGGAAGAGTGAGGGAGCAATGTCGACGCGCGGTCCGACCGAACGGTACGCGGCACGAGAGGTGCCTGCCCTCGAGCTGAATGGCCTAATTGCTCCCCTCCGCAGACGTTTACCTCTTACCGTTGTACTTTTTGTTCGGCAAAGAGGAGAGCACGAATAACTAATTATTCCTTTGTCCGCGCCGGGGGCTTCCTTAATGCACGTTCACACGCCATTTGTTTCCGTGCTATCGCGTTCTGCTCTATGTAGAAGGGGGAGGGGGAGAAGGAGAAGAGTTAGGCGCACCGAAGAAACGCGAAGACGCGGACGTGAAGTTCAAGGATGTTTGTTCTCCAGTGTTCGGGCAGGGATGTGTGCGTATTTATAAGGTACGTGTGTATGACAGGACGAGTGACGTTTTTCTTCTGTCGAAAGTTTCATCCGAGAACTACTAAACGCTTTTTCATTGATTTTTCGACCCCATTCCACCTCGTCACAATACGTTATATTCTCCTCGATTTCCCTCTCCGCTTTTCTGCCGGATTGACGTAATTTACGAACAAAACCTGAGAGTACTTTCGGTCCTCTAATGCTACAAAGAAGTCAACTTAACGTTGACGATATGACGCGTCGTTTTGCCTTATAGACACAGCTATGTACGTTCGCCTGTCAACGCCATCAAAGGAGGTAAAAATACGGGGTGCGTATATATAGAAGCACATAAAGGATGGATGATTTTCTTGATAAAGTTGCCGACGACCTTGGTCGTTTGGTATATAATTTGTTTGTATGACGTACAAATTCCACTTGAAGTTCGAGCGTTATAATATTAAATCGGAAATATCGTTTACTAACTAATCAACCCGGCGTTTCCCAAGTTTTAGTTAATTTTGTAAGAAGTTTCTGTACACTGAGAGAAATAATTGCCAGTATCAAAAAAATGTTTCTTGAATCAAAAACTTATGATCTTCACAAATTTTTAAGAATACAGATTCTCAAAAACAATCTTACATATTCTTGATTTTAAAATATCTTCGTTGGTACAAGAAATGATTCCTGTACCAACGTAAAGATCATTTTTTAGCACTACCAATCGTTTCTCTCTGTCTAGTAAGCTAATAATTGCCCGATCGGTACTGGTCCAACGCCATTCGATAAGGATGGGCTTTCAGAACATCACCATCCACTTTCGCCAATTTCCTCACCATTTTTAAAATATGTATGAAAATCTGAAAAGTTACACCTGTAAAGTTTGCTTAAAGGGGTTGAAAAGGATAACGGGGGTGCCTTTTTATAAACCAAATGTAGACAGTACTTTCCACCTTGTTTTAAAGCATACGTATACGGAATTTCATCGAGATCGGATAGAAACTGTGGGGATTTGTGTAAAAAAACAAACAAATGTACAAACACACATCCGCAACGTTCCGTAGGGGTAAACTATCTCATCAGCCCGGTGCACCTCGATAGACAACGAGCCGTATAGAGATAGAGTGGGCACTTGCAGCGGTTTACCATTACATAGCCAGAAGAGGAAACCGAGCGCCAGGTGCGTCTATTAGTTACTTAACGCACGGCCGGCGCCGGGCATTTAGACACTGAGTAACCGAAATAACACTTCCCAGAGGACGCAGGCAAATTACGCGGGGCCTCCGTGCGATAGCTCATTCGATTTGGGAAATATGCCATTACTCCGCCGCGCCGGTTGTTGCGCGCTCGGCTGCGGCCCCGCGCGCGCAAGTGTGTGTAAGGGCCGCGCGCGTTGCATCTGGAAGCGTTTTCCCGTGCGGATGCAGGTAACGAGCGTGACGCGGGACGCTTATAAATTCATGTCGCGGCGATTGGAGAACGCGAGATGGACGGAGGTGTTCTCCGTATACGTATGCGAATATACCAGAGAAGGGGGCGTTCCCGTTCTCCTCTGGAAGGAGCATAAGCGCTTTCCCCCGCAACCCTTGCCATTCCCCCTGGTCCGCAACACGCGCTGCGATCGTCTCCCGCGATGTGTGTTCTCCCGATGAGAACTCTCGAAATGGAAGGCGCAGTCGTCTGCTTCCGGAAACGACTATAACTCACGATCGAGAGCTAGGTGACGGAGGGACGAAAAAAGATGTAGAAAAGAGGGTTGGGGCGGGGAGGGAACGGGGGAATTCTCCGATTTATGAGCAGACGACGGCGACACGACGTCCCCACCCAGGCGCTAAGTCGGAATCTTACCGAAGTATCCCTTTACGCCTCGCAGATATGGGGTAACGTATACATACATATATCGCGGGTATTGGTGATGTACGGGGTGTTCCGTGCTAAATCAGCCGGAGAAAAAAAGCCCTGATTTTTCCAGGACGTGTTTAGCGTATACAGCAAAACTCGGGTCGATGACCGGACACTCGTAGAAATAATTGAAACGATTAAGGAAGCAATTATACGTAGGGTGTAGATTTACCAAGGAGTCCATCCATTTATTTCCGTTATTTGTCATTTTACGAAAAACTCTTTCGATTGAAAGGTTTTTGGTGTCGTGTAGGACGTATAATACACATAAGTGGTTTCTGATAAGACGCGTTATTTACGAGATATGAAGGTCACCTGCGTTTTTTATATGGAGAACTCGATATTTTCGTTCTTATAAAAGTTGCAGAGCTCCTTGAGATGAATAAACAAGATACATATGTATAAGGCGAAGGGCCTGTTCGTTCGACAGTTTATGAGATGTTGCCGCTCAAACTACAAGAAATGACGAACGGAAATAAAAAAACAGGATGACTATTCTGAATGAAAACCCCCGTATATAAAATAAAATCGAGATTCGAAACTGTTTTTTTTTCTAGTTAATTTTTGTACGTACGACGATACATGCACGATTAGAAATTCTGTATTTTAAGGCCGGTTTTACCAATACGGTATAAACGCGGTATAGCGCTATACTGAGAATAACCAGCAATAAGCCTTATGGTTATTCTCAGTATAGCGCTATACTGCGTTTATACCTGTTGGTAAAACCGGCCCTTAATCGGTCTACTCATTACTCCACAATATATAATATTACAATCAACTTATTTCTCATATTAATTCAACTTGATTCCTCATATTACTTGTGTCAATATTAATACAAAGAGTGTTAAAAGTAGCATAGAAAAAGTTCAAGGAATACAAAATGTCAGGTGATTTTTACATACAAAAATGGATGAGCCGATTTATCACAAAATTTCTAACTATAGGTACAGAGATTAAAGTTGCTTCTAAATAGAAATGATCAGACGATTGATTTATTTATCGACATCGTGCAGAGTATTATACAATTAAGAATCTTTTTGAAATATAAATCACCTTTAGACTTTCTGCCAATAGCGTAGACCCTACAATATATATATAACGCTATTTGCTCCGTGCATACGAATACTGTTAGAGCGAACGCACACGGTCAAACTCTGCATTAAATTTATTGACGTTATCGGCAAACAACTATTTCTAGCCCAGCTCCCAGCATTTTGATTGGTGAACGAATAATAACATACGAAATCGTCAATAATGTGTATACGTGCCAAGCAAATGCCGTACGAAAAGTACCGATCCGTCAAACAGATAGTGCTGCGGATGTGCAGGTGTACAATCACACACGCTCGCTAAAGTGTAACAGTGTTCGTATGCACGGAGCCAATACAGAATGTCGCCTTATTCAACTTCCTTGTAATCACATGATGTACGGAACGGCTGAATTCCCGTATGTACCGCATATGTACATGCATATAATATGTAGGATAGATATCGGTGAGTAAGAAGGGAAGATCAATCGGGTCCGGGCGATCTCCACCGCCGAGTTCACGCCTGGTGAATGCGGGACACCCCCTCCTTGATTTCGTCCGGACAAGTTCGACGCGCGGAATCTATAGTATCCTCGCAGCACGATGCACCTCGGTGCACTCCCCCTCCCCCTTCGTCCGTGCGGCAATAAATCTATCTATCCGTCTATTTATCGATCTCTCATCTCTCTCGCTCGCCCTGCCCACTTTAGCTGTCGAAATAGCGCCGCGAGGATAATTCACTGCCGCTGAACCTGACGTTTACGGAGGTTATACGACACCTCGTGATTCCGCAATTTCAGCGTCGACGACGATGACGCGACGTCTCCGCGTCGTGGCGGAATCTCATCAAAGTATCCCTTTACGCGCGGTGCGGATGTAATAATACACGGGGGATAAAGCTCGGTTGATTTTGTTAAATGGATGATTAAAGGTATGGAGGTGAACGCTTGATTATGTAATTCGATTAATCATTCTGTTGGAGTGATTAACTGACGTTTAAGAATATGATAAAGCAGACGATTTTAAGTATAAAGAATGTAGAAGAAAGTATAAAATCTTAAAACAAATATCGTATGAAAACCTACCTCAAACCAACATAGTCCGAGTTGTTCAACGTACCCAACTAGCGGGGTACGTTGGGCATATCAGTGAGATAAGCTGATCACAGAGTTAGAAATTAGCCAAGGAAGTTAAAATAAAAAAGAAACTTATTTGTGATTCATTAGTTTTATTGTATTCGACAATTAACGTGTATTAGTGTCTATGACAGCATAGTCTTTTTAGAACAATTAATATAAAATCAGAAAATGTTTAAAGAAGAATTGAAAAGTGGAACAAAACTAATATTTTTAGAAGGAATTATAAGAATCAATATTATTAATATGACACATTTAGGAACTTTTAACTTTTAATGAAATAATCACTCGAACAACCAATACTGTATTATTAATAAGTCAACGTGTCTCAACTAGCCCCATGTACGGTATTTTGTAAGCACACTTACATAATCTCTTTGATATAAGAACAAGCTAAATTTACACTCTCAAAACCTAAAAAAATGGAAGAACAAAGCCAACTAAAAACAATTACCTCAAAGTATTAGTGGTTCTTATTTCACATCGAGACCAACAAAAAAGTAAACGAAATTTTACTTTCACTCGATATGGTGTAAGTCGCAAAAGCCACCGTTCGTCTGACTGGCGGAGTGAACCGCAACTGAACGGGATGGGTAGAAATGGATATTACAATGTCTATTTCTGTGCGTAAGCGCATTTTGATATCTGTTTTAGTTAACAAATAATAAGCGTTGACTACGTTACTCATGTGCCCAAATATCCACACTCTACCCTACTTATCAGTTATTAAAAGTAAAAAATATTATATAATAATTTTTACTGCAGCAGCTAGAGAAATTGGCGCAATATGAATTACGCAGGATGTAATGGTTAAGAGAGCTGAAACGGAGGAGCTTAATTCTATTTAGAATTAGTACACTGACCAATGATATGACTTTCTATGATTCCCGTTCCTTGAAACGCATTCTGTTATTAATTCTTTGTCAAAGTGGGGCTATCGTAGGAAGTCATACTTTTGGTCAGTAAGTATATAAACTCTGAATAGAATTAAACTCCCCCTGTTTCAACCCGCTTAGCCATTAGTCCATTACACTCTGTATAATGCTTGATAATTAATTAATTACAATCCTTACAAGAAATAAACTTATACATGGCAAGAGCCATGTGCATATCATCCGTCCCTTTGGTGCAAGGAGATTGTAGTCAATAACCTCACTTAGAACCTTGCTGTAAAGTGGATCCGTATAGAGGATACACTGCAGCATCTTTGTATTGTACAACATGTATGCAACGCCTCCTCTTCCCTTCTCTCTCACCCGCTAAATTCCACTCTCTCACTCTCTCCCTGCACACTTTGACTATCGGTGCATCGCGAGATAATTACGATCTCGATAACGTCGACACGTCTTCACCGCGTCGGGATGGAGAGAATCTCATTAAAGTATCCCTTTACTCGCTGCCGACGTAACAGTACCCCGCGGGTTATCACGCCGAAAGGGTTCATCAGCACACTCCACACGAAAAAATATCCGCTCGAAACTGCGCGATCGCCTTGCCGCCGGTAAACTTTGACGCAGTAAAACTTTTTTCACGATCGTAATACAATATCCCGAAGTTTCGCGTCAACGTGCTCCGGAAGTTTTCAGAAGAGAGGATAATCGCGGCTTGAGTGTTCGATTAGAAATTCCGCGTTAAGCTGGATCCACAAACTGGCCGTGACGTTGGATTTGTTTAAATATTTGCGTTAAAGATAAAAGGCTCTCTCTCGCTCATCGATTTATCCGAATTTGTCCTAATCCCCTCTTCGCTTTTTCCCCGTTTATCATTTCTATTTAAAATTTTCCCGCGGCTGCCGCGTCAATTCATTATTATTTAAATCTCGTCGACCGCGGTAAGATAAGCGCGCAATATACATTATCCTTAATCAAAAGCATAATTTGAAGAATTACCGCAACGTTACGCAAATTTACCCGCGCCTCGTAAATTCGAGAGAATCCCTCCTCGAAATCGTCTCGGCGGCTGTAGCATAATCCGCGCGCGAATTAACAATTATGCAGCGCCGTTGCGATACGCGACGCACCAACCCTCTCCCTCTCCTTCTCACTCTTGGCAGCCCACTTTGATTGCAGCCGTTGCCTAACGAGATAATCCGCCACTGCGAAAACCAGACGTTTACGAAATCGCGGCTTCGCGTGTGCGCGTCGTCGGCACAACAGGTATTTCGCCTCATCGAGACTCGCCCGCCGTGGCGCGCGATAATAATTCGCTCCCGCTCTCACCGGCTATCCGCGGAATCCGTCGGAATGCGATCGTCTCGGCTTCGCCTGCGCCTCCTCCTCCGCCCAACGCGTACAGCGCTTCGGACGTGCCTCAGACGCGGGTCCCCACAAATCCGTTCGTCGACGTCCCTCCCGGCACCTGCCTCGCCCCACCTGAATGATTTCTACCTCCCCCCGACCGCGAGGGTGAGACACTTCGATCGGAAAGTTCGGAAAGCCATATCCGGACGATTTTCCGGATTTCATAGAGCGGACGAAGTAGCGAGGGAAAGGGAGCCGGCGGCGGCGGCACTTGGAAGTTTAATTCGTTGTGAAAAATTGCGACTCGACGCTCGATGGCCCCGTGAAATCGAATTGAACCCTCGTTTTATCAGCTGCCACTGGCTATCGGAGGAACCGAGAGGTCGAGCTGGCTCTGACGGTTTTCTTCTGCTCCTCTCCTACTCCTCCTCCGACGCCCCTATATACGCTTTCGCTCGGCACGCGCAGTTAAGGGGAGATAAAGTACTTATTACTTCCGCGATGGGAATAGATACTTTATGTCGATAGAGAAACGTGCTGTTGTGTCGCTTTTATAGGTTCCTCTTTGTGTGGGAGTGTGTTTCTTTTTTCTTTCCTGAGATCGTACCGCAGTTTTATGGGAATTTATCGCGATCGGCTTTTCATGGGAGCTTACCACGTGTCATACATATCGCGTCTCTAATAGCGAAAGGTCGTATACAATATGTCTTTTATTTCAATCGATAGAAACATCCAAAATACGTGTAAAAACACAATAGTAAAGAAATTGGTCGATACGCCCTTTTGACGTTTTTCTTCATACAAATTACAAAAGATATAATACAAGGTAAAGACCGCATCGACCAGTTTCTTTATTTCTGCGTTTTTACGTGTATCTTGGATGTTTTTATCGATCGAAACAGAAAAATATTACGTATAGAATGATCATTATATAGTTTTAATAGTATCGCGGTCTTAATATGACGTAACAAGCATAACCTTTGCTTATCGAAAAGCTCCATAGTTCCTGAGGTTCTTAATTATTTAAAAAAAGTAAAAATTATATTTCTAGCTAAAGTAATTAATCCAAAACCTCATAAAGATGAAAAAATTTAACGAAAAGGAATTAAGTCTAAACCAAAAAATCTTAGCTTAAACTTAATCTCAATCTTTAACTCATTGTCAGTTAAGTTTTTTTATCCCTGAAAAAGTTCTACCTTTTATATTTTTATTATAGTTACCTATACATTTTTTCACATGGTCCATTTTTTGAGTGTAATTAATTAAAAAACTACTTTTCGTATTTTTTTGTAAAAGTAAAAGGGCGTATAAAAAATTGTTTGTTTCAGTCGATAAGAATATGCTAGAAAGGTGTAAAGACACTGAAATAAGAAAATTGGTTGATACGCCCATTTACTTTTATTTTTATAAAAATACGAAAAGTAATTTAACGAAGTTATTTAAAAAATACGATACGATATAAACAAATTTTTATCGCGCGCGCGCGTTACCTATATAAATTCCTTACATCGAATTTACTTTAATGAGATAGCAAATTAATGAGACCGTAATATGGTATTATGAAAATTTATTGCATTTTTGATCTTACCAAAAATGTATACGCGCCGCGCGTAAAATCATTACCTGTACCTAAATTGAATTATTATTATAATTTTAATCAGATTCTTCATAAAGAGAATTAATCCACTTTTTTGCATCCATAATAGGGTCTCCTAGGGTTAGTGTGACAATGTTAAATACTAATTTATATTGTGCATTTATATTACATATAATGTGTGTGTGTTATATTGCGCTTCCACTGCATTTCAACAGATTATTTGAAAAAAAATTGTTTCAGTCACTTCTGATTTTTAGGTAAAAGCCATAGTATGTATGTATGCATGTATTTTAATTCCAAATCGTAATTCTGATAAATTAGTCCAGATTTTGTCACACCAAGACACACTCAAACCAAGATGCTTAATGGCAAAAATAGCTGTTTGTCACACTATCCCTAACCTTAATCACAGTAACCCCATAATGAAGGGACAGTATGACACCTAGCCCACTTAAATAAAACATAATGTAAAATAAATTTTTTAAACGCGATACGCCTACTCACTGTGCAATGGTTGTGACACAATTGACCACAAATTCTTCATTAAAGATTTGAAACCGTTCAATTAAAAACAAATGTATATATTTTTATTTTAAAGTCAAATTTGCGTATTTTTACGTTACACTAACCCTAGGTGACCCTGCTTCTTTTGAAAATACTAAGCAATAAGTACACTTTCCACATTAAGAATTTATGTTCCCTCCTTTTCTCTCTCTCCCTCTCGATACATCAAACCGATAACGCAAAAGTAAATTCGCCTCGCAGTTACGTACTTCCGTCACGCCTTCCAACTTCGACAAAGCCGGAATCCGAGCGCCCCGCGCTCGCGCGCGACACGTCGCAAAAGAGATCGCGAAAAGTTCGTACGGCGCACGTTCACGAAGACGGATGGTGATACCGTTTCCATTCCGTTTCCATCCCGACGTTCGATAACGCGCTCATTCTTTCCCTTGTGGACAGGAGCTCTAAGTAGATGCGATCGCACCGTCGCCGGGGCCCGTGCGGTTCGAGCCGCGTTGCGAGGAAACGTTGCCCCCCCCCCTTCCCCCATAACGACGAGAGTACCGCGGGCGACGGGAACGAGGGAATCTTTCATGTCCGACTCTCTTGTAAACGGGCGTCTTCTCGTGTACGATGCAGCGAGAGGGGCGGTGCGGTTCGCTCGATCGCGTCGAAAAACCCCGTGTTCGGAAATGTCGATAAGGTACAGTGCGCACTGTGGAATCACATCCAGGGGTGGCGCGAATTGGCGAAGCCAAAAGAAGGTGGTCGCGTTTTTCGATGAGATTCTCTGGGAGAGAGAGAGAAAGAGGGAAAGAAATGAGGGAGGGAGGGAGGAAAAAGGAAAGAAAGAAAAGAAAGGAAAAGGAAAAAGAATACACTCTCCACCCCCGCGTCATCGGTAGAGAGGAGGCAGCAGCCGGGGAGAACAAAAAGAAGGGAAATGTAGAAAAACGAGAGAGACGAATAGAGAGCGAGAGAGAAAAAATGAGCGAGAAGTAAATTCCCCCTTTCCCATATAATCCGATAAATTACCCCTACACGGGGATTCGGTGAAAACTGTCCAAATTATTGTTTCCCTCCGTCCGCACCCTCGCTCTCTCCCCCTCTCTCTTTCTCTCTCTTTCACGGCGCTTAATGGGGCAGGCCCAAAAGATTTCCTGAGAGGGTGCAAACCACCCCCGCGCGCGCGCGCGCCCCGTGCTCAGCCACTGCCGCAGCCGCCGCGCGTCGATTGCGCAGGATCTAATTTCCAGGAGTGACTCGCATCGTACGGACGCAAGGAGTTGCCCTCGAGGAACGTTTAACGATCCCTCGGTCGAGAAGCTCACCCCCCCCCCTCCCCTCTTCTGCCCGCTCACCCTTCTGTCTTTACTTCTTTCGCGAAAAACGCGCCGCTCACCGTGACTCGGCCTTCGCCCCGGGGCTCGTATATGGGATATCGAAATCCTCTCAGACGGCGTCCGAAACGTTCGGCACATATGCTCCGCGCGAAGAGAGGGGGGGAGGGGCTAAAAAGTCGGAGATTGTCTGTCGCCGGTCGCGTCGAGGAAATTTATGAAAAGACCTGGGAACGGAAAGAGTGACAGAGAGTAAGAAAGAGAAAGAGAAGGGGCGATATAACGGGAGAAGGAGATAGAAGGGTGGAAGGGAGGACGAGGGCGGAAGGTTTATTGCGAAAATATCTTTTATATCGTCGGGGGTGACCCTTCTCTATACACCCGGGGCTCGAAGCACGTGGGTATAGGCATTCGGTGTGACCCGGTATGAGATTATAGCTGTGTTTTTTTTCGAGCGAAGGGACGACTATAAGCGGGCGATACGTTCGAGCGCCACCGCACGGCGTGCTTATGTGCGAGGGGCGCGGATATAACAATATTCCCGTCCACCCGTCGCTTCGTGATGATACCCCGACTCCCGGGGATACGAGGAACTTGCATACATCGGCTATTTACCTTCACTCTTAATTCGAGCGCCGTCTCTAGATTCCCTCTATCCGTCTCTAGATTCCCTCTGTCCGTCTCTCTTCCCGTGCGCCCTCGCGCCCCTCCTCGCGAGAGTATCCGCTCCAACCCTTCCCCCTGCCGCTCTCGGTCCCTTGATACCGCAAGCTCGTCCGCACATTGCAATATTGACGGTTGAACGTCCTGGGAGCTTATAGCGCGAGAAACTTGACGGTTCTGTGTGAGGGCAACCTCCCCCGCTTTCTCTTTCTCTCCCTCTCTCTTCAGATTCTATACCACTTACTTAGCTAAGCTGCATGCGAGTTCGCGCACCTGCTTCCGCTGGTGAGAGCATATAGAAGGATAAAGACGAGGGGAAAGTAAGGGAAAAGTAAGCTCGAAAGTAAGAGAAAGGAGCGTAGGGAGGGGGCGAGAGAGAAAATAGATAGGAGATTGAATAGAATTTATCATGACTAATAGAAAATAATAGAGGGAAGATGAGAGTGCGGCGAGAGAGGAGGGAAGCCCAGCTCGAATTCAATATCGACTGAACGACATCAGCTGAACCCGCTTATTAATTCTGTTTCAGGGACACCGACGGCGGGAAAGATGATTCGCGATTGCCTGGTGCTGTTGACCTGGTTATGTACGGTTCAAGGAGATGTGGGCAAGTATCATACACATCTGTAGACATACATATATCGACATAAACACTTTCGTCCAACAACGCTTCGCGAATATAACGCTCTTTCCTCGGAATTGTAATTCAGCGTTTCTCCTTGCCGAGAAACTCGCCGAATTTCGTATTTACCATTATTTTCATAAAGCGTCCCATTCGGGGGTTACGAGTGGTCCGTCGCAAATAAAATGATACGCGCTATCAAATCTTTCTCGAACGAGCTCTCTCTCTCTCTCTCGCATTTATTCCCTCCCCCTTCCGCCGCGCCTCGCAGACGCGGGGTGAAACGAATGGAGCACCGCAGCCGCCGCCGCTGCCGCCGCCGCCCCCGGCACATTTCTGATATATTTTTACAACGTGACAGTGTGTTTAAAATGTAAACAGAAGGTTTTGACCGCGTGGAGCGTTTCCGGGGTCGGACGGACGTCTTTTACTGCCCCGGCGAGCAATTTAAATCGTAAAACCTTTTTTTCTTCCTCCGCGCTTCCTTGAGGGTGAAAGTGGATTTTTTTTCGCCTCGACAGGGAGAAAGTCGCCCCGGGAGCCGCGCGATAGGCAAATATCTGTGGCGTGTTGCGAGCGACGGCGAAGATCGATTTGGATTCGGGAAAGATCATCGCGCTCGGGGAATTTTGGCGGCGAAGTACACGGCGGCACACGACGACAGTGGCGCCGTCGCGGTCCGATATTCCCGCGGGATCGAGACGGGGTAACGGGGAAAATCAAACCGCCCCGTCCCGCAGGGGATGTTCGTATTAGGTTACCGCCCGTCTAATATTCGTTTCTTCGGCCGTTACGTGCCCGAGGTTTCGGTTTTGGTTTCTCTTTTTTCACCGGCCGCGGGAGAACGACTACCCTTTCGAAGATTCGTAGCCGACGGCTAGGATGCTCTTTGCAGAGGGAATATATATGTGTGGGGAATAGATGTTACTAGATTGTACTTGGAAACCTTGGCTTTTTAAAGAATAAAATAAGCGTAATAAACCAGATAGACTAATGTACAGACTGGACCGAAAATGCTGTCCTAAAAGTAAATTGAAATATGTAAAAATAGGAAGGAATCGTTAGATACGATTGGCATTTTTCAGAGAATAAGAGGAGAGATGTAAGTTTTTGTGCAAGCATCGGTAGCAGTGATAAAAACTGTTATTCAGCCCTTTCAGGTGATAAGTTTGAGAAATGAGATCCGGTCTTATGGAGCTCCAATGTTGGCTTCCGAGTGGATGCAAATTATTGGATATTACTCGTATTGTAGTCGCTTCTGGGGTTCTCAACCCCACTGACATCATTGATAACTATTACAAATTCGTAATTATATGGCATACAAAATAAACGAGAACTCCGAAAAAGCTCGTCTTTAAAGTAAATCGATAACGCTGATTTCGAAAAAAAATAATTAAAAAATTTTATCTTTATCCCCCGAGCAGGGATGATCATCGCTATTGTGAAAAAATGGACAAAAATTCCGAAACTCCTGGAGCTACTTCGATACAAATAATTTTCATATCCCTTCGGAATTTAACATTAGAGTTCCATAAGACCAGACCTCGTTAGAATCAAAGTTTTTACCGCTGTTATCAATACTTGCTCAAAAATATTCATCCCTCCTCTAATTTTCTGAAAAGTGCCAATCGTATCTAATGATTTCTTCATATTTTTATTTAAATCTACTTTTAAGACAGCATTTCTGGTTTGAATTTATATAAATACTACAAAAGCTTTAACTCGTATAGATTTTCAAATGCGTCAAGGTTGCGCGCTTTATGAGTCTCGACAAGCGGAAACGTATATATTATATATTTATGATATTAAATTATTTCAAAATAATATAAATAAAATACTAAACTTTTGTATTCAATGTAGGGTAAAGGTGAAATAGACGCCCCAGTTTCTGTTTAAGTTTGAACACGATTATCTCGAAACTCAGTAGAGATGTATACAAAAAATGTAAAGTATCTTTCTTACAGTAAAAGTGTAGATACACATTTTTTATTGAAACTATTTTTCAATATCTGTAATTGATTTCAAAACAATCGTTTTTGAACTCGCTCTTCAACTGAGGCATCTATGTCTAGCCCACTTTCATTTAAGTACAATTTTTTATAAATATGTTACTATATGATCCAATATGATGGTTCAATTTCAAAAGTCTTAAAATGGTCGTAAGATTTCCTCTTTGCGGGTTTTTGGAATAGCTGATCCTAAATATACCATTGAAATTTCCAAATTCAAAATAACGAATCAAATATAACGGATAAAAATACCGAGGAAATTAAATCTGAGAGAAATGTTGTGCCCGGTGTTTACAGGATAGAGAAAGCTTTATTTACACACACGAAGTATGTATATTTTTGACTTACTGATTTTAACAATTGGTTTTGATAGATTTTTTTAGACTAAATTCGATTCCATGTGCCGGACAGATCCATCACGTCACCTTCCCGAGAAATTCTAACCGAAAAATGTTCAAAAAATAGTCTTTTTTTTTAGTACTTTTAGGTTATAATATCTCGAAAATCTGACGTCATGGAGCAATTTGTCTAATCAAATCAAACTTAACACGGCAAAATACTTCGAAATTAACGAAGATGATCTCTGGATCAAAGAAAAAGTTCTCTTTTGTCGGCCTGTGTTATTGTTCTTAACACGAGCGTAATGACAATCGCGTAAGTCCATCTGGAAAACGATATATCCGCCATCCTCTCCGCATAATGTACACCCCAAATTTTCTCTCCGTTCGTCAGAATACCGGATAATCTATCGCCCGCAGAAATTTCGATGCTAAATGCCCCGGTTTTTTTTTGTTGCGGCAAATTTACCGTCGGCACTCACGGGCAACGGTGGATTATGCGCGTGATTTATAAACTCTGGCGTGCTGGATGCGCGGACTCTGAAAAAGGACATTGTATTTGTAACTAGGGGCGCTGCCCCTGCGCGCGGCCTTCGGCCTCCGACCACCCGGGCTTCGAGCGTCGCGGGGTTTGGGGCCAAGGGGATCCGAAATATGACAAAAACCTACTCCGGGGCGTGTACCCGCGGAGTATCCCGGCAAATTTGAATACAATCGCCCCGCGCTGGTGGTTATCGAATTCGCCCGTAACGAGCAAACGCAATTTCTGCTTTATCAGTGCAGATTTACGCGAGTCAATTACGTCAGAGCGCGCTGCGATTATCAATAAAGCACATTTTTTCACGTACAAACAAAATCGTAAATCAGATTGCGTCGCGATTATCGATGAAGCGTGTTCTCCGTTTGCCAATTGAATCATAAATCGAGCCCTTTTAACGATAAACATGAAACACCCTGTACGTGCACTGAAATTTGCTTCATTCAACCATCGGTAAAGTTGAATACGGCGAACCCCTCATCGTGCAATTGTTTCAATGCCATAAGAGTGTAGGAAAAAATTAATGAGGTAAGTGTCCCAATTCCTAACCAGTTAAGCCCAA
Source organism: Xiphydria camelus (assembly GCA_963678675.1). Taxonomy (NCBI): domain Eukaryota; kingdom Metazoa; phylum Arthropoda; class Insecta; order Hymenoptera; family Xiphydriidae; genus Xiphydria; species Xiphydria camelus. The sequence goes on along the minus strand of OY783195.1, from coordinate 24,722,925 downwards.
TTGCTGACCATTTATAGGTATATTGAGTTCTATTAATAAAAGTATAACATTGATGTGCCTTCAACTAACAGAAATATTTATCTAAATAATAAGGGATAATAAAGATATTTGTGTCAACAATCTACGATAAGACAATAAAGACATATTTGAGAATTTGGTTAGGAAATAGGACATGGTTAGGAATTGGGACATTCACCTGAAGCAACCAAATTGAAGTGGAAATAAGTGAATATCTATAATATTTTAAACAATTACACCGTGAGGTTCACCGCATTTAACCTCACCGATGGTTGAATGAAGCAAATTTTTTTCACTGCAGTAGCCACCCTAAAACAACGGCAACTCCGCAAAAACTGAAACCGACTCTACTAAAAGTTACGACAATACACAATATTCGGAATTATCGTATCTCTGTATACCTTTCAACGAATTTCTGCAGTCGTTTCGGATTTCACCCCAGCTTTAAAACGACTGAACATGGCACGTTTCGACGAAAATCAAAACTTTTCCAATTAATTCAATGTTTACCGGGATAGCAGCTTTTCCAGTAATTTTTTTACGTATATCCCGTTTCTCGATTCTGATTTACTAAAGTCAGGGCGTCATGTGGAAACGCGATGGCAATTCACACACAAATAACGTGTATTCTTTTCCCTCTGGAGAACAACATAGACTTTTATTTCGCGAGAACTTTGCAACGTTTCCATCCTATAAATCGTTCCTTCGATGGATCTCTCGTGCAGCCGGAATATACATATGTAATTCATCGACCGGCCACACTCGCGCGCCCCCATACCTCAGCCCGGTTGACAGTCGGACGTCTGACTTTAATACTTAAAAAGGCTGAAATACGTGCGAGAGCCGGGGAAGAGCATACGAGATCCGTCGAGGCGAATCGCTCGGAAAAGCGTCGGAATGAACGTAGAAACGTTGACGAGCACGAAGTCTTGCGCGAGAGAAACTCCGAGTCAGATTTTCTCGATTATGTGAAAAAGTTTAGATCCTTCGCCCCAACCGCTTGTTATAGACGCCGACGTCGCGTTACACCGAGTGGAAATAAATCGGATTTCTTTCGAGACTTCGTCACGGTTGTCGCGATCTCCTCGTGAGAGATGTTTTCACGAGGGCGGGACTCTTAGGGAAGACGAATTTCGTATCGAGAATCGTAACCGGGGGGAGAAATTGTTTGATCCCGGAGTGATCATTCCTCCACGTGATTTTATGACCCGTGAAAGCTTCTACGTTGCGATCCGCCTCGCGAGACTATGTCGCACATTAGGTATACTCTGAGAGAAATAATTGCTAGTATCGAGAAAATATTTCTTGCACTAGGAATATACAATTTGAGGCTAAACTTTCTCGCCAGGAAAGAAACTTCAATCACTATTATCTCATCATTTATGAATGTTTGACCTATGAGACTTTATTGTAGATAAAAGCGTAATCTTCAAAAAAGTATTATGCAAATATGAGCCAAAAGTTCATAGGTAATGAGATAATAGTGATTGAAGTTCCTTTCCTGGTGAGTAAGCTTAGCCTTATACGGTATGACCCCCCTTAACATTTTTTAAGAATACAGATTTCTGGTCGAAATACAGGGTAAAAGTGGAATAGATGTCCCCGGAGGATAGATGCTCATGCCTCTTTATTTCGAATATGCTAGTCATTTTTACGGATCGGTAGAGTCAACCGACGAAGAACGGTAACTGCAATCAGTTTTTAATCTTGCACGTCGGAACAATTATTGGCGGGGCAACTATCCCACCGTAAGTCTTTTGTTGTAGGATAGAGATGTCTCTATTTTATTAACGATCTACAATACCGATATTCTTGCTGTCGTAGAAGATGATACAGTGCAAAATCTACCGATTATTGCTTACTTTTTTATCATTATACACTTTCTGTGAAAAATAGAAGACAGTTTTTTTCACACATTCGGTAATGATTGTAGAAAGAAGAAGAAACAAATAGCGAAAGGAATAGCGAAGTCGACAGAGTCGGCAGGGCAATAATAGTTCTGCAGTGAACTTTTAACTGTTTCTCCTTAACTATCTATTGATAATTATATTTTCTTTATTATTGTATTTTAGAATATACAAAGTGAACCTTATAGCATTAGTCTATGTATTAAAGGTTGCATGACCGAAAGGACAATACCTTTACAACATCTCTACAAAACAAAAATGAATAGCGGTCCAAAAAAACGTACTTATTTACTCGCCCCTTCAATCATGAAACTATTGATACATAGACGTGTGCTACGTGATATGTGAGCCATTAAGTAAGTATATCGAATGTCGCATAAGAAACCGATCAGGTGGGGGCCTTCTGAATTTGAACTCGGCACTGCTTGGACGATGCTCGATTGATTCATTAAGAAATTCAGAAGGCCCCCACCTGATCGGTTTTCCGTGCGACATTCGGTATTCGTTACGAAATTTGTTTTTCTTGCACCCGAAATTAATTTTTCATCTTATCAGACACTTTGAGCATCTATCCTTCTAAGTATGGGCATCCAGCCCACCCCACTTGGGTATCTATCCTTCAAAATGTCGAAAACGGAATTTTTTATTTCATTGGATATCTTTGCTTGTTTTATCCGAATTATATTTTTCTATTATAGAAATTGTTACATTCTAACAAATAGACCATGTATTCACATTTATTTGGTTTGAATTATTTCAAGCAATTAAATATTTTCTTAATTTAGATAATTGTGTTCAATCTAATACCTATTTATTTACAATCAATACATGTTTAATTACTATAAGTAGATATTTAGTTGCTACAACTTTACATACTTAGTCCGCCATATATGACTATTTATATACTGTTGGACCAAGTATTTTTTTATTGTGACTAATATTTACTCACATTGTGATTATGCTTATATCTGCTATGAGTAAACGATTATTGAAATAAACACAATTTTCTTAAATAAAATGAATAGATTTTTTCGACTAATTTTTGAACCAACTAAATCTTTCAACCCAAATTTTGTCTCAGTGTAATAATGATTATTGCTATATAATTTTTTTTCTTTAGGGGGGGGGGCATCTACCCCACGTTTACTCTATATATTCTTGATTCAAGGATACCTTTGTTGAGACGAGTAATTCCTTTGGCGCGAAAAGAACAATTACTCGATAAAAAATACGTTCTTCCACGAAGAAAATTCATGGCTTGATCCTGATGTTACGTCACGTTTCTGATCGAAAAAAACATTGTTTTGACACCCGCAATTATTTCCCTCATTGTCAGTGTATGTATCTCGCCCGGGATCGCCCTTCGGGATCGTACGATCTCCAGCTTCCCGAAGATCCACCGGGTCCCGCTCAGTTTCGCGAAGCGAAATTCCGCGGAAGCCGAGGCGTTTCACCGCTCAGCTTCCCAACGGGAATTATGACGGGGAGAGATTCCCGGCATAAATCTCAACATCCTCGAGTCCATTTTCGTGAAGAGGCGATCGTAAGTTCCCATCACGAGGGAGATACGGTCGATCCCCCCTCTAACCCGTACAGCCGCGCTCGCCCAGGCGAGAGTAGCATATTGAAAGCCCCTTTTATGTTGCAGGATACTTCTGGCACATCACGGACATCCACTATGACCCGATGTACTCGGCGCAAGGAAGCACAACGAGCAGTAAGATATCCCGCGCGTCATTCCTCGCGGTGTTTCTCGCCTCGTCCCGCCCTTATCTTAAATTCCACTTCGGCTCTATTTGCTCCGCGTGAGCACTGAGATGAGGCGTCTTCCCCCCCCCCCCCCCGCACAAGCTTCCTCAGAAGCGCCCTCATGCTCTTTGTGACGGGCTTAAGTAGGCCCGTCCGTCTCTCCCTTCCGCCCTCTCGCCGTCGCGCTCTCTTCCCTCTCGCGCATTTTCGCAAAATAAGTACAAGAGGAAAATATACGCTACTTCTCTCTCTCTCCCGCGCGCCGGCAATGAGACGCACTTCCCGCGGGGCGCGCCGCGCCCTCTTCTCGGCTCGTCGAGCCGCTGCTAAAAACGCGCGTAAACGCACTACCCCGCTGCCGCCTCACCCGTGGCAAAGCGCGAACCGCGGAAAGCTGTTGCCCCCGTGTGACGCGCGGAACTCCGAGAGTAAATATTGCCTCGTCGCGGGTAATTCGTCGTTGAGCGATACGGGGCAATAATTCGTGATAATCGCGTCCCCGCGACGACGATGACGATGACGAGCCGAGGGGGATTAAGGGAGGACGGGAAAGCGCTTTGGGTCGTTGATACGTCGCGATCCCGCCTGCTTACGGGGTGCGTTAATACTGGCGCGAGGGAATTGGATCGTTGCTGATTTATCATTTGGATTTCTACGCGATATCGATAGTTTGCATTGGAACTGCACGCAGTTGGAAATTTTGTGTTGAAATTAGTCCACCAATTTTTGTATAGATATTTTTAAAAATCAACCGAGTCTTCGTATTACTCTAACATTTGTTGTGTTAAATTTAACAAAGTGAATGTTAAAATTAACACAGAAACTGTTAACCCTCCGCGATCACACGTCAGTACAGTTTTGCGATATAGTCACACATGGGTCAAATGGACCCAATTGATTTGGTGAATATGTCATGCGTGAAAAATGAGCTGCTCCACTAAAAATGTCGTAACTTCTTTATTTGTTGAATTTTTAAAATAAAGTGTACGGGTGATTCTCAAAAGATATGGTACTTTGAAGCAATAAATAGTTCTATATTGCACGTCTCAAAAACGAATTTTTCCAAAGTCCGAAGATGGTTCATAATGCGAATTTTATGAAGAAGTTATATTTTTCTCGAGATTTGACAAGGATCTAGTTATTATTAATTAAAAAAAGTATAGTCAGCTTCAAAATTGAAGCCTGGATCAAGTGGACCCTTGACGACCACAGAGGGTTAAATTAACTCAAAGACTCAAATTAACGTTCTAAAATAGATGGATCAATTCCAACACAAAATTTTCAACTGTGTAGCATTTACAAATCCGATCGATCTAAGATTCGATGAAATAAATGATAATTCAATCCATCAGGCGTCGTCAATCGAAACAACGTAGGGTAAATCAACCAGGTAAACTGGACACCTACCATGCCACGTTTAATGCCTTTCAAATGGAAAATTATGGCCAATTACTAGGATTGTCGTTTGCTTTAAGTGCACTGTGTTAAATGTTTCTGTAATTTTCAAATACGATAATGTACGAATGTACCTTAAATTTAAGAAATTATACTCATAATTTTTTAAATGACTTATATTTATCTTATTTACAAGTCATATTTTCATAATATTTCGATCGTTTCTTAATCCTAAAACACAACCTTATAGAAATCAATCATCCATATACTCGTAATAATTTTCTGAATTTCAAGGGAAAATAGTATGATATTCAAGATACGCTTGTTTTTTGTGCAAACTTCAGTACTTGTTTGAAATTTAAGTTTAACTTGATGTATATTTTTAACAGTGTAATCATTCACTGGTTGATTTGCCCTATATAGTTGCGACTGGGGAAGTTAAAAAAACGTAACTTCTATTATCTCTCCCAACCTAAGATCGCAGTACTCGGTTTATTTCATTCAATAAGCCACCCGTCATAAAATCTACCTTTTTTTCGGAGATAAATTCTATACACAAGTCGTCTTTGGGAAAAAAAGCATCAAAAACCTCTGCTTTGAATTTCACGTTTAATGACCGTCTTTAAGACGTTCCCAAAGAAAGTACGTTAAATTCTGCCTCGTGTATCTCTTCAGCGGAATCAGCAATAAAAGAACTCGGTATAATTGGGTTCCCAGCGACTCGCGTGTTACACGAGCACATAACATGCATATAGACATAACGAATACATAAGAGGTCTCAAGGGATTATTGGAATTGTGCGCACGAGCTATGTCAGAGTATCCCTTTGAAGTAGAAGCGCCGGCGGGGACGTTATTAACAATAAATGTCGATAACCCCACCTTGCGATGATACATTCGAAAATACTTCAGACGGCGAAGCCGCAGAACTTCAGACCATGTGAAGAGACCGTGTCTATACTTCGCGTACCTACGCTTTTTTATATACCCTGCAATTTAGCCCGAAAGTTTCAGGCAAAAAATTGTATTTACGAGCGAGCACGGCACGCGCATACTTTCATAAAACATAAAAAATTCTACGGAAAATCAGCCATCTGTGTGTTCCAAAAGAAATTCACACGAGGTCTTTTTCAAGCGTGTCTCGAAAGCGAAAGTCACCTTTCGACCTCACTGGAATTCCTGATAAGCCTCTTTCCTAAATAACGAAACACGTTTCTCGATTGCTCTACGCGTGTGCTAAAAATTAGAAAAATATCCATTTACTCGTTCCAGTGGAATATCTTTCTTTCTTAACGTGGCAACTTTTCGTGCGGCTGAAAAAGATATAAAATTGTGGTAAAAGGCTAATTCGTCTTTCATCTTTGTACGAATAACACTTAAAGAACACTATAAACGAACCACAATCAAGTCAGAACCAATTGAGTGCTAATTAACGATTCGTACCCGCTTCCATTTGACGGCATCTAAATCCACGCGACAAATGCCTCGACTGAACGAATTACTCACGCAGACAGAAGCGCGCATTGTGCGTCCGTATAAACATCGACCCGATGCGTATGTAGGTACCCTTACGCGTACAGGAGGTAGGCCCGTAATACCAGCGCGACGCCCACCGACGAGAGAGGGTTAAGGGAATAAGATTTATGAGCGAACGAGGGCGGAGGGGTAGTTTCTTTCGGGAGCAAAAGGTCGCGATACCACCTACACGATTCGCGGTTGTCGCATCGCGCGTGCCAATGAGGGGTCGGGGAGAGCTACTCGATTACTCTCGGCCCCGCACTTTTTCATTCCCGCGCGCCGCGCCGATCGATACAAGCCGGTCCCGCCGATGTTTCAGAGTGTTCGAACAAAAGGAGCAACGCGAACAACGCGCACTCGCGGCTGGATCGAAGAACGCTGGGGATGTACGGCGACTACGGCTGCGACTCACCATGGGCCCTCGTGGAATCTGCCGCGCAGGCCATGAAAGCGAAAAGCGGCGACGGGATCGAGTTCATTTTATGGACGGGGTGGGTTGTACTTTTCCTCCTTTCGTCGAATGCGAATCTTTTATTTGCCGGTGATACGTATTCGAACGTTCGTCCGGGGGACAGATCCGATATCTCTTAGAGTCTATCTCTTTGAATCCGGTCGTAGCGCGGCGGTACGTACGTACGGAATTGGGGATTGTCTGGTTCCTCGGGCCCGAAAGGACCTCGTTAAAATTCTTATCTTTTCGATGCGTATTACGTTCCTGAAGCATCGATTCGGGTAAATTCGCTCGCGTCTCGTTAGATCGGAGCTTTAATGTGAAACTTCATTAAGCTCGTTTGATGTTTCGAATGCGTAATGTTGTACGTTTTTTCCGCGACGAGGGATGCACGTTTCTTATTATTCAGCTGGTTATTTGACTAAGGATAATTGCGTGTATGGGAAAAAATCGTGATAAATTTTGCTTACATTATATCGGGTTATGTCATATGTTGTTGGATTTTTTTTGTCAAATTAAAATATGTCATAAAATAAAATGTTAATTTGTTAATTTCCTTTTATGAGAAATAAAATTTCTAAATATTTGAAAAAATCCATCACAATTTGTGACAGAAATGTGTCCCTGTATGTGGCGTTGCAATTTTTCGCCAATTTTCTCAATTTACTCGGTTGAAAATTATTTTACTTTTGAAAAATTATTGAGTTTTTAAAATTTTGAAAAAATCTGTCACAATTTATGACACGACCCTATATGTTTGCGTTGCAATTTTTCGCCAATTTTCCCTATTTATTCGGCTTAAAAATTTGTTACTTTCTTGGATTACCTACACGCTTTCCGACTATTTCCGGATAAACTCTCAATGACGTGTTTACGATGACGTATGCCTTCGCTCGAGTTAAAGGCAAATCGTTTCCCGTCACTTGTTGCAGGGACGCTTTAACGCACACCGCCAGTATGAGCGACGAGCTACGTCTCCAGTATCTCAAGAACTTGACGGATCTGCTGGCACATACGTTCAAGTCCCAGTTCATATTCCCAGCTTTGGGACACGAGGACGTCGGCTTGAACTTGACGCAGATTGCCAACCTCTGGAAGCTGTGGCTGCCTAGCGAGGCTCTTCAGACGTTCACGAAAAGTTGGTGTAAATTGCAATTTAAGTGTTCTCGTATACGCGCGATTTCCGTACGTGCCGTAAATAATCGCGGGACAATTCCCATTTTTTAGGAACATTTCATCGCTTTTAATCTCGCTTGTATTTAACTAAAAATTCGACCGTCGTTTGAAGCGAAATGCGACTTAAATTGACGGTATTCCAATATTCAAGCTCCGAATTAGTTACGATTAAATTTTAATCAATCTTAACTAAGTACCTAATGTATAATGAAAAATCAGTGATCTAATTTCGATTCAGCTTTAATTACTGATATCGAATCAACGCGGCTCATTAAAATTTGGAAGGAATTTCACGAGGAACATAATTCATGCATTTTGGGTAAACTGCAAATGCGCACCGAATTGCGATGGTTACGGAAATATGTCAGATTCTTTTATCTTCTTCTCAGGCATAAATATCAATCCTATACAGTATAGTGTTTAACCGAATTCATAACCGTCTCACATTTCTTATCTGAAGTTTTTTCCCATACATTCTGGGACTGATCATTACATTTTGAAGCATCATTTTTCTCAGTGTACACATGAAAGTTAAATTCTAATTTGCACACAAATGAAAAATCAGTACAGGAAATAATTGCTTCATCCAGAAGTTGCGCATATGCGCAAGCCTAATTCGGAAAATACCCCAAGATTCCTCAAAGTTCCGCCCGAATTTGAGGTATAACAATTTTCAATCAAACTAATCGCATCGGCTCGGGCAAGGCTCGCTCGAAACGTCGACGAGAAGTTTAGCCAGGAAAAGCAATTTGTCGCAGCAAGTTACGATTGCGTTTTGGAAAGTTGAGAACATTCCTTGTTTATGCTCACCTGGAAGTCGATCTTGCGGGCGTTGAGAAATTTCGGGAAAACTTCACGGAGACTCCACTTCGACGATGTTCGATACTCGGAAAGTACGCTTCGTTAGAAACTTTCGCGAAATTCGTATTATGCACGGAGAAAAAGAATTCGTTAGATCTACTAAAAATTACTTGCGGGGTCGCAAGTAATTATTTATTTAGATCAATTAAATCTTTTTTTATATTAATCAGATATTTTTTTCTAGCAGTCACATACTAACCCATATGATTGTAAGGAAGAGATATTTCATTGATATGAATAAATAATTACTTGTGACCCCGTAAGTAATTTTCAATACATCTAAATAATTATTTCTCTGTGTGTACCGCGCAGGGAAATCTCCGAGAAATTTTATCTCGCTCACAACGCGTGTACATGCGGAAAAAACTATTTATAGTTTAATAACAAAATCGAAAATCAGTTCTTACAGCAGTATTTCTCGTTACGGTAACAAAAATAGTTTACCGTTAGGATGAAAGTGTTTGACAGGTATTCTTGGTTACAATGAAAACTATAGCTTCTCTTTCTTTTCATTCATTACCATAACAAATCGATTTATTAGGATAACAAATCGATCTGTTATCTCTATTTTTACTCGAATGCTTGTTACAGTAACGTAAATAATGTTATACCGACAAATTATTTCTCTCCGTGCACGTGCGAGCCGTGCCGTCGACGCGCGGAGACCGTCTGACGAGTATAACGATCATCCCCGCTGCTGTTTCAATTTTCGCTCGCCTCCTCTTTATTTAAAGCGAGAGTAGTGGAAGGCTAACTCTTTTGAAATTCTAAAATCCTAAAGATATACTCTCGAGGGTAGCGCGAGGGCGTAAGAGAGGGGAGAAAAAATACGTGAATCTCATATTTCTCATAAAACCCCTCTCATAAACGTCTGAAGTGGAGGGAGGAAATATATCAGGCGCGTGGAGTGCGGACTCCTTGGTTGATCCGCCTCGCATATTAATCCCATTTTCGCTCACGCTCTCCCCTCCCTTCCTCTCCCGGTTTCGCGCTAATACACTCCGCGAGCTATATCGATCATACTCGACCCGGGTCTTATAATCTTTCAACTTGCAAACCGTTCCTTGATCCACCCCCCTTTCGCCTCGACATGCGATGCACCCTGCCGAGTATCTCTCGACAGCGCCCCTCGCGCGACGAAGAAGAATCGTCTTTATTCGGCGGAGGTATTGCACCCCCCGCGTAACGCTACGACATTGGCTTTGGGCGGGGAAAATTGAGGGACGACAAAATTCGCGTGATGCGATCGTATATACATATATATATATATATATATATATATACCTATATGTATATGAAACCTGTTGCGAGGTAAACAAATAAACGGACGAACGAAGGGGTACGGGTTTCGAGCCTTCATCTGGATTCTTTACTATATTTAGTTTTGCTTTGTTTGCGTTGGCTGGGAGAAAAAATCGAAAAAGTGGAAACGACCTCACCCCCTCCACCCCGGCCGTACACAGAATACATCCGCGTCGAGATTAATCCCTCGCGAATACATATCCGGCGGACCATTTGTACTCGACGACTGACGCAATAAAAGCCGTTACCGAAAACATTTCATATAAACGATCCATAACCACCCCCCTTGTTTTTCCTCCAACGCGACACCACCGAATATCGCGCAAACCCGCGCGCCCTCCCTCAAAAAAGCTGCTCGCGAATCGTTTAGATAAGGTGACGGCACAGTCGAGCAAATCCCGGCAGGCGCGTTAAAGGGAGGAAAATTACGCGAATCGTTTGTACCGGGAGCGAGGAGAGAAAAGCTCAAAGCTCGCTCGCCTCTCCGAAAATCCTCGCGGCGCGCGCCGTGACGTATTTGTCAAATTTGGCGTAGACGAGGCGACGAAAATTGGGGTTATAGCGCGGAAGTCGGCTCTCGGTAGATATATACGAATGTGTGAGAAGAAAGAGAGAGATGAAGAGAGAGAGAGAGAGAGAGAGAAAGGGAGATCCCCTACAAGGGTGGTGCGCGGAGTTTTTGCCCGGGGGACGTCATCGCGAAATCTCTCGCGACTTTATCACGCAAATAACTTTGACGCCACCGTCGTCACGGAGGAGGGCTTAAAGCCGACGTGCACCGAATAGCCGAGTGAATAATGAAGCGTTAAGTGGGTATCGCCGGTACATCCGTCACAGAGATTCACGGCGTAAAAACCGTCTGCGATTTCGCGAGCATTAGGAGCGCCGGGGTTGGGAAAAGTGGGGTGAAATGGCATGACACGGTTGCTAGGGGCCTCCAATTTTTTTCGTTTCACCCCACTTCACCCTGCTGTGTCAATAATCGCGGAGCGACGTGGTATTCCGATTTTAACGCGTCACGCTGTATCGCTTCTTTATTTCGGTGCTATTCGAGCGGTGCATCGCACTCTCTACACCTGCATCAACCAAAATGATTGACAATCAGGGAGTAGTAATAACAGTCGGCTAAAGTCGTGACAGCGGTATGATCTTAGCTGACCCAGACAGCAGATATATATTCTACGAATATTATATGAATATTCGAGAACGGATATTGAGAGAATAGTTGTAAGATATCTATTTATATCCAGACGAAGAGAGAGTACAATACATAATATATTTTCCAGATATCTGAATGGTCACTTTTGTACGTGGAGCAAATATTTTATAAATACCATACGAATATTTTAGCAATATTTTAGAAATATTCTATAGATAGGTATGTGTTATATATTTCGATCGGTACCTACTGCAAACGACCTCTCCGTCTTATTGTACATCTACGGATAATCTTATTCCGTTAGGTCCGATCAATTACTAATCGGATTCTGGAAAAAACAGTGGTGAAACCGTGTCTCACTATGCCCACACAACTGCAAAGTATAGAACAAGTATTCTCGACCAACTTTGAATTTACAAATTTTAGAATTCGAGAGAGATTAGTCGTATTTATTATTCCTATACCGATCACAGACAGGTAGGTACTACATCTCGTTAATTGAAAGCGGGTTTATCAGAATATCGTCCACGATGGAAGCAAAATTGTATCTGTACGATATCACTAGTATATTCGGTAATAATTGAACTAAAATCGGAAAACTAGGAGCCGAAAAATTTGAACTTGAAAATAAAAAATCGCTTGGAAAGTAGTGTGGTAACACACGTCATTACGACATGCTCAACTATGCTTGCTCACCGGTACACAGAAACCTTTTACAAAATTGATAAAAACCCGGACAACGCCGGGTGAAACTACGCTGGTATACTAAGAATATCGTAAAGATGTTCTGAATATTTTCAAACATTTTCTAATATCCTAACGATATTTACCAATATTTCCTATTGTCTGGAGACTATCAGCTCTATTCGTCGATTTTCAGTAATTTTGGGTGATTCAGATTTAGAGAACAGGATATGTCGATAAGAATTATTATTTCTATATCGTTAAACTAAAATGGCTTAATAAGTATCATTTTTTAGTAACTTTATGTAATTTATTTTAGAAATCGCATTTTTCGATAAGGGCTCTTGTAGATAGATCTACATCGCTTACAATATGAGACTCCATTTAAAATGATTACGCTAAATAAAATAGCGTAATAAGTGTCATTATTGAATAACTTTATGAGATTTTGTTTTAGAGATTGCGATTTCCGATAAGGGCTCTTGTAGATCGAACCGCTTCATTATATGGGAATCCATTTAAAATGATTAGGAACGATTAAGCGCTTTTCGACTCTCCCCTTTTCTCGTACAATTGCGCGCGCGGTTTGCAAGAGATACTCGACGCGAAGTGATGTCGACTGCGGAACGTGACGTGTAGGTTATACCCATACCAACGTCGTTTAAGCGCTTCCGATTGAACGACGACAAAACGGTGGAAAACGATCGTGCATCGGGCAAATGACGGGAATTATTAGAATCCGCCCACAGCCGAGCCGATCGTTGCATATATATGTAGGAGTAGCATTGACGGTAGCGGCGGTGAAATAAGGAATTCATCGCTTAACCGGATAATGACTGTAATTTTACTTCCCGGTAAAATACCGGAATAATAGAGATCGACGTCGTAATGGTAGGAAATAAAAGATTAATTCCGTGTGCAGGGACTTACCCGTCGAGGGCCATTCAACGCTAAGGGTGGAATTACGGTGGTACAAATAGAAACGAAGGCTTGAGAGGAAAGTCAAAAAACCAAAGACACACATAATACATAAATATATATAGAAATAATTAGATTATGATTGCACATTTTTCCCTTCGTAATGAATATTAACCTTCCGTTACGCGCGTCATCTAATGAGACGCCCTTAGCCGCTATGGGTCTGTCAGACCCATATCAGTAAATATCTTATTTTTTATAATCACAACGCATTTAAAATTAAATTAAATGATCAATAATAACTTCCCTTTCTGCGATACACACAGTAATTTTGATTTAAAATAAATAATTTAACACTTTATTTAAACAAATTTAAAAAATAAAAAACCGGGATATAAGACGCAAGTAAATCATTCTTAGAACATCCCTCTGAGATGTCACAAAGCGATAATGGTGTGGCTCTAATAGTTTTCCAACAATTAGCAAATAAAAACGCTATGGGTCTGCCAGACCCATAGCGACTAACGGAGGGTTAAAAAGCTTGCATTGGGAAAAATAAGTTATTTATCGGCAAGTAATGCGTTATAAAGTATTTATCCGGATACACCCCAACGGATGAGCCGTATATAAATAAAACACCGAGCAACAGATAAGAAATCCTGCTTTCTTTCGGTATTTTCTTTCCCCTCGGCGAGCTTTATTGTATTGTAAATATAACGAAATAATCACCCACCTCTCGTTCCCCGAGAGTTTCCCCCCGATATAATACACTCGGGGATAATAACGTATCGGAAATATAATAAATCTTCGACGATGGAACACGATCGTTATTATCGGAAATTATCGCTTCCACGAAGCTTTAGCGCCATTTCCTCGACCCTTTCGACCACGACTCTTACGGCAACTCAATTTAGGAATCTTCGTAATTCCAAAAATATTAACTTCGCGGATCTCTGATACACGGAAGGGCAGCCTCCCGTTTAATCGCGAATCAATTAATGGATGAAGCAATTACTCACCCCCTCGGGAGCTTTAATGGAGCTTTACGCACCCTTTATAAAAGGTTCTGAAAATATTCGTAACTTCTCAACAAGGGCGCAAAAAAATTAAAAAATATTAACAATTTTTAATCTCATTAATAGACTGAACGCATCGGATTATAAATTATCGGCAATGATATACGCATGGAAGAAAATGATTTTGCAGTCTCAGCAAAACTAGATTTTTCTGAGAATATTTTACTATTATCACAAGAATATTATCTATGGTCCCAGACAAAAAAGTTCTATATATTTTGTTATATAATCCATGTGTGATTTTGGTCATATGTTGGTTATATATGATTTCTAAAATATATTAACCATATAACGAATATATACAGACTTTTGAATGTTTGTCTAATCCATATATAGTCCTGGTATGGTTAATATAGAAAATATATAGAATATTTCCGCCTGGAGCAAGAAAAGACATGTTAAATAATAGTAAAAATATCTGCTGGAACGGCAAATGTTTTTGTCTAACAAAAAAATTTCACTGCGACTGCATTTACATTTGCCATCATTGGACACACATTTTACTGCCACAAATAATACATTGTCTTGATAGCAAAAAGTTCTCAGGAAAACTGAGACTGCAAAAACCCTTTTTTTCCATACAGTATTCAACGTACCGGCGCAATCCTTTCAACTAAACCCATTTTTACGTCGAAAAAAATGTTCAACCCTCCGACCATCTCGCATTCTTCGCTACGAGAGAATATTAAATGTGTATTCGCGCAACGCGCAACAAACAACCCTTGCGATCCCGGCAACTTTTCCCGATCCAAACGAACCAACAGCACCGCCATAAAAATTACATCCCCGTTCCACCCGCCATTGTATACGGAATCCGGAGCATAATCCCGCGAACGAGAGCTTTCGCGAATCCGTAGCGCGTGAGTGGGGATCGCCGCGCAACCGCGCGCGAGAGCTTGTATCGGAATTCCTCATTAATTCGTACGCGTAATTCCGACGCGCGGACACCCCCCCCCCCCCCCCCCGTGTTCTCTGTCGCGGTAAGCAAATTTACCGCGCCGCTGCGAATCGCTTCGCACCGCCGTTCCGTGACGAGGTCGTGACGCGACGAAATCACCGCTCCCCATCGTGCGCGCGGTCTGTATAATTAAAAAGTGTGATTAGGCCGTGTATAGTCTCTATTAGAGCGGCGGTAGCGGAGCGCACGCGACCCCCATTACGCGGCGCTCGAGAACGCGCGCGCTGCCTTTTCCACGATGACAGATAAAGGTCCAGTCGTTAAACGCGCTCCGATTCGCCGTAACAATGAGCGCGATGTACGGTATAGCGCGGCGCATGGCGTTCGGTTAATTAAACGTCGGTTAGTAATAATCGTGGCCGTTCGCCGAGCCGCGCGCGACGAGAGGAACCGACGAACGTCCGAGAATAATTAAAACGATGAGTAAGCGCGACGATCGTGAAACGGGGTGATTTACGTCGACGAAAAAGAGAGAAGTGAAAGGTGGCGAAAAAAGTGGGGATGAAAGGATGAAATTGGGAACTGGGCGAAAAATCGGGAAAAACTTTAGCGCCCCGTCCGTGTTGCGTTGAGCGATTTGGTAAAAATGGGACGTGCGTGCGGTTCAAGAGAAAAAGGAGTAAGTAGTAATTTTTATAGCGAATCCCAGTAACAGGGCTCCTCGAAGTAAAACATTGAATTTTTTAATAGACACAGCGTACTTTCTACAGTTCTCAACAGTATAAATTCGCGTAAAGACCCGACACGTATTAATGAGAGGTTGGTAAATTTTACCATATAAACTATTATTTATATGGTAGGGTGGGGATAGTTGGGCATAGGGTCAACGCTTATTACTATTACTTTGTAACTAAAACAGATATCGGAATGCACTCACGCACAGAGATAGATATTGTACACTGGAAAAAAAGTATGAACCGTATAGCAGTAGGTACTAGAGTAACTATTGGGTGGGATAATGTATTTCTGGTATACAGATGGTTGTGAGAGCTATCTACGAATCTACCCTCTTCAAGTATTCCAGTAAGAGTAGCGCTATCTAGCGTGCAATTGCCAGAACAGTACATTAATAAACTATGACAGCAACCGGAGCGCTTTAGTATAGGAATGTAGATAGTTCTGACAGCTATATAACCAAAAAGTTTGTGAAACTATTAATTATATTACTATAAGAAAGGAATAAATAGTTATATTTGGAATATCGTAATGCCATGTTCGCCGAATTATTATAATTCCTTCTAAAAGTATTATTTTTGTTTCAATTTTCAGTTTCTCTCCAAGAATTTTCTGATTTTATGTGTTAATTGTGTTCTATAAAGACTATGCTGTCATAATAAAATTAACGAATCACAAACGAGTTTCTTTTTTATTTTAACTTCCTTGGCTAATTTCTAACTCTGTGATCAACTTGCCCCACTGAGATACCCAATATAACCTGCTAGTAAAACATTGAGTAACTCAGACTATGTTGGTTTGAAATAGGTTTTCATAATTATGGATGTATAAATTCAAAATCATTATTCAGTATTATAAAGCCAAATATAGGTACAACAATTCTTTTGACATAAGTACTTATTAATATTGGAGCATAAATAAGTTTTTTTTTATTAAGCAACAGAAGAAAAGTGTAACAACTATCCTACTGTTATGAACTCTGTGTGTGTAAAAAGTATACTGTGGTCTATTAAAAACCTCCATGTGTTTCACCTCTAGGAGCCCTGTTACCGGGATAACTAAGAATTCATAGGATTTCCCATGATTTTTTACCAATTTGTTCTCTCCCTGTTCTTTTTTTATCCCGATCGATGGACCCCCGACGTCTTCTCCCACATTCCGCGCGACGGAACGTTTACGAGCGTCGCGCGGAGGGGAATTCGCTGTAAACGAAGTTCAGCGGAATTCGATCTGCCGTTGGCAAGGCCGGTGCTCTTTAATGAACCGCACGTGGATAGGGGCTTGCGGGTTCGAAGAAGAGGCGCGGCGCAGATCAATTTTTCGCGCGACGATCGAACTGTCGTCGGAAACTGGCGCGGCGCCAAATCGAACCACGGCCGCGCACGCCATACCCCCGCGCTTCGCGGTTTTTACGCCACCGGCTAAAGCCCCGGTCGTAAAAGGGGTACGACGCGTAACAAAGTCAATCCTTACATGAATATCGGACTTGCGAGTGCCGCAATGCCGATGTATCCGTGCGCGCGGGTACACCCGTGTACGAAAGACTTCAACGTCGAGATCGCGCGCGGAATAGCTCAAAGGCAGTTTCGCGTCGTAAAATGCGAATAGAGGTATGGGACGTAAAATGTGTCACAGGTATTACGGATACGAAGGGAGAATTATTAAAGAGCGATGGATTCGCTCGGGAAACCCTTACGGTCGACGAATGCTTCTTGTCTCCTTTTATACTTCCTCGTTTCCTGAAAATTTGCGGAATCCACGTACATCCGCTCGGGTACGATCCTCATCGTAAATATCTGATTTCAAAGTGGCACGTATACGGCCGAAACGCGTCGACGCGTAGAGCGGAATATAGAGTAGGAGTTTAATATTAGAGGAAGATGTGTGTACTGCAGGTATGTGGGCGGATCTCGGGACCTTTCGTATTTGAGTGTGAGAAGTAAGTGAAACCGAATCGAGAGTGAAGTTTCCGATTTTGTTTGCCCGGGCTTTCGCCGTGATTCTCGGACATTGTTTTTCAAATTTTTATGTTTTTTTATCAAGGAAGAAAATCTGTTTGACAGAATGTGGTTTTCCCTCCAAATTTACTTACATTTATTCGTAATCAGCTCATCATTACCTTCAGTAACGTCGTACTAACTCGGTATTTCTAATTATTCTGAAATTCATAAGGTTAGAAGGAACTTAAAAAAATTAAGCTCGGAATGTATCATAAATATTGATCGATACGAAAGTGAAGACCTCTGAAAATTCTCCCACACACGCCAACGCCAATGGACGATCTTCCAATCGTCCAAGACACTTACTTTAAGACGCCCCGAAGCGGGCTGCAAAAGTTTCGTACAGTTGCAACAATCTCCAAAGTCACGATCGCACGCGTAATATCGTAAACGCGATTCCGCGCGTCGTAAAATCGAATGTAAATGGAACGTAAAAAGTAACGAGGCAAAGTTACCGCGTCGCGCGCGAACGAGGAGCGAATTTTTCAGGCGTTATTTACGACCCCGGCGGAACGTACCTGCGTCCGATTTCTAATTTCATCCTTCCCTCTTCTCCCTCTTATTTCAGCCGGATATTACACGATAGAGCAGCGATCGAAGAATTACCGCATCATACTCCTCAACACCAACTTGTGGATGTACACCGAGGCGATCGTCGACAATCGGGTGTCGCAGCGCAAGACCGGAAGTTCCGCGGACCATCCGGACGATCCGCACGGGCAGTGGACCTGGTTCCGCAACGAGCTCAATATCGCCAGGGGGAAGAAGCAATCGGTAAGCACATTGAAAACGAAAATATCTAAGCCAAAACCTCTCGGACGGCCAATTAAATATACAGTTATCTCAATAAATATGTAGTTTGAGTAATTAAAATTTAGTTGAGGTAACTCGATACTTAGCTGCTTCAACTAAATATTTGTCAAAAAAGTAACTATATAATATATTTAGTTGGACGCTCGTAACGTTAAAATTTAATTAAATCAAACGATTCTTTCCTCGGTGTAGATGAATCTATATACTTCCACCGTTCACCTGATAAAAACTTTTGTTGAAATAAATCAATTCGGATTAATTTAAAAAAGGAGTGAAGTTGAATTGATTAACATCTACCAACAATACGAATTTTATCGAATGAAACGAAAAAATGTTGTTATTCCAACTAATACAACCAAACCAAACGCACAATGCTTAGTTGGATTATATTTAACTTTCAACCAAATAATTTGGTTGGGAACAACTAAGTTTCTTTCTCATTGTACTGAAAGTTATTAATTCAATAATCGTGTGACTTAGAAATCACGTTTCGTATCGGAGTTCATTATTTCCATGTAAACTCTATCTCTATGCGAGAATTGTGTGGAAGGAAATTATTCCAACTAAATATACAGTTACCTCAACAAATACATAGTTTGAGTAATTAAAATTTACTTAAGGTAACCAGACACCTAGCTACTTCAATTAAATATTTGTTAAGTAACTATCCTATATATAGTTGGACGCTCTTAACATTAAAATTTATTTGGATCAAACAATTTTTTCCTCAGTGTAGTTGACACTATGCTTCCACCGTTCGTCTGACAAAAACTTTTGTTGAAACGAACTAACTCGGATTGATTGAACAAAGCAGTGAAGTTGAATTGATTTTCATCTACCGATAAAATGAATTTTATTGAATGAAGCGATAAGAATTTAGTTATTCCAACTATATAGAGTCCAACCAAACACAATGGTTAAATTTAACGAAATTTATCCTTCAATCTAACCAATTTGATTGGAACAACTAAATTTTTTTCTCAATGCACAGAGCGTATTATATTGAGTCAATTTTTCCTCGACTTCACCTATATATTGTAGGTATTAAATTGATATCAACACCCTGGCGGAAAAAAAACTACGCGGATCTAAACCATTTCTATTACCCTTAAAAAATACTTACCGCTTACTACGATTGACTACAAACAATTAAATTTTTAGTAAGTCGTAGTCTCTCATAATACATTTTCTACAACCAATTGAAACTTTGAAGCTCTTTTTACATCCTACATGTAAAAAGCTGTAGTTTACGCAAAACTAAGATTTGTTCCACACCGCGTGTTTCGATAATTGCTTGTGTAATTTATTGCATAGCTAGATGTAGTTTCGCGTAGATAGTGATAGAAATTTTTTCCGCCAGGGAATGCACATCTGTTCGCGCAGACTGCGAATTTTCACCCTTGGAATTAAAGGACCTATGTATACGCACCGGTCAGACTGCTCGCTGTCGTCGAATAATCTATCGAATGCATAAAGGGGACAATAAATCTACGTCGCTTTGAAATACGCTCCGCGCCGCGATGCGATGCATGCTGTGCTTTTTAGCAGTTATATGTACACAGCGGATGTGTACGCGGGTTAGTCGATATGTTGGAGTAGCTGTTAATGTGGCTTGACAAAGTTGTAGTAGAGGAAATGGGGGAGAATGTGAAATTTTTGCACATCGAGTAAACTGGAGTATTGGAAAATTGTGTTCGTGCAAAGAGATATATGGTGCGCTTTACTCTCCTTGTCCGAAAAATTGCGTTGTTTGGTGTGTATAGGAGCAGCTTTTAATGCGACTTGATAAAGCTTGCCGGAAGGGATGGGATGGTCGTGGAATTTCAGGGGATCGGGTAATTTCGAGTATTTACGACGAATTTTCTGGAACAGATATGGTGCATTTCAATCCCAGAGTAGTATTTGTATTAAAAGTTAATATTTATAGGATGGAGTAAGAATTAATTACGATATGACACAACATGTGCTGCTCTATGTACATAAAATACCTTATATATTTAATAGAATATTAAAGGAAATACCCAAAAGCAAGAGTAAAAATAATATGTACGACAAGCAAAAAATGCTGGTCGTTTCGAGTGTTTTAAATCGAAAATTTCGCGGTCTTTAATACGTGTAACAGTAACATTTCCTCGCATACTGTAAAGATCGACACTTTTCGTTGAGTCAGACCCGCACCTGACTACGAAAGCCAAGCAAAGGTAGTTTTTACTGAAATTTATTGCAGCTTGAAGTCAACTACCCAATAATTTACAACTAATTATGCTTTTAAGTGCTTATATTAAATATAGAACAGTTATGCTTTGAATCTAAATTTATTCGAACGAATATATACTCCACTTTACATACAAATTACATTTTAGAAATTTTATTATTTTTATTATAATTTAATATTTTGTGAATGATTCCTATCTGAAATTCACCCGCGGAGTTAATTTCATAAATAATTTAATTAAAATCCTTTTCGTAGTGAATTTCACTCCGAGAGAACGTGATTAAATTAATTAAAAATCATCCACTCCCCGCATTCACCCCGCAAATTACTCTGCATTAAATCCCGATTTTTTACAGTGTATATACATAATATGTAAAGAATTTATAGGATAAATAATTCTGATGAGACTAATAAACTTTAATGAATACTTAACCCTTTCGCTTCGGCAGTCCAGTCCACCGAAGTGCCGTCACTGAACAGATGGTACTTGTATGTACACATCATAATATGGATGCCGGATATATCCGTCGCTCGTACACACAGGTCGTCGCGCGGATGACGGATATATCCGTCGCTCGAAGCGAAAGGGTTAAATAAAATTGAAATTGAAATATCGATTACTTTGAATACGTAGCAAAATGAGATAAAGAAGAAACATAAACTGATATATACGCGAGCGCGCCTACTGCAGAAAAAAATACACATGGAATAGAGAAAAGGATGAGGGAGAATCCATATGGCACATAGATTTCAGACTCACACTTGCGCCACGCATACTGGAAACACTAAACGTTTGCAGAATCGTGCCGAAAACTCGCCTGAAATTGTATGCACCATATAGAAAGAATATAGCGTAACGACCGGCACCCTCCTCACTGCAGATATCTCCTTTCTTTTTTCTTCCAGCAGTATGAGGTCACAGATGCTACCACAGTGCACCACGAAATGCATTGTGTTTACGATCTCGCAACCGCAATGTTATGCGCCTAATGCTATGCGCTTCCTAAACATCGTTGCGCCACGTGAGAGAGAGAAAGAGAGAGAGGGAGAGAGGGGAAGGAAAGTTAATTAGACGACCATCTCGCTTCCAGTTTAACGCCATTGCAGCTAACCGGAAGTTAGGTGGAGGAACTGATAAATTCTCACTTACCGATGATGAGGTACAGCCACACACACATCAACATTGCACATCCGGTATAAACTTGTCCTTGGTCCCGTTCAACTGCAGTAAACAATTAATTGCAATTAGCGTATTTTTCTTCAAGATGAATCGAACAACGATACAAAGCGGAATCTAGTTGCAGTTGAAGAGTCGGACGGTATTATACGCCAATATTCGATGAAAATATAACAAATTAGTGTATACGATGAGAAATTAATGTTACTATCAAATTGGAAATTATTTATGAAAAATATAGCGAGGTAATGAACCTAAATTATAGCCAACATAGGGGAAATACTTAAAATTTGTAATCACATCCGAATCATTATGCGAAATCAAATCTATGGCATATAAAAAGACACGAAATTATGCAAAGACGTGAAAAACAAGTTACAAATTAATGTTTTATAAAGCTCGAGTATTCACCACTAAATTTTTCCTCACAAAGCAAAAATATCGACAAATCGGTATCGGAAATACCATTCGAAGTGAAGGGAGCAGAGAACGCTCGCACGGTTCACCCATGGTGATTTGGGTTCAAGCGCACCACGCGAATGGGTGCGAATGTGCGCATACGTAGTTTGAAAGGATTTCAAAAATGGCAAACGCTTTGATCGACATACACATGCGCACATCTGCATCGGTGGGGCCGTTCGCCTAAGTCGATATCACCACTAGTTCAACGAAACCAGTGACATCACAAGTTTCGCGCTTCGTAAACAGTTTCTTTCCTTATTGGCTTCGTACATGTAGGACTACGAAGTTCCCCTGGACAACACAAAGGGCACTGACAGACTTCGTATATACTCTATATACTATACATATAAAAGTAGTATATTTTTGCCTCTTGAAATTTGCAAACTATTCGCACATTTACTGCATATTATAACTACGTAAAACTATTTTCATATTCGCTATGGTATATGTATAACTAATATGTGTAGAAGTTTGGTGATTTTAAGATATAAAGTAGTTAAACGGATATTTAATAGCATAGATTCATCAATCGAAAATTTAATTTACAGAAAAGTATTTGAGAGCTGGTTCTCCTGTTTGATATAAAAAACATTTTGCGACGCTTACAATTATGTAGATTGAAATAAAACGTGATCATATAAACGAATAGTTCAGATTTTCTTTAAAGTAATAAGATTTTAAAGCTCGGTTTCTATAATGTTTCATATTCTTAATATAGATATTTGTATTCAAAGTGTAACACTAACAGGAATGTGACGAAGAAATCTGACTACTTTGAAAAATATTTAATGCGTTCATTGATTGGGGATCGCAGATCATTCGTTTATGTCCTTAACCCTAATAAGACGATCTCAGAAAATTCTCCAGTTCACCCAAGTTTTCCTCAATTTTTCTATATTATAATCGAGAAAATTCCCTGACACTTCCAGGTTTCCCTGACCACTAGACAACGCGCTGCACTCCGCGCGCGAACTTTGCGAAAGTTTTATCCGCTGCATGTGTGAAAGAGAAAAAATTACGAGCCTCCATTGTTCAAACTTCACGCTTTAGAGCGCAAAAGAATGTCCTCAACCGCGCACTGGAACGCGAACAAGCGCACTTGGCGCGCGGGCTTCACTTGCTCGCTCGCTTGACGATACGAAATCCTTGCGAAGAAATTATTTTTCCCCAACATTTACCCGTTGCGCTTCTTCTCGCGAGAAATGAAAGAACCGCAAAAATACGCAGAGAAAAAAAATTAGTAATTTTTACATTGAATCCCAGTAACAGGACACCTCGAGGTGAAACATTGAATTTTTTAACAGACATAGTGTACTTTTTACAATTCGTAACAGTATAGACCCGTAAACACTCGACACATATTAATGGGAGATTGGTAAATTTTACCGTATAAACTAACGTTTATACTATTATTTACTGTAAAACGTACACTATGATCTATTAAAAACTTAAATGGTTCACCTCAAGGAGCCCTGTTAGGACAGGGCTAATTGTATCACTTTTTCTTTGACTGCTTATTTTAAAAAAATGATATATGATACAATATTAATAAGTATGTCGAAAAGATCGTTGTATATCTGGCTTTATAATGTTTATTAATAATTTTGAATTTATACATCCATAATTATGAAACCCTATCTCAAACCAACATAGTCCGAGTTGCTCAACGTACCCTACTAGCGAAGTATGTTGGGCATCTCAGTGGGGCAAGTTGATCATAGAGTTATAAATTAGCCAAGGAAGTTAAAATAAAAATGAACTTATTTGCGATTCATTAATTTTATTGCATTTGACAATTAATATGTATTAGTGTCTATGACAATTAATATAAAATCAAAAAATTCTCAAAGAAAAAATTAAGAGTCAAGCAAAACTAACATTTTTAGAAGGGAATATAAAAATCAGTATTATTAATGTGGCACATTTGGGAACTTTGAACTCTTAATAAAGTAATCAGTCGAACAACTAATATTGTTATGTTAATTAGTTAACGTGTCCCAACTATCCCCAAATACCGTATTTTGTAAACACACTTACGTAATCTTTTTAATATAAAAAAAAGGAATCTAAATTTACACTCAAAACCTAAAAAATAGAAGAACCAAGCAAACTAAAAACACCCATCTCAAAGTAGTAGGTGGTACTAATTTCATATCAGGACCAAAAAGTAAACGAAGTTTTATATTTAACTTGACGTAGTCGAACTCGCAAAGACCATCGTTCTCTCTCGTCTGACTGGCGGGATGAACCGTAACTGTGCGAGATGGGAAAAGATGGTTATTACAATGTCTATCTCTGCGCATGAGCGCATTCCGATATTTATTTTAGTCTTAAGGGGGTTAAGTACTCTAAAATTTCGAAAAAATCGATCAGAGCTGCAGTAACCAAAGAAGGGCCCCAGTATGGACCAGGAATTGATACTGACTGGTAAGTTCACATAAGTGGTCCTAAAGTGATAAATAAGGGCTGAATTTTAGAAAAAACCTCATTATCTCAAAACGTACTTTTTAGAGTTTCCGTACATCATATCTCAAAAACCGTTCCATAAAATTTGATGAAACTTTAGGATATCTTTTGTACTATCCATACCTTCAATGTGACATTAATTTTATGCCTAAATAAATATTAGAAAAAAAGTTAGCAGCTTTCAATAGTCAAAAAATAGCTATTTTTGGAAAGTTTTACTTTAAAATGGCAAAAAAAAATAAACAAAATTAAAATAAAAAAAAATATTAGTGTCACATGGAAACTACAAGTACTTAAATTAATTTAGCTTTGGGGGCTTTGTTCCAGATTGCTTCCTGGCAGCTGTAGAGTGTACGGAAGGCAGAGGTAGATTTCCTGCAAGCATTTTTTAACCGGCTAATATATAGGCTCGTATGGGGTCTAAAATTTTTTTGATATTTTCAAAATCTTTTTGAAAGTTCTATTAAACTACAGTATTAATTTCAATGTATGAAGTTTTCTTTAAATAGTCCCCAAAAATCCTCAAAAAACCGGTATTTTTGGGTGCTTTAGAATACTTAACCCCCTTAAAGTAATACGCGTTGACCAACTTATCCCTCTGCCCAACTATCCCCACCCTACTCTACTGGGATGACTGTAAAAATTCGTGGATTTTCCCATGACTTTAAAATATTTTACTAATCCTTTCTCTCCGTGTAAGCGTCCCAAAGTTGCAAATAGCGTACAAAATCCATTGTAACGCGATTTTAATAGCTCCACCCCCTACCGAGCGATGATACTTAAATCTATAATACGCAATAAAATCGCCGAGGACCAATTTAACGACGACAGTCGCGGCAATTCCGGCGCCGCGGACAAGGCCGATTGATTTACGGGGACGAGAAATTTCTCTAATGTAAATCGCGACGATCCCCTGCGTCTACACGTGGAGGAGCTCCGCGGCGAGCCAAACTTTATGGGTACTAACGCCTAAACCACTCTAGAGAGACGCCGGCGCCGAAGGAGAGATCGTCTAGACGGTCTTTACCGACGCGAATCCTTATTTGGCTCCGCCTAAGCGCTGCAAAGGAGCCGACGTTAGACGTTTCGAGAATCGCCGAGCGATTTTCGCGCGAGATTCGGGCGATTCCTCTCCCTCCTGTCTCCTGCGTGTATATTTATATTTCTCTCTCACACTCTGATAAAAGGATGTGCCAATGATTTCCTCTTTGACAAAGGCTCTCGCATCAAACGATCTCCTTTAATCCGAACGTCGGCTCGGAACAAGAAGCGGACTAATGAGTGTCCATGAAGCGTGTACCATATATATATATGGAGCGAGAGAGAAATATAAAGACAGGAGGGGGAGGAATCGCCCGAATCTCGCGCGAGAGTCGCGCGCGCGTACACGCAAACGCACGCACGCGCGCACACACACACATACGCAGAGAGAGAGAGAGAGAGAGAGAGAGAGAGAGAGAGATTCCTCGATATATGGGAGTCGATTTATTTCCGGCGAGCCGAGTCGAAGATCGAAAAGACGGTCAAGCGAGACGGCTTCCGCGTCTATCAAGACGAACGAACTTCCTTCCCCGATACCGTCACCCTGGCCTCCCCCGCGAAGCGCGAGTACAAAGTGTGAAATCATCCCCTTCGGTTCGAACTTCGGGAGCAAGGAGGTTAAGGTCGACCGTCATCGGTCGGACAGATGCTTTTCCGCTCGAACGCACCTGTTACGTCAGTTGGGAAATCATCCCCTTATACGCGGATCGCACTTCTCTCGGTAGGGTAGGCATGCCCGAGGAAAAGCGCCTCTCTCCGGCGCCCGACGGTCTCTTATGTGTGCGGGAAAGATCCCAACCTTGGGGTTTGACAAATCGGTCGACCTACTTCTTCTCGCGAGGAGAGTTGCCGATATTTTCGGCGCGCGCGATAAATCTCACTTTTGAGATTCGAGCTTTTTCTCCGGGAAGGTTTAATCGCGAAGAGTCTTTTACCGCCCTTTGAAGGTAATTAGGTAGATCGTCTTTGATAAATTGATAGGATATCATCGTAGGTCTTAACGATCCTTTATTACAACGTTCCTCCCTCCCTCTCACTCGCTAGCAAAGTTTCGGTAATCTTCCCACCGTCTTCCAGCCAAAAGTACAGGAACTTGCCTCCGCGCTTAATCGTTTCCCATTCTCCGGTGATAAATAACTCGCGAAGTATGGGCGGATCATTAAGGTTTCAAAATTTCGTTGTTATCGGTTTCCGTTGGATCGTTAAAATTTCGCTTCGCGCGAATCGAAGCGATGGTGGTGGGAAAAAAATTGCCCGTCACTCGCAGAGGTTCAGCATTCGCCGATTACGACTGCCTCTTACGATCGGACGGGTTTTCTCGGCCTGATTCGAAGTGTTTAATTTAGGACTTCCATTTCCGGCGAGGGCATTTGCCGTTCTTGCAGTGTAGAGAGAACGATCTATCTTACGAAATCTAGCAGGTTTTGCTGAAATTTCAGTAACATACGAGAAGGCACGGCGTGATTTCTGTAACAGGTACTGTTTTGCATAGTAATCTCTCATTAGGCGACTGTTGCTTTGTCCAGCACTTACGTACGAATTGCTACGGTAAATAATGCAAGGTACGGACGTCTGTGAGAAATTACCATGCAAATCGCGTTACGGAAGTCACGTTGGGTCTCCTTGTATTATTACAATTTTAGCGCAATGTACTGTATTTTAATATCCCTCATTTCCTTTTCCGCGCAAATCCTCGTGTAAATTAGTTTCAACGGTAATACTGACGCGTAATTTCTAAGAGTTGCTGTAAAGTTATTCATATCCGTTTAAATATATTGATCGAACCATCCCATATAAAAAGCCAGTTATTACAACAGAGGGCCAATACTTAGCAATTCCATAGTTACCAGTCATAGGTCAAGAACTGGCCATCTAGCATCAGATCATATCTGGTGGATTTCCGGGCACCTGTTATAATTTATAAAATAATGGGAATCGATAATCGCCCATAATTGTTAACCAATAATTCATCAGACTGTAACTTTGGCCGAAGGAATGAACGGTGGCTAATCTTTCACCACTAAAAAGGACCATTTTTAAATACCCAATTTAGATATTACATATTACATGTTTTGAAGATATTTCGTTTTGTCCTTCAAATATTTCATTGAAAACCGATATTTTAAGCTAACTCAATATTACGAATTTATTATTGGATTATTGCTTTAGCAAATTAATATCATGAATGGCAGATTTTCATACCATTGCTAGTTGAATGTTGTACCTAATATTTACCATGGTTAGACCAATATAGTTTGCCATGTCTGGTCGTTTATCGATACCTAATATTGGTCTGAAACTATCATCCCAGCGCTTGTGCGTTATTGAGTCAGTCATGGCTGTCATTGCAAGTCGTATGGCAGTTAGTATAAAAATAGTCCAACGTTGAGCCAGTTGAAGATTCCTATATGGAACGTCTCTCTTTTCTCTTATACAGGGTGTCCCAGAAAATACACGCCAAACGATTATCAAATTCTGTCACATTCACCACTATTGAGATGACCGATGTCTTTCGGACTGGAACGTCTATTCGGTTCGTGTCTGGGCTGTCGGTATTACCACCGAATTTTAGAGAACCATCTTGGATCGGGTGCGTCTACCGATATGCAACCCGCTACGCTGGCGTGTATTTTCTGGGACACCCTGTATGTAAACCTTCAATGAAGGTATAACGTTCTTTTTAATACACTTCCTTTTGAACGCTACTTTATTTTATTTTTTCTCATTAAATTTTAACTCTTGCTCGTGAGGTTGCAAATGTTTTATAAAAAATTCACGCCAATTATATGGCGCTCAATGAAAAAGGAGAAAAAAAAGGGAACGGAAAAGGGTAACATCGAATTTCAACGAAATATTTCGTATTTCCCGTCCTTTCACACTGCGATAAATTATTTCTTCGAAGCTACGACTGCACATTTCTGCAGAAAATTAATTAGCGAAATGCGACGATGTTAATTGCGGGTCATGCGAGAAGATTCGTGGTTCCCCGCGGGAGAACTCATTCCTTGCTGCAAAGAACGGGCCAAAGTGAATTTCGTTCCTTCCGCGCGAGCTCGCTGACCCGCTTTAATCCCCCGTAATTATAGCAAGCGGAACAAAATGAAATGAGAAAATCCTGACGAGAAGACCCGTCCGGTACAGGCAGACCCGACTCCGTGCGTTAAAGAATCACGACACCGATTTGAGCCGGCTTGAATAATGAACGTGATGAATCATAGAACATGCCGACGATCCACATCTACCTCGACAGCTGACAAAAAATCTCGTTCCCACCTCGATAATTATAACGGCTCGAGACCGTCAATCATTCGCTGTGGATTTGGAGGAGGATTAACGAGGGGATTCACGTATATAAAATGGAATTACATACGCCAATCTCATTCGCAAATCATCCCCCTATTACCCGCTAAACGAATGATTCGAATTCAATTTATTCGATTGAAATAAATATCGATGAATAACTAATCGTGTCTACGGTTCAAACTGTGTACACGCGTGCAATTCTTTGTACTTCCCATAAACGATCCTGCAGGAGAAACGACGCCACATAGTCGCGCGAAGAACTTGGACAATTTTTCAAGCACGGAATCGCTCGACTTGGAGCAATATTCAAGCTAGGCAGTGGTGTCTAATAAATAAAAGCAGTATTTCCTGGTAAAGATGATAAAGTTCGTATATACGCGATGCAACAGTTTACAAACTTTCGCTGCACGATACATTTTCACCCCCATTCTTCCGGAAAGAAAAGAGCAAACGTTAAATCCAAGCTTATTACACGCACTCCTCACTCGTGTCGCGGGGTAAACTTTCTCTAAATCCTTCATGAATTCGCGAACGCGATACACTCGTGTTCCATACAACACAAGTATAATTTCTCGATTAACCTCACGGAAGAGACTACGACTGTGTCATAAATCCGTGCGAAAAACTTGGACGCGGTTTTATAAATCCGCCGTCGTCTCTGTCTTTATAGCCAATATCACCCGGAACGATTCAATGGACAGTTGTCGATCGGCGAGATTAATACTTGCTACGCGAATGCGAAATGGAAAAAGGAGTCTTCTTCGTTTCCTTTTTTCATACGACGAGGACCGAAGAGGAGCGAACAATCGCACGTGGAAATGAAGTCCTCGCTGAAAGAGATGGATTTGTATACAAATCCCATGGAGTTTTTTCGCGAAAATTGAAAAGGTCTTTTTACTCGCTCTCTCTTTTTTCTAATTATCCTACATGCGCGTTCGCTTTTCCTTTTTCTCTCTCGCGGTGTTCGGAAATTTCGAGGCGCGGGAAGGGGAAATGATTATCCGTCGGGAAGTAATGGCTAGGCAATCGGTCGACGCGCCGATGTTCGATCCGAGATACGACGGTAAAGCGCCGGGAGAAAATCCGAAAAACTTGTTCAATCTGCCCATAGAGGCGTGACGTTCTTTGAGCTCCTAGTGAGAAAGGAGTGATTACGTATGCGTTCTGCAGGGAAGAGTCGAGAGAATATATGATAGTATAAAACTACTGATATACTGAGAAAAAGAATCGTTTAATTTAATTATTCCAAATTAATGATCAGTGCAATATCGAGATCAATTCAACGTAATCTCTTACAGTTTTACGCACACATCCGCAACTCGCCATATCTCGTGCAGAAATTGTCTTCGGGCTTTAATAAGGGCCTGATTATTTGACTCTATTTATAACCGGGCCCTGAAGAGGAAGTGTAACGTTTCGTACGCGAAGCCTCCTTTAAGGGCAACTAATCGGGCCCCGATTGAAATGCCCTTGCAATTTGGCCTTACTAGAGCTTTACAGATTAAAAATAAGAAAATCTTAGAAAGCCCCGACAAAGCTCTACTAAAGTAATAATAAGGAATACCTTATCAGAGTGAAGTCCTAGTTCAGCCTTATAAGGGCCTCTTCTTAACCAAGGCCATTCCTAACTAATTTCTACACGGGATGGCGCCGCGCGAATTTACGCGTTACGCAATATTCAAGGGAGAAAATCAACGGTGATCGAACGCTCCTCCCACGTTATAAAATCGCTGGGGAGAAAGCAAGAGAGGGAACGAATGAGGCGTGAGAGAGTGCCGAGGCGATATCTCGAATCGTTCAAAAGTTATACGACCCAATTAATGACGGAAAATACACTTACGGAGTTAAGCGAAACTCACCTGAAATGTGCAAGCTTACCGTGTGGGAGAAGTGAGGGGGTCCGCCAAAGTCGCGCAGATTAGTCGCCTT
Source organism: Xiphydria camelus (assembly GCA_963678675.1). Classification (NCBI taxonomy): domain Eukaryota; kingdom Metazoa; phylum Arthropoda; class Insecta; order Hymenoptera; family Xiphydriidae; genus Xiphydria; species Xiphydria camelus. Next base: position 24,691,673 of record OY783195.1, on the reverse strand, counting down.
CGCGATCCTATCTCGCTTAATTCCCCGAAGACAAAGCGTGCCCGGAACGCGCCTAATCGAAGGCGCTTCCATAAATAAAACAACCGCGCAACCGCCGGGGCGTGCTCCTCTCTTATTACACTGGTACATCCGACGTTCATCCTACGCGTTCCGCAAATTTCTCGTGCGCCGAGTTACGGCGGCTCCTCGCCGTCGCATCGATCCGGCGGGAAACAGGAATGCCGAGATAACGAGGAGATTTCCGTTTGCCGAGGACTATACCCGAGTTAAACGAAGCGGACTGCCGGACCGCAACGACGACGGTGGCTGCGTGGTACGTACGACTCTCGCAAAACCGGATTTGGGGACGAGACGTCGATACTATTGTACGATACAGATACATATCTGGACCCAGGGAATCTATAAACGCATACGGGGGGGGGGGGGGGGGTGGATTGGTAGCAAGTAAAATGGTTAGCACGAAAGTTACACTGTTAAAAACGGTTTGAATCTTAAGAATCGGAAGAACTTGAATTTTCAGTAGTACTCGAATATTTAGAGCCTTCACACACTATTTGAAGAATAAGAATAAGATTAAAAAGTACGATTAAGAATAAGCACCCAGGCGGAAAAATTCTATATACTTTGTATATAATTCATATGTGATTTTAGTCATATATGGATTATATATGATTTTTATATTAACCACATAAGGACTATATAGCTACAGATTTGTTCATGTTTATATAATCCATATACAGACTGTCCCTTTCAATGCACGCCAGCGTGGCGGGTTGCATATCGGTTATCCGCCTTGCGCCAGACACAGGCTCCACAGGCGCATGGCCCCTGCAGCGGATCGGAGGCGTCAACCGATATGCAACCTGCCACGCTGGTGTGTATTGAAAGGGACAGTTTGTATAGCCTTTATATGCTTAATATAGAAATCATGTAATCCATATATGATCAAAACCACATAATGGATTATATATAATATAATATATAGAATTTATCCGCTCGGGCATTGTTTCGTAGAGCCATCTAATGGTTCAACCATCTAGTGATTCAATCATCTAGTCACTCAAGCTTCCTTACCATCATTCTCAATACAATCACAACCTGAAAATATCTAAAAGGAATTTAAACTCAAGAAAATGCATACAATTTTGAATGTAGTTAAAGCTGCTGTATTGGTAATGATGCAGCGAAGACATGATCGAAAAGATCGTGGAAATGGAAAAATAGGAAATATTGATTGAGCCATTAGATGGCTCTACGAGACAATGCTTATTCTTATTCTTATGCTTATTCCTGCTCTTATTCTTCCAATTATATGAAGACCCTTAAACTGTGTCTCGATATTCATTTCTTCGACTAAAATTCGAAACAAAAGGATATTATAGACATGATAATTTTTTATTTTATATGACATTTTAGATGCAAATGTGATTGATAGTCGCTTCAGTTACTTCCACTTAAACTTCAAACAGAATTTTTAATAGCATACCTTATAATATAATACAATGTTAAGAGGTAATGAAACTTTTAACGGTGTATATCGAGAGAGTGAAATAAATGTTGCACAACCTCATTATTCTCGAGGATTTCAAATCCTCGACAAGAGGAGGAGAGAGGAGGAAAATCATCGACAAGTTTCTACGAGAAAAAAATGATACGGAACAAGGAAGTCTATTAATGCGTCATCCGCACTCCTTAATTCAATGTAATATTAGGTATGTTTAAAACACTTTCCGACAATGATAAAAACGTAATGAGTACACGGAGAAAAAAAAGAGTGAAAAATTCCCCTTTTTTATAGGCTACGCTGCACCATTGTGACAATCAACCAGAAATTACCGTGAGATAGGTAAGAAATTATCAAAGGGCTGGAAAAGTATTCTTCTGAAAAAAGGGAATTTTCGGTGAATTTTCAAATTCCCAACAAAATAAAGTAAAAGCTACGCAGCAGTATAGTAGTAGCTCTACTGTTTATGATGAACATATATTCTTCTGCACTGGCTTTTTTCCCTTTTTACTGGAGAAAATCTTCACCGTCAAGTGCTAATGTTACATCCGGTCTTATAGACCAATCAGGGTCAAGTATTCCGTTGTCCGTAACCCCACCATAACGGAATCTTAAACAAGATTTGTCCCTAAGGGATTAAACAAGATACTAAAAAGAAGACGTTGCTAAGAGATGTAAACATGGGGAGAGGAGTATGGGAAATTATTTTTCGTGTGAGAAAATTCATTTCGTCGACGAGATCTATCTTGGAAGGGATTTTCGAATCGTTAACGAAAGTGATCGACGAAACTTTACATCCGTTAACGAATAACTTTCCGTCCACGAAAAACATTTCTCACGCGTCGAGAATAGCCCCCCTGACCAATTTGAATCCTTATTAATATTCTTTTTATTGAGAAGAGTAAATAAATTTATGATTTGTCGTTTTTAGCAAGAAAAATTTACATTTACATAATGGGTTAAATTTTACTAGTTTATTCATCAAAAATTACTTTTCGATTTTGATGAAAAAACCTCATTCCAAAAGGAAAAGTTTGTCTCATACTTAATGAAAATTTCTACTTTTTGCATATAAAATTTGCTATGTCGGTAAAGAAATTTTTTGACTTTTCGGAAGGGAATTTTTTACTACTACACAGAAGAGGAAAAATTCTACCGTTTGTCAATTCGGTGCACAGTTAGTCAGAAAAATGACACTTTTTCCTCATCTTCCTGCAAGTTCCAATTAATCGACCCCACCCCATACGTCCGCGGATATTATAATCGTGAACTATACGGTCACGCCGAACAAACTCAGACGTTCCTATCTCCCTCCTCCTCTCTGATAAAAGCCGATCGTACACCTTGAACTTCCAAAACTCTAAGTCCAATAATTATGTAAGGAAGGATGTGACCGGGGAAAATTCACGGGCAGGATATATCCAAGCCCCGTTAAACCTACATAAACCCAACTTAACCGATCGATTACCGACAGATTAATTACCGGTTTATCGCGCGATGCTCACCCCAACGCCGCGTTCTTGCTAGACGAGTTAGATCAGCGGCACAGGCAGTTATTACAAATAACCTGCCTTGAGTGTCGGTACATCCATCCATCCGGAAAAGGAGTTGTCAAACTTCGTAACTTCGCTAGTCGTACCAATGAATTATTACGGGTAGGATCTTCCAGTTCCGCGTGGTGTCGAGTGGTTTCCTTTCCGTCTCCCTTTCTCTCTACCCCTCTCGATCTCCCTCTCCCCCGCTTCGCTATGCTCTCCGCACGAACCGCAAAACCAAACTCGTAGCCAACTCGAGTTAAATCGGATTAATTGTTGATCCGCTACGATCCCCGTTGCATCCGCCGATATAATACGTGTCACGTCGGCTTTGCCCGCGACGTTATGCACTACCGCACCATCGTATGCAGTCGACTGCCGGATGTACAGAATATTCCACTCGGGATAGTACACCGAGGAAACAGTTTATTTGTAGTTGATAAATGTTTGTTTGAATATGGCAAAATATGAACATTTTATTGGATCAAGAAAATATTCGTTAACTATTACGATATTTATTTGGCACGATCGAATCCTCAGAGGCAACCATTTGTGAATGAAATAAATATTTTAGTAATCAACATATGTATATCCTCTTGGCCTAAACAAATATTTATTTCGCTGTATTTAAAATTACATTTATCAACTATTAATAAACTGTCTTCTCGGTGTAATTTTGTTTATTTTCTATCCTGAGTGAAATACCTTGTAGGTATACACACTGATGTCTGCGTATGTTGAAGCCGTTCTTTTTCATTTTCTGTTTACTGAAGGTACCGAAGCGCCGAATATATTGAAGCCGTTCGAAAACATTTCTCGCGCGTATACACTTCCGCATATCTCAGTGGATTCCCGCGGCCAATTGAAGGCGCTCGCTCGATCGAACGTTGTGGGCGAAAGAATGGGGATGATTATTTGTCAAGCTAAGCGCAGGGGGCAGCACAATAGCTTGTGCCATTGTGCCGCGAAATTGCAATAATGAATAGAGACGATAAATATTTTACGTGGTCAGTGAGCCAGTTAAAAGGAGAATTGAAAAACCGTGGAGCTTCATTGAAGGGGAAAAAGAAAGACCTTCGAGATAGGTAAGAGGCATGACATCTTTGTGACAGTTTAATTATATATCGCATAACCTACAAATTAAGAAAATGTTATTTCAAAGTCTGATCAACAGATATTATTTCAATGTTTCCCCTTGTAATATTCTTCCTAATAATGCTCGATGTTTTTCATCTTTCGGAAAACTGAAAGTTCCTCTTTCTTTACATAAGGGAACACAACATTTACCCATTTTTACGAAACTTTACAATACACTACACTATCTTCCACTGAAGATGCAACACACCCTGTAGTAGAACTCAACTTTCTCACTCGTCAAAAAAATATTACTGAAAGTTAAGATTTTCAATAATAATTAAAATAATTTTCTCTTGCGATCATTTTTCCGGAACAAAAAATTATGTTTTGAAAGAAACATATTTATTTTTCGTAATTCACGAAAAATTCCATTTTAAAATTAGCGGTCAAATGATCAAACGATGATGCTGCTACCTAGCGACACAGTTTAGCAGAAATCATCCCCATAGTAGGCACGCCGGCAGTCGTGCGATATATGAATAATTAACGAGAGAGTCGTCGAATAGGCAGCGAGTGCGGTAAAACGAAGACGGAGTGCCGAGAAATTTTCCTCTCTCGGATTGAGATATATATACCATGGGAGGAGGGATGCGCGTATACAATGGTAGCCAATCGCAGAAGTTTTTATCGCGCTGGTCCGAGATGCTGGGTGGTAACTTTGCGTCGTCTTCCGCGGCTCCTAATAAAACATTATTAATGAAGACGTCGCGGAGCTGGTAGCTTTTAATTGCATTTCGAACTGATGGGAAGAATTGCAAGGATTTTTGTTATCTTCGATTTTATTGACGTTAGAACGGGCAGGCGATGAAAGTTTTAATTCATCAATTTAAGGAGCAGTGGTACCAATTTTTCTCTCTTAGGTTTTTTTCTCTTTTTTTTATCGTCTCTTGCGATTCCAACAGATATATTATGTATATTGATGTAAGGTAAGGTGGGGTAAGAACGTGCCAAAAAATGATTGATGAATTTGTAAATTCATTAAGTGTTTGATATTATTATCATAGGATTGCCAGCTTATGAGAGTTAAGACGTTATGGTATGCTTTATTGACCAATATCAATAAAAAATTTGAAAAAAATTAGGGATTTTAAGAATATTTTAATTTTTAATTTGTTGGTGCCACAAGTACGCACTTGCGCCCCACGATTTCGGGGCAAGTGCGTTCTCGTCAATATTTTAGTTTATACGTGCCGATCTATAAACAGGGTAAGACCAATCCTCTCAATGAAATGTTTACTTTCAAATAAAATGAGAGCAAAACTGTTCCAAAAAAAAATAGATGAGCTATAAACTTTTTAAATTCTAAATGCGCATTTCAAGACGCGTAAGCGATATGGTGCATTTTCGAATTTTTGACTTTCAGAGAATATTACATTTTATTCAAGGCACACTAGTCCAGCAGATGCGATTGATCGATGAGAATTCGATGTTTATTGGATGATATTAAATATTAACTAACAAGGATCGAATACTGATTGAGCAATTTTCATACGTCGAATCGGTGTATCCTGACTAACTACCACCAGAAAAATTCCTCTGAGTTATTTTAAATTGCAATGACTCTCGTTTCGTCGCAGCCTCTAGCCTGTCGCGGATGACGACATCCTGGGAGGTCGGACTGTATGGATACGCGAGTGTTAAATTTACCCGCGCGCTTCTCGTAGGTTCGTCGTTCACATATTCAGTATTCCTCATTATTATTTCCGCCACGGAGAAGGATATATCCGTGTACAATGGCGGATATAATCGCGAAAATTTTTGTCGCCACGCCGCAGTACCCAGACGCTCCGAGGTAACTTCGCGCTCGCCCGCTACTATACGCACCGCGAGCTCTTTCCCCTCTTTAGTATATCGGTTCGCGCTGCGCATACACGTGGAGGGAGATGTCGGTAAACACATGCGAAAGAGAAGCGGCGGCATCCGGTGTCTCGACCGCAAACAGCTGGAAGCGAAGCACTTGCGAGTATGCGCTATTTATGCATCTCGATACCACGTGTATATCGCGCGCGCGAATGCACCTCGCGGGAAAGTATACATGTAGATATATATCGGTATTTATACGGGAGAGGACCGCGCAGGGCTTGTTTCAACCCTTTACTGCAGGCGCCTCGTTATCTTGGAGAGTGAAAAATACGCGTGTATATTTTTCTTTGAGAATTTCTCCGATTTGTGCATTCTTACGCGTTGATCGGAATTTCTCTTTTCTAGCACTTTTTTTTCGCGACGTTGTTGTCTAAATTATTTTTTCATTTCTAAGCCAGACTTTAAATTTCGTCTAGAAAAAGAGGCGCAAATTTTGCACGTATGAATCCAAATAGGCGCATAGTGCAAAGTTTCTATACACTGAGAGAGAAATAAAATTTCCCATATTAAACAGGTATTTAGAAATCTAGAGAATCAAGATCATATGATTTTGACAATTTTAAGAATACAGATTCTTAGTCGAATAATATAATATTCTTGACTCGAGAATACCTTCAATGGGACGAGAAATTCTTCCCGCGAGAAAAAATAAAGACAATTACTCGAGTCAATTAAATATTTTCTTGCATGAAGAAAACCATGGCTTGATTCTGAAGTGTAGCTAAAAATGGGATAGATGCCCCTGGAGGATAGATACCCACCCCCTTTCATTTCGAATATTCTGGCACGATTGAGGCAATGGGGTATTTCTGTTACATCAATTTACATATTCATGAACACAGGCATGAACCATTTACCCATTAACTATCTTAATTAAATATTTGTAACAGTTTCGAGTGGAGAGCACAGCTCGTTGTTAATTTCAGGTGAAATTGCCTCCGCTAAAATAACGCTTGTAGAATATTCTACGAAGATATTCGGTCGGTAGTTTTTCGTTGGAAGATAAATGCCCCGCTGACAATGGAGGATAGACGCCTGTATTTTACAATATTAACAATCCGTTATTTCATACAGATACCGATATTCTTGCAATCATGATTATTACTTATTTTGTTTATTATTATATTATCAACTTTCAGTAGAAAACGGCTTTTTCATACATTCGGTAATGATTGTCGAAAGAAGACAAAACGAATAGCGAAAGGAATGGCGAAGTTATTACAATCGACTGGACAATAATAGTCCTGCAGTGAACTTTCGATTATTTCTGCTTATCTATTTATTGATAATTGTATTTTCTTTATTGTTGTATTTTAGAATATATGTAAGATATTAGGTATTTTCGTTATAACATTTCCTTTTCTTACGCTCAAAATGAATTCTTCATCTCATCAGACACCCAGGGCATCTATGCCCACGACTTGGCCGTCTATCCTACAAATGCCAAAAACAGAATTTCTTATTTTTTTGGGTATCTCAGTTTGTGTTTCATCCAAATTATACTTTCCGATTATAGAAATCGTTACGTTCTGGTAAATAGACCATATATTCACATTCTAACAAAATTGAATATTGCTATATAATTTTGTTCCTTAAGGGGAGCATCTATTCCACTTTTACCCTATATCATGTTATTGATTGAAAGAAAAATTTGTTGACGGCAGCAATTATGTCTCTCAGTGTACGATGGACCGCGTTGACTGATCCGCGAACGTTCCTCTCCCTCGAATATAACTGAAAAAAGTCTCTATCTCTCTTCCCTCTTTTTTCGAATACCCTCGCTCCGTAATTCCTTTCAAACGAATCTCTGACGGATGACAAGGGAAAACCTCTTCACCCGGCGGCCCCGCCAATGACGGACTAACGATTTACCGGCTTCGACGAGCGAACGTTTTATCCGCGCCGAGTCGAGAATCGAAAAGCAGACGCGCACCTATCGCATGCATATGCATGGTAACCAACGCCGTCACCGCCGCTGCCGTCGTACCGCGATGAATTATGGAAGAAACTTCATATTCCGTGAGAACGGCGCGGAGAAATCTATAAATCAAACTTGAACGATCGATCCCGATCGTATTAATGATCGCTTCCTCGAGAAATAGCGGCGCTCGCGTTCTTCGTCGGGCGTCGCGGCGCACTATAACGTAACTTTTCGCGAAGTAAATCAATCAGAAATACCGTCGATGTATTTCCAAATCGCTTCTATCGATCTACAATGCACTCTGCTGCAGCATTGTGGATTCTGCTCGCAGAGGGATTGCTGAATTAATTTTTAAATTCGTTAAACTAATCGTAGAATAAATTTCGTACATCTCGAATCTCAGATTCACTATTATTTATTAAATACAGAGATTCTCTATTCAGTTTTATCCAGAAGTTACATTATAATATAATTAGATCTTGATTTAGATATTAATTTAAAAGTTCCACTACAAATAAATAGGCCTAATTCATGTTTTAATACCGGCCAATTTACCACCGATATCGTTGCAGTTTATCAGAACGAAAGGCAGTTTCGCGTCGATTTTCTTATCGCTCGTTACGATCGCTCAAATTACATTTGTTACAGTGTTTCAACTGTAAATTACAGTATTTCTCTTGAAAAATGGCAGTTTAATGTAAGCACGCGATGTGCCATCGATTCCGTATTAAAATACGCGACTCCTGTGTGCACAAAATTGCGCATAAGTATTCAAACTTAAAACCCTATATAAATACTCTATATCCTTTTTCCAAAGTACTAGCAACAATGTACTTTTCGTTTATTCGTCATTACTTAATCACATATTTTTCTATACTTTGACGATTGGCAAGCGTCACTCAGTCATGCTTCCAAGATGCTAGATTCGAGATTGCGAATTTAGTTATTAAACACGGAAAAGTGAAATTCGTTGTAACGTGTCATTTGATAATTAGCAAGTGTTACTTACGTATCGTAAAAGACTAACGAATATCGACATGAAGTCGGCCAATAAAATTCACGAAAATAAAGTTCAGATATTAGCCAATGGGAATGTCGGAAATGCCCTTAATAATTAACTTCATAAAGAAGTTACCGCTACCGCTCGGTCGCATCGCGATAGCTTTTGACAGCCGGCTTTTACCGAACGCGGTGGGTGCGCACGAACGCTTCGTATGCGCTTTTTCTCTCACTCTGTACGGGCGCTAAACACTCTCAATTGAATTTCCGTGGCGTAATTAACTGCAAACGGTCGGATGTACGTATGTATGTGTGTATATAGGCACATCGCGTGTATCGAATGGTGTTTATACTGGGTATAAAATATCGTCGCCTATGTAGAGAGGCGAAAATATTGTGCGATATTAAAATTAATATGGAACTAATTTTTGTCGTTAGAGTGATAACTTTGTCGTCGATGGGGTAGTGGCATTGCAGAGTTTGCAATTAATGTCATAGATTAATGTGCCATGGGTGAACGATATATATTTCCGTCTGCTGCAGCGATATTTTTCTCCGTTGAATCATCTTGAGATTTTAGAGTAATGGAGTAGTCTCAATTTTACACGTGTTACGATCTTTTGTACTTTGTGTAATCGAAGATATGATCAATTATAATCCACTATTCTGCCGTGCAATGGTAAAAACCTAGTAACTTATTTTCTTGAGATAGTGGGAAATTATAATTTTGTATGTTTCATTTTAGCAATTTCTCATAAAATCGAGAAGATACTAAATTATCACATATACTATAAATGATTTACATTATATTATCTGGTAGCACAAATGATCAGTAATAAAATGGCGAAATTAAATTTAAAACCTAGTAAGTTGAGGTAGCCCCCCCCCCCCAACTTTGTAATCTTAAATAGCAACCCCCCATGTGTGACACAGCGTTGGAAAGCTCTTTAAAAATGCTTTACAACAACATCAAATTTTGGTACCTTTCGATGAGTAATTTTTGCGCAAATCGAGAAAGAAACTGCTAGAAGTAAGTTGTCAATTTATTTAATAAAGGTCAATTACGTTACAATAAATTTTCGAAATGATTTCCATTGATTTTTCGGACTTTTTCAAATGTTCTTGAAATTTTGCGACATTCTTGCATAATTCTCTGTTTCAGTTGGTTAATGCTTGTTGGTTGAGTTTGAAAAACAACAGATTTCAGATGTCCCCATAAGAAGAAATCGCAGGGAGTAAGATCAGATAATGGAAATCACTTCGAAAATTTATTGTAACATAATTGACCTTAAATAAATAAATTGACAAAACTTACTTCTGGCAGTTTCTTTCTCGATTTGCGCAAAAACTACTCGTCGAAATGTACCAAAATTTGGTGTTGCTGTAAAGCATTTTTAAAGAGCTTTCCAACGCTGTATCACACATGGGGAGTTGCTATTTAAGATTACAAAGTTGGGGGGGCTACCCCTAAAGGGGTTGGAGTGGGTGCGTCTCCGATTATGTCACTTTGGTTCCCCCTCTCCACTGCCGAAACCGTATTTTTGTTTTCTTGAAAATCTCTGTAACTTTCTGAAATATTGGGAGGGCAAGTTTTCAAAATGTCACCCTGTATATTTCAGGCTACTCTGTAACGGCATTTTTCTCTCTCGAATCGTCCTGAAATTTCAGAGTAATGAAAGAATCTGAGCTTTACGCGCCAAACGATCACTTGTACTTTGTATAATCGAAGAAACGACCGATTATAACCCGCTATCGTCCTCCGGTACATTGTATATCGCCGCCGCTCGAGTATAACGAGACTATGCCCTCGAGATCCTTTCGACACTGTCATCGGATACGAACAGCGTCGAAGAGACGCCACTTCTCGCTTATCGAGTGTATTCCATACGTATACGCAGCGGACACCAATCCCCGCTAACCGTGAAAACGGAAGAGCCATTGTCCGTCGCCCGCGGCGCAGTCAGGCCAAGAGGGAACTCGCGCGGAAGCATCGATTCGAGCGTTAAAAGAGTAAAACCCGAACGACGTGAATGGCAGCGCGTCGCACGACCACCTACTGCAGTAGGCAGTCGGACAGACGGAAAAAGAGACAACGGGCGGAACTGCGCGCCGCGTTTTCTCTGGCCGGCGAATATATCTATCCACGGGAGTGTGTGGTGCAGTGAAAAGCCACTCGACGGTAAAATCTGATAATTCCACGTGTGACGAGAAAACTTTCCGTTTTTTTCCCGCACCCTCGTCGCACCGAACGAGTTCGAAGCTCCGGAACGGCGCGACACGCGAGTAACCACCGCTCACCGCGAAGCTTATCGCGCGAGGAATAAGCGCGAATCGACCGTACGCGTTGATCAAAAGCGTCGCGAATATTCGAAGCTTTATTAAATTCTTCGACAACGACGATACAGCGCGAAGCCCTCGACGCTCTCTCGCTCTATCGCGCGCTCAACTCCAAGGCTAACTCGATTGTATCGCACAATAGTTCGTATCGCAATTGAGGACGGCGCTGTGCAAGGGTCGCTCGTTATTTTCGCTCGCTCGTATTTTCGATTTTCGATACGCGTGCATCGCCCGCCGCCGGTGTCAGAGATTTATCGAGTTTCGGCGGAGGGCGTCAAGACTATTATCGACGCACGGCATAGTACAGCGAGCGAGCTTTCGCGTGGGGCTCGATCGGGGCGACGAACTCGGTTCGGCGACGTTTTATCGCGTCGCTGAGAAAAAAAAATAGAATGGTGAAGGATATGTTTCGTGCTGCTTCGGCAAATCGTTTACGTAAATATAATCAAAAATGTTAATGAAATTTGTTAAAAGATAGAATTTCTACACCGAGAAAAATAAACGGCAAATTCAAGTAAATGGTTTTCTTAGTACTATTTATGACGATGGTTTACTTGAGTTAAGTAATGCTTGCTTGGATTTAGTCAATTTTCTTTAATCCAAACAAACAGTTTCATAACCTCAATTATATCACAAATTCACAAATATTTTTAATTTTATGTAACTAGGACGTATTCTTTAAAAATAATGTAATTATATCTTCGTGACGTTTAGAACATATATCAATTTTACGTAACAGATATCCATGCTGCTGACACTTCATTAAATATACTGAAACCATGATGTAAAATCATATATATCACAGTTACAATATTTAGTTCTGTAAATGTTACGTTTCCATGATATTAATATTACGAAATTGAGTTACTTCTTCATAACATTTTCGTAACCGTCACTCTCTCAGTTGATGATAAATTTGAGAACATAGACCCTCTCAATCATACATGTGACATCATTGTTACACCAATGTGTAACTCATTTATGTAAAGTTTACGAAATAGATACATAACTGTATTTACTTAAACTTGACTCAAGTAAACCGCCAACACGAATAGTGCAAAGAAAACCATTTACTTGGATTCGTAACCTATTATTCTCAGTGTGAAAAATTGAAAATGTGGGGCTGTTCACATATCACATCACACTTTGAGGGGGAAACTGTCACGAGTTTGACAAAATGTGACATGAGGAAGGGGAGGGGGGTTTGTATTTATGACATCATAAGTTTGAGATGAAACGGTATAATGTAGCTAAAAAAAATTGCATTTTTCGTGCGAAACATTCTCTTGTAAATTGCACTAGTTCATTATTTCTTAAGGCTCTGATATTCCAGTCGCTGCAAAGCAATTTTTAAATAAATACAGATTAACAAATTAGTATATTACTGATATTTAATATCTCGTTTTACCTTCCCATATGATTACAGGAAACTGGAAGTAGATCTGGTAGAATAATTCATGCAAGTGCGAAACATTAGACATTTTTTTTAATATAGATGGTTACATACTTATATATTCTGGTAACGTTACAGAAGGGGGGTGGGGTTTTTAATTTATAACAAATTCTAACAAAGGGGAAAAGGGGTTTCGAAAAAAGCTAAAAATTGTGATACATTCGAAGTACAGCATGCATTTGAAATCTCTTTTTCGTTATTAATCTCTTATCAACGGATACAAAATTATTCACCTCGTCGATCATTTTATCTGTACACAGGTGTACATTGTGGGACACACGCCACCCGGCGTCGACGAACGTGAGAGCGGCGCCAAGACGCTCTACGAGAAGCACAATAAGAAATACCTGCAGCTAGTTCGCCAATATGCCGATATCATTCGCGGACAATTCTTCGGCCACTGGCATTCGGACACGTTTCGAGTCATCTACAGCGATAGCGGTAAGAGACTGCATCGAGAGTCTAGAGTTGACTCTTTCTTTTTCTTTCTCTCTTCCTTTGTTCGGCTTCGAAAAGCCCCGCCGGAATACCTGCAAGTGCCGGCGTATCGCGTCTTTGGTATCGGCATCTTACAATGAAGCGTATTATACGTTGGTTCTGATTGCGTAATGTGCAGCGACGCGACGCTTCGATACATTGAACTCTTGAGGGGCACTTTTTCTGCTGGACGGATCATTAAAGCTATGGGTGATCTATATATTTTCGGAATCACTGATTATGATTTCATGCTGATCGTGAAAAAGTACGATTTTAGAAAATGTATTACTCTTCCTTCTGCAAAAGCTGGATTATCCAAAATTTTGAAAAAAAATATAGGTATTTAATATTTCGATGTGCAAAGAATATACGAAAATAATTTCAGATTTATAAAACTGCGTATTTAAGCATAACTGATTTTATAGTGAAAAATCAGGGTTTATTTCATGTAGATTACTTATTATCATTAAAAAATACACAATGATAAATTAACGTTAATTTTCATTGACAATGAAATAGGTAGGTACCTATATCAGATCTTTGGGACTCCAAAAAGTCCATTGTAATTGCAAGAAACGGTAAGAAAAATTGTAAAAACTGAGAAAGAAAAAGGTGGTAGATACATATGTATGTACGTGAATGTGCCACCGCCCCTCAAAGGGTTAACTAGTGCTATTGACTATTACTACAAACAATATTTAAGGAAAACGATAAGTAAAATTAAGGCCGAGGAAAATTAACCCTCTGTGGTCACCAAAAGTTCATTTGACCCAAGCTCAAATTTTAAAGCTCACTGTATTTCTTTTCTTTACAATCATAACTAGACTCTCGTCGGATCTCGGAATAAATAGCTCCTTTTTAAAACTCGTACTTCGAATCTTCTTTGAAATTAAAAAAAATCGTTTTTGAAACGTGCACTATAGAACTACTTGTCGCTTCGAAGTACCATATCGTATGAGAATCATCCATAGACTTTATTAAGAAAACTAAAAATGAACAAGTTATATCACTTTTAGTAAAGTAGCTCATTTTTTACGCATCTACATACATATTCACAATCGTTTTTTAATATATCATCATTTCATTTCTCACGTAAATACGGTGATTAAACATTCTACAATGTTTAAAGAATGTTCCATAATTTGTCGGTCTAAATTAGATGGATGTTGTTCAAGTGGCTATTATTTAAAAGTCAACAGGGTCAATTTGACCCATGTACGACCATCGCGAAACTGTACGGACATATGACCACGTAGGGTTTATACAAATTGAGAAGAAAAATTGATCTCTATAGAATTTGCTATTTAGAAATTCGTAGTTACATTATCACTTGCTCTTTCATCACATCGTTCTTCTAAAATGTTCAACTTAAAATATCAATAGTGGCCTCGTATGACCGACGTAGATATCTCCATAGATATCTACAAGTGGTCGCTTAAATCGACGCCTATTTCTAAGTTTCGACTATAAATACCGCCCAGAGTTTGTATCTCCTTCGACAGAGACTCAAGTCTCTATGAAGCAATATTCCATTTCAATTCTCGTTTGGCCGCATGCGCCCAGCGACGTCGAGAGTCTTAACTCGGCGACCACGGTTGGTATCGCTGGTCTCCGCACGTAGATGCTCCGCGCTCAAGGGAGGGCAATTAAAGTTCCGGTCGGTCGCACTTGCGCCACTTTAACTTTGAGCGTCTAGCGCATTCGATGCAGTTGTTGCGCGCTGTTGAATGTCGGACGCTGCATAGCCGCTTCTATTCTCCTCGAGTATTTGTCGGACGCGGAGAAACGTACAGTTATACGTACATACGAGGTGTAACAACGCGAGCGGATAATCCGCTTTAATCCAACGACACGGAAAGGCGGAGAATGTGTCGGTTATCGCGAGAAATTGACTCGTAATTTGAGGCGGATGTATCGCGGGATAAATAAATATCGAATCGACGGTCGATTGATCGGCGTAAACGAGCTTGTAAAGAGATAGGGCGGGAGCCGTCACGAATCGCGTGCGGTACTTTTTCCGACCTACCGGTGAACGCGTCCAAGCGATAACGCGATAAGCGCCCTCGATGGATCGTCGGCACTGTCGCGGCGATTGCGAAATTCCAAACGAATCGTGGCACGTGTTCGGATACGGCTTTACGCGCTGAGCTTTCGCGATGCGGATCGAGAGATAAGATTTCGTGCGACTGGAATTTTCATTGGAATTCTTGTGACTGGAAGAACTATACAGATAGACTAATGTACGGGGGGAAATTTGAAAAGTTTCTAGCCTTTTTAGGAAAAACGCATATTTGAAGGTGAACAAAATTTATTTCTCAACATTGTCTCCTCGTAACTCGATACATCTAATCCATCGCTTCTCCCAACCCTTCAAGCCGTCAGAAAATAGTATCTTATATCAATAGGCGGAAATCCGAGGTTTTTTCAGACTGTGTTTAATTAGGTCGTAGCACGAGGTATGGAGGCTCACCGTGCCTCGTGCTACGACCTAAACCCAGTCTTAAATATCCGAGGATTTCAGCCGCGAATGACATATACTATTTTTTCTCACGAATGCCCATTTATCAAAACAAAACAAACAGAAGTATACACGACTCACTTCACGTTGCGTTTATCAGTTTGGAAAAAGGACCCACTTCGGACTAAGCAGTCTTTTGACAGCCTGCGGACTCCCGGTCGGTGTCAAGCGGGAAAAACGCCATCTTACGGTCTAAGAATAGGCTGGAAAGGGCCTCGAAATGGGCATGAGTGAGGAAAGCGTAGATTTTAAAACAATCGATTATCGTAGCTTGTATGAACTTTATAACGACCGCATAAGTATGTCTGGGTGGTAATATTGTTCGCTGATTTAAAAGAGAGCACGATAATAACTACACTACTGATTTTTTTTATAATTCGTATACGTACAGTTATAATGCCGGCACTGCAATTGACGCATCAGAAACAAGCTTTCAGCGTAACAACTGCAATTCTAATATTACGCGATTTTTCATTCGCTGCATGAACGATAATTGTTTCCCCGCGCGAAACTCCCACGTACTCCGCGCTAAAAAGTCCGCCGCGCGCCGAAGCATTTTTATCCGGGTCGCGACACCCGCAGAATAGTCACGCTCCTTTCGTCCTTCTCTGCCCGACAGGATCACCGGTCTCGTGGATGATGATGGCGCCGAGTATCACGCCGAACAGTCCAGGGGGTCCGAACAATCCCGGCCTGAGGCTTTACAAGTTTGACGTTGACACGGGACAGGTACGTCCGCACTCTTAATTACGCTTAGAATGAGACGGGCGTCGTCGTATAAATCTCGTGTAAGGACGAGCGACGACGACGGCGACGGATATAGGTAAAAACGCCGCGAACGCGTTTTTGTCAGCGACTCCCCAACCGCGTTTATCTTGCGGCTCTGCGAGCGTAGCGAGCGCCCGGCTTGCTGAGAAAAAAAAACTCAACGTCTCTCCCCGCGTAATAATGGGAAACCTTAAGGAGTGACGCGGAGGCCGTTACCGCGCGGAGCTTTGCCCGTACAATAATGCGAAGGATGCCGGATGGAAAATAATGAGAAACGTCATATTTGCCGTATACCTACGGGTTGCATCTCCTTCGCGCGGCGCGGAAACGGGTGACGGTCCTCTTCGCTCCTCCCGACGGTGTTTGTTTATTTTTTTCGCCCTCGCGTATACGCGTCTAATTATCTCGCTTTTCCGTATTTTTATTTCGCCGGGGCACGGCTTTCGCTGCGCTCGCCCACGCCGCGACGGTACGTTTCGCACCGCGTGCGTTTTATGTCTCACGCGGCTGGCGGTCGTCGAGATTTCCGTGTGTGTTTGCATTGAAATTTCGTTGCAACTAAATCCGGCGCTGGATAAATTGGTGAATAAATATGTGGACGTGCGACGAAAGGGAGGCGATTCGATTTTGTTCTGTTATATGAGCACTGTACGACTCGCTTTGTTGACGTTGGTTGTTAGAAAATATTTGTGCCGGTGAGGGAGGTCAGGATCGTTCAATTTTTTTTTATTTGCCTAGCATTCGCGCCACCTGTGATTTTTTAAAAACTCTTTTGGATTTAAAATAATAGCACATCCCTTACGAAATGGATATTTCATTTTGTGGAAAGAAATTTACCAACAACGATCTCTTGGGGAGCCAATTAAATATATAGTTATCTAAATAAATATGTAATTAAAGTAACTAAAATTTAGTTGAGATGCCTAATTAAATACTTAGCTGCTTCAACTAAATATTTGTTCAGATAATGATATATCTAGTTGGCCGCTCGTAACCTGAACATTTAATTAAATCAAGCGATTTTTTCTCAATACAGTTATTACGGTACAAATTTGCTTCTGCCGTTTTCCTATAGATGACTTACGAGAAAAACGGCGGAAGCAAAGTTGTAATCTAATAACACTATACTTCCACTGTTCATCTGCGAAAAACTTGTTGAAACAAACCAATTCGAAATAATTTAACAAAACAGTAAAGTTTAGTTGGAATAGATGTATACTTACAGAACGAATTTTATTGAATAAAACGAAAAAATTTAGTTTTTCCATCCATATACAGTCCAACCGAATACACAATGATTAGTGTGTCGAAAAATTTTAAACACAAACAATTTCGTTAGAACAACTATATTAATTTTTTTTTCAGTTTATGAAATGGATATTTCGTTACTAATAAAGAGGAAATAATATCGCGGCTGGCTTTGAATTTAGGAACCCGATTCTTATTGCGATTAATCTTTGTCGAAAAATTCAAATATTATCATTCCATTTGTTCATTCCCATCGCATCCGCGCGGAAGTTTTGAAAATAATTTACAATTACGATCCAACGACGTATACCAGTTCCATGTTAAACATTTAAATATCTCGATCGGATCGCAATTAGAAATTATTTTCAGAACTCGCCCGTGCCAACGAAATCCACACTCGTCTGATTGTACATATAAGCTCATCATTAAACCCGAGAGTTTTATCCGTGATTGAAATTAAATTGAAACTAAATCGAAGCTTTTCCCGCTGCTCACGTTTCGATTTACCCCGCACGATTCAATTTTAATCATCTGTCAAATTTTTGTCACTCGTGGCCGCTGCACCCGAAATCGAAATCAACTGTAATCCCGAATGGAAGTAACCTTCCCCCGCGGAAAAGTCAAAAGTCGCTTGCCGACTGCGAAAAAAAAAAACTTTCTAGAGCTTTTACGCAACGTCGTAAACCAGGAGTAGTAACACTCATAACTATAATGGCAATGGCCGCGAAAGCCTAACATTTGTTTAATGAATGTGTGTTTGTATATTTGTGTATGTTCTTTATATAATTCCACATTATTTTACACATGTATGCTTTATAACAAAGGCGGAAAATACTGTCTACACTTGGTTAACAAAAACCCACCCTTACTACCTTTTTTAACTCTCTTAAGCAAAATTTGCATGCACCATTTTTTAGTTTTTCGAGAATATCTTTAAAACTGTGAGGAAATCGATGAAAGTGGATGATGATATTCAGAAAAGCCCATAAAATTTCCTTCCGAATGGTGTTAGATCGATTTCAATTGGACAATTAGGAACTGAGAAATTCGAATTCAAAAATAAAAGATTGTTTAAAAAAAGGTGTGACGACACACGCCATTACGACATACTCCACTATGCTTAAACAACTTTAAAAAACTTTTAATAATAAAATAACTTTTTGTTATTAGATAGATAATTTTTTAAACCTACCTATATCTTAGGGTAGAGCGGGGCTTAAAGGTCCGCGGATATAAAGGTCCACCATATATATCTAAAAAACTAGTGACGTATCGTTTTTTCTAACTATACGAGCGGATAAAAGAGATCGCGGGGAGCGTAACGAGGCATCGTTGGCAGTCGCGTAACGACGCTAGCAGGAGATACATGACTGCGTCTTGATATTTTAACGTAAATAAGTAAATTTTTTCATTATCATTCTTTTTAGTTCCGAGCAGTGTTATTTCGTTTACCGTGCCTAAACATCGTTTATTAGTATACGTTATTTATTTGTTTTTCACGATTTATTATTAGTTTTAAGCTAGTTTAAACGGTATTTTTTTTATAACCTCTAACACACAACACTTACACTCGGTTGGGGTAAAAAGATCCAATATGGATAAAGGGTTCTATATTCTCATAAAGAACAGTATTGTCTTGTTTAATTGTACTGGTCAATTGAGACTGATTAGTGATTAAACTGTTGTAAGCTCAACAAAGTTTCAAGAAGATACTTTGTTTTGTAATAAAGACTGTTTAAATACTTTGAAACTTAGAATTAAGAAAAATATTTTCTTTTGTAATAATTATTACAGTACTTATAACTTTTTCCTTGTGAAATAGAAATATAGTTTTGAAATTCATTGGATGAAATATTATTATTATTTCATAAAACCTTTTTAAAATTAAAATTAAATACTGGACCTTTTTACCCCTACTATGGGGCAAAAAGAGACAGACGACAAGGTCTAGAAAAATTGTAAAATTACATATTTGTATTATGATAATTCAACCACGTTTAAACATGATACGATAACTGTTTGTTTGATTACTGTTATATATTTTGATATAGTAGATTCCGTCTTCACGGTATAATTCTTAATAGTCAAATTGGACCTTTAAGCCCCGCTCTACCCTACTATAGAAACCTTTTAAGAAGTCGTGATAGGGGGGGGGGAGGGGGGAGGCGGTACACGGCGAAAAATCTTTCCGAAAGATCAATTAAAAATACGAGTACTCCGTGCGCGAGCATCGATTCAAATATTTTTTATTCACGGAACGCTTCAACTGAAAACCCGTATACATATGAAACAATCCTTTTCGAGCCTCGAGGTAAATTGATTTTGCGCTCTTTTAACCGCATTGCGGTTATGAAAAATTTTCAACGGCATATGATTTCGCTATTCTCACCCCTCATCCCTCCTCATATTCGATACAACGTTTGCGGTATCGGAATTTTTATGGGATCGCGGCACGTATAACTTCGTATAGGTATATCTGTCTTTTTGCAAAATTAAATTCCTTGTTATACAGAATATGGCTTCGACAATGCACCGTGGCAAGTGCGGTTGCCTGCGCCCGCTAGTACGTATAACGCGATGCTGCGAGAAAAATCATTTTTTCGCCGAATATCGGCTCTTTAGTTGAAAATATCACGCCCGCAGGGATGGGAATAAATATTTATCGGAGCGGATTGAATCTGACGAAGCGATTTTAATAAATGTACCTTTCGGTCTGCAGACGGGTCTCCGTGGGCGTAACTTTTGACTATAAGGGCTATAGAATAATACGGAAACTACACTGAGAGAAATAATTGCTGGGCCAAAAAATGTTTCTTGAATCAAGAATACATAATCTTAAAAATGTTTAAGAATACAGATTCTTGATTAGATTATATATTCTTGATTCAAGAATATCGTCGTGGGACCAAGAAATTCTTTCTGCGCAAAAAAAAACAATTACTCGAGCCTGTCAAATATTTTCTTGCACGAAGAAAACCATGGTTCGATCTTGAATTTACATGTTATTAATTGAAGAAAATATTCTTCGGGCATTATCAACTATTTATCTCCGTGTATACTGCACCAGTGTTATAGTAAACTGCATATTTTTCGATTTTACAACGAGAAATCGCCGCGAAATCTTCGCAGAATCGACTGAGGCGATGGAAGTATCTCCGTAAAATTGGTTCTGCGAAGATTTGGCGCTTACCGTGGGTGGACCAGTTATTGACACTTTTTGGTTAGGGATTCACTTGAATCTACAATTAAATATTATTTTCTGTATCAAAATAATTTTTTTTCTTTATAAAAATAAACTTTAGACCCTTCGGCATCTAACAAACAGTCAAAAATATTCAAAAAATCAATCCAAATAATTAATATTACATAAATAAATATTTGTCTCAAGTGGATGAGTTTATGACAGGGGCAAAACTGAAGTGGATGTATTTCTGGCATCAAGTGCGCTAGTTTTTGACAATAGGTCGCGCGCGTGGATTTATCATTATAAATTATTATAAACGATTAAATTTACTTATTAAATAATTAAAATAACTTTTATTTCATATAAAAATACAAATTTGTTTTTTTTGGCGTAATATTTTCATTCTCTCACATTTAGCTTGTTAATGGCAACGAATAATTGTAATAGTTATATTGATCTTATTAATTCAAATTTTCAAGGCTCATTTATTATTTCTTGTTTAATTTCTTTGGCAATGCTCGGTGACTTCTTTGTTATATTTTTCTAGAATTAATAGAAAGTCCTGCCTTCACTGCTGTTAATGCTGCTTATAACTCGATTTCAGTGTAGGTACTTCCCTGTGGTTTTTTGTGGTGCATGTTATTCCCGAGAGAAGAAAAATATATATATATATTTTTTCTTAATTAAAATGAGAGAGCATATGTACTTTCATATGCAAAATGATTTTAATTGCAAAGTGTTGAATAGGTATTTGAGGTTAGGAAATTGACGGGTAAACCGGTGTCACAAATAGGAACATAGCAGCTTATAGAGGATACATTATTGACACCCCAATTTTTTTATTAAATAAATTTGTATTAATTTTTTTATAATTTCAATTAATAAATTAACTTACTATTTTTCTACGAGAATAGTTTTTATTTATATGTAATACCTACATTGTCAAAATTAAGAGAACAAACTGAGATCGAATTTTCACACCATTATTGTAGATGGCCGACGCAGGCGAGCTGACACCAGCCCGCACATCCTTGAAAACTTGATTTAATCATATTGGTCTATTGTCAAGCGATGATTTTACGCGAGAAAAGACACAAGATCCTGTAGTATGCGCACAAAATTCTTTTTCTATGTTTTTAAAACGAAATTTCGCTCAAATTACTGAAAATGCGCCTTACCTGTCAGTAACTAGCGCATTGTCAATAACTAGTCCACCCACGGTATCCGGTGAAGTAGAATCAGAAAATTTCTCCGTTACTCGGTTTCCGCGTTGTCGACAACTATACCAACCCCAGCCACCCCCCTAGCGAACGAGCAACTTCCCTTACTGGAAAATATTCTCGGGGCCATCATCCCTCGATATATGACACGATCTCTTTTTCTCTTTTTATTTTTCTCTCTCGCCAATCGATCGGCTTTAGCGCTGCGTTAGAAACGCGGCACTTTGCGAATACTTCCGCATAGCGTTGCGAAATACTTCGCGAAGGGGCGAGGGAGGAAGGAATAATGGAGGAATATGTGTACCTCCCGTTTGGAATACCGAAATATTTCGGATTGATATATTCTCCGGAAATGCCAGCATACTTCGGTCGTTACTCGTGATACCGGTTAATGCACGATTCTATGCGTACGGATGTGCATACATAGGCAAAAGAGCGTAAACATGCATTGTATTTGGACAGGAACTATTAAAGATATGTGTACGACATAACACGTATACGTACATTATGTCGTTAAGTCACAGCTTGCCTAGACATTCGAGTTAAATGGACCGTGATGATTCTAACGATTCGTACACATATATAATCATCACTTCTGTTCTCCGGGGTTCCGTTGCTACGTGGGGTGAATTGCAGGAATTTCTTTCGCATTGATATATCAGCGTATTTGCTTTAAAGGAAGAATGAACGAGATTTCGGTCGCTATATATCTCGAGATCGTTCGATCGAAGAGAAAAATGTTTCGAATAAAAGTTACGTAGTTTCAGGAGCTCTACAACTTTTATTTGAAATATTTTTTCCTTCTGATCGACCGATCGTGAGATATAGCATGGAGAAAGGAAATTTAAAGGCTTGTTTGACATATTTCTCATCGTCAGGGAACTCGCAAACAATTTCCATCATTATTGCTACTTTGTACAATATTAATCTTTTTAGAGAAATTATTGTATGCAGTGAAAATATGTCCACACTGAGAAGATGGTTTATTAATAGTTAATAAATGTAATTTCAAATACGGCAAAATATATATTTCGTTAGACCAAAAATATATACAAGGTGTTTCATAAACATACGGCACAACTTCAAGGGGTGATTCCCTGGATGATTCTAAGCATTTTTTGCCCTATGATGATTTTTCGAAAAACGCGCCGTTTCGGCGCTAGAGGACTTGAGACAACGAATAATTATTGCGGGTTGCAATGCAATTAGAAATGACCCGGGTGTGTTTGAAAAAGTTCGCCAGTCCATGCGAAGAAGATTGGATGCATGTATCCGGGCTGATGGTGGACATTTTCAACAATTCTTGTAGATTGTAAAGCCTTACAATGTAAAATAAATACTTTTGTCAATAAACATTGATCGCCCTCTAGCGCCGAAATGGTGCGTTTTTCGAAAAATCATTATAGGACAAAAAATGCTTAGAATCATCCAGGGAATCATTCCTTGAAGTTGTGCCGCATGTTTATGAAACACCCTATATATTTTTATTATTAAAATGTTTATTTCAATCAAATGTGGTTGTCTCATTTAGATTCAATTACGCAAAATAAATACCGTAATAGGTAACGAATATTTCCTAGACTCAACAAAATATTTATTTCGCCATATTCAAATAAACATTTATTAACTACAAATAAACTGTTTTCTCAGTGCATCGTCTTTCTGCGTACGTTTAATTAAATGGCGGACGATTCTGATAGTGTCGAACATTTTTTTTGTAGAAGAAAAGACATTTAAGAAGTGAAATTCTTTAGGTCAATACGATTATTTTGGCTGAGTTTACCGCTGCGCTATATAATTTTCAAAGTCCATGTTTTTCGCTACACCGTTCCCAGCGTTCGGGTCCTCGAATATTGAAAAGCGGAGAGCTTTGACATCAAATATTGCAAAACGAAGAGTCCGCGCTTTGAAAACTATGAAGTGGAATACATAGATATATATGTATATGGTTGCCCGTTGGGCGGCCAATGGGTTTCCAAACAGTATTAAACGGGAGACCGGAGTGGTATTGAGAATGTTGAAGTGAAACGGTAAATTCAACAAGGTTAATCGTGCCGACCTGAAGTAGTAAAAGAGTTACTTTTTAGTCAGACGGCGAAGCTTTGACTCGAAGTCGCCCACTAGAAACTTCTCACTTCGAATAATCCTCGGAGTATCAGACGCCGTTCGTTGTTAGCCACTTTGTTAATGAACTTTAATACTCGATAACTCGGATAATGTACTCGCAGCAAAATAACGAAGAGGAATATATTTTCTTCAGTTTCTCGTATGGGGAAAGTATCTACAATACGTTTCATTAATCTCCATTAAATCGACCAACTCGAAAATCCAGGATTATCGACAAATCCGAACTCGAAAACGTTGGAAGAATACAATCGTATGGACCGACTTCCAATCGAAAAGGAGGAAAGAAGGTAATAAAAGGGATTTTCCAGACCACACGTGGATTAATTCCGCACGCCCGACGTATATATTATATATACGAGAAGGAGAAAGAAACCCACGTTTTCCGTCCTATTCCCTCGCGTATACACCCGAGGAAAGGAAGTAATCGCGATTCGAGGAAAGAATGGAAGAAATCACCATCGCCCGGGCGATTGAAAGCACGAGTCGCAGGAACGAGATTTAGACCGGTCATTTTTTCTCCCTCCCTACCCCACTCTTTCCGCTACAACCCGCGGTCACATATCTATTACCGACTCGCCGCCGAATCTGGGAACAAAGGCGACGGTCCTCTCTCGCGAATAATCAAAAATCCGCGTGCCATTATCAGGGCTTCCACTTGATCATTTTTTTCATGGTTGGTCATTTTTTTTCAATTAAATCAGTACCCGTGTAAAAATTTCGGTAAGACGCTTACAGGGGCTAAATTATTTTTCCCTAACTATTTTAGGGCCCTAGTTTGGAAATTCGATCGGTGCCTTTAAACGGCAATCACGCTTAGTAAATAGGGGCCTTTAATGGATAACAGGTAAGGGCCTGATGAAATTCCCTTCTTGTTCATGAAAAATATTATTTTGGCTGACTCGAGTCACCTAAAAGATCCACATTATAAATTCCATTATTATTTCCAAAATAATGTCCTTCATTCTTTTACAATAAATGGAGAAGAATATTAATATAAATAATATTTTTATAAAATATAACATATTTATTACTTTTCTAAAACTGCTATAGATAAATATGAAAAAAAAGAACCCATATACGATTGATTATCCATGCAAGTCATCTTTATTTCAGTCATGGGAAATTTCAACCACTTCTCCAAATTATGCAATTTACTCTTTGTCTTGTATTGAACAAAAGTTAGTTAAATTATAATTGTCTCTAAAGCCACAAGAAACATTAAAATCATATGTAATAGCAATGTTAACCATGTAAATAAATTATATTTCCATGGAAAAATTATTAATATTCTCAGAGAGAAGTATCTGAATACATTTATTTAAATATTCTCATATACGTATTACGGAATCGACTTTAATAATGATGGTTTTTCTTAAAATCAGCCTAATTTAATTGTATCAATAAAGAAATGCTTTTTAGAAACTTGTGATCACCGCTGCAGTTAAGCCAGACTTGACCCCTTTTTTGTCTACCTATTTAAGCCTTGTTAAATGTTAGCATAGAAACATAATTATTCCATCTGTGGGCCCTCATAGAGCACAAATGTGGAAGTTCCTATTATTGGTTTCAAAGCTAAACCCGATCGAGGCCTTTATTAATCTTTAGGGTATCTAAAGGCATTTTCTACACGAGTGGAGAGTCATTTTTTTAGAAGTCATTAAAAGTAATTATTTCAAGGTTTCGTCAAATAATTTGACGATACCTTCCCGCTAATAAAACGTTGCAACGTTTCGTATATGAGTTCTCAGTGTTGCGGTAGTTATTCTATTAGTATCCAGATTCTGTATGTGATACATAACAAGCAGTCGATATCGTTGCGCGTGTTTCTTGTAATATAAAAAAGAAGTTTGTCCTAGCATTCCTTCATTAAAAAGAGTGATTTAATTTCTTATCTTCCATACCTTACAATTTCAATATCTTCTTATAAAAATATGTGGCGAAAAGGATGTGGTCGCCATCTAATCGGCGGAGCGTTTCGTCCCGGAGTCGGCCTGTGGACTCGTCAGTAAGGCTAGGCCGACTCCTGCCTTAGACGCTCTGTGGTCCTCGGTGAGAGACGGGCAGTTGCGGTCTTATATATGTAGAAACTTGCCCGTTGTTGGACCACTAACGAGAAGCCGAAAGCCGTGGAGTCAACGGGTGGCGCCACCTGACGGCGGGGCGCCGTAGCGCGATGGGTCGCCACAAATACATTATTATTTCGATTATAAATCACAACTATCTTCTTTCAACATTATTTTTTCAAAACTTTACAAAATGTATTACAAAAACGATTAGACCGCTTTTTTTATCCCGTTATAATGCTCAAATAAAGAAAGATTGGTCAATTTTTAGTCATTTTTTCAAACAAGAATTCATTAAGATCCACTACTTTTAACTTCTGACTGGATTGGAGCCCTGAATTATTTCCCTTCTCCCTTCTCGGCAGGTTCTGGATTATACGCAGTTCTTCCTGAATCTACCCCACGCTAATTCCGAAGGGCAGGCCAATTGGGCGACGGAATACTCGCTGCTGGAGCAGTACAAGCTGAAGGAGATCACGCCGCTGAGCCTGCACAGTTTGGCCGACCGTTTCACGCAGTCGAACGATAACGCCTTCGTTAGGTGAGTTGTAGAAACGAGAAACGCGCTCGCGCGGGGGCCGTACATAACTCCGCGGCGGGCATTGTTCTCCCGCGTATACACACGAACGAGCTCCCGACCATGGAGGGCAGAACCCGCGCAGTATCGACGCCTCGTCGAGCTATAATTGAATATCCAATTAAGAGCGGCGATGTATACCGGTCAGTTGTCTAAAGTGGTAATTCGCGGATGCTTCGCAAATGTACGCCCGGTGCGGAACGCCGATTTATAGGCGCGCGTACCGCGCGCGTCTATATTTTCGAAGCCATTATCCCGTAACACGGGCCGATCCATTGGCGAGCTCGTCCGTCAATTACCGACGCGGTTGAAAAAGGAACGATCTCGGCGGAGCGTGAAATACCGCAAATTTAACACAGACCGCGGCGCCGGTTCCTCGCGGAAATCGTGTCGGATTTTTGGTCGATTTTTTTACGGCAGAGGGAGCGGTAAATGTTCTCGACGTCCTAGATGGGCAGTCATATTCACGGAGGATTATCTCGTTGTTTGTGAACTTTTCAGCGATATTTGTATGAAACTTTTTATAGCTTGAAATATAATCTAGGAAAAAGTGTATACCAACTTAGGTCTAGAATCCCTAGGTAACGAGATAATTGGGGTTAAATGACGTTCCAAGTAAATGCTGCAGGGATGAAATCGAGTGATATATTATACAGGGTGCGGCAAAATCATAGACACTATTTGGGATGTCAATAAAAACCAAACCACACAAAGCAAAGAAAAAAGTATTTTATTTTTGGAAACTACATATCATGCCATTTTGAAACATTATGTTCGAAAAATTACATCTCTTAAATGACGGCCATTATTGTCGATACACTCTTGAAGGTTTTCACGGAAGCGCGCTATTGCTCTGCGGATCATCTCTTGCGGAATCGCGATGCGTTCCTTTCCAAGCCATGTCGAAAACTGAAAATGGCACAAACTTAAATTACTTAAGTTAGTTAACATTATTAAGTTTGCGCCATTTTCAGTTATCGACATGGCTTGGAAAGGAGCGCATCGCGATTCCGCAAGAGATGATCCGCAGAGCAATAGCGCGCTTCCGTGAAAACCTTCAAGAGTGTATCGACAATAATGGCCGTTATTTAAGAGATGTAATTTTTCGAACATAACGTTTCAAAATGGCATGATATGTAGTTTTCAAAAATGAAACACTTTTTTCTTTGCTTTGTGTGGTTTGGTTTTTATTGACATCCCAAATGGTGTCTATCATTTTGCCGCACTCTGTACCTGCTAAAGAAAGAAAATTGTTTGATAAAATACTAAAAATGTACTCATTTATACACTGAGAAACAAATGTGGTTCAAAGATTTAGTTGGTTTAAATTAATCGAAAAAACAATATATACATTTAAATTCAAGCATTTTCGTGCTTCATTCAATACTTGTTTATTCACAGCAAGTATAAGCACAATCAATCCTGTGTAAAAACTGTCTTAGGACTATAATAAGGGTCTGATTATTTGGCCCTATTTATAATCAGGCCCTTATATAAGGAAGTTTAACGTTTGGTGCGTGATGCCCCTTTTAACGGCAATTAATCGGGCCATGATTGAAATGCCTTAATAAGGTCTTCATTGTATGTAGCTTTGAGTTTAACAATAAGGAAGCCTTGAGATGCCCCGATAGGGCTCTGCTAAGTTTTCATTAATAAAGCTTGCTTATTTCTTAACAAGGTACCCTTATCAAACCCTGACAAGGCCCTTACAAGTTGGCCTCAGTAGAGCTTTACACTTTAAAAATAGGGAAACCCTGAAGAGAGCCCCGATAAGGCCTTCCTAAGGTTTAGGGAAACTCTTATCAGGGAAGCCCTAGTTCAGCCTTATAGGGGCCTCTTCTTAACTAAAGACATCCCTAACTAATTTCTACATGAGATGTGGGTAGGTATTAGTCACATTAAAAAAATACTTACTTAGTTCAATTGTACATAAATAGTCATATACAGCGGACTAAATATGTAAAGTTATAGTGACTAAATATCTACTTGTAGTGATTAAATATATATGTATTAGTTGTGAGTGGATGGATATTGTATTGAACATAATTATCCAAATTAAGAAAATATTTAATTGCCTGAAATCATTCAAACCAAGTAAATCGGTGCAACCAATTTTTCGTTCAGTGTAGATTACGCTGTTTAAAATACCAAATCGTCGTCGATTTATCGCACGGAATCGTTTCTTTCATATCTCGAGGCCTTTTAAAAAGGGTGTCATCCACTTGACGGGCAACGGATAACGGACGCTTGATAACCGCGTGTTCCCATGTATAAATACATGTTGTATAGGGCGATCGTTCATTTCTCTCGAATCCCACAGGGAGAAGTCGTCCTGGGAAGTTTTTAAAGATTAATGTCTCCCGTTAAAATGGTATAGGTACCTGCTACGTCGACACCACACTTCAGGACGATGGGGAGGGAAGCTCGTCCTAGAGTATATAATTGAGACAATCGAAGCAATTGAACCGAAAGGAGGACACTTTTCTTTCATTACCCCGCGCGCACCTCTGCTCCACGGCTCTTACTCACTCTGTGGCGGACGTCTCCCTTCACTCCTCCTCACTTCCAGTCGATCTCACCCACCTTCTGTTTCACTCGCCCTTTCAACCTTTCTTTCTCGCGATCCTTTATACAGACCGCCTCGTTATTCGATAGCTCAATACGTGGCGCTACTATTCTTCGTGGAAAGCTAATTCGTGAACGCAATTCAAAGTTTTGTGAAATGGAAGGGATTTGAGGAAAACAACCTAGTGGTGTGATTCTTTTTAACAGAGAGACCAATGTAATTTGATAAAAAATGTTTAACACTCCGTTAGAAGCGTTTATTTGCTCTGCCACAAACATACACGAATTTGACTAAAATAACAACAAAATAAACATAATTGCCAAATTCGTTCTTTTACACGGTTCGTATAATACTCGACAGTAAATTTAAAAGTTGAGGAAATGAATGACTAGAACTATTATAATAAAAAACAAAAGTATACATTTACATTTTACATTTCGATAAACATCTTTACATTTTTGTTAACAAAACGTCTTTGACACACGTATTCCCAACATTTATGAACCTGTAAGCGCATATTACTATGAAAGGCAAAAAAAATGGATTACCAAAGATAAAATTGTTACGAAAATATATTCTTGAAGTCTTTCTAATCAGTTTTCGTGCTGCAAGTACTTTTACAAATATTTTTATGAACAGTTTTATAAAAACACTTTTATACGAATAAAGGGCATTTCTACCGGCAAAATATTAATATTTTTAAAATTGTAATGAAATGTAGGGAACACGGAAACACAACAAAACACACGCAAATCAGAAAAAGTGAGAAATACAATACTTACAAAAATAGTCGCGCCATATTCGATAGATACAGCGACCGTCTAACGGTATAAAGGTCACGCGTGAACTGAATGTGTCTGCTGTTGTTATGAAGATAGCAAAACACCAATGACGTCGTGCTGAGAAACGTACGCTCGATTTTTAAAAAATTTGGAGAAACCGTGTATCTCTCAGATACAGCACGCTTAACGCAGCGTTAAACTAGAATTGCAGGAAATTCATTAATTTTCAAGATCTTTGCACAATTTTTCCACATTCCATAGAGTTCTCTAATACCATGGCGAATAAAAACAGGTCGCTTTTAGCGTCGAAATAAAAAATCGACGAAATTTATCGTTCATGTTTTATGTCACGATTTTAAGCTATACGATCATCGGTCCCTTCCCTTCTATTGGAGCTATCGCTTGATAAATATTCACTCTTCGTCATCGCTGCATATAAAAGCGTCCCCGCGCGACGATCACACGGGATTATCGATCGAGAGCATCGCAAACAAATGAAGCTGACGTCGAGCCGTTCGGTTATTCCTCGGCGAGGCGATTCGTGGATTTTATTTCCAGCATGACGAATGTTAATCGGAATCCCCTACGGGATCGGAAAAAAAGATACCACACCCGTTCCAGAGCGATACGCTATGACAGCCCCTACCTCCTATTTTTGTCGAGGTAATTCTGCGTCAAGTAGGGGAGAGGTGGAATGAAAGGGACACGTTTTGAAAGGGACGATTATCTAAAAGCCGAAAGATCTGTCCACGACGAAAGCATAACGGTTTCGTAGTAACAATAATACATGGCCAACCACCCCTAATAATCCACCTAACTTCAAGCCGTAGTCGTTTTGAAACTGGCGGTGATTTGTGATTGAAATTTCTTGCACTCTGTAAAGTAAAATTTTCAGTGTTTTTTTAAAAATGTTTTCTGAAGTACTGTTACTTTTTGTCGATATTTTTATTACTACATTTGGACTGAAACTTATTCAAGAACGACAACGTGAAATGTTAGGTTCCTTCTGTTTGATACTTTAACTTTAGAGATTAGGTTGTCATATAATTGTATTGTCATATTATTATGAAATAGACACAGTGACGACTTAAGAAGGATGTTTCCTTACAAATTATTTAAAGACTTCAGCAATAATGTATTAAGGTGTGAATACTAAGCTTGTCAGAAAACTAGCATATCAGTACGTTGTGAAACTTAAAAAAGTATTACCTACTTCATGGAAAGTAAAAAAAGAATTTAGCTCAGATCGGTTCAAAGGATTTTCAAAAATTAATCTTTCATTATCTAAACAAGCTTCAATAAGCAAAAAGTTTTTAATTTTTTTCATAATTTAGAGGAATGAGAAATACAAGTTTTATCAGGCTGTCCTTTTCAATACAAACGATTTATGAAAGGGGCAAAATTCACTTTTTTAAGAAACTAAAAATAAAATAAATAAACATAGCGCGAGAAGCTTATTATCACCACGTATTGTTATCCTCAGATAAGCAACCTTTCTAATACTGTCAACCAGAATTCGAATAGTTCTTTAGGTTATTTACTATATTGTCTTATACAAAAATGTCCCTATCACCCTACCTCTCCCCTACGTTGCTCCGAGTAAATCGAATCGGTCGAATATCGGGACGCCGCGTACATCTACCGAGAATAGATAGAAAGTTGGAAAAACAGCGGGTAACTGGAAAGAGCTCTCGCGATGATGCACCGTGCAGCGATTCGGAAAACGAATGTATATAATCCCACGTATCTCTGCACCTAATTGGAGAAATTCCATGGAGCGGTGATTGCTCGTAGACACGAGAAGTCGGAGTGAGGTCGTTCCGCCCTCGTGGCGGTGGCGGCGCCTCCCGCTGTATACGTGTTAACATCACCGACGCGCGTTGCACCGCTCCCAATACCAGCGGAGCCGAGGTGGGGTAATTTGAGGTAGGCCCGTGGTGGTTTTCCGCGTCGAGGGGACGAAGAAAGAGGTAGCCGGAGGGCGCGCGAAATAGTCGTGGTTAGTGCAGCCCCTATCAAGAACTGACAATCACCCGAGGCACATCGTATACACGCGGGGTTACAATGAGGCCCATTGTTGCGCCCCGCGGATATAGACCCGCAACGATGAACGTTACATACGCAGTGTCTTCATCGAGAGGTACATACCTCTTCGATAGAGTGCCTCAGCTTATACTTCACCTCATACCCCACATTTCTTGCGCGAGTTTGCACTTACACTTGGAGAAAAGTTTATTTGGATACGAATCTATTAGAAAGTTTAATAATCACAAGTAGGAATCTTTTTCATATCGAACAAAGAACTACTTGAATTAAGCAAATATTTATGCACATCGTAGGACTTATTTTATTTACTTTAAAATGCTGTTTAACCCTTGCAAGTAAATTTATAGTGCTCCTATCCGGTCAGAGATTAAAAAATAGAGGGTTTTAATGACTCCTGATTTGAAAAAAAATGACTGAAAAATGATCTTTCCTCATTTGAGTATTATGAAGAGATGAGAAAAGACGGTCTCCATGACGAGGTACTTCTCGATGAAGAGTATCTCTGCTTATATGATACTTCACCTCGCGCCAAATTTCCTGCGCGAGATAGCACTTACATTTAGAGAAAAGTTTATTTGGATGCGAACTTATTAGAAAGTTTATTAGTCAGAAATGAGAACTTTGTTCACATCGAACACAAAGATCTATTTGAATTAAACAAATGTTTATGTACATCGTAGAACGTTTATTTACTTTAAAATCCTGCTCGCTCCTTGCAAATAAATTTGTTATTCGTCACGGATAAATGTTTCTACTGGATTCGTATTCAAATCAACTTTTCCCTGGGTGCTAAAAGACTCAAATTTTCCTCATTTATTCGTTATGAAAAAATGAGTGACATCGAAAGATATCGCACCTGGTATTTTCTCCCCTTCTTCATTCGTCGAGGGCCATCTTTTTATACGATATCGAACGAAGATCTATTTGAATTAAACAACTATTCTTGTACATCACAGGACGTTTATTTACTTAAACTCTTGTTCGCTCCTTCTAATCGAAACGAAGCTCGCAACGATCTTTCTAACGCACAGCTCCGTTCCACCCTTCGCGCGTGTGTCCAGGTACTACGCGGCGAACACGGTCTCCCTCCCCCGAGAAGTGGACGGCGTGTGGGGCTGCGGGGGCCCGCTGAGCGGCACCTGCGCGCTGCATCACTACTGCGCGGTGACCCGGGTGAATCCGAGCGCCTTCAGAGACTGCATCGCCTCGTACGCGTACGCCCTGGCATCGGTGGGCTCGCCGACGACGCACGCCCACCCGGTCCTCTGTCTGCTCTCCACGTGCGTCTCGCTGATGCTGCTGCGACTGCCGGCGCTGCGAAATCGGTAAGGAACGCGTCTCGCCGTCGAGTCGGCCTCGAGGAAGGACGATCGCGCCGCGATCCGCCGCGTACCGCTCTGCGCGCCTCGTCGATCGCCGCGTTCTCTAGTGGAGGAGCCGCGCGAAGGGGCATCGGAGGGAGGGCGAACGCGCGTACAGACTGAAACGCGAGGGAGATCGCGTCTCCGCCCGACGGAGTATACATATAGGAATACATGAAAAGTGCTGTACGGATAAGAAGTATAAATATATATATATACATATATAGATGTACCTTAAATCGTTCCGCACACACGCTGAAAGCCTGTCGCATGTGTCCACTTTTTAACGGTGTCGTATACATACGCGCGGAGAGACGAGCGAGGGGGTGGGCGGAAGCGTGAGAAATTCGTTCGACCTGCTCGCCCGCCAACCCCCAGCCCCTCGTCGTCGTGACGACGTGCCGCGAGGAGCGCCGTGTATAGCTCTCCGCGGCGGTACTTGGCGAGCCATGCACATACGCCGATCTCCCCTACATACACGTGCGGTAACGCGCAGCTCTGGCGGGAGATTCGCGAGACCGCTCCTCCCCGCGCGAATAAAGCCACCACCGATACGTCGAGAAATAATGCGAGGGTCGATCGTCGAAGCTTCCACCCCCAGCCTCTAGACGCGGCCCGCTCCCGCGTACATCGTATACCTGCCTATCGGGATACCGCCGCCTGTATATAGATATGTATGTACGTACATCCAGGCCTCGCGTCGTCCCGATTTCAAGGACGGATCCTTCCGAATCGATAAGCGCGCGGCCTCGTCGAGCGCGGCGCGTCGTTTGCTTCTTAGGCGTATAGCATAAATTAGGTGATAGAAAATGCAAAGGGGGTCGAATCGGCGGAGAGGGGTGAGAAGTGGAGGGAGAGAGAGAGAGAGAGAGAGAGAGAGAGAGAGAGAGAGAGTCGAGGGATGGGCGTTACCGCGAACGTGTGCGAAGAATCGCGTGATGTACGCGAAAAGAAAGAGAGCGCGTGAGAGAGGAAGAGTGATCGAAAGAGGGAGAGAGAAATAGGGGCAAAAAGAGAGGAAGAAGAAGGAACCCGGCGCGTGGTACTCCACGAGCCCGCACGAGCGAAAGAGAAGAGGTGGGAGGGCGACGGAGAGGTTTCGAAACGAACGACTTAACCACTCACCGCGCGAACAGCCGCGCGCGAGTGCCGCCTCTTTCCGAACAATCGATATATCGAGGTCAGTCGGTCGCGCGCTCGTCGATCCGAAACACTTTTTAGACCTCGTCGTTCACACTTGTACGTATGTGTATTTATGGATATCCCCCAATCGTCGTCGCTCATCGAAACTTATATAAATAGTTAGGGTAGAGGGAGAAGGCGGAGAAAGGAGAATGAGAGAGAGAGGGAGAGAGAGAGATGCGCTATCCCGCATGTGTCGAACCTGTACGTCGCGTCGTCCTGTCATATTCTAGCTTACATATCCCGATCGAGCGATCGTCCGACTGCGGCTTCCGCGTCGTGCGCTCAGACGACGTCCGGAGGACAATATTCTCGTCGTTATATAGATGTATAAAACAAAATAATGTCAATGAAACCGGGGTGGATGTACTCCCGGCGTCGCGGATTCTGTCGTTGGTGATTTTTCAAAATATCATTTTTAAACGTACCAGCCAATGGATAATTAATTCTTATGCTTTGTGATTGGCTGCAGTGACGTTTGCCTTGTTTAATGAAAATACGTGAGAATTGATTGTTCGCTGATCAGTACGTTTAAAAATGACATTTTAAAAAGATACCAGCGACAAAATCTGCGACGCCGGGAGCACTTTGCTCGTAACGCGTGGCTGCGGATACTTTCGTGATGTGTAACGGGGTGGGGAGCCGGTGGAGTGGCACTCGGCGAGTACTGTATTGGTAAGCATTTTGGATTCTTTATATATTCTTATGTGATCGTAATAAAATAAAATATGAAAGGTTTTACTTTTTGCTCCGATTTATTTTTCTTCATTTCACGGCCGCTAATAGGTATACGGTAAGAATTGCTATGCATTTTTTGTACAGTTACACGTGATAATCTTAATAAACGAAATGTGTAAAATCTCGTACGACGCTTGAATTTTTTTCTCCAGGAAATCTAACTCTTCATTTCATCGGTGTCCCTATACTGTAGGGAGCTTTTTCTTTGTAGATCAAAGCGTAATGTCCGAAATGATATTATGATAACGAGTGTGCGTGTTCGAAGCTACACGCCTAGGTGTACCTCGCATTTTAAGATGCCGTCTATCATGCGCCAGCGATGCGATCCTCGCCCCTCTCGTTCATATTAACCCTATCGTTCGCCAGATGGGCGGATAGGCGTAGAACGTTAAGGTCGGACGAGGGTACGCTCTATATCTCATACCGAACCAGATACGGTCTCGTATGAGCTTCCCATTTGTTATTTTTCAATTCATTATTGCAAGACTAGGGGACATTTTTGCCAACAAAATTTTAGTAACCGGCCCAATTTGACATCGTGGTCACATTTTAAGGGGCGTCTTTCCATTCTAGGGATTTTGAAAAAAGTTCATAGAAACTTTCCAGGTGATACTCAGAGTACAACGGTTCATTAGATGAAAATCGCTGAATCAGTATTTAATGCTCATTAGTTAATTATCTATTGTTATCAAATAAATATCAAATTCTCACTGAGCAACAACATCTATTGGACTGGTGTGCTTTGAATAAAAACGAATATTTCCGAAAAGTCAAAAAATTAAAAACACGCTGTCACACGGATTGTAATAACTCCACGCAGAAAGCAGCTACAACGTTGGAAGATATTGTATTGGATTCCACGGAATAATTTGAAGGCCACTACCGCGCCTGAATTTACTGTAAGTATACACATGAAGTCTAATATTACTCGAAATATTGTCACCTATTAATTCCGTCTGAGATCGTCGGCACTGTCTGCGACTTTCTTTAATTTGTAATAAATTTGTAAAAAACCGCGCGATAGCAGCCTAAAAATGGTCAAATATGATCGATTAAAATTGATTAAAGTGCATAAAAACAATTAGAAAAAGAAATATTATAGTTCTACTAAACAGTATAAATTTTGCCAATTTCCAACAAAGGTAAAAAAGTCAAGTAGGTATATGGCATTACCAAACAAAATGACACCACATAAACCAAACGCAGACATGAAATTGTACACCCAATGATAATGACTCTGATCGACCTGCTTCGAGAGAGAGAGAGAGTGACGGAATTTTATCGAGTCGATCATAGTTGAATAGTTCGAGTGGATCTTCTTGTTTTACCACGAAGGGCCTATCAGATTTAGTTTTCATGGCGAAGCATTAAGTTTTTTTGCTCGAACTATTCAGCTACAGACGATTCTAATAAAGTTTTGTCACCTAAAGCAGGTCGAGCAGAATCATTGTCGCTACTCTGAGATAAATGATTAAATTAAGATGACAAAACGAATCTAATTAAACGCATTTATTTATTCTAATCAAAATACTGGTCGATTGAATGAAATATTTAGTTATTCTAACCAAATGGATAATTATTTTAATCAAGAAGTAATCAGTTTAACCAAACAGATAGAGGATCCATACTTCGCTAAAAAATTTGGTCAATATCTTCAAGATTTTGATTAAATTAACCAAATTATTTCTTTCATTGTGGGTGTACATCCCTGCTACAAGTTTACGAGTCCTTTTCGCCAGCAAAATCTAAGAGATAGACCACGTTCGACTTCAAATTCTTCATCCGCTCCATTGACAGTTACTCAATCCAGTTTAACTCTAAGAACTCCACCGCCGAAGTGCGATCTGTGTCATAATTTAGGATGGAACGCGCGATGCAGTGCACCTGCAACCTACACAGCTACCCTTCCGCGTCATCCACGGAGGACGGAGTCGCCCGTGCTACCATACAACGTGATTCTCCGCGTGGCGTAAATCGATAATTGCCACCGCGTCGCGCAGCTAAACGTGACCGGTGCGCACAATTAGCCGGGTGCAGTCCACGGTGCATTTCTTTCCGGATGCTCTTCCGTTCGTGGAGCCGGTACACTCTGGATGTCTCGTCCGGAATATAAACCGGGTTAAGGTGGGTTATCTGGTTGTGGAGATAGCGGAAGTCCTGAATGATTTTCGATTACGGTAATTGTTTTGCAACTGCTCTCTAGATGTGTTTTACTCAGTCAAATTTTTTGAGAGATCTGAGATGTTATTCCATAGACAGAATTTACTGTATAAGCGTTGTTAAATACTCATTATAAGAAAGCCAGTCATTACAATAGGGCCAATACTTGGCCAATCTGTAATTAACAATCATGGGCCAATAACTGACCACTCAGCGTCGAAAAATCTCTGCTGGATTTCCGGGCGCTCGTTATTTTTTATAAAGTAATGGGAATCGACAATCGGCCGTACTTGAGACTATAATTTATTGTTTACCAATGGTTCTTCGGGATATAACTTTGATCGAAGAAATGAACGGTTGCCAATCTTTCATCATTAAAGGACCATTTTTAAATACCCAATTTAGATGTCACATGTTGCATGATTTGAAAAGATTTTGTTTTGTTCTTCAAATATTTGATTAAAAACCGATATCATGAGCTAATTCAATATTACGAATTCTTTATTAGGTTTTGGCTCGGGCATATTAATGTCATGAATGGCCGATTTTCGTACCATTACTGGCTGAATGTTGCACCTAATATTTACCATGGTGGCCCAATATAGTTTGCCATATCTGGCCGTTTATCCACACCAAATATTGGTCTGAAACTATCATCGCAGCGCTTATCCATTATCGAGTCAATCATGACTGCATTATTGCGCCATTGCAGGACGTATGACAGTCAGTATAATAGTTCAATGTTGGGCCAGTTGAGGATTCCTACATGGGTAGTGGCGATCAGAGTTGGACGTGACAGATGTAAAAAGCTACAGCTCTACATTTTAGTGAAAAATAATTGCTAAAACAACGCTGGAAAGAGACAAATGCTCGCTGCAATACCGACTGTCACGCCACATGCGTTAGTGACGCACTTGGCGCGTTTATTTTTCAATGAAATGTAAGGCTGTAACTTTTCCCCGTGTCACATTCATCCCCGGTCTCCCCTATATTTTATTTTCTTATTCCAGAAAAATACGTGCAACGACACCGACGGGCAAGTGTAAAAATAGCACTTCTAGTATAGAATAAATCTGTATTCGCCACGACGACAATCTCCGCTCAATCCGTCGCGTGATCGACCTCCATACGCGAAGAAGCAGAACGTGCGATAAATTTCATTTCTCATTGTGACATAACACATTATATATGTATACAGAGAAAAAAAATATTAAGTTTAACTAAATTGTCTGTCACGGGTGGAGGAAGGCCGATCAAGTTACTTCAATTAAATAATTTGGTTATAACGATTAAAAATTGTTTGATGAAAAAAGGCTGTAATCAAGCCTAGGAAATTATTAGTTCCAGTAACCTGCGTTCCCCACCCGTGACCACTAATTTAGTCAAATCTATCACATTTTTTCTCAGTGTATACGAAGAGGAAAACGACTTGAATACAGCAATCGCCTTGAAACAATTTTGGAAACCGATCGATAATAAACCTGCAGTCGTTATTATTGTATTATTATATATTTATATCAACATTCTCATTCCGAATCGCCATTAATGTAGTGTTTATTATAACAAAGGAATAACCGATTCGCGCACGAGTATCGTTTTCATGTCGAAAAGTTAAAACGAGTGCAATAAAAATATCGTTCCGCTTTAACCACATTTCACCATATATGTACATATTAATCGGTCGAGTTCACGGCTATCAATGCCACTCTCCATCGAACTACCCGTTTTGAAGTGTATGTATGGTCATTCTAGCGTCACACAAAAATTCCCTCCCAAAAACAACGTCATTTTTCTGCCGACCAACCCTTGCAACGCTCGAGACTCTTCACTGCTGATGTACGAGGGTATGTGAAGTATTTAACTGACGATCGATCAGAATAATGACAAATGCGAAGTAGGTACTCGCTTCTCGAATCGACGTCATTGCGATGTAAAAATCACGTGGAATTCTCTCTGTAGCTGTGATAATAATAAAGAGATATTTGCTTTTATCGGTGTTGGTATTTTTATATATTGTAAGTAAAAAAAAGCAGCATAAAATTACAACGAGGAAGCGATAAAAATAGAACAGCCTGCGCTGCAACTTTTCCTTCACGAGCGAAGGTAAGTACAGATTATCTGTATGTTTATAAAATCGACCTCGGTGACCCGCGCAACTTTTCCCCTTCGCCGCGAGACTTTTTTTTCCTCGTCCGGCGTCCGCGCTTGCAGTGCTTTACACCCTTTACCAGCACGCAACCTGGCAAGCCGCACACAGGAAACGCTTTCGACGGCCAATGTGTTCCCAGTACGGCCACAGCGCGTGAAACACCGTCACCGGAAATGCCACCAGACGCCTCTCCAGACGTTCGTGACATTTTAGACGAACGAGATCGAAAGCTTTTCGCCACCGCCTGCACGCCGGTCGTTCCACCTCGGCACGACGTACGTGAAGGGTATCAATGTGTCACATCGAAGATTTATTTCCGCAGTCAAAATGCTGAGGAAGTAGAACGTTCTCGCCAACTTGAATTCCACCTTCATGACGATCTTTATGCTCGTTTCTATTCCGTAAGCGTCTCTGATATTAAATGAACCAATAATTGGTATACATATTTGTACTATGCACTTACGAAGAAAATTGAATAGTAACGATTACCAGCCAAAATAGTAAATAGATAACAGCTTCGACACAATATCGTGTTGAATAATCCGCAGCGTAGTAATGATTACGATTCGAATAATGATAATTACTATTCTGCAGATTATTCAACACGATATTGTCGAAGCTGTCACCTATTTCGTAATCGTTACTATTCAAATTTCTCCGTGCTGTAAATAAAAAGTGTGTATCCTTAATATACTTTTTTGTCAAGCTTTTCTCCAATACATATATAATTATGAAAATTAATATATTTCTTTATGAAATTGTCCTTATAAATTTTATAACGGAGTATATTAAGTTGCATAATCAAGACATTAGATAAAAACTTTATAGACAATTATATTAAGTTTAATACACATTTTTTTGCACACCCAGAAAAAAGTTTATTTGAATACGAACCTAGCAGAAACATTTATGCGCGACGAATAATGAATTCATTTATGAGGAGAAAACAGAAGTTTGAAGTATAGATAGACGTTCTAAAATGTTCGCAAACATTTATTTAATTCAAATAGATCTTTGTTCTCTATGAAAACAATACTTACTTGCAATTGATAATCTTTCTAATATAGGTTTGTATTGAAATAAAATATTCCTTCAATGCAGTGTGTTTTTTTCAATTACTTATATGCATTTACTTTTAAATGACCATTTACACGAAATTAAATTCCCCAAAACTTTCTACACCGAGAAAACTAATTTACCGATCCAAGTAGCCGTCGACACGAATATTGCCAAGAACATATTTATTCAAGTCAAGCTAATATTGTCGTTGAATCGAATATGTTGTTCGAATCGAATGTAGATTCATTGAATTCAATGATCACATAGATATTAAATAAATATATTTTCTTGGCAATATTCATGCTGACGGTTACGTGAATCGGCAAATTAGTTTTCTCAGTGTAAGTATAATTTCTTCGATCGCGTATATTCGATCTCGTAAATGAATCTTCGACGTGACGGTATCGCGTTACAACCGCCAACCCCCTACACCCCTATGTTAAATCGGCGCGTTTTACTCGATCCCCCGTCCCGGCAAGCGAAGCATACCAGCGGAAGGGGACGTGGCACACGCGGACCCCGCGGCAGGGTTGTCCGAACGAGCGGACGATGAAAAATGTATAAAGCGTCGCCGCGCGCGCCCCGGGACCAGCGCCGGGAAAGAGAGTTCTTAATTAATGAAATTGTCCCTGCGATTAGCCGCGACTGACGTATATAGGTATATAGGGAGCACGTGACGATTACTTCGCGGTGCGCGCGCGCGTGGGATCCGCGGAGATAAGTCGTTCATTAATATGAAGGGGCCATTTAGCTGAAAATGGGAGAGTTTCGCCCTTATGACGGACGGGTCTCGCCCCTCCTGTGGCGGGAGCCGTGCGAGCGAGGGAAAACACACCCCGGGTGCCTCCGCGGTGCCGGCGGAGTACCTACCTACCCGGTGTGTGGATTACGCGAGAGGACGCGAATGTATATGTATAAGGAGAGAGAAGCGCGCGTCGGCGCGGTCTCCACATTGCGGCTTTCGCGGACGTATTACGCGCGGCCCGACGCACGGCGGTGAAAAGACCGCCGCCGCGGTAACGTCCTCTCCGGGCGACCGCCCTCACCCCTCGAACTTTCGCCCGCGTGGCTATAGAGGAGAGAACAAGCGCGGCGAGTGCGTGCATGAAAATGCGGACAAATGGACGCGTTAAAGCCCCGAATGAATAAATAAGGGGGCCGTCGATTTCCCTGGACTACAGCCGAGCGATGATAGTACGAGTATATAGCTATATATATACAGATGATGTACCGCCGTTTATGTATATTATTTACCGGCGTACCGCGATCGATCCCCGGCGCGGTATCGGCGCGCGGTGTAATTGAAAGCCCTGCATAGGTATCTGGCCTGCGGTCGAGAAAGAAATCGATTCCCGGGCGATGGGGAGTGCGTGCGGAATATTATTTGTTATCAATATTTGAGTCCTAATGGAATGTAAAGCGCCCTTGAA
Organism: Xiphydria camelus; assembly: GCA_963678675.1. Lineage (NCBI taxonomy): Eukaryota > Metazoa > Arthropoda > Insecta > Hymenoptera > Xiphydriidae > Xiphydria > Xiphydria camelus. The sequence goes on along the minus strand of OY783195.1, from coordinate 24,649,269 downwards.
AAACGGAAAGTGCTTGCAGATGTATATAGGGACCGTTCAAGTGTTACGCGCTGTTTTAGGGGAAAGGGGAGTTGGCCGAATGTTACCGTGTGTTACACGAGGGCAGAAAAGGGTCGAAAATGACGTTACGTTGCAATAAAAGCGTTCTATTTGTATAAAAATGCTGAATATGAATATATATATATATATATACGGGAAAAAATAAATCGTAGCATTTATAAAGTTTGTGGTAAATTTCGGGACAAGGCCAATTTATTGTAATAAATTGTAAGCGTTGCTGTAATTTTTAATTAAATTGTAGTTATCGTAACAATAAATTGACCTTATCCCGAAATTTGACACAAATTTTCTAAATGCTACCATTTATTTTTTTTCCATGTATGAATGTGTACGTTTTTTCGCAAATGAACATTAGGTACGGTTTAGGTAATTTGGGGAGGGAGGTATGTTAAGAACGTTACGAAGCATCATCACACCAAGAAAACAGTCTATTAATAGTTAATAAATATAATTTAAAGTACGGCGAAATAAATAATATATTTCGTTAAAACAAGAAAATACATGTTAATTACTAAAATCTTTATTTCATCCAAACAGTTGCCTCAAAGGACTTAATTGTGCCAAATAAATATCGTAATAATTAACAAATATTTATTTGATCCAATAAAATATTTATTTCGCCATATTCAAACAAACATTCATTAACTACAAATTAACTGTTTACCCGGTGCAGAGGGAGAGAGGATTTAAAACTTCTAAAAAAGAACGTTATACAAGCGCTTCACAGTGTATCTCTTATTCCGGTTTATACCCATATTTTTTTAAATTTCCCCTTTTTCATCCTAAAACTCGCCATTTTCCCCTTTTTCCCCTATAATTCGATATTTTCTCCCTAAAACCAATTTCTATTCAGTTTTTTTCAGTTGAATTTGTCTTTTCATTGTTTAAGATTACGTGAAATGGGTTAGTGGTCAATTTTCTTTTTTGCTAAAATAGTATAACTCCTATTTTATCTGTCTGCATCAATATTTCGTTTAAAATATAATAACCTAGTTGAATTAACGTTTCTCATCAGAAACTAGATTCGTCAAATGGTCTCTTTTCCTTAAATCAGATTGTGATACTCAAATTTCAATTACATGACATAAGATACAAATGTTTAAGCTACAAAAACATCCTTCATTCACTTAATAAATATTGATGTTTCATTATCTATCTATACATCTTAAAAATTATTACTTTTTAAAACCACTACACGTTTCTAATTTCTGAAAGATCTCCTTTTTTAATCAAAATCGTCCCCTTGTTTTGCCAAAATTTCCCCTATTTCCCCTGAAATGAAATAAATAGGAGCCGTGAAAACTGGTTATGTAATAGGTACTTGAACAGTCCAATAAATACTTAACTTTTCCGAGCCCGTTGTCGAGTAGGTACTGCAAAAGATATCCGTGATAATAACACATTGTAAAAACATCTTTAAATAGAAAATTACATACCGCGCCGTACATATTTCATAGCACCATAGTGCGGCCGACGGGCCGCGGTTATTCGCGTCTCTTTGATTGAAACTTAGATTGCTCTGCATCGTAGATATATAACCAGAAGCTATGTACGTATAGCGGCGCGAATAAAGCATACCGGCGATCTCTACTACGTACCTACTACGTCGACGAAGAAGAGGAGTCTAAGGTAATGTCTTCGGGGAAGAAACCGCATCGGCGATTTTCTCCGCGCCAAATTGAAAGTACCTCGTATATTTGTTTACCTATTTCAGACTGATATCGAAGGAGAGAAAGACGGAGCTATTTGGCGTCTGATCAAAAGCAATCCCGTACGACGAAAATACCACTCCCCCCTTTAAATACGTAAAAGCTAGGTGACGATTGTGATTCCTCAATGGAAATTGTTCAATCAGCAATTTTCATGCCACGCTCGAACTCCCCTTTTCTCATTGTGTATACAACGCACTGCTTTGTCTTCGATTTCGCATCACAGCTCCGCGCGCTCGATCGTCGATACGACAACGAGGTAAATATCGCCCGCTCCGACTCATCCTTTATTTAAACCGTAATCGCATACCGCATATATCGCAGCCTGCCATCGTTCCCCGTTTCCATATCAGTATATATACCTTGGCACACGTGTATACGCGGGTGTACATACTTCGGTTATTGCATTATCCGATTCCTCGACGATCCTCCCAGGACTTCGCCGATCCTTTAGCGGATAAAGCCGCGCGAGCGGCGAGGCGGTACCTCCCGACCTCATCCCATCGTCCGACCAATTTCACACGCCGTACACTTCTCGCTTCTCTTTATTTATGCAGTTGGGATTCCGCGTTCGAATCGACCTATAACGCCCGGCAACTCGACGGCAATGTTGGCGGGGTGAATACCGAAGTTCTACGTCCTTAAATAAGGACGGGTGTGTGTACGTGGCGAGATTAGCTATCGTAGCGTTTCGTCGGTTCTTTATTTTTCATGGCTTTATTGCCGTGTACGACGAGATTGGAAGGGATGACGTGTGAATCTGCTTTTATCTTTCTTTCTTTATTCTTGGAATTTCATTTCAATTCTCACGGGTGTACGTATATTTTTCACGAAATGGTACACTACACTGTTAAAAGGATTTATAAATTTGCTATACATTTTCTATACAAAAGTATTAAAAAATTGAAAGCCAAGCGTTATAATATGAATCACTATGAATTATTTGTAATTTTCGACGAGAGTTTTGAATTTTACAGTTTTTGCTGGAAAGATGCTTCGATTTTGGTATATTTTTAGCGATTTTGTGGTAAATTTAAATCAAATCTATAGTAAATTTAATTTGTTTCAATCGCGCGTATAGTAATTTTAATGAATAAACTTATATGACGAAAACTTCATAAAAGTAACATGAAGTTTACTGCACAATTTTTTCACAGGGTATAGCGTTATCTCATTATTATAACGAGGATTCGATGTATTGATGTATCTTTAATGAAATGATTCAGTAAAAAACAAGGATTTACACAAATCTCGTTATTATCAACCTGGGATTTAACAAACTGATTTATCTTTAATGAAATTATTCGATTAAAAAAATTAGGCTTTACGTAAAATCTATGTAGACGATGAAAATGATACGCGATTCCATAGCTTCGCAATTAACCCTTAGATGCATGCGTAAAAAATTCCACTCCTGTGGATAAGTCGGGTCTCTCAGACCCGAATACAAATTATAATATAAATTATATTTTGGTTATAAAATGTAATGTGTTTTGAGCGAAGAAAATAATGTCAAGTATTATACACGCTTTTTCATATTGCGCTAAACATATTTATCATCGGGGAATTAAAATGAACGTAAACCAATCGACCATTAATTACCATTAATGACGAGCTGCAGTATTTCTTTTTACTGCCAGGTTCCGCAGACCAGACCTATGTATCTAAGAGTTAATGGACGTTCCTATTTATCTCGCATAAAGACGAATGCACCCGAATCTATGAATACGAACTTAATTCGAAACACGAGCGTATTCCACCCCTCGTCCAAACTGAAAGAGAAAGAGGAAGAGAGAACTTCGCGCTGGAGGATAAGGGGGCAGGGGGGATAAGAGAGCTCCACCCTCCTCGAAATATATAACACGCCGAAAAACGGCGAAGGCGGAATATTCAGAGAATGGGACTCCGTAAGCACTCGAATCAGTTTAAGAGGGTAAAGGTTCAAGTTCCGCCAGCGTCGCCCTTACTTTAATCGTAGTAATGGCGCCTCTGCATTTAATCTCTCGCCCGGAAGCTTATCTCGGGAAAGCTTACCTCGAACCAGTGGTTTTCAAATTTTTCACTTGTCGCCCGAGACGCGGTGGCGCGGTGCGCGTACGCGGTGTCGCGGAAGGCGACGTCGCTTCGCGAGCGCGTTCCGACGGGGGTGTGCAGGGAGGGCGGTTCGCGCGCGAGCGGTACGGAACGGGAAAAGAAGCAGAAAGGGGGTCGTTACGTGCGCGGGGTTGTTCGGTAGCGAGTAGTTTTTGCTTCATTCTAATTTAACGAGGGAAGGAGGGACGCGGGTGAGAGAGCGGCGGGAAAAGGCCGACCGACAGGCGCGCGAGAAGTCGCGCGCCAACGTACGCGCGGCGCTCTCGCCTCGCGCGCCGTTCCCAATTGGAAGCTCGAAGCTGTTTTTGTATGAGGAATAATTTTGTCGGATTTGCGCGGCGAACGCAAAGTACACGGAAAGACAGGTACGAGTAAATTTTGCTGTATTTACACTTAAAGAGGTACACGTAAGGGTTCTCGGATGTTACTACTGTGCTGCAGAAGAATTTTTCTTTAGAAACTGCACAGAAAAAAAATTAGTTGAATCTACTAAAGTTTACTCGTGGGTTCGCAAGTAATTATTTATTTATATCAATGAAACTCTTTAATATGTCAATTAAATGTCTCTTACAATTATGTAGAGATATGTATTATTAGTAGTATGTGACTGCAGGGAAGAAATATTTAATTAATACGAAAGAAATTCAAGTTATATAAATAGATAATGAGGTTGGAACACATTTTTTAACGAACCATATAAATACGTTTTATGTTCATAAATATTCAGTAGAAAATTGCTTTTCCCATTTTAGGTATCCTTATTTAACGTCAAAGTGCAATTTGAAGTGCTGAATTTCAAACGCGGCTATACACCCATTATATATACGATTAGTCGAACACATAGTACACTGAAAAAAAGTGTGCTACATTCAATCACGGTGAGGTTGAATACGGCAAACTTCATGGTGTAACTGTTTCAAGTCAATATTCACTTGTTTCAACTTGGTCGTCTCTGCTCTACGTATTTGTCCTTACAGATTTATATTATTGAAACGACCATACCATAGGATTCGCCGTATTCAACCTCACCGTGGTTCAATGTAGCACGATTTTTTCTCAGTGTAGTCACAGCTTTCCGTTGTACAGTTGTATCGTCCAATCGCAACTTCAGTACAATAGTTTAATCTAGTCTTATCATAGCGCTGTAGTCGCAAGTACGAGTATAGACATCAGACGTTCTACATATTTGTTGAATTCAGGCCCGTACCTTCCAAAATGATGAACGAACTCTCTCGATCATGTAGACAACTTGAAAGCATATTCCTTCACACCTACACGATTTTTTATCGATTAAAATACACTTTCGCGCGTAGTAATTTATTAACATACCTACTACGTTTCTATATAAAAACTGGGACTATAATTTAAGTAACAAAAACTTCCATTACTCGAAGGTAAGTAAATATTTGTATATGGCGTCGATGGAACACATCCTACATTATTTCCTTTTTGTATTCCATTTGAATTCATTGTTCTGAATTCGTTATTAACTATGAAAATAATAATTTTATAGCAAAATCCTTTATTGGGTATCCCCTGTTACCTGAGCGCGTGCGCTACCCACGCGCGACTGCACCTCCGCGAGGAGGCAACTATTCAACGTGTTTTAATTTAGCGAATCAAGAGGCGAGCACCTCCTCAAATTCATTACGGAACAATGAACGCAGCGTGGATCCTCCGAGATATAAACGGTAATCTCAGTCTTCCTCTATACACAAACGAAATGAATTCAAGGCGCGGGCATTTGCATTCGCAACCCCGCGGGGAGGTCGGGCGCGACCGTTGTGCCGGGATCTTTAACGCCCCATCGGATTAGGCTGAATAGTTCTTCCTCGCTTGTAATCTCGACACTGGAGAGAAAAGGGATCGAAAGTGAAGTCGCGTGATTTCTGTTCTCCTTGTCAATGGGGAAGAATTTGAAAATCGAATGGGTGGGATCTCTTTTTGATAGTTTTAGAATGTTATCGCGTCGATGGTGATTGATAATAATGCGTTATTCGTGGTTGGTGCTATTGAAATTTTAACATCGCGGTCATTTTTAACTCTTAGATGCATGCACTGAGAACAAAAATGTCCAAACCACAATCTCTCGGGCGGCCAACTAAATATACAGTTATCTCAAAAAATACGTATTGGAGTAACTAAAATTTAGTTCAGGTACCTAGATACCCAGCTGTGCTTCAGTTAAATATTTCTTCAAATATTTAGTTGGATGCCCGTAAACTCAAAATTTAGTTGAATCAAACGATTTTTTTTTCAGTGGTAGTTAACACAATACTTACACTGTTCGTCTGGCAAAAGCTTTTGTTAAAACAAGCCAACTCGGATTGATTTATAATAAGAAAACAGTGAAGTTGAATTAATTTCTATCTACCCACAAAATGAATTTTATCGAATGAAACGACAAAAATTCAGTTATTCCAACTACATACAGTCCAACCAAACACACAATGGTTAATTTGACGAAATTTAACCTTCAACCCAAACAATTTGCAACTTTATTTTTTCCCAGTGTGCGTGAAAAATTTCACTTCTGTGCATAGTTGGGTTACCCAGATCCGAATACAAATTATAATATAAATTATGTTTTAGCTATGAAATGTACTGTTTTTTTTTAGCGAAGAAAATAATATTACACATAATATATCGTCGTTGGTTTAGGAATATCTCCCATGTGCACATTTTACCGGTTCTGCGATTTTACTATATTTAGTATCAGAAAATTGGTCTGCACTGTTTCGTAATATCACCTATGTGCCACATAACCTTTAAAATGTTTAACATTCAATAATAAATTAAACCTATTTAGATTTTAATAAAATTAAGAACATTTTTTTTCGCTTCCTTAGGTTATTTGCACATAGGAGATATTCCTAAATCAACAACGCGATATGCTTTTTCATATTGCACTAAACATATTTATCATCGGAAAATTAAAATAAACGTAAATCAATCTACCGCTGATTATGAGTTATGGTATTTTTTTACTGCCGGGTCCCACGGACCTAACTGTGCGTCTAAGGGTTAAATTGCTCTATCGATAAATGTTATCACTTCTTTTTTCCTGAGATGCCACGACTTGAGGATTACAAGAGTAAATATAAGGTAACTCTACCCAATATGGCCTAGAACCCAATATGGCCTAATCATGATATCTCGGTTAATACGTGATAAATTCAAATGATGGCGCTACCAGTATGTTCGCAGAGCTCGTATGACTCGTCTGATCTAGTTCTACGCGAAAATAATGCGCGGATATCTCATTAATTAATTAAATGTAAGCGCGTGTCTGTCTTCCGCAGTAGCATGTAATTTTGTACCAGTAAGTATTTGTTATTTAAGAATTAGTTACAGGTGATCGAGAAAATTGAAATTTTGTCTATAGATAGCACGTTCAATCTACTTTTCAATGACATAACCTTATTTTATTTTCCTTTTGTATTTCCATTACTTTTCAAAAGAAATATATTCTCATGTGTGCAAGACCCAATATGGCCTACCTAGGTCTATCTAGGCCATATTGGGTGTGCATGTCATTTATGTCCCGTTTTTTCACTAGTTTTTATTATTTTTAGTCATGAGTTCAGTAGATGGTAAGAAAATGAATCATGGTATTGTCACATATGCAATAAAGATTTAATTAAGGATATGCGCAAATGTGTTGTTTGTATGACTTATGTTCACGAAGAATGTGCAGGCTTAACAGAAAAGGATAACGACCATTTCATATGCCCAAAATGTTAAAATACGCCAACGATAAAATAAACGAGTTTATTTTGAGTATTTTTTATTATTACTAAATATTTCTTTGCTTTCGCATTATAGGCCATATTGGGTATATGGTCTACCCAATATGGCCTAAACGTATCCTTCACGTTATTTCTTTCTAATTGACTTCCTAATTTCTCGATTCCCTTGAAGTTTATATTTTTTAGTTCCTAATAGATTACCCTTTCACATCCATCCATTGAAAGTAAGTTATTTGCATTAACAAACGTTTTACAACCACTTAAAGCTTAGGTAGGCCATATTGGGTAGAGTTACCTTACTTGTCACGCGAGAGAATCATCTGAATCGGATAAAAAAAAATGATCCGCAGTGCTATCAAGTACAGATCAAAAGACCTTGTCGTCGTAATTGCCAACAGACAATTACAATTGGCACCCCCGGATATTTCTAACGCCACGGTTAGTAGTTGTATTACGCTCGCAGCATCTGTCGAGAAATTACAAGCGCGGTAAGGCAACCCCGTCCTATCTCGCGACCCCGTCTTACCCGGAGTTCCCCTAAATAAGCAAGGGAATGGCTGCGTAATGGCTGGTTTACGCGGTAGTCTTAACCCTAACTTTGGTCTTTATTCCGATGTAACTCGCCCGAAATTGGTTCGCATAGGCTCATGCGCGCCGATCGTTTGTAAGTCAGATTAGAATTACGGCCGAAATTAGGGAGAAAACTTCGGCATAAATTACGGGCGTAACGAAGCCGGAAGCAGGAGCGGGGGAGGAGAAAAAAGAGTCGCGTTCCAATTTAACGGGAAAGTTTCGGGCGAAGGAGAAAACGGTAATTTAATAAACAACGAGTAGACGAAGAAGCATTTGCCTTGAAAAACGACCGCGCGCCGTATACGCGCCCGACGCGAAAACGCTCTCTTCGCTCTCGTCCCGAGTGTTCCGGCGCGGGCGCGAGACTCGCGAAGAAAAAAGTGTCGAAGGGGGTGGGAGGGGAAAAAAAGAAAGTGGAGCAGTCACTCGCGCGCGAGAGCCAGCGTGCACCAGTCGCAGCAATTTGATTCATGCATTATTCATGTACCTACCCTTTAATGGCATGGAAATTAAGGTATGTTTAACATTTGCGGCATTAAAGGCGAGATTAAATTTCGTACACGCGCGCGCGCGCGCGCGTACGGCGCCCGGCTGCCTAACTCTCTACACCGCTGAGTGCCGACGCCTCGACTTTGGTAAGCGGTTGCAGCGGCGAAGTGCACGGGCACGTATATACTCGGGGGTCGTACGTATCCTACGTGCCGATCGCTTAAGTGCTTCGCACTTTTTCCCCATCGACGCGGGGATGGAACAAGAGAGGTATGTAAGACGGTGTATATACAGGGTGTTCGCGCCCAGGCTCCGAGAGTGGGTAGAGCCTTTTTCGAATTTAACGCATACGCGAACCAATAGTAACTTATGCAGTTTGGTTCTCTATTAATAATAAAGCCGCAGTGATAACGGGGAAGGGGCTAACCAAGCCACTAATTGGTTTGTGTATGCGGCAAATTTGAAATGAGCTCCACACACTCTCGGAGCTTGAGCGTGAACACCCTGTATATGTACCTACATCGCGCGCCGCGGAGTAAAAACACTCGTAGAGCGCAACGCCTTGAGGCGAACGACGAAGCTGTTATTTTGCGAAAGCCAACGAGAGAGAGAGAGAGAGAGAGAGACAAGGGCGCCGCCGTCAAACTCGTCGAGTCGTTACAGACGAGAGCGCGAAGAAAATACGAAGACACCACGGAGAAGGGCAGAGAAGGATGACGAGGACGAGGGGTGAGGTGAGGAGACGAAGGGAGGTCCTTTTTGTTTTCCGAGAAATGGGAGCGATTTCGGTCAAATGAGGAGCGCAGTGTCAGTTTGTAATGGAGTTAATATTTTAGCGACGACAGGTCGACGCTAACATCTCGGGGAGCTCGGCGGCTCGGCAGGGGGAAATGACTGAGGAACCGGAGGGGTGGACGGGGCGCATACATTTCACGCCTGCTTTCGTGACAAATGTTACGTTCCTAGGCACGTGGGAAAACGAGGCGAGAAGAACAAAGTAGTCTTTGGTGAGGCTATTTATGAATGCCCCCACCGATAACTCAGCCGGCACGTCTCGCGCCCTTATTTCTTTCCCCATCGCGATGCGCGGAGAGAGCCTCGCGGAGCGACGTGAGACTGCGACGCGACGCGCTCCCCCCGCCCGCGCGCCGTCACCGCGAGGCGAAAGACAATCCGCGAGACGTCGTCTCCCGCGCGGAATTCTTAAGGGTGGCTCGAGGATAAAAAATACGGTGGGATGAAAGGTAGAGCGAGAGGGCAGAGCCACCGGCTTCGAAGTGAAATTACGTCACGCGTACGATGAGACCCTGGCCCGAGACGTGAAAGACCCCGGCCCGAATATATAATAACATCTCGTAAGTATGTATTATACATACCATATGAGGCTAAGCTTACTCGCCAGGAAAGAAACTTCAATCACTATTATTGCATTATTTATGTACTTTTCGCCTACATCGATATAAGACATTATTATATTTACAATTAGATAAAAATGTAATCTTGAAAAAAGTATTATACAAGTATCACAGCCAAAAGCTCCTAGATAATGAGATAATCATAGCGATTGAAGATTTTTTCCTGGTAAATAAATTTAACCTCGTATGTGTGTTATATGTATACCGGGGTAACTGACTTCCTCCCTCTCCTCCCCGCCTCCTTTTCCTCGCAGCCCCGCACGGGGTGGGAAAATACGAAAAAATGTGACGCTTCGCCGAGTGCGTCGCGCCGTTGTCGTCGCGACGCCGCGGTGCTGGGAAATAACACAAGAGGAGTAGCTTCTGCTCGACGTCGACGGGAGAAGGTGGTGGTGGGAGGCAAAACCGACGCGAGCGTTGACACCGCGTCGCGCTCGGCGTCACGTATAGTATAGCGGGACGCGCTACCGATCGTCGTATACGTCGCCGCCGGATGCGCGACGGGGGAAAAAGAGCGCGCGGTAAATATTAATGTAATAAGGCAAGGAGACGAGTATAGTCCGACGCGCGCGACGGCGCGGTTGCGTAACGGCCACGTTGCGAAACTCGGCTCCCCGCGGCGCGCGGTACGGGAAAAGTTGGCGCGATCGATAGCATCGTTCTTCTTCTCCGCGACGCAGCACGAGGCGGAGAGCGTAAGGGCTTCGACGTTAAATAATAACGCGGCTAAGATGTTAAATACGTCCCGTTAAAGGGCCGATTTAATGAAGCAATTAATTCCGTGGATTCACGGCGATAGGAGGGGGGAGGCCCGCGCGATACGCCACCGACGACGGTAAACCCGTTCGACCCGGGGCGAGGAATTTATACGCGAGCCTTCCCGAAAGACGCCGAGGGGTTTAAATCAAAACTTCTCGCGAGCTTCGCGATTTTCCTTTTAGTACGTGGATACGAGAAATCGATTGAAATCGATCTGTGGTATCGGTACGACATAGTTAACCCTCCGGGGTCACACGTCCGTAATGGTCACATGTGCACTGAAAGAAATTTATAGGTCGCACAGCAACAAATATAGCTATGATATTGTAGCTATACTTTAAGGCTAAATGAGGTTAACTAGACAGTATAGCTAATATACACAGAGAAAAAAAAAATAGTAGATTTGACTAAATTGGCGGTCGCGGGTGGGGAAATGCCACATTAGTTACTCGAATTAAATAATTTGGCGCTATTGATTAAAAATTGTTTGTCGAAAACAAGCTGTAGTGAAGTCTACCAAATTAGTTCAAGTAACTAAATCTGCGTTCCCCTGCCCATTCTCGCTAATTTAGTCTTTACCATACTTTTTTCTCAGTGCAACAATACCAAGTGGTAACAAGAGCAATACGTATTGCTGAAATAACTATACGTATAGCTGAAATAGAAATACGTATTGCTAAGGGGTAACTTATTTTTATCTTAATAAACTACTAGCATTACCGTACAACCTATACAATTTTTCTCAGTGTGGGTCAAATGGACCCAACCAATTTTTAAGTAATAGCCACATGAATAATATCCATCCAATTTAGACCAACAAATTATGGAATATTTTTCGAACATTTTAGAATATCTAATCACCGTGTGGTGAATCCAAGAAATGGAATGATGACATATTCAAAAACAATCGTAAATATGTAGATGCGTGAACAATGAGATGCTTCACTAAAAGTATCATAACTTCTTTACTTTTAGAGTTTTCTTAATAAAGTCTACGGATGATTGTTATAAGATATGGTAATTTGACGCACACTGAGAGAAAAGGCGGGGGTAAAATTAACCTATGTTGCTGAGTAAAAATTGTTCTAGTTAAAGGAACCACTTTTATATTACATCTTATAACCATAACTACTATTAAATAGTTGTGTGTACTATTAAGATTAATACGATAATTATAATAATAAGAACCAATTTTCATAATAAATTATTTTATTAATTTGAAATAGTTGAAACCACTTTTAATTAGAATTAAAATCTACTACTGAAATAAGTTATTCTTACTATGAATTTGATGAGGGTCTTGTTAACTATTATGCTGGGTAAAAATGGTTGTAGTCATGGGAACCATTTTTAATACAATATATATATTACTACTTATATTTAGTAGCCATAACTACTCTTAAGTTGTAGTTGGATGTACTAATTAGAATAGTGTAATAATTATAGTACTAAGAACCCATATTTAGTAGCAAATTATAAACATAAAATACATATTACCATAAATAAGTGATAAATATTACTATATGAAATCAGTGAACTCAAAATAGTAAATTTCACCATTGCGAAATAGTTTCCAAATATCGTAAATCTTACCAGGAAATCATAGTATTATTATTACAGTTTACTATTAATCTGAATTATAACACCTGGTAATCCATCGAAATAGTAAAAAAATAGTAAATATTTCTATTTTTCTCTTAGCGCACGTTTCAAGAACGATTTTTTTCGAAGTCCAACGAAGGTTCGTAGTACGAGTTTTAAGAAGAAGCTATTTATTCCGAGATCTGAGGAGGGTCTAGTTATGATTGTAAAAACAAGAAGTACAGTCAGCTTCAAAATTGAAGTGGATCAAGTGGACCCTTGGTAACCACAGAGGGTTAAGTCGGCTGTTTATTTGACTTGGACCATTCTGTGGCTTTTAAAGGCTCGTAATACAGTAGCGCGGCGACGGCAGCTACGACGACTCGTCGATAGTCGCCTTCGTCGAGGCGATTGAAGGCACCGCTTAATTATGACTTTTTGGAGTCGGTTATCGATTAACCGCAACTGGGACGTTCATAGATTTAGCGAGAACCTCGGCGGTTTTCGGAAGGTGAAACGATATTACGGTAACTTTTTCGCCTGGGTGGGTATTGTAAACCCGTTTATGTCGACCGTCAAAAGCGGTTCAATTATCGCGGAATCGACGAAAAATGTATGTCTGTGATATTGGACGGAAAATTCGGGAAAAGGATTGAATTATTCGGGAATTCGATATCGTGTATCGGGAAACATATTTCCTTTAATATGATAAAAATGAAATAAATGCCCCGATTGATGTATAAAATCGATTATCTTGAAAACGATTTGAGATTTCAAATAAAAGTAAAAATAAAAAATATTTATCTATGCTTTTACTATAAAAAATTGCTTTTAAGTTTTTACATATCTTCACCCCATTTTGAGATAATTGCATTTAAAGTTAACCGGACGCTTGAGTGTTTATCCCGATTTCGCCTTACTTATATTTTCCCGTATTCTTAAATCTATTAAAAAAAAACAAAGTGGACGATTGAACCGCTGAACAAACCCTCTCCACTAAATCATAATAAATTACAAAGGACATATTTAATCTAAGCGCCAGTGCGTATATTTCTAAACAGTAGTCGTATCGCAGAAAGTCCCTCGACGCTTTCCCCCTCAAAATCGCCAAACGTTTTTCATTCGAAACCTCGAAACGCATCCTTAATTAACACGCACAGTAGAAACAAACGAAAATCGCTACACGAGCGTCCTCACCCCTAGCGACGAAGAAAACTCGAGCATCAACCCTCTTCGTTCTCCCTGTTTCCTCTCTCGTGTTTCAAAATCCTCCCCTCTTCTCACCCCCCGCAACCCGTCCGAAGGATCGCCAAACATTCGCTGTTCGCCCACGGAATGCGTCTTTAATTAGCCCGCCCCGCGTATACCTATACTCCGAGTCGATCTGTAGCGCGCCCGCATGATCTACAGAGCGAGCATAAGTGTTCGTCCAGATATTCGGCACCTTCCGGTGTCCCGCGAGTTATACCTACGAAAGGGTGCGCTCCACCTTCATCCCGACCGATTTACGTCGACATTGCCCGAATAGTTGGCTCGAACCCCGACACCCTCACCCCTGTTTATTGCATACCGATGCCACCCACCGAGAACTCTCCAACTACGGCCTATCGCACGCGCGCCGCCGCGCCATCCTTAAAACGCTTGATTGGTCGGGAACCAGGTCCGGCGAACGCGTACCGATGCGCGATCTCTCGGCTCCTCGCGCTAATGGAATTCTCGAGAGGGGACGTTTGCCGAAGACGCGAAAGTTACGGTCGGCTGCGGACGGGATTGAATCGGCGACTTCTTCCTCGTCGTTGCCCGTCGCGATTGTAATCCTCCGGTGCCGTACAACTTTGCGATCTCTCCTCGCGCTCGTGAATTGGATTTTTTCTTTTTTCGCCCTCCCCCTCTTCACCGGCCCCTTCGTCATCCCCAGATTAAAAAGGTAAACCCTTCCCTTTGCGCAATTACGACAATTACGGCGATTACGACACCGGGATAGGTTGGAAGGTGCGCGCAATCCTTTATGGTATATTTTTTCTCCCCCCTTTCCATCGCTCTCGAATCTCATCGTTAGCAGCGCCGATTCAGTGTAGGCGAATTAATGTACAGGCTACTACGTAACGCGGGCGAGCGCGGCGAAGCGAATAACGAAAGGTGCTGGGGATCCTTCTCTACGAGGGGATTAAATGAGGTAGAGGGGGAGGAGGCGGGCGGAGGGGTGTTTGAGTATTTGATCCTCTCGCGTTTATGCCGTAACGTTTTGTACGTCGAACCCCCCTTTTCGGTGTGATTACCGCAAACTGGGGCTACTTCGACGTGGCTTTTTATTATATTTTCAGGTCTTCTTCAATTTTTATTTTCGGGGAAGCGAGGCTCGAAGAGCGAGGGGTCGTTTGAGTATTTGATCCCCTCGCGTTTAAAACTTACCGTTGCGTCGGTGTAGACGTCAAGCCAGTGATTATTGTGGAGCGGGGCTACTTCGACGTGACGTTTTATTATATTCTGGGAGAAAAGACACATTGAGAAAAACCCGCAGCGTCTACGTCGATTTCTGTAAGGACCTTCCCACACAGAGAAAACGGATTAGTAAAAAATCATGGGAAAATCTATGAATTTTTATAGTTTTCCCAGAAACAGGGCTCCTCGAGGTGAAACACCGAAGTTTTTAATAGACCACAACATACTTTTTACAGTTTCTAATAGTATAAGCATCAGTTTATTCGGTAATATTTATCCATCTCAGGTTAATATTTGTCAGGTATTTACAGGTTTATACTGCAACGAACTGTAAACAGTACTACTTGTCTGCTAAAAAATTTTAGATGGAAAAAAGAATGTTGTACAAAGTACTGAATAAATGGAGTAATTCGGTTTTTAAGCAATTTTTTTTCACAGATTCGAACAATTAGGGCAGAATTATTTACTCCGTATTTTTGTCATTTTTCATTTTCGGCCTTATTTAAGCTGGAAAACGACACTTATAAATGCAACTACGTCATCGTGCTGTGAGTATTATTTTTTCGAATATTTTCTTTTTCGTGTGATATTGAGCATGTATTCAGATGATAAATTGAATTTAAAAATATGAATATTTTTTTTACTTAAAGACCGAATTAATGCGATATAACACAGAGTACCGTTGTACATTGTAGCTGCAACTATGACAAATAAAAATTAATTCCACATTTATAACAATATTCAAGATATTCCATAGGTACATTGCATAGGTACGAGTATAATGAGTGCTAAGTTGAATTCTAGTTCTTACAATGAAAGGTGGGTATTTGCAGTGTATAACTGCTGTACTCTGTGCTATGTGCTCTCGAGGATAACTTCCGTTATGTGAAATATTACTAATTACTCCAATTATTGGATAGGTATTTAATACAAAATTCTTTTTTTCCGTGTAATGTTTCGCCTCGAGAAGCCCTGTTACTGAGATTCACACTGTAAAAATTACAAATCCTTTCTCTCCGTGCACATTTGGTATGTTTTCCGAAATATCCCAACTATAAGCGTCAAATATGACCCCACTGCGCAACCGGAGGGTTGATATCGCTCATGAAAAAACGAGGCACGGATCTTTTAATCCCGGATTATCATTGATCAGGCTTTACAGCGCGTTGTCGAATGCACGGCCGTATAGGTACAGGTAACGAAATTACACCGGGCGTCGAAGCAGCCCCCAGTTTTCGGACGATTCATCACGCGACACCTCGAGCGATACTTTCATCCCCTATACGAATCGCGCGCTGCATTGTACACGCGACCGGCCTCATTTGTAAATGGATCTACAGCGGGCGTCGCGTCATTGAAATCCATTCGTGAGACTTTTTTCTTTTCTCTATTCCCTTGGATACAAAGGGCGGAATTTCTCCGAAGGCAGGGAGGTGGGAGGGAACGCGTGACGCGTCCGGCGTGGCCGTATACCTGCACCCCACGCGCCTCGGTTAGGAGAAACGACCCTCTGCTTTAAGTTCGTAATGAACCCCCGGTTAAAAGTGAACGTCTTGCTCATTAAGTTAACGTCTTGTTAATTTCTGATTAGCGCTCGTCCCTCCGCCGAAATAGCACACTTTTTGCCCGGGCGATGTTGTACAAATTGAATTACTAATAAAAAGGCCGGGAGATTTAAATTAATTGAATCTACTTACCGCTCCTCGCCGATCCTTTGCCGATGTCTCCGAGGAACGAATTAAATAAATTGAAGGGATTTTAGTGTTTCCCTTTGGGCGCGATGGGGCGCGCTTCTCTGTCCCGGCAACGAATTAATTTAATTACCGAAACTTCGAACAATTTTGACGTTAATTCCCAATCGGACGTCCCCTAATTCAGATTGTATCCCATTGTCGTGCCGCGCACATCGGGCCTACGCGGATTATCCGATCGATTAATCGTTATTCGATCGTTCCGGCGCGGCGGGTATCGAGATGTCGATATTTGCGATTTATCGTACATTGCGCACTACGCGACCCCTCCGCGCGGGAGTGCCGTGCCACACGGCCGCGGAGCAGTATCGCGCTGATACCGCGTCCCAGATAACACGCCTGTCCTAAAGGCGACTAAAAATCGTCTACATTGGGATGTCGCAAAAAGGTGACTATTTGGAGTCGCCCCACTGAGAAGTATAACTTGATTAAAATGACAAATCGCTTCTGGTAAAACGAGTTTAGTCATGCTAACTAAAATTCTAATAAGCTAAATCTACATAATATTTCGTTATTCCAACGACATGTTTAATTATTCCAACTATATGTCTAGTTATTCTAACCAAAAAATAGTCAGTTTAACCAGGCACATGGAGGATCCATATTTCACCGAAAGGTTTGGTTATGGTCTCCAGGATTTTGTTTAAATTGACTAGGCTATTTTTCCCAGTGCAAAAAAACGTCTACTATGTGTTGCCTTTACGAACGTACGAAAAGTCGTCTTAAAGACGCCTTTTAGACATCCTAAAAAGTCATCTGAAAAAAACGAGCTTTAAGCAACCTTCAAGACGTCTTGTGTCCCACTCTCAGACGACTTTTAGTTATGTGGCGAACGAAAAGTGAGTTCGCCATCTCGGGGCGGAGCGTTTCGTCCTGGACTCGGCCCGTGGACTCGTCAGTAAGGCTAGGCCGACTCCTGCCTTAGGCCCGGTTGTACAACATGCCGATATACTGCCCGATAGTGTTATCCTGCCGACAAGTCCGCTTTTGACGTATTTTGACTATAGCGTAAAGCGGACTTGTCGGCAGGAATAACACTATCGGCATGTTGTACAACCGGCCCTTAGACGCTCTGTGGTCCTCCGTGAGAGACGGGCGGTTACGGTCTTATATATAGTAACTTGCCCGTTGTTGGATCACTAACGAGAAGCCGAGAGCCATGGGCCGGGAGCCGCGGAGTCGATGGCCGAGAGGGTCGGCGCCATCTGGCGGCAGGCCGTCGTAGCGTGACGGGTCGCCACAGTTACAAATCATCTAAAAGATATCTTCCAATGATAAAAGAAGTCTGAAAGTGAGTCATAAGACGTTCTGAAGACGATTTAAAGACGTCTTTTGGCTTTGCGCTGTCTGGGACGCCGGAGATATCTAAAAGATCTTTTTTTCGCCTGTCCAAAAGACAACTTTTAGCCGTGACTATAAGATGCCTTTTAAATGTGCCAAAGGAATCGTTTAAAAGACAACTTACGGACACGCCGGAACATCTATAAGCCGAGATATTAGACATGATTTGTGCGGTATACTAATAGAAATCCGTGACTCTTTGTGGACGTCTTTTCGGCAACTTTCGATTGACTCTGTATTATCTGAGGTATTCCGTCGCGTCGGTTCTACACGGCCGTCCCTCGATATCTTGTAATATAATAATTATATACGTATGCCCCGGACCCCCACGCGACGCATAATACCGGATTACGTGTAAGGAAGAGCTTTAACGCGGAAAATCTCCGATCGGCCCGACCCCGCGGCGCGTTATACAACGAGCCATTATTTTCTCGTACATCACAACGGAGTCTACTCGAGCATCGAAATTCACCCCCTCCGCGCGACATCGAGGTGTCGCGCGACGACGATCGTGCGGGCGGATGTCGGTGGGCTTTGCGGGTGTGCGTGACGAGGTCGGTCGTTCGACAAACGAGCACACCGCGCGACACGGGGTCATTTTAATAACTAGACTTCGCTGCTTCGACTCTTCCATACCAAATTTTGTTGCTTTATTTTTTGGAATTCAGAATTCAGCTTCGTTATTGAAAAATTTCAAGTGTAAGTATAACTATATTTTCTCTCTCTTTCTCTCTCTCACTTTCCATGCAACGAATACGTAAAGTCAATTACGGAAAAAGTACACTCAGCACTTATTAACACATTCGCTGCGGATCACGCAGCTCCCGCGTGAGGGTGGCTGTGACTCTCACGCGGGAGCCGCGTGATACGCAGCGAACTAACACGTTCCCTGCGTATGAAGATCACTGAGTTAACCCCCGTACTAAAATCTTGAAATTTGAGTAAAACTATGTTGGCGTGCCGCAGAAGCCGCGTGATCCGTCCAGGAGACACAGCCAACCTCACGCGGGAGCCGCGTAATCCGCAGCGAACGTGTTAAAATAATCCCACAGAAACATTAGTCAATTTATCTCTGCATCATAAAGTTGTGGCGACCCGTCGCGCTACGGCGCCCTGCCGCCAGGTGGCGCTGACCTTCGACTCCCGTCTATCACCGAGGACCACAGAGCGTCTAAGGCAGGAGTCGGCCTAGCCTTAACCCCGCCGCACATTTAGAGGCAGGCGACGTAGGCGACGCAGGGCAGGAAAAAACACATGCTACGTAGTATGAGCGCATATTGGAAAGCAGTCCTGGCAGTTCTCAGTCCTGGCAGTTCTTGTTATGAAGTGTTGGCGTGCGAGTACGAATAGAAAATAATATTATTTGGACACAGAAAGAGCTTTTTTATTTTAATCATGGCGTTGTTTCTGGACAGTTCCGAGTCAGAGTCGGACGCAGAATTAATTGCGTGGCTTCAAGACACATTTATTCATTTAATCGAAATTTCAACAAAAAATTCAGAAAGTTTATACTCTAAAGACTTGTTACAGTTGTTTATTTTCAAATTTAGAGTAAAATTTACTGCGTTAGGTCTAATTCCGCTTAAGTGATCGGCATTTCTCCACTCTCCCCTTCCGCTAAGCCAAAAACAGCTTCACACGCGCGCAGGAAACTGTGTCCAGGAGACTGCGCCGCGTAGGCACAGTCCTGCACTACCCTACTCTGCGTCCCAATTCGCGCGGGTCTATTGAATTGTACAGGATACAGAAACCTGCACTGTCCTGCCCTGCGTCGCCTACGTCGCCTGCCTCTCAATGTGCGGCGGGGTTTACTGACGAGTCACAGGCCGACTCCGGGACGAAACGCTCCGCCGATAAGATGGCGACCACATCCTTTTCGCCACATTGGTGACCCCGACGTGATCCAGCAGAGAAGATCATCATCCTGCAGCATACCTTCTGGACCAAGGGAACTCCCATGACAAGGACACCTTGATCTCTGGAAGCAGAACCGACGTCACGCTTACGGCACGGCACACGTACACGCCCCGTCATGACGTCACGGCTCACACACTCAGGATCGATCTCTCACACGCTCCGACGAACACACCGGCGGAGTTTCCAACCCACGACGTTCCAGCCACACGCAGACACGCTCACAGCCAAGCCGTTGCCACACACACCAACTTCTTCCGTCTCGTTCCGTCTGCATACATCAGACGTCACTAGGGGGGGAGTATTGTGGCGACCCGTCGCGCTACGGCGCCCTGCCGCCAGGTGGCGCCGACCTTCGACTCCACGGCTTTCGGCTTCTCGTTAGTGGTCCAACAACGGGCAAGTTTCTATATAAGACCGCAACTGCCCGTCTATCACCGAGGACCACAGAGCGTCTAAGGAAGGAGTCGGCCTAGCCTTACTGACGAGTCCACAGGCCGACTCCGGGATGAAACGCTCTGCCGATAAGATGGCGACCACATCCTTCTCGCCACAAAGTTATTCTCGATTGAAAATGTCAGCTTACGAGCCAAATTTCGGAAAAAGAGAAGGCGGAAGCAAAGTTGTACACCTAATAGTTGAAAAATGTAGGTACTGTATTATATGATTGAACTGCTTATTTGTGTGCTGAAAGCATTTTTAATGGAAGGATCTTTTTAGACCCAGAACACGGTCAACGTATATTAAAAACGAACACCGTTAGAAGGTTAAGAGTCTAAAGAAGATCCATGAATTTCTTCAGATTTGTTCGTACGTAATATAATAATATAGTCACAAATACGTTGGAAGCACGAACGACCGATATGTGGGGCTTACAGGGGAGGGGCTAAAACAGGTGAGAAATCTATATATATAAAAATGAATGTTTGTCTGTCTGTCTGTCTGTATGTCTCGTATGCCTTCCTAAACCGTTCATCCGATTGCGATGAAATTTTGGGAAATGGTTGGACGCATGCCTGCGATGGTTTCTGAGTTAGTAAATCTTATACAGGGTGTTCAAAAAGTTCCGGTACGGCCGATTATCTCAGCGGGAAAACATTTTAGAGAAAAATGTTTAATACAAAACTTTAAGGATTTTCCCTTGGCTACCCAGTGGTCGTATTGGATTTGACCTTGACCGTGACCTTTAAGGTAATATCAAATGCCTTCCTAAACCGTTCATCCGATTGCGATGAAACTTTGGGGAATGGTTGGACGCATGCCCGCGAAGGTTTCTTATTGTTAGTAAATCTTATAAAAGGTGTTCAAAAAGTACCGGTACTGATGATTATTATGCCTTCCTAAACCGTTCATCCGATTGCGATGAAAAGTTGGGGAATGGTTGGACGCATGTCCGCGAAGGTTTCTCAGTTAATAAATCTTATAAAAGGTGTTCAAAAAGTACTGGTACTGATGATTATTATGCCTTCCTAAACCGTTCATCCGATTGCGATGAAAATTTGGGGGACAGTTGGACGCATATCCGCGAAGATTTGAGTTAGTAAATCTTATACAGGGTGTTCAAAAAGTACAGGTACGGATGATTATTTGCCTTCCTAAACCGTTCATCCGATTGCGATGAAACTTTGGGGAATGGTTGGACGCATGCCCGCGAAGGTTTCTGAATTAGTAAATCTTATAAAAGGTGTTCAAAAAGTACCGGTACTGATGATTATTATGCCTTCCTAAACCGTTCATCCGATTGCAATGAAAAGTTGGGAAATGGTTGGACGCATGCCCGCGAAGGTTTCTGAGTTAGTAAATCTTATACAGGGTGTTCAAAAAGTATCGGTACGGATGATTATTATGCCTTCCTAAACCGTTCATCCGATTGCGATGAAAATTTGGGGAACAGTTGGACGCATATTCGCGAAGGTTTCTGAATTAGTAAATCTTATACAGGGTGTTCAAAAAGTCGAACTATACTTGACCTAAATTTGACCTCCGCTGACAATAAAGGTAACATGAAAAAAAATGGTCAAGGACACATTTGAACGTGAAAAAAAATTAATTTGACCTCGATATAACCTTGAAGGTCATGGTCAAGGTCAAATCCAATATGACCATTGCGTAGCCCGGGAAAAATACTAAAATTGTTGTATTAAAAATGTATTTAAACAATGGTGGACGGACAAAATCAATCCACAATCTACCCGTGCGAAGCCGGGACGGGCTGCTAGTATTTTATAAAGGTTAATCCGTCGCGTATACTAAGCAAAGAAGATCTGAATATCCTCCAACTTGACTATACGTAGGTATAAAGCCGAGTCGCAAAACCTGCACCTCGATATGTCGACTCGGCTACTTAAAAGTGCATTTCCCGTCTCCGCGTCCGCCTTGCCACGCGAAAACTACCCAACTTCACGTACTTCGTCGCCTATCGGCCGAGATCGACGCACGACTACTACGGGAAACAAACAAACCGATACATCGGCTCGTATATTCCGAAACCCCCTGTATATGGTAATAGGAAGATCGCAAGTATCTCGATGTAGAATACACCTGTAAGTCTTATGCACGATACCTGTATGTACCGCTCGAGAAAAATGGATAGAAAATAGAAAATTACAGATACCACACCCCCGAAGTATTCGAAAAGTTCTCAGGAGACGATAAACTCATTCCGCAAGTCCGTACATAGTCGACGTAGTACAGGTGTACGGCTATGTACGTGATACCGAGAAAATGTACTCGTATATACCTTCAGATATATCGCAACCTTATTTCTCACGTGCGGCTAGTCGAGAAAAAATTACGACCGGTACGTACGTATACGAGTACCGCGCGTAAACATCACCGAGCGTATGATATGTACAGCGGACGTCCTACTACCGGAGTAAGGTATTCATCATACGATACGACTCGATACGCGTCAGTCTTTGCACATGTCTCGTTGGACGGGTAATTTTGCAAACTAGTGCAATCGAGCTATCCTCGCGTGCGCGAATAAACGCCCAAGTTTATGCCCTCGAAGCTGTATAAAGTGACGAAGATTTATAGTCAACATCGTTTAAAGTGGTCTTTTTCCTGAAGGTAAGCCATTGATGTGAAGCTTGCCTATCGTACACAAACAGTTTTAATAGGTATACGAATATATGTACGTTGAGGAAGAAAGAGTTTATTTATTTTGTTACGAATTTTACGAGTATTATTACTTAGTAGACTTAGAATATCATCAATTAAGGATTCTGCCCTACTTGAATTCACTAGAGAAACCGTCATGTTTTGTCCTACATTTTATATCTATTCTCATTCCCAGATAGAGAATATTTCACTGATGAATCATAGCTTTTCCAATAAAGAAGAACGATAAATTGTTACATGTGTGGTCTTAGTTTTGTTAATAAATGATTCTTTAATTACCTAAAATATATAACTTCTTTAAAAGTCCCTAGCACTCCTCAGAATGAATAGATTATGAATTACTGGACTACCATAGCTTACCGTGAAAACAGGGGACCACGTGTAATAATTTGATGGTCTTCTTTACCATAAACACTATCGTTCATTAATGCAATCATTTTTATTTGTGGAAATGAGAATTCATCTAAATTCTCACTAACGTCACTTAATCTTCTCTATCCGGATAGACGCTGCATATAGCGTAAATGAAGCGTGACGGCTTCATCAACTAGGACAAGATCCTTATACAGGTTGTAATGGCCAATAGGGCTGAAACAGGAGTAGCCTAATTCTATTCGGAGTTTATACACTGACCAATGGTATGATTTCCTACGATCCCCTCGCTTTCACAAAGAGTTGACAACTGAGTGGGTTCCGAGGAACGGAGATTATAGGATTCACTACAACCGACTTCGACTGGAAAAGGTATATATTCACTGTATCTACGTGCCACTTTCACATCTCTTCTATCGAAGGAAACAGACGGATACATCTACTTCTAACTATTATATGAGTATGTGCGTGTAGATCGATAGTCCCACTTGCTAATGCAACTCTCTACTTACTAGTCATTCCCTGAGATAGTGCCTTTCACAAGTACAGAGGCTACTGTATCTGGAAAGGAATATAAAATATCGGTCACTTTATGTGCACTGGAAAATATTTCAATTCCATGAAATTGTCCGAGAAAATAATTATTGCATCCAATAGTGTATCGGATCTGCATACGTATAAGATTTAAGGAACATTAGTTGTTTCTGATTGTATTTTACCATCATCATTCACTAGACATCATGACAATTTACATATGAATAATAAACGTATATTTAAGTGTAATAATATATATTTTTAGTTAGTGAATGCAATTATTCGTCGACTACCAGAATATTTATATAACTCGAATAAATATTTTAAGATAACTGTAGGCAATAAACGAAACAAAGAGCCTAATACTTAACAAAATTAGTTAATCTACCACTCGTCCCAATGAAATACTCATTTCATCACATTCGAGAATCCAGCCATTTATGAACTATATAAATAACCCGAATTTTCCCAATGCAGTTAAAGTGGATGCCGGAGGAATTACGTGCAAATTACACGTTGGCATTCATCGACTTGGAAAACTTTCGGACCCGCCCCGTAACGCCGTCACAGAACCTCACCTTCTCGCGCCCACCCACGCGCACCCACCCCACCACCCTCGTCCCCATTCTCTCCGTATATGTATCGAACTTGTCCGGTCTCCTGGACGCGCACTTTACCCCACAACCTGAAGTTGCGTGCCTCGATCATAACTATACGACGGGCAAAGGGGATCGCTTTAATGTAGTACGAAACATCCCAACTACCAAGACTCTCCGGGGCACTAAACCATATTTTGCCATACGCCCGCCGCCTAGCGTCGGTAGCTTAGTAGCGTAATAAAGTTAGGGATCAATTCAGTACTGAAGTTGGCAATAAATTGCACGAAGCGAAGGCGCGAGGCCAACCTCCCTCTCCCTACCACCACCCTCGCTGTCTCCTGCGTTCCAGTCATGGTCCCGGTGGTCGGAATAAAGCACAATAGATCGTGGACACTAAGGATGAGGGGAGTGGGAAGGTCTGTTGGGTACTAAAGTAAGTAGCCGTCGTTAACGAGTGGCATCACTCAGGTGGAGCTTAAACCCTCGTTAGGAGGCTAACAACCGTCCATGTATCTTGCAAATCGCCGATCCCCGGGCTGGACCATACCGGGAGAGCTACACCCGCGGTAATTTATACAAGCATCGATCCGATCGTCTCCGGGCGACCAAAAACGTCGACGACGCGCTGGAATATGTCGGAAAGATAGTCTCCCCGAGTTTACATCGGAAATCTCGAGTGCGACTCGATCGCGATGTTCCCCCCCTCCCTTGGTTCTTTTCGAGAGGCTCCTCTTCCCTTCGGCCAATCTACGGTGAGACTCTCGACGTCGAGACGGCGCGGCGCCCTCTCCGGGGAAGACCGATTTTTTCTCCCTTAGCTATACCGCGCGGAAGCGACGGATGGGGGTGCGCGCGGTTGC
The DNA here is from genome assembly GCA_963678675.1 of Xiphydria camelus. Lineage (NCBI taxonomy): Eukaryota > Metazoa > Arthropoda > Insecta > Hymenoptera > Xiphydriidae > Xiphydria > Xiphydria camelus. The sequence continues at coordinate 24,623,904 of OY783195.1, read as the reverse complement.
GGGCGGAAGGCCAAGGTTCCTTTCTTAAGAATGACACTGGATTCTTGTACTTCGATTGGGGTGCGCGCCTTGGGCTTTATGTAGCTTGAAATTTCATATTTCTTCCGATCGAATAAATATATACAGGGTGAGGCATTTAAATCGAGACACATGAATATCTGTGAAATAACGCATTTTAGAAAAAATTGTTTCTTATAACAATTATTTGATTTAGAGGGGAAGAGAGAACTGTATGTTTCATTTTTCCTTTTATTTCTTTAAATGGAAGCCTATATTTTTTAAATAAATTCTCAATCTACATGTACAATAAAAGTAGACAACTTTTATCTGTGAGAGGTTTTTTATTTCTTTATTTTTTCCATTTAAGGAAATACGTTGACCTTAAAATGGCCTTGAAAACGGTCTTAAAAAAAGCTATTAAATGAAAATAAAACATACAATTCTCTTCCCCTCTCTAAAGCAAGTAACTTTTAGAAGAAACATTTTTTTCTAAAATGAGTCAGTTAACAATTGTTTTACAGACATTATATCTGCACCTCAAAACCAGACTATGTTAAGTCCATAGTCTTAACACAGGACTTAACATAGTCTCGCTCTGAGAGGTACAAATATTATATTATATTCACACATATGTCTCATTTTAAATATTTCACCCCATACATACCTGGCACACTTGCAAGACTTCCCTCGCAAATATCGCGCGGTTAGAGATTTTCCACGGAAGTAGTACAACTTCTAACTAGACTCGTGGGTTGCAAAATATCAACAGTATCGAAAAGGAACGGATTTTTTTTTCTCGATAAAAAAAGTATTTCCATCTCTTCTATTCTTCCCGCGACGCGAACACTTTTTCCTTCCCCTCTTTTCTATACCCGCTTCCACTCCCCGCCAGGAAATCCTACATTCCAGGTCGTAAGAAAGCTCTCCACCCACCCTCGCCTCCCCTCCCTCCCGCCGGCCACAAAAATTCGCTGAGAAGCCCGCGTCGCCGCCATAATCGCGAGAGGGGTTACAGGTACCTATTCCTCCCCCATAAGCCGCTACACGCCCAGCCGTCGAAGCGTTACAAATTCTTTCCGATATATAGGCATCGATCGAATCCCCCTCCCCCCTCTCGCCCTCCGTGCATCCCTGACGCTCTTCAACAGCGAGCATAGCGGCGTTACCCGAGAACCGCGCGCGCGGCCACTCGTACCTACCACTATAAACGTACCCACCGACATGTGACACTTTTACGCCGTACCAGCGCGTATCTCGGAGGTACGGTCCGCGTCACGGTCCCGATGTCGACGGCGAACAGTGTGCACCGGAGGGGCTGCGAATGCAAATTTGAGAAGATTTATCGACCGTTACCAGCTCACGATCCGAGAAGGGCGGAGGGGCGAGGTGGAGGTCCTGGTATCCGATCGCTCTCGACACGTTTCTCACCCCACCCCTCGCGCGCTGCAGCCACCGACGCGACTTTTCCGCGCAACAAGGTAGCTAGAGGCCAGCGCCGCGGGTTATATGGGGGCGGAAGGGGGAGGGGAAGGTGAGTGGGAGAGAATTTCGCGCGAGCGGAGCACGCTCAACGAGATTTTACTGCGCCGCCTATTTGCTTTATGCGCGTTTCGTGACTACTCCTGCGAGATCGATAGTTCGCGTGACAGTGTATCCCGAATAATTAAAAGACCTCTATAACTCGGTAGGCAGGTCCGCGTTCGGGCTTCGAGGCGAGGGATTCGGCACGCGATCTATTAGCCTCTATTTATTCATCGGACGTGCCGGGGTGAAGGAGAGGCAGCGCGGGGGAGAGGGAGAGAAAGTTTTAGCGTTGCGAAACACTACGCGGGGCGAGTTGATGTTGATGTTCGTGCACGAAGATGGATTCGCAACGATCAACGCGGGTGTACGCGAATATAGGCGGTGTCTTCTATAGGTGTTGCGCGGAACGTACAGGCGTGTAGGTACAGTAGAATCTGCCGAAATTACGTCTCTTTGACCGTGTCGTCGTGACTCGGACCGATCGACGTATTCGTGACGTTGCACTGAAAGAAATAAATGTGGTTGTGTCAGCACTATTTTGGACTCAACTGCTCAAGTTTGGAAATTAACACCAGTTTGTATAGTTGTTGTAACTATTTTTAGTTATCGGAACAAAAGAATTGTTGCTATAACTGTATAAAACTGATGCTGATTACAAAACTGAAGCAGGTGAGTTCAAAAGAGTTATCATAACTACTTTTTTTTTCAGAGTAGGTATACGAGAATTTTATTTTTATTTTTACGAGGGCTATATTATCCGTGGGGTGATTTCAGCTAGCCCTCCTATACTGGACAAAAAATGTAGTAACTTTGTTTGAACGCAGATTTAGTTACTTGAACTAATAGTTTATTAGAATTGACGGTATCTCGTTTTCGTCAAATGGTTTTCAATCGTTATAACTGAATTATTTAATTGAAGTATAGAGAGAAAAATAATTTGCCGATCCAAGTAACTGTCGACATGAATAGTGATAACTTTGGGGATGACCAAACCGTTTGGTGAAATATGGATTCTCTCTCACTGTTCGGTTAAATTGGGTATTTTCTGATTAAAATAACTAAACATGTAGTCAGAGGAACTAAATATTTGGTTCAACTTATTGGTATTTTGGTTAGAATGACTAAATTCGTTTAATCAGATGCGATTTGTCATTTCAACCAAGTTATTTTTCTCAGTGCAAAAACATATTTATTTAAATCAAACATATTGTCGTTGAATCAAGTATATTATTCGAATCAAATGTAGATTCGTTCACAGAGAAAAATGGATTTGAATTGAAGAGCACTGAGTACCCAAATTCTGGCGTTATATGATCGATTGTGTGGCACTGGAGTGACAACTCGAGTTTTTGCAAAATATTGCCATACGAAGTAGTATTTTATTCCCCTCGCACGGCAAAAATTAATACAATATTTTGCAAAAACTTGAGTTGTCACTCCAGTGCCGCTCAGTCGATCACATAACGCCAGAATCTGGATACACAGTCCCAGAATGTAGACACTCAGTGCTTTTTATTCCAAATCCATTTTTCTCCGTGTTCAATTCAATGAATACATACACATCTTAAATAAATACCTTCTTGGCACTATTTATGTTGACGATTACTGGAATCAGCAAATTATTTTTCTCAGCGTAACTAAATCAGATTTAGTCAAATCCGCTATTTTTTCTCTATATATATCGAGAATACGAGAATTGAAATGTTATAATCTTAATAGTATTTTGTACTGCATGGAGGAGAAGGGAAAAGAGGAGGTAGGAGACATTAAAGTCACTCCTTTAATGTTGTGAAATAATAGGAACGTCATTTCGCTTCCGCGTGCCATTTGGGAGATTGAACTGTATAGCTACTTGTTGTTTCTATCGAACGATGCTCTTATTCAGACGATATTATCCCGTATAATCACCAGTTCGGCGATATCAGAACGGTAATATAATGCGTTATGCCTGTACTTACTCGCTGCCAGTATCGTTGGTCCATATAATCCGGATGATAATTACAGGATGAACGCGATCTCCCGATGGAATGAAACGTATCCCGTTGGACATAAGAGTCTCGGCACACGGCTTCCATCCATTTGGCTTCCAATTCTCCGGATTAATTTCGGTTCATCTCCTTTGCGATCTGCAATAAAGGAGATTACGTAATTACCGGGGCGAACGAGAATTGTCGTCGGGACGATTCTTTCGACTGCGAGAGTCACGTCCCTGATATCATCGAGAATATTATTTCACGAGCTCGACGATCTTCCCGTCCCAAAATTATCGATCGCAATTTCATATCGTATACCGTACAGCATTTCATTTTCAAACGAATTTTATACTTCTCACATGAAAAAAAAAAACGCTGGTGTTGGATTTACAGAGTCAAAGTTGTAAATATATTCTTATAGATGCAACTAAATTCTGTGTACCTATAATTAATTACTCTGCTGTTAATTTTACAATTTTCTGCTGTAGGTTTAACACTGCACTGCGCCTGTCCCAAAATAAGCATAGACAGTGTTATAACGCGGTGAAAAATAACTTGGTTAAAATGATAAAACTTATCGGGTTAAACATGTCTCGTTATTCTGGAGGATTCATATTTCATCAAACGGTTTGGTTATGGTCTCCAGGATTTTGGTTAAATTGACCAGGTTATTTTTCTGAGTGTATTTGCAGCAATTTGTGTACACTAATCGAAATTAGATGTATGCCAAAACTAACTCTAGATGACTTTATTCTCGTTTCTGATAGTTAGGTTGATAACTTATAGTAATAACTGTTGCTATTAGTGAGGAATAATATCTCACTGCCAATGACAGTAGTTGAAATTCAGAATCGGCAACTCGACGGCCTAAAAGTACCAACAGTTCATCTACTTATTCTTGGCACACCTATAATTAGGAAGGGTGTACTGTTTACATTAAGGTGGCGTGTGAGCCTCTAGGGAATTCTGATTTTTAGCCCGCTGAAGTCAGTCCAATTGCAAGAGTCCCATATAGATTCACATTTTCCAATCAATGATTACAGAAACCTAATTATCACTATATCTGAAATTTCCTTCCCCAATTTCTCCGTGAGTATCTATTTTGGCGAAACGAAATAAAATAATTGTTTTCGAAATCTCTGGATCATACTACATTTCTTGAAATAGAATTAAGTTAGGCTATGGCTTAAATTAATAAAAATTGCATTAGGTGTAATGGCAATACGGCAGCCGTCCTACTCGCTTGTCGGCTCGCAGTAATTTTATTATTTTCTGATTTGCTTGCCCTTGAATGCCGTTTATGATTTCAGGAAATAATTCAAGTCCATTTATATATGAAAAGCACATTCACTTTACAATCTTCGTTTTAATCACGGAATAATTGGAGAAGAAAATTTTAATAACAGTTCTGGGGTTTCAACTCTAAGGTTGCCGAGGCTCCTCTTCCCCCTCCACTCTTCCCCCCGCCCTCTTAAATTTATTTCCACATGCATCCTTTCCAAGCCTAATATTCATAGCCATAATCGCTATACACTTCTTTCGCAAGCCCCTTCCTCAACACACTATCGCGTAGGTATATTCCCTACCTACGAGACGATTCGATCGATCCTTCTTCGCGAACCGATCGCCCGGATACAACCAGCCGCCGAACTTAGCTCGTACATCTTCGTCCCTTCCACTCTTCCCAGGCCGCGCGTGCCAGCGCCATTCGCGTGCAAATTCACGCCCTCTCGAAAGCCCGATTCTCATTGTGGGAGTCGGGACGACGCGCGCCGGCAACTCCGGTCCATCTACCAGAACTTTAAGTCAGCGAGACAGCGCGGGGCTCGGTGGCGGGCTCATAAATATTTGATGACGCTTCCCGGGAGCCGCGGGAACGCCGACTGCGAGGGCCGTAGGTACATACCGGCGGGACCGAGACTCGCGGGTAGGCTGTATACGTATCTGTACAGGTGTCTGTCTCCGTATCACGGAAAATAAAAGGCGCAAAGAGCGCCACGTTGACGCAATCTGTAGCTACTCGACAAAATTACGCGTTTGAGAATTCATCCTTTTCTCTCCTACTTTTGGATTATAAATGTTCCAACAGCTAGTTGGAAAAGAATTAATACATCGACAAAATGAGAAAGAAATTTGGTGGATCGAAATAAACTTGTTTTTGGATAGTCCTACACTGAGAAAAATAACGTGGTCAAGTTAACCAAAATCCTAGAAATGATGACCAAACCGTTTGATGAAATATGGATCCTCCATCTGCTTGGTTAAACTGATCAATTTCTGGTTAGAATAACTAAACGTATGATTGGAATAACTAAACATTTGGTTAGCATAACTAGATATTTGATTGAACTGACCAGTATTTCAGTTAGAATAACTAAACAGGTTTAACTAGATGTGTTTTGTCATTTTAACCTAATTATTTCTTTTCAGTGCAAAAGTTTATTCGATTCAAATGAATACCGATTTGATCCAAATAATATTCAATTAAATCAATTATATTTATATAGAGAAGAGGCGCTTAATTTCGACTGCTATCCACTGCTAGGCTGGTCCACTAATGTATCCAAAACTATAGGGAAATTGTTTGTTGTTTGGTTAGTTGGGTACATCATATGCTTATAGATTTGGGTTTAGATGACACACCTTTTTCGTTACCATGGTTCGTTTGACGACCATATTTGTAGCTGGTAAAGCAGTAACAGTTATAAATAGGGTAGGCCGCACGGAAAAAACTAATGTTAGCTCAGTAACATCAAAAATCAGTTATTACAGCAGCATTTTTTGTTACGGTAACAAAAATAGTTTGCTACTGGGATGAAAATGTTTGACAGGTTTCTTTGGTTACAATAAAAATCATTGCTTTTCTTTCTTCTCCTTCGTTATCCTAACAAATCGATTTGTTATGATAATAAATCGATCTGTTATCACTATTTTAACTCCAATATTTGTTACGATAACTGAAACAATGTTACACTAACAAATTATTTTTTTTCCTTGCGAGGTGAATCGAATCACAGGCCGAATCAGATCACAGATCGATATTTCTTAAATCGTGTTGAAAATAAGTATTATATTTCGATCATTCGTATTACTTCGTTCCTCTCCAATAAAGTAATATGAACAATCAAAATGCTCATTTTTACCACGATTTAAGAAATATAGATCTACACTGAGAGAAAAATGGAGTAAACTTGAATAAATTGGCGGTTACGGGTGGGGGAATACAGATTTACTTATTTGAACTGACAATATTATCTCGAATAGACTACAGTCTGTTTCCTTCAAATAGCCGTTAATCGTTATAACCAAATTTATTAGTCGCAACAACTAATTCTACATTCCTCCACCCGTAAACGCAGATTTAATTGAATATACCATTTTTCCTCTCGGAGTATAATTCGATTCGTCCTGTGATCCGATTCACCTCGGTCTACTCTACAAGAGTGGTTTAATCCAGGGGACGCTATGGTCCAAATTCGGCGACTCTCCCCCTACGTCCAATCGATATTCATTCTAATCAAAAAATATGCTCTTTGGACTATTCAAAAATACGTCTAATTGACTCGAGTAAATTTTGTTCTCAGAGTAGAAATAATATCACACGCGATGAGGAAACTCGTTCCGAAATGTCGAGTCTCCAAAACCGAAGAATTCGCGATGCACGCGAAAACGTTATGAAAAAGACGATCGCAAATCGCCACCAAACGTTTCCAATATAGAAAGTGCAAAAATTCAAAGCCGAGCGCGAGGCGGCATAACGGCAGCGGTAGACTTATCGTCAGATCGCGAAGCTGAAAATCGTCGATGCGGCGAGGACGTGTCGAACGGTGGGTATCGCGGGCGAAGCGGGAGGGTGCAATGCGGGTCGTCGCAGCGGAACAACACGCCGTAGCGCGCGCGGAGGCGTCGTACCTATACCTCGATTTTTATTAAAATTCCGTTTTCCCTCGGCCGCGTGCACTTCCGTTTCTCTCTTTGCGTCACGTACTCACCGCGCTTCGCAACATTTCATCTCTCCTCGAAACACCGCGAAGCTAGCGTGAATCAAGTACGTTCGCGCGCGCGGTAACGAGAAGTAAAGCGAGAACGCGCGCGCTCGCGCGCGAGAGTTGAGAAAATTTATCGGGTTCCCTCGATCCCGCAACCCGATGCTTTTTGTACCCGCTGTCGTTTCGTGTTCTACTCCGCGCACGGGAAACGACCGTCGTATATAGATACGTTCGTTCGTCGTATATAGTAGATGTATTTCGACATGGTTAAAAAAAGGACCGTGTAGGAGCGGCCTCGGTGTCCCTCGTTAGTGTCCGACGTGTGGGCCGACGCGCCACGAAAACGACGTCGAAAATGCTGCGGTAGCTAATACGAAATATTCGAATTCTTTCTCATTTTTTGGCAGATCTTCATCGCGATAAAATATTACCTATTTAAATTGATTTCTAAATTGGGCCACTTTTCCTCAAGTCTCTATTTGCATAGAGAAGAGACCGGAAATGTGATAGTAAGGAGATGATGGCTCTTCATTTCCACTGTTTTTCATAGCAACGAGGGACCAACTTCCTGTTACAATCGTTCCCTGTGGCATTTATCCATTTCCTTTAAAGTTAATAACGACCTAATTAACAAAACCGTCTCTCCTATCACATGTTTCTACTGTACTGAGAAAAAAATATGTACCTATACTTTTACCGAAGATATTTTAGCTGTACTGTGTGTGTGTGTAAGCAGCTCTATGGCCTCAAAGTTATTTCATTGTTACATGAACGGTGCAGTAAACTTTAAATTATATTATTCGTGAGCACAGGAAAATGCACTATCTATTTACTAATTTAACACAAATTAATGTTATTTTGTGTAAATCAATTAAGAATAAAATTTTTAATAATTTCTTCTGCGAAGCTTATTGTTAGTAGATGTAAAATATTTTCGAAGACCGGAACTTATAATCCAGGTTATTCTATACTGTTAAAAAAATACAATTGAATCAACCAAAAATGTTGCCAACTAACTCTCCTTTAGTTGACTCAAATGGTATTCTTATCGAATTTATCATCGCTTCGCCGATTCGATAAAAGGCTTCGTCGATTCGATAAAAATATCATTCAAGTCAACTAAAGGAGAGTCAGTTGACAACATTCGATTGATTCAACTGCATTTTTTATCAGTGTAAATCTGTCACTACGGTCATACTTCGTATAGGTCAAAAAGCATATCTTTTCTTTCTATGTAATCACCGCCAAGATCTATACCGGCGCTTCAATTCGAACGCCAATCTCGACCAACCTTTTCTCGGTAATTTACGTAAGTAACACTATAAACGCACTTCTCGTTACGTATAGCCGATCGTGCGACAATTCGAATATAGAGTTCCACCTCGTATAATTCCCGATCCCTCTCCTACTCCAACTCGTCCCTCGGAGACGAGTGGACGTTTGTCGTAGGAATTTACACTCGCGGCTCCGGCAACAAAGGGCTGCGCGCGTTTAGTAATTATCCCTAGTGTATTTGCCGTGAACAAAAGCCAGTCATAGAGTGACAGTCCTTCCCTCTCCTGTTCTCGGGGCTTTGAGGGACCATCGGGAAACGACTACGTATATTATGTGTATTCTGGGTAAACGTCATCCCGACATATATACTCTCGATATATAGATAGTCATCCGGAAGTCGTCTAGCGAATGCACTAATAATAGTGTGTTTCATAAAATTGTGTTTTTCGAACGACAATCGACGTAATCGCAATTTACATTATAATGACCCAGGAAAAAATGTTTATATACGGGGTGTTCCGCTCAGGATAGTCATGGCGGCTGTGGCCTAACTTATCCATATTTGTTCCGCCGACCAATAATTGATTGATGGCATAAGCATTGACTGACAACCAAGTTCTGCTTTTCAGTCAATACTTATTTTGTCAATCTATATCACTGATCGGCGAGACAAGTACAGGCAAATTAGCCTCATATTGTATGATTATGATTATATATGATTATATATATGTAGTTATTCATACATTATCAAATAGAGACAAATTTCGGATCTAATTATATCCATTATAATATGATTATATATAAGCATTTTTGCCTGAGTAAGTCGAACAGTTCTCAATGTAACGTGAAAAGGAGAGTAAATAAACTAATAAATGTGAAGCTATAACCGAACTTTGGCTCCCCACACTTCACATATGATAGTTGCTCATAATATCTATAAGTTCGTAAAGACAGAAGCCAACTTCAGTCGCCCATATGACCTCACGTAATGCGGAAAGGGTTAACAGCCTATTAACTTCTCCGTCATCGCGTCGTCGTTCGTGTTATCGTAAAGTCACAGTCTATGCGGAAGCTCGTCGGAAATACGAGCTACGAAAACGTCAGTGCGAGTTACCGTCGCTACGTGACGTCGCCTGGGGCGTCGTCGAACGTCGGATTATTTAGACGAGCAACGTAGAGCTAATTATATGATTTTACGAGAAAGACAGACAGAGAGAGAGAGAGAGAGAGAGAGAGAGAACGGAAGAGAAATGGAGAAATATGATAGGAAAGGATCTTTCGGCAACGAGTCGCATTGTGCATGGCCAAAAGGATTCTTCCGGACCATTGACGTCCGCCGGACACCACGCCGCACCTGACTCCGCTCGGAAATCTATAGACCCGTTTCCCTCGACGCGACGCGCAATTAGTTATAAGTTCCAGGCCTGTGAACTTTCGACGTCACTTTGGCACGAAGACTGTGGTAATTATACATCGCCCACAGACGTGTATATTGATTTCTGTCTCTTCGGAGAAACGAATGAAGTTCGAGTCCTGGCTATTATGGGGTGAGAATCGAAATTCAAATAGCTGCGTCCAAATGGTTTAAATATTATGAATAAGCGTACACTGAGAGAACGATTTATTTATACACAGAGAGAAGATTTTATTTGTAGTTAATAAATGTATACTTGATTATGGCGAAAGAAATATTTCGTTGGGCCAAGTAAATATATTTTAATTATTAGAAGATCGTTCATTCAAACAGAAATAAAATAATAACTAACGAATATGTGCTTAACCCAAGAAAATATTTCTTTCGCCGTAATCAAGTATACGTATATTAACTACAAATAAACTGTTTTTTTCAGTATAGTTAATAAACGTAGATATATTTGAACATGATGAAATATATATTTCATTGGGAAAAGAAAATATTTATTAATTATATTATTTAAAATATTTGTTTCATTCTAAACAAGTTACCAGTAATAGTTAACGAATATCTGTTTGTCTCAACGAAATATTTATTTCGCCATATTCAAATATATACATTTATTAACTACATATAGACAGATGTAGGTACCTACGATTAATTCGCCACAAACCGAGTTAAATGTCATTTTGAGAATGACATGATACAAAAATTATCTTGTCTCTCAAATCTCTTGAAAAACGTTAATTTAAATGTATCTAGATACTAGTATCACGGTACTTATTAAGTCTAAATTGTAATTGTCTCTTTAATTTAAAAAAACGCTCTACCTGCGCGTACTAAAAAAAATTTTAGGTTTAAATTATTTACTTAACTTCCACTGTATTTCGAGTAAAGTTTCAAAGCAGTAGGTACTAATTTCATTGAACGTCGCTCTTGTATCCGGGCAATAAAGACGTTTATTATTTTCTTCTAATGCAATACGAAAAATTAGCGTAATATTATCCTAGTACCCAGTACCTATATGCATCGAACTCGACAACCATTCACCTATACAGCCGTAAGAAGATAGGCGTTTCCTCTTTCAGGGTCGACAACTAACGAACGGGGCCGGGACGTGCATTCCGCAGGAGAGTGATGCAAATAAATCGACGCGAACGTCGTAATGCCGGGGGAGAGAAAGACGGAAGGTCTCTCGCTGAACATTATTTCCGCGAAGATGAAATTGGCGTAAGGACGGAGGAGTCGAGGAGAGGCGAGTAGAGCGCGGGTGAGAAGTTAGAAGCGAGCGAGGAGATGAGGGCGGAGGGGCTCCGAGTTGTTTATACCTATCGTTACAGCGGAATTAGTTAACGAGCTACTCGTTTCCATCACTCTTTCTCTCTCTCCCTCTGCAGCTGCTGCAGGTACCGCGAAAATGAAGCCCGAGTGCAATTCGCGCGCGAGTTTTATCGCTGGAAATGACGTCTGCAGCGAATGGTTTGCCGCGCGGAGAACTTTCGGCGCGAACCGCCAGAAATCGATGGCCCGATCGAAGCCCTCTATGACTGTCGGTATGTAGTTAGCGGGATGATAAAGCGGAACGATAATGTCCACGACCATGCGCGGTGACGTATACGGGCGATTCATCCACACGAACCACGAATGCGTGGCGCGAGAAAAGATATATTGTATAGTTTCATCGATGAGAAATAAAAGACAGTAACGAGTCCGTATATGAAGTATATGATTATCAAACCTTCCAGGTGTATTCTAGAACGGTTTTGCCTAATTTGATTCTTCTCTAAATTGTGTAATGAAGATCCGAGTCGTCGCTAAACGGAGCCGCACGGAAAAAAAGAAACCAGTAATTTTTACCATTTCATTCAGTAGCGCGCTGAGATCGGGTTCATTTTCAAGAATTTGTACAGAGGGTACATTTCTATTTACTGTTTATAACAGTACAGATACTATAATAGCTTAACCAGATATAATATTTGTTTGCACAGGAATTTCTATCGGTCGAATCGTAGTTTATGCCAGTCAAACTGTAATTCGTGCAGTTTTTTCCCCATACACGTGTACAGTTGTAAGCAACAAATAGAAATGTCTCCTCTCTATACAAATTCTTGAAAGCGATCGAATCTCAGCGCTATTGGATGAAGTAGTAAAAATTGCTGGGTTTTTTTCCGTGCGCACGGAGAGACTGGCATAATAAATGTTACTGTGTGTAGGTATAGTAAAAAAGATATATCTACGTAAAAGTTTTTAGCTGTTTTTGCATTGCGGTAAAGAATAATTTCTCTTTCAAAAACATGAAATCATTATAATTTATAATAACACTATTATTAGCTTTAAAGAAAAAATTGTTCCTTGGAAATAAATGTTTTATTTTATCAAGTAAATATTCGTCAATATATTACGATATTTATTTGACGCAATTAAATCCTTTGAGGCGATCATTTGAATAAAATAACAATTTTAATAATTAACATATATTTTCTTCTCCTAACGAAATATTTACTTCGCTGTATTTAAAATTATATTGATTAACTATTAATAAACTCTTTTTTCAGTCTACGTTTACCTCTTTTATTGTAAACGCAGTAAAATTTACTATACAGGGCGAGCCAGGTTAAACGTCATTAATTATGATATGTGATAGAACAACAAGAAAAAAGTAGACTCTTTCGTAAGAAAATTTTTTCAAAAATGTTTCCTAACAAAGATGCAGGGTGTCAAAGTTTCGAAAAAAAAAATGGTTTTCTTATCATAACTTTGACACCCTGTATCTCTTTGTTAGGAAACATTTTTGAAAAAATGTTTCTTATGAAAGTCTACTTTTTTCTTGTTGTTCTATCACATATCAAAAAAATGACGTTTAACCTGGTTCACCCGTATATCTTTCCGTGGGTGATTTTTCCTTGTCGAATTCGAAAGTACTATATTAAACGACGCTAGACGTTAAACGTATACTCGGTATTGTACGCGGGGAAAAAGCGTGTGACAATATCAAATAATTTCCCCTCGAGGCTCGGATAAAAAAGGCAACCCCTCGCGGTCCCTTCGCTAATCCTCACCCTCAATTCCTTCGCCCCCGCCCCTAACACGCCGGAAATCGCGAGGATAATCGGCGAACCCTCGACGCGTCCTTCGGATAGCGGCGTTGTCCCGATAACCGCTCGAATATATTCGTCGGCTGCCAAATACGAGTATTACGCGCGCCGATGTCGAGAGCTCGTTACGCCATGGTGAAATTGTTCGGTTCGGTAACTTTGCCGTTGTTCGCGTCGCGTCGCCCCGCTGTCGTTCGTTTCAGCGACCCTCTTTTCTCATTTTCCACCCCCTTCATTCGCGCGAGCGACCCGATCGGAATGACGCGCGTTCATACAGCCTTTCGTCGGCCTTTCTCCCGACGTCATCGTCGATTACGATGTAATTGCCGAGATGTATAATATATACGCCTCGTCTCAAATCGCGGCGACGACGACTTCGTAAAAATAACGAGCGAGCCGCGCTGCAGAGCGCGCGAACTGCACCTTCGACCCTCGTTAGACGGCGGGAAGTTTGTCGCAGTTTTTCTTATGCGCGGAAACGCCAGCGAACCGAATCATCGTCGGGAAATTGCGGAAATTATTTTTACGCGGCGAAAATGGATGTAAAAGTGCGAGTGCGAGAGTATTTATTGCATGGAAGGGATTATAATTTTTCTTTCCTTCGAGAATTATGAACATAAAGAAAGTGAAATAGTGGCGTGTGTGAATGAGCTAAATTAATTCTAAAGGCCCGCGTAAATAAAAGCACGTGACGTATGATAAAACGTGAGTTACAATTAATAACGATATTGACTTAAAAACGGTTGCATATTTTTGTCGACGCAGTCGTCGCTCGCACGGAACGAATCCCCGAAAGTTTCTAGCTAATTTAATAATGTGGCAATAAAAGTGCACGCGTGGCTGGCCTCGGTAATTCGATTCCTGGATTTTTTAAGCTCGGAAATTGAATTTTAACAAATCCTCGATGAGTTTATGGCGTCATCCGGCAACTTGCAGAAATAAATTATTGCACATTGGAAAATATATGTAGATTATACCAACCCCACTGAAGATACATACACTGAAAAAAAATTAATTTAAATTAATTTAGGTAATCGGTTTGAATTATTTTAAGCAATTAAGTATTTTCTTGATTTAGGTACATATAATTGTGCTCAATACCCAAACTTTCCAATTAATTTAAGCAACTAAATCTTCTAACCAAATTTTTTTCTCATGTGGTAGGCGTAAACTAAGAAAAATGTATATTTTTAATATAATTTTATATAGGATAAAAGTGGAATAGATGCCTCTGGAGGATAAATGTCCGCCCCCCCTTTTATTTTAAATATGCTACCACTACTGAGGTCGTGGGGTATTTCTGTTATATCAGTTTACATATTCACGAACATAGACATGAAATATTTACCAAACAACTATATTAGATAAGTATTTATAATAGTTTCAAGTGGAGAGCACAGTTCATTGTTAATTTTCGACAGGACAATAACTTTTCTCCAAAGAACTTTAGTTACTTCTGCTTATCTATTTATTGATAATAATTGTATTTTCTTTATTGTCGAATTTTAGAATGCATGTGAGATATTAGGTATATTCATTATGAAATTTGTTTTTCTTACACCTAAAATGAGTTCTTCATCTTATCAGACACCGAGGGCAGTTATTCTCCCGAGTATGGGCATCTATCCCACCACTTGAGCATCTATCCTCCAAAATGTCAAAAATGGAATTTCTTATTTCTTTAGATATCTTGGCTTTTTTTATCTAAATTATATTTCCTCATTATAGAAATTGTTACGTTCCATGAAATAATCCACGTATTCACATTTTAACAACAACGAATATTGCTATGTAATTTTTATTCCTTAGGGGATGAGAGAGAGGGGGTATCTATTTCTCTTTTATCCTAACGGTTTTTTTCAAATACCTACAATTATGAAAATTAATATATTTCATTATTATGAATTTTCTATACAATTATATAAAGTTTAATATAAATTTGTTTACAATATAGGGTATGAAGTCATTCGAACATAGAACATTGAAAAGTTCACATCTAACGAAATAATCGAGATAATGAGAACAGACTGTACGAATGAACTCTTAGTAAGAATGATACTCATGTAATTAATTTCTAGAATTTCTCCATGATCCCCCAGGGGAATGTAGGCAAATATTCTCGCGAGTGCATAAGCTCTCTCTCTCTCTCTCTCTCCTCTCGTATCTTCAAACATAATCATACTTCACGCTTTGAGGCACTGCGATGCGTGAAAAGCTCCTGCATTCGCGTAATAAAATAATACGTGTATAATCTTATGCAACGCGCGCGTAGTAATTAATTATGCAAATCCGAACTTCTCATCCACATAAATACACTTCCTTCGTCTGCCCCCGCTCATATTCTCAACCAGAAAGCAAAAGCATACTTTTTTCCGGTAAACGGAAGAAAAAAGTATATTTCGAGATCGTAATCTCGCATCACGATGGAACACAAATTTTTCGCTCTCAAAATAAGAAATCTCCCATCGATCGCATTCGAACCGCGAGTTCGCGTTTGGTGCGATATTAACATTTTAACAGTGTTCGGGTCTTTTTCGACCCCTAAAGTATTTTTAAAATTCGCACAGTTTTTTAAATACTCCATATACATACAAGTACGATACTTCGTAACTTTTACTTTAAAACATTCTCATAAATTTTAGCGAATAAATCAATTACGGCAATTATCAATAATAAGAGCTATAAAAAAAGTAAGGACCGTGTTCGTGTCAAAAAAGACCCGACCTGGGATGCAGACGGCGACCAAGTGAGCGTTCGTATTCAGACAAATACAAAGATATTCCGTCTACTTGCGTGTACTTGCCGGACACAGTCAGTTGTTACAGACCAGCCACACTTCTCTAGTGCCCCACTTCAGTGGCCCATCCCTACCCTACTTTTCTACCTCTACGCCGATTCCTTGTAGCGAGGGGAATCGAAGTTGGGTGGGGCCATCGCAGACAATCCAAAGATATGTATAATTATGTTATGCCTGAAAAATGTACTATATTATATGATTAAATAGCTTTTTCCTCACTCGTGCCCATTTTGAGGCCTTTTTCAGCTTATTTTTAGACCATTAGATGGCGTTTTTCCCGTGTGACACCGACCGGGAGTCCGCGCAGGCTGTTAAAAGCACTTTACTCAGACTGGCGCGATTGCTTAGTCCGAAGTGGGTCCTTTTTTCAAACTGATGAACCCAACGTGAAATGAGCCGTGTATACGTATGTTTGTTTTGTTTTGAGAAACGGGCATTCGTCAGAAAAAAATATTGTATATCATTCGGCTGAAATCCTCGGATTTTTAAGACTGTGTTTAGGTCCTCCCATCATGCCTCGTGCTACGACCTAATTAAACACAGTTTGAAAAAACCTCGGATTCCCGCCTAATGATATAAGATATACTATTAATGGCGAATTTTTAATGGGGGGGGGATCTTTTTAGACCCGGAACACACATGGTCAACGTACACTCAAAACAAACACGGTTAGAAGGTTAAAAGAGCCCGCGAGAGGTCCGAGGTTCGGATCTGCGGGATCTACTCGACTGCCGTAAACTATAGAATCGCGCTCGCGGTACGCCTCGACGCACTCGCGCTTTCGCCGAGCGTCGTACAGTCGGGGTCACGCGCATCTGGAGTTGACGCGCGCGGCGAGATGGGTCGGGGCTAGAGGAACTTCGCAGCGTTAGCGCGTCTTCTCGACGCCCGGGGTGTATACGGAATATCTGGAGTCGAGGCGCGTACAGAAGTCGACTGTATATAATAGAGACGTTCTTCCCGGCGCGCACAGCGCCTCTAAAAGCTTTATTACGTCGATCCGCGCGCGGAGAGCTAATACACGGTCTAGGGTACCCACTTTCGACGCGTATATGAAATCGATATCGTATAGTAGAACGCGCGGTGAAGCATCGTTCGTAAACGCGAGGAGTCTTTATTACGGCGCGCATCGCGTTGCATCGACCGAAGGGTGGGGAGCGATGCACGCGCCGCAGGGGCGCAACACTGCGTGGATTTATTTTACTCCTCTTGGGGTGAAGGGGGGGGGGAATCCGCGCACGCGCGGAACGAAGCAAGCGTGCTCGATAGGTATACCTAATGTAATCGAACGAAAAATTAAAAGCGTCGTCGCGCAAAGCGCATCGCGCGTAGGTACATGCAAATGCTACGAGGCGCGCGCGCGCGTGCACGATGCACCTTTGTCGAGTGTGGGATTCGCGTGAGTGTACCAGTGCACTGTTTACATCGTCGACGCGCGCTAAAGGTTCAACGATCAAGGGCATTGTTTTTGCTCGTGACCGATTTAACGCTCGACGCTTCGGTAGCGTTACGGAGATGCAGCGAGAGTTGAATAGAGCCATTTCTTTGAGGATGCGTGCGGCTTGTACGGGATTAGAAATACTTTTGAAGCGAAGGAGTTTGTCATATTGTAACTCAATTAAATAGCAACTATTATGGGTAGCATGTAATCGAGGTTTAGTATTATTTTTTCCCCCTACGACATACAATAGATACGAATTTACAAGTGTGTGCACAAGGGAGAGGTGAGGTGAAAAAGGGCATTTTTTTATTAGACAATATAGCAAAAAACCTAAAGAACTATTCTAGTTCTAGTTGACACCATTAAAAAGGTCGCTTATCCGATGATTAACAATAGGTGGTAATATTATAATAAGCTTCTCACTATGTCTACTTGTCTTATTTTTATATTTATTAAAAAAGTGCATTTTGTCTTTTTCATAAATCGGTCGCATTGAAAGGGATACAATTTGTGTTTTTCATAACATCTCTAAATCATAAAAAAAATTGTAAATATTGTGCTCTATAAAACTTATCCAGATGATGAAAGATTTACCTTTAAAAATCCCTTCAGCCAATCTGAGCTAGAATCTTTCTTTATTTTCCATGAAGTAGATAAAACTTTTTTAAGTTTCATAACGTACCTACTGATATACTAGTTTTCTGAGCAGCTTAGTATTCACTCCTTAATACATTATTCCTGAGATCGTTAAATAATGTGTAAGGCAATTTTCTTCTTAAATGTTTGCTGTGTCTCATTCATACATATGGCAACAAAATTGAAAACCTAATCTCTAAAGTTAAAATATCAAGCAAAAGGTACCTGACATTTCGCGTTGTCATTCTTGAACAAGTATCCGTCTAAATGTAGTAATAAAGATATCAATCAATAGATAGTAACAGTACTTCAGAAAACGTCTTGAGAAAGTACTGAAACTTTTACTTTGCAACACGAGTTATTTCAATTGCGTATCACCACCAGTTCCGAAACGATAGCGGCTCGAAGTTTGGCGCGGGGTTGAGCATATATTATTGTTACCACGAAACCATAATACTTTCGTTGTGTAGAGATCCTTCGACTTTTAGATAATTGTTATGTCCCTTTCAAGACGTGTCCCTTTCATCCCACCTCTCTCCTATTGTCTCGTCAATAGGGGAGAGGCGCTGAATTTGGACCGGCGCTTAAGTTAGACCACTCCTGTATTTAGATCAGTAGGAATATTTTACGTTGTTTGGTTAGTTAAATACATCATATACTCAGACTTGGAGTTGAATAGTGCACCTTTTTCATTGATTCCGACGGCCATATTATAGACGATAGGGCAGTAACAGTTTTAGATACCGTATGAGGCTAAGCTTACTCGAAAAAAAAGAAACTTCAATCACTAGTATTTCATTATCTATAAACTTTTAGCTGATACTTGTGTAATACTTTTTTGAAGATTACACTTTTATCCACAACAAAGTCTTATATCGATGTAGGCCTGCAGTTCATAAATAATGAGATAATAGTGATTGAAGTTCCTTTCCTGGCGAATAATTTTAGCCGTATCGTCAGTGTCGTGACAATATGTCGTATCTCCGAATTTGCTCAAAATGATATTCGCGCGCTAACTAATAGATTATCTCGCTGCGCATTGGTTAACTAGCAAATTTCCTTCGAACGTGCACGACAAATCACGAATACCAACATTTAACAATTTAACGTAGTACAATTCATACGGGTTTTTGTCTCTCCTGAAAAGTGACAGTTTTCGACATACGACATATTGTCATGACACTGACGTTATGTCATATAGAGGTGGTCCAACCCAAACGCCAATTCAAATTCGGCTACTCTCCCCTATATATGAAACACTGTACCACTTCTAACAATAAGATAGCATACCTCCCACTCACCTAGCCGTCTATACTCGCGCTTAAACTTCCACCGCGACCTAGAGAAGCGTGATAGATCGACGTACGTTCGTCGCGCCCGCACACTCCGCCCCAAGCATTAAAGCATTACAGCGAATTGGTAAATTCGATCGGCCTAATTTCCCGCGCGGTAACGATACATCGCGTTTATTACGGACACCTGACATAGGCCTGAGATCGCAATCATACTCTCCTCCCCAAAAGTTCAAGGCTTTCCCACAAGGTGCACAGATGAGTAGTCTCGAATCGACGTAGGCAAGAAACGCCTCCACCCTCTCTAGATCATCCCCCTCCCTCCTATACAGGGTGATTCGAAATGGGCGCACTTCCTCTCGTAGAGAGATTCTTCGCAAACAACTGAACCGAAAGTTCCTGTACAAAATTGTTGTGCTCCGCCTAGTTTACAAGATAATCCAGTTCGAAAATATCCAATCCAAAGTCAGATTCAAGGGACAAGATTTTAGACGGCAGCGAAACTCGCAGTAGTTATTCCAGCGTGCCTCCTCTGCAGCTTAGAATTTTGAAATCAATCATCGGAGCGGCGGAAGGCACCCTAATATTCGAAAAGCACCACCTGAGTCGTAAAAAAATTCACCAAATTTGTGCGGAGCACAAAAATTTTGTACAGGAACTTTCGGTTCAGTTTTTTGCGAAGAATCTCTCTACGAGAGGAAGTGCGCCCATTTCGAATCACCCTGTATATATCCCATCCCGCCTACTGCTCTGAAACTTTCACCCGTAGAACGATCGACGATCGTCTCGACCCCCGCGGTACAGCGATAAATAACGACGAATTGGTGAATTCGATCAACCTAATTTCTCGACGACATAACGATATAATGACCGCGTGATGGCCGAACGGATAAAATCGCTACGGTCCCCTACCCGCCGCGGTGGGATATGAGGGGATGCCACCCCCCTCGAGAAAGCACGACACGAGTTCGCCTTTCGGCGGAAAAAGGAACGCGCGCGGCACGGCGGTGAACTCCGCGCGCCCCTACTCTCCTCGCCGCTGTATATAAGGAGCGAAAAATCCTGGCGAAGCCAATAACGCGGCGCGTATATACATATCGAGCACATTCGCAATTAGTCGACCGCCGGGGCAGCGTCGCTCGTTATTATCGCCGTTATCGTTATCGACGCTGCTAATTACCAACGGGGCTACCGGGTGCGAATGATTCGGATCGAATTCTCTCTCCGCTTCGTATAAGCGAGGTAAATGGCGATGGGCGTGTATGGGTGTCCATACATTTACATATTCATGGGGTCGAGATCGGCCCGCGTATACGACTACGTCGACGTACCTATTACGGCGCCGAGCCGTACACGCGAACGCGCTGTTATCAAGATCGGCGAGCGTCTCTATACGCGCCCTTTCTTTCCGTTGCGCGATCGCGACGCGTCGGATAACGCGCGAGGTGGGTTCGAGGCGCAGGTGACGCGACGTCGGGCGCGACGTTGCGGGGTCGGGGGAAAATTGAGAGCGCGTGTCTCTGTCGGGGTGGACGGTTGATGAAATTGGGAATATGCATTGAGAAAAAAGTCGTCTGATTTAACGAAATTTTGAGGTTACGATCGAATAAATATACACAGGGTGAGACATTTAAATTGAGACGCGTGAATGTCTGTGAAATAACGTATTTTAGAAATAAATGTTTCTAAGGTGAAATTGTAACTGTTTGGAATGATTCGCATTATCGGGATTATAAACGGAAGTAAACATTTCCCCATATGTAGTTACCGCGGGCGTACGCGTTTAACTTTGTGAGAAGCCAGTTTCTCTAACCGCCTCGATTGCTTCGTTTGTGGAGCGTTTCGCGAATACCGAGAATTCCGCTCTTTACGACTGCACTGTCCTTTTCTTTTCCCAAAAAAACTCGATATTTACCTTTCCTTTTCCTCGCGTGCACGGCGCAGGCATCGAGAGCCGAGTCAACAACGGCGCGAGCAAATGCCCGAGGATATCTAATCTCTCACTCGTAGGAAAGAGGATAAATATTTGAAGAATACCATGGATTAATGGTCGCTCGTCAATTCGTAATGCTCTTCGATACGATCGTGTGGAAGCGCAAAAGAGAATTCGTTCCCGTTACAAATTTTCAGACGAATCGACAAATCGAAACAGAAATAGAAATATCGTAATCTCAATCGAAATCCAGAATAATCAATTGACCCGTAAACCGAAATGATCAAAGATATGTGAGAAGTCTGAAGTGTATAGTAAAAAAGTGAAATAAACGCCCCAGTTTCTATTCAACTTTGAACGCGATTACCTCTAAATACAGTGGAGATAGATGAAGTTAAACTAGCTTTTTTTATAGCTCTTTTTTATAGACAAACATCTTCTGCTTAAACCATTCCTCGATATCTCTAATCGTTTTCAAGATAATCGGTCTTTAGCTCGCACTTCAACCGGAGCGCGTTTATTCCACTTTTACCCTAAATCAATGAAGAACAAACGAACCCTACCCCCGGCTTAAGACTCAGGACGCGCGGTACATTCCAAACGTGCCTCCCGTATAACGGATCGCGAAGCGCCGGCCGCAATAATCACAATAAACGCAACAAATGTGTAAATACACACGCGCGACAAAGCCGAGATTAGCGACAGATCGTGCCCACGGCTCGGACACGTACTTAGCTAACGTTACAAGTTTCCAGCGGGTCCGGAGGGTGGCAAAAGCGAGGGCCGAGAGAGCCGCTCCGTCGACGCCGCGTCAGCGACCGCGCGCGTGCGATACACCGACGCGTATTCGTGCGTATAGCGGTGCGAGGAGAGAGCGTGCTCGCCCGCCCATGACACGTACACTGCACTGGACACAATAATTATTATATCGCTGTACGCAACGTACCGCGTGTCCAGATTAGCGATAAATCCCGCCGGCGGGGTAACACGCGTGATAGGCAGATATACATATACACACACATGCACAAGCCGTAGGTACGTTTTTGGCGAGCCGCGAGGGGAGTTCGGGACCGCGAGAGAGGGTTGAAGTCGCGTGAGACTGCTAAATACGGCGGCGCCGAACGAATACTAATCGTCGGCGCGTTCCGAAAAGGTTATTTCCCGTCGGCGCGACTCGACGCGCGTTCGTATTCCGAGGGCGTCGCGAGATTTTTCGTAAGATACGCCGCGGCGAAATAGAGTTAGCTGCTAATTTCCGTTGGCAATGCCGAAGCGCGAGAAGGGTGCCTTCGCTTCTTCCTTTTTCTCGTTCGCGCTTTATATGCCGCACCCCCGCGTTGATAGATACTAAATGTCAGCGCACCGCGGATTACGCCGGGATTACGCGGGTTTGCCGTGTGTACGACTCACACCCCGCCCTCCCTCACACCGCCGCCGTCCCTCCGCCCGTCAGACTGTGCCGCGAACCTCGTATTTATAATTTACGAGTTTTTCCCTTCATAAATCTCGACGGTGTCGTGAGGCGCTCGTCCGGCGGGACTCTGCCCCTTGCGCGCGCGCGACCCCTGCCACATTTTTCGTCAGCATATGCATATATCACATTGGCGCGTTTCTATTATAACCGCGGGGAGAGGAAAGGCGGTTGCCAATTCGTTTTGCGGATACCGGTGCGACGGGAGAATTTATGAAATTCGGGTAAACGATAGTTCACAGAGAGGGGGTGCGGGTGACGGGGGCAGAGCGATGCTTTTGTCGATTCTGGCGGTACAGGTTGGACTCTTTGTTGAAAATAGTCGCGAAGGAGAGAAGGTCTCGATTTCGATAGTTTTATCGCCGAAATATAAATAGGTACCTATACCGAGCTGAATTGGTTTCCAGTGATAAGTGCGAAGAAAAGTTTTTCATTACACCTTGCGCTGGTAAATCGAAAGAAATCGGTTTCTTTAAATCGGAATCAGGGAAAAGTCACTGAAGTCGAAATAATATAATGGTTACTGTAATTTCAGTTATTCTTCCCGATTCAAATTTAAAAAGGTTGATAGCATAGAAAGGGATTAAGCTAGGAATCCACTACACTCGACTCGACTCGACTCGACACGACACGACTCGACGCGACTCGACACGACGCGTTTCTGATCGCATGATTGCCCATGTATTTAAATGGCGTAGAAATCCACTAGGCTCGACACGACTCGACTCGACACGACACTTTTCTGGCTGGCCAGAAATTTGTCGCGTCGAGTCGAGTCGAGTCGAGCCGAGCCTAGTGGACACGGTTTGCGTGCACATCGAGATATGGACCGATGAGCGAACAGTTGAATTGCGGCAGTCTTGCTTGGAAAGTCGAGAAGAACAGTTCGAAGATTTTACATTAATTTCGCAGAGGAATGGAGGAGGATCTCATTAATAAAGTTAGAACATATGAGATGCTGTAAAATATACATAGTTTGAAATATAGACACCAAAATATACGCAACGAAGCTTGAGAAGAAATCTCAAAAGCCTTGAATAGATCAAGTAAACATAAATAGGTATATAGTAAATTTCTATCTGTATAGATGTTACAGAGAAGCAATAATTGGAAAAATTATAGAGCCATACACGATGTATCCTTGTACGTTAAAATTTAAAAGGACGAAGCAGGTCGTGTCGCGTCGATTCCAGTGGACACACCACGCAAATTTTTGTCACCGTATCGTGTCGCGTCGTGTCGTGTCGAGTCGAGTCGACTCGAGTGTAGTGGATTCCTAGCTTTAGAGGCACGAATCGGACACGTAGAACGATTTGGGTGTCGAATTCTATTTTTTCGTAAAAACACAAGTGTTAAATAAAATATACCTAAGTATTTATTAATATAACAGGAGAACAGCGAAACAGTTTAATGGTGAAGTCGTCCGGCGGTATATATAGTTCCCCGTTTGGCTCTCGCTACCGCAGGCGGTTCGGCCGGACCCAATGAGTCGGTTACTACTTCGGTGGTATATAGAAAGCAATTTGTACGCGCGGGAGACTCGAGACTCGTATCGAACGACTAGACGTGGATACGTGAACCGAAACTTTCAGAAAGGAGAAAAAAAAGTAGTAATTTTATACAATTTGTCACAAAAATATAGGTATCAAGTTAAACGGTTATTTAATGGAAGGGAAACCGTCCTGCGGCATTTCCTTATTGTACCTCCCATGCCGATGATTTGGATGGAGTTAGTGTGAAGTAATTGGCATTGGTCAGACGTTTATTAAAAGGCGTGGAAAATGGAGAAATGGCATAGGTAACGAGGAAGTGTCCCATTTCCGAATAAAAACTGTATGATTAATGTAAAGGCACCGCTCAGGCGCGCGCGCGCGCGCGTTTAAATTCTATATATTTCCTACATAATCCATATGTGGTTTTGGTCATATATGGATTTCATATGATTTCTATATTAATCATATAAAGGTTATTTCTGGATTATACAAACATTCAAAAGTCTTTATATTATATGATTAAGATAGAAATCATTTAAAATCCATAAATGACCAAAACCACGCGCGCGCGCGTATGGAGTATATATAAATTACATAGAACTTTTCCGCCAGGGCGGTGAATGAACGTGCGCTATTAAACGAAAGTTTCAATGAATTAAAAATTATCTTCCAAATAGTAGCTTTTCAAGCTGGTTTTCTGTTATATTCGTGTTCCAAATATATCTATACGGTGCGTGTGTGTGTATGTGTGTGTTTTCGAAAGAATTAGCTAAAATTAACTTATTTCACATGTCCCAGTAGGTTCACTGAACATTTTGTGCTCATTTTAACTAAAGGACCTTCGTAGTAACAAAGTTATTTATGTAAAATATTAATTATTGAGCATAAAAATTGTAATACGAAAATGATACCTACTTTAACAGAATCAGATACTGTGTCATTATGACTATTAATTTAAATTTAAATTACTTAAAAAATGTGTCGCTTTAAAACAATTATTATGGAAATTAGTTAATATTGTGAATCGAAGATGACTGAAAACATATCAGTTACTTAAAAGATATATGTTTTATTGATTAATGAAAATATATTTCAAGAATTGACCATGAGTCATCATGAGGCTCATTACGAGTAAGAAATTAACGACATACTAAAAGTGTCAAAGTTGAAATTCTGAGATTAACGTAGACGTATAAAATTAAAATCACCATACTCAAATATATAATTTTTAACATAAGACTTTTAACTTACGATATTGTTTACATTTACTCGGAGGATTTCGAACAATTTATATGTATATTTATAAAGAATCAAAGATAATTTGAATTCAAGGTAAAAAAAACGGACTATTTCACAAAATATTTAATACATTTATTTGCTGCTACCTTTATCCTGGGCTGTCTGATGTGAAAATAGAAAAAATTAAAAATAATCACGCAACGACGCGCCAGCGTTATACCCAACGCGACTATTTAATTAAATGTCCCGACTGCCGTCGTAGAAATATAATTCGATGCGACCTACGACCGTGTCTCTCCGAAGAAAAAAAAAGACCTAAGAGTAATACCGAACATTAATCAAACTTTCCGCAGTCCCGGATAACTCGCGCCTCGCGCGAGAATAAATTTCGGAAATACAAGCGGAACGAGGGCGAAAGACGCGTCTCGAGGCGACCAATCCCGATTTTCGAATATTCTACGTGCCCGCGGAGGAAAATTCAAAGCCGTAACGGACCATAATATCCACGGGCGGGGATCCTGTATCTACAATAAACTTCCGAGTTCGCGAGGCGCGCCCGGCGGCGGCGAGTTTTAAACGAAGATCGATGACATTCGATTCCTACAGGATACGTGTCGGTGGATACACTACACCGCGAGTACCGTCGCACATAACGATCCGCGCTCGATCTCCAGGGTAAATAAGTTTCGCCCTGGAATGCTCGCAGGTACGTCAGGCAACACGTGTCCCGCAAAAAGCAGAGTTCCCTCCCGCAGCGATAAGTTGATGGAAATATAGAGGGCCGCGGGGAATCAAAACGGTATTAAAACTTTTTCACCCTTTAATGCACGCGCGGACTTCGTAATTTTATTCTCGCCGTTCGTCTACGGCGAGTGCGGAGGTCCCTCCAGGCGAGGAGGCGAGCCCGAATGCGCGTCGCATATCCGCCGTCCCCGAGGCGCATTAGGAGGTTGAAATTTGGAGGGATGCCGCCCTCCTACATATACGTCGGGGGACCCGCGGGAGGAGCGTCGTCGTCGTTGTCGTCGTCGCCGTGCGTGACGCGCGAACGAAAATTCCTGGCGATGATACGCGCGAAAGATGCGATCGATGGAATTTTAATCGTTTCTGCTCGCGTCGGAGGGATCTAACTTTTTTCTAGTATTGATAATCAGCGTGCTCCCGGCGGGAAAGAAAATTGTGTACCTGTTTTTAACCTAATCCAGTGATTTTACCCTGGAGATCAGTGCAGGGTAAAACTGGGATAGCCCCAGCGTTTGTTTTAACTTTGAACGCGATTATCTCGAAACGCAGTGGAGATACGTGAAAACTCGAAAGGATCTTTCTTATAGTACAATCATAGACGAGTATCTTTTGTTTCAACTTTTCTTCGGTATCTCCAATAGTTCTCAAGATAATAGATGTTGAACTTTCACTTCAACCGAGGCGTCTATCTCACGTTTATCCTACTTTAGCCGGATTTTCTAGCTAAATAATCCACTAAGAATTTCAGTAGAGTTCATAACCAGTGCGGAATGACGCGAGAATTTGCCACTCTTCAGCAGTTTAATGTACCGCTGTAAAAATTACTATTTCCTCCCGAACTCTATCTCATTATTTATCTCCTTCAAATAAAGTTTCCTCGGCGCCGAACGATACTTCTTTCGCTGCATTCCGAACCCCCTCTTCCTCACATCCTGGACGAAATTTGAAAAAAAAAACCCTCTCCTCGCGACGCGAAGGACCGGCGCGCGAGAGTCGCGCATGCGTGCGTGAGTGACGCGCGAATGAAAATTCCGCGCGGCGATGAACAAGCGTCGTGACAGGTTTCGCAGCGCTCTCTCTCTCTCTCTCTCTCTCTCTCCCGCGCGCCGCGTATACATCGGATTACACGCGTAGAGCGTTTTGACGGCGCGGGGCGCGGATCGATATTTCAAAGGTGACCAGAGCGACGCCGGTGCGTGCCTTCGATTCATTTCCCGGCGAGCCGCGGTAAACCCACTAATCAAGTGTTACCACATCGCACACACGCGAACGCGACGACGGTGGATGCGCGAGTCGGGGCTATACATTCCCGGAGTACTTTGCGCTAATCTTCCATCAGCGCTAATTCGATCAAACGCGGCGGTAAGTCCTACTGGTGTATACATATGTATACGTGAGCTGCTCGCGAGGTACCCACGTATACGGATATACAGTTATATACGGTCGACTGTATATCCGTCGGGCGACCATAGTATTATATGTGCGGGAATCGTCGATCGAAGCGACCGCCGAACAGAAGTCCATTTGGTTCGAATAAAGCGAAGCATTATAAGTACAATAATCACGATCTCGATCAGACAATGTAAGTGTGCTTATCTCGTCCGTTGTACTGTCCGCATGCGATATTAGCGAAGTATCTGATTCGATCCCAGGAAAATATATAGGGGAGAATTGCTGAATTTGGACTGTCACTTAGGTTGGACCACACTCCGGTATTTAGAAATGTAGGGGTATCTTTCGTTATTTGATTATACTTAGATAGATCGTACACACACACACGGAAAGACTGATACCAATAAATTTTACTATATTTACAGTAAAATGGGTACACATAAGGGTTTTCGGATGTTTCTACTGTGCCGAAGAATAATCTTTTATTAAAAACTAGTAAATTGTAATGTAAATCATTAACTTTTTATATTTTCAAAAGAAAAATTTACTGTACAGCACGGTAAAACATCCGAAAACCCTCATGTGTATCTCTTTTACTGTAAATACGGTAAAATTTATTGATACCAGTCTTTCCGTGTATGCTCAGGCTTGGAGTTGAATGACCCGCCTTCATCGTTAGTTCCGACAATCAAATTTATATGTAGGTCTATAATGGTAGAAGTTATAAAGTTACAGCTGGTAGAGCAGTAACAGTTTTAGATACGAAGGTGGGTTAACCTAGGCGTCGTCGCGACGGTTCAAATTTGGCGAATTTCTCCTATAATACCTATACATAAAGCGCGATTCGTATCTCGAGGTATCTCGTTAAGATTGTAAATCTGTGATGGAAATTGGCCCCATCGACCTAACGTATCGATATTCGATCGAGCGAATTTCCTCGATACAAAGAGCCGATATTATAGCCAGAATTGTGGCACTATTCTCGGATTATTCCACGCGTTAAAATCAAATGCTCCGAATTCGGTAGCGCCACTGAGTCTCTCTCCTCTTGTGTAGGGGAGAACGGGGCTAATTATAACATATTTCGTATTATTAGTGTAGCTTGGGTCCAATGAAAAAAATACAAAAATATTTTAGCATGAATATTTAGCTCATTTATTCAGCTACCGCTTCCAATATTGAAGTAGTATGTTCAATGAATAAATTAGAAATAAATCCACTTTTAGTAAACAAAATCGGATATTACTTCTTGCCCCTTCGTTCA
Organism: Xiphydria camelus; assembly: GCA_963678675.1. Taxonomy (NCBI): domain Eukaryota; kingdom Metazoa; phylum Arthropoda; class Insecta; order Hymenoptera; family Xiphydriidae; genus Xiphydria; species Xiphydria camelus. The sequence goes on along the minus strand of OY783195.1, from coordinate 24,594,932 downwards.
CTGAAAAAAAGAATTGCTCCATTCAACCATACGGCGAACGTCACGGTGCAATTGTTTCAATGTCATAATAGTGTAAGGAAAAATAAATAAAATTGAAGCAACCAAATTGAAGTTGAAGTAAGTGAATATCTATTTGAAACAATTGCACCTTGAGGTTCGCCGTATTAAACCTCAACGATGGTTGAATGAAGCAAATTTGTTGTTGAGTGTTGAGGCTAGAACAGACATGGGGCTAGTGGTAACAGAAACGAATTGTTGTGATTATTGAGAATAAATATAATAAAAGGCTTATAAATCTTAAGGCTTAACAATTCTTGATACTATATCAACGTCATTTCTCCTATTTACGTTCTTAACTAAACATTAGTCTTTCTTAATTACCTAAATACATACATCAAAAGTTTTGTAGATCCTCATTTTAGCATATAATAAATAATAATATACCTACGATAAAACTTGAATACCATAAGTTACTCACCATTTCATCTTCCATTTGGTAACGTGGGAGTAAGTTGTAACGTGTTACAACTTGCCCGAAGAAATAATTAGGTACCTACTTTAAGCCCCATACAGTTATTTTCACTATGAATTGAAATAAAATGGATAGAGTTGATATATTATCAATAAAATATGCTTGTTACTGTAAAAGACTTACGTACTTAGTATTACGAAGTCACATGTTGCACAAGGCATAATGATAAATCGTAAAGACCAAAATTACGAAAATGAAAATTCAAACTTACGTGTCAGAATTTCACGTCACACACAAAACTCCCTCCGATAAAGACGCGCAGTTCTCCCTTAATCTGAATCAGTAGAAATAACTGAGAATCAGTGTATAGACACTGAAATCTAATGACACACTGTAATTTCACTAACCTTCTATTCACTGCAGGATTTCAGTGACTTCTCACAGATTTTCTATGATTTTCACTAATTTAGATTAAGAAAGTTGACTGGCCGATTGTGGCGGCTGTCAGCAACACGTAGCTTATCCGAAACGCAATTTCATGCATAACGAAAAATTGCATCATCCTATAAAAAGTCTGTTACTACTTACCCCTGTAACAACTAACCCCGCTCTCCCCTGCTCATCCACATCGAGCGACAATAATACCTAATCGGATTCCGCGGAGTCGTAACCGCACCGAGCATCGACCGCGTATCCATTCGAAGTCGACCGCGGAACGACTAAAGCATTCGGGACGTGAGAATTAGATCAGCGCGGGAAAACAGCTACATCGTGTCGTCGTTCGCGCCAGGATACACGCGGCGGAGGACGGGAAGGGAGACTCTCGGGGGTGAAACGAGCATCGCTCGTGTAACACGAGTACACCGTACGAACGTACCTACATATATGTATAATATATATAGGTAGGAGGAATGGTAATCGCCGCGCGAGCACGAAGGAAGCGAGACGACGCATCGAGTTCGAAGTGAGACATGGGCGGCTTCTCCCTTCTCTCTCCCTCTCTCCTTCCAGGAAAGACGCCGTGACTCTTCTCGTTTAGTTCCAGAAGGCAGCCCCGCGCGTCGCAACGCGGCGAGAGGGACGACCGAGAAATTAGTCGATCAACGGGAAACCTCCACCGTGCTCTCGTCCTAGCTGCACTTGGCGTCCCGTCGCACGCGAGCCTCGACGTTTCTCTAAAGGCCATAGAGAGAGAGAGGGAGGGAAGAGGAAGGGCGAGCTAATGCACGCAGCACTCCCGCTTGCACCCCTCGTTCGCGCGGCGTTACGTAAACCGACACGCGCCGCGCGCACGCACACTCGCCCGTCGAGCAAATATTTTGAGGAGGGTTGGCGCGGCAACCCCTCCTCGAAGACAGGATACATACATCTTCCTCCTATTCGCCGGCGCGTATATGCCAGTTAATTAACGCCGGAGCAATTATTCCACCCTAATGCAACGCGGCGCGAGCCGAGGACCGCGGCTGAAGAACAAAGGAAATACCATGCGGTAAGAACGCGCCTATATTATCGGCGCCCACCGACCTAACCCAACCCGGCATCGCGGCGCTCGAGCGCATAAAGAACCGCGCGCGTATTTCGAAATTGCTTTCTCGATATCTGGCGGGAAGAACTAATTAGCGTTAAGCAAACCAAAATACACACTTCCCTAATTAAATCGAATGGAGGTCGAGATACGCGAGTTTCTGTCCGTCTATATAAGGGGAGTGGGAAGGGTTCGAGGTGGGCGTACGTGTCTGTATAAACGAGCTCGTCGACTCGTCGCGGAACTAGGTTTTTCCTTCGTTCCTCTCCATCTTCCGCATCCCTCCATCCGCCTCTCTCCGTCCCTCCGATTCCTAGTGCCATCACCCTCGCGCTCGGCCGCGCGCTCATCGGCAAATATTATGAGAGCGGTAACCCTGTCTACCGAGACGCGATACGCGAATATACGAGTATCCTATACCAGGTGATTCTTTATGAAAAAAAAAGTTCCTATGAACATGGGTCCGGAAACGCTGAGTTTCGGAGAAACAGAGTGTTCATTTTTATACAAATTTGCTATACTGTGTGATAATAGGAAGTATATTTTTGCGTTCACCAATTAATGCATCGCAGAATAGAAGCATGTTGTCACGTGAGTTTCACAGGGTTCTAAGTCCATTTTGGTAATTACTGAGATAAAGCAATTTTTAGGGTTTAACTTAACACAGCTTTTGATGTGATTCTCATATTTTAACAATTTTCAGATGGACACGTATAAATCGTCTTCTTTGCAAAGGATGCCAGAAAAAATGTGTTGACATTTACATTGTTAAAGCATACTGCTGAAATATTTAAGAAAATAACACCTGTACTCAGAACCATGTAACTCCATAACATTGCCTGTACTTATTAAAATCAATTTGTTTCTTCTCACTAATATTCTTTTTCCTCTTTGCAGCTTCCTATACTCTTCACATACATCACAGATATATTTTGTGGGTCTTAAGAAGTCTATATTGTATTCAAAATTGAAATATGACGATAGAAATGAACTTTCAGATTCTGAGCTTGCAAAATCAGACCATTCATCTGAATCAGACATATTTAAACATAAAACAGCAATCTAAATTACAACGATACACAGAAAACTTGCAACAGCTTGTAACCAGTACTTAGACCATGTGGAAACAAATAATGTGCAAAAAGATGTTACTTAGAACTTTGTGGAAATGCTACTATAGTGCCATTTTTTATCTTAAAGGAAAAATGCCTAAACCAACAGATGCAGAATTCATTTTTATACACGTTGATGTAAATATCTCATTTTTCACGAAAAGTGTACTTAGAACCCTGTGGAACTCACGTGACGATGTATTGGTGTTGACGGTGGCCACTTTGAACAACTTCTGTAACCGTCTTTCGTTTTCCTATTTCGTTCGTTTCCTATAGTTTTGTTTGTATAAATACCTTCCTTTTCATTAATTTGTTCTAATAATTTATTTTCTTGCTTCCCTCTGCATTTTTCTTAGCTCGGTGTATCATCTATTATTACAAATAAACATATTTATTTCCAATTAAATTAAAGAACTTTGTACTGTTTATTGATGGAAGAGAATTTGTATAAAAATTCAACACTCTGTTTCTTCGAAACTCAGCGTTTCCAGACCCATGTTTATAGGAACTTTTTTTCTTATTTTCATCCAAGAAACCCGTCCTTGAAGTTTGTCGCAATATTAAAGAATCACCCGGTATATGCAGGGCGAGAACGTAAGGGTACAGTCTGTTTCACACGAGAGCCGACGAAGACGATTGCTTCGACGCCCGCATTGGAGGGGGGAGAAATGCTTGTGCAGTTTGAATGTGCACGGGAAACGTGAAGAGGCAATTATCTGGCAAGACGATACAGTCGACGGAGTTGTCGATAATTGCCTGGCAGCGTTTCGGCGAGCGATCGACTGTATACCGAGTATAAAGATTGTTTCAATTAAAATAATATGCATTTATTGTTTCCCCGGTGGCGTTTATTTCATTCGAAAAGAGTCCATTTGACGCGAATTATTATTTGCTTCATTGAACTTTCAACGTTAAGGATCCTGTCTTATGGTTGGTAAGGCCAACATGTTTTACGTATATTCTTAAATGCAGAATCTATCTGGTTAATGAACAACAAGTGGCGTTAATGAAAATTTAGATCCCTTCTTATTTCCAAATAAAAATGATTTCACTGATGAACTAGGTAAAGAGGTGTGTGTGAATCTATGTGTTTCCAGTAAAGAAGATCATCGAATTATTACACGTAATCTCCGTTTTTACGAAAAACTATTACGGTCCAGAAATTAATGATTTGTTCATTCCGAGGAGTGCTAGGGACTTTTCGTGAAGATACGTTTTTATTAACCCTCAAATATTCCTTAAGTGATATTTCACCCATTTTCAATTTCGAACGGTTCTCTTTTACCCAATTTACAAACTATAGAATTGACTTTCAATATTTATTAACAAAACTAAGACCACGCATAATAATTTGAAGTTCTCCCTTTTCAAGAAAACCATGGTTCATCAGCGAAACATTGTATATCTGGAATTGAAAAGGGATCTAAAATCTTGGAAAAAACATGGCAGCTCCCCTATTGAATCCAACTAGGACAGAATTCTTAATAGGTTATTAAGTTTCTCCTTTACACTCATCCTATATACGACTAAATTTATTCCAATTTCCGATGTAAACACTGACACCACCACTCTATGAACGGCGACGCCTGCATTTTACGCTTCCCACGCCGTGCACGAACGGCTAAGGCGATTTAGATCGTTACTCCTTCGCAGCATCCCAAGACAATACGTGGCGCAGAAATGAGTTCTGTACACCGAGAGAAAGAGCTTATCCCCACCCAACGAACTGCTACTACTGCACGGGGGATTACTACTTGGACAACAAGCGGACGACTTGGGCTACGGCTATATTAGATCCGGCGTTTCGTATCTCGCAATTCTGTTTCGGGAACGACGGAAAATCGAGTTACACGTGAAAGCTATAATACTGTAACTATTTTGCAGTATTTAATAATGGAAAATGGTACTACTTTTGAATCAAAATTCGAAAATGTGTTTACTCAGGTGGAAAATTTATATATAGTTTATAATATAGTCCACATATGGATTTGACCCTACATGGATTATACCATATGAGAATAAACTTTTAAAATGTAATCTTTAACAAAGTATTACATAAACATCAACCAAAAACTCATAGATAAAGAGATAAAATAGTGATTAAATTATCTTTCCTACCGAGTAAGTTCAGATTCACATTGAGTATAATTTGTATATAAACTATATATGGACTATATATGGATTATTTAAATCTTTTAAATTCTTATTTAATTCGTAATAATTCGTATACGGTTTATATAGAAATCATATATGGCCTACATATAATCCATATAAAACCTTTCTGACTAGGTAATTATTGCAAATTCAGATATCTCATCAAATAAATCCAAAATGTGATGCGGCATACTCGACAGTTTCAAGTAATAATTTATTTAATTTATAGAAACATTGATAATAGTAACTAGTTGTCACTATTTACCGCGTTCAATATCTAGAATGCGTTCGCCTCTTCCCATTTACTTCCCAGTCTGATTGCAGCGGGATGTTACTACTGCCGTCGGCCCACAGCGATGCTCCAGTCACTGTATTCCGTCGCTTCGCCTCCGACTGATTGCAACCGGCCATTACTATTACCGCCGGCCTACGGCGAGACCGCATTCACTTTATACTGCTCGCCTGTCGGCCTAAGTACGACTAGCCATTACTACTTCCACCGTTTATCGTTTCCATTAGGGAAAATAGACGAAAATAAATCGGGCCAATTCTCGACGTCTTACCGCGTTATACGCGACACCTCGAGTTCTCAATTCCATCAAATACAACTTCTCAAATATACCTATACCACGAGCGATACGTTTCTACAAAATAATAAAAAGCATCTGCCTGCGCGTCTCCTCGAACGAACCGAATCTTTTTCACCGCGTCAACCGTACGTATGGCCGCCAAATCTTAGCAACCGCGCGTACATCCTCTTCTACACGAATAAAAATGGAGCATAAATTATAAGAAATTGTATTTCAATATTTGAGTTAAAAATATTAGTAAGTATATATAATAGTAAAGCTGAAACAGATTGATAATTTATAATATTAAGTGATCATTTATAAAGCACTTAGTAAAACTCATTATATAATATTAGTAATGAGAAATGACGATTTCAATGTTATCTTAAACACCACAGTAAATTTTTAACCATTTGCATAGTGAAATTTACTTTACTTCGATTTTTCCTACTTTTATAGTAATATCAGACGCGCAATCAATATTTGGCAAGCAACACTTTAACTACAGCAGTGTAATTTTTACTTAGAACTGAGTCCCGTTTTTTTCCATATATTTAGCAGCCTGTACACGTACACTGCAGATACCTACAGGCACGGGGTACAGGAAGTGCTACACCAACCCCGCTTGGCTATCCGCCCGCACCGGGCGCGGTACCGCACTCACGGCGTAAGGTCGTATCCATAGACAAGTAGTGCCCGGAGAGAGCTCCCCGGCGCACCGCGAAGTTAATTAACCCGAACGATCGCGCGCTCGGGCCCAAACGAAATAATCGCGCGCAGTTTGTCGCGCCACGCCACGTCGGACACGGCTCGGCGCTAACGAAGGGTGAACGGAGATGCATAGACGCGCATCGATGTAAGAATTCGTCACGGCGCGCGCGCGCGGTAAAGAGAGCGATATTACACAGTTAATTTACTCGAGCAATAATGCCGGAATCATAAGCCCCAGGTGTTACACCGCGAATCTTCGACCCTCATAAACACCCGGGCGAGAGGGCGCACGCTCCGAGGAGCGAGGAGAACCGCGCACCGGGGCTCAGCTTACCGCGTTACAATATCAGTAGGTATACGGTCCGTGTATATATATGTATATGTGCAGTTAGGTGAAACAAGGAGGGGCGAGCCAGAGAGAAGGGAAGAGGGAGAGAGAGTGAGTGGCGGAGGGCGAACCGCGTTAGCTGTGTAGCAATTTCCCTGCACGCCTCCCTCAATTCCCAAGACTAGTTTCCATCCGACTCTCCGGGCCGGCACACCGGTAATTTGTACCTGACCAGCGGTCCCATTTCCCTCTTATCATTTTTTATAACCTTCCGCGGCGGCGAAACAATCCGCGACGGGCGGCGGAAAGAGGAGAGAAGAGGGAGAGACAGGTGCGGGAGGGAGGGTTGATGGAGGAGACAAAGACGACCACGAGGACGACGCGGCTCTAACGAAGCCGGAACAATGTCCACCTCGTTAAAAAAAACGGGCGAATCTAATGTTTTATTAACATAAAACTTGATCTCGGGCAAATGTATCGCGCGATCGTATACGCCATGGCTTAAATACCTGGCGCGCGCGCGCGCGCGCACGGTTGTATTCGACGTATAGGGTAACGCGGATCAACATTGACACTGGGTTAACATTGACACATTTTCTGAATCTTATTACTTTCTGCTAATAACTCGTATAATACTGCTCTTGTCTACCTTACTACATACCTAAATACATACGGACCGCCGCCTGACGCCGCGCGTGAATATCAGCGTTTTCACGATGGTCACCTGATTCAGTGTCGTTAAGTTTTCATGGGCGTGCATGTCCTATTTTCGACGAAGAAAGCTTTTAGAAATATCGTTGTACCTACTCTAGGTCTTTTTAAAGTGGCAAAAATTTATAAGTAAAAAACGACTGTTATAATTTAATCTCCATACAAAATCACATAATGAACAAAAATTGAGATTTTTTTAGCCGATTGCACGCAGTATAGACGAAAATTGTAACAGGTGGCAATCTTCAACAGTATATAGGGTAAGATTGACATCTTACTTCATTTTTTTTAAAATCATTGTTCAAAAACGATAAGCAGTAAAATAAATTGCGTCTTATATCACATATAAAGAGAGAGTCAGGCTTGCTTATGCATACATTATCAAATCTGACAACTTCAATTTCACATATATTTTAGACCAGTAAGTAAAGTGGTGTCAATATTTGCCCCTTTTACCTTACACGTGCGGTGAGCTCGCCTATGACCTACCGGCGAGCCGCGCACCGCCACCTCATTACGTAACGTCATATATAACGCCGGGAGAAAATTACGAATTGCTATGGCGTTGGGTATAGACGTGCGTATGGGTTGCCACCGTATACTCGAGTGGGTAATTCCGGCGTGCACCGCAACGAGAGGTGTGCACACGCCTCCGGGATAAGACTGATAGCGAACGCGTACCCGGTGTTTCGTAAAAATAACGCGTAATAACCGGTAATTACGGCCGCGGTTATCCATTCCGCGTCACTGTGCTTCGCTCGCGCACTCGATATTCGAGAGGGTTCCTTTTTTCTCCCCGAGGCTACATGTATGTATGTTGGATGGCGAATGCGGTAATTGCGGAGATTTCGCGGTTCGACTGACCGCCGGCGAGCTCGGCGGGCGATCGATACGGAGGCCGATCGAAGCTCGTCGGTAGGTATAATTCGCGAGAATCAACTCACCGGGTGGGGGGCGGCAGTTACGGGTCACTTTCTTCGAAAACGCTGCTGGAGTTTCGACAGTCTGAAAGGTGCAAAGTTTTCAATGGCTGAGTTTTGAACGGAGTCGCGCGCTTCTCCTATATAGAATGAAAAGGAAAATTATTTAGCCGGGGCATGAGTACTGTGTGGGTATTATATTATAGATTGAACGTGGCAGTTTGTAAAAGTCGATGTGTTTTTGTGTAGATAATAAAATTGACGGTTATGAGGCGTGTACCGATAATCTGTAAGAGCTCAAATGAGCTGTAAATAAATTTGCGAAAATTATTATCTGCCAGCGCATACATGTCGCGTATGTGCGCCCGTATGTTACAATATAATCTCCTTCAATGACGCGTACTGCCAGAAAAATCTGTATTAAACTTTATACATAAATGTACATAACGCTTTTATCCGATACGTAACCATGAAAATTAATATGCTACCTTGTGAAATCTATATTCAATTCAATATAATTGCGTATAAAATTCAATAAATATTTAATACAAATTTCCCGAGAGAGTATATTAATTCTTATAATTAAGGATGTTTCACCCCTATTATCAAAAATAAGGAAGTTACTCAATTTTTTTCCCAAGATTCTTTAATATCTTTGAAAGCCGTATGCAAAATTTCAAGTCTCTTGACTAACTCATTAAAAAGTTATAATTGAAATAAAAATGACAATTTAACCCATGCTCTTATGGGAAATTCACGGAAACTTAGAAAAAACGATGGAAAATTGGGTTACCGTAATGAAACTTTGCATACCGCTAGATTATCATGCAAAGAATAAATGGTATATTTTCACACATCGATCAGGGCAGTAATTTATAACAAATAATTAAGAAATCTTGGTAAATTCGCTTACGATGGAGATTGCTGCGCGCGCAGTTGTGAAGTGCGGTAACGCCGCAGGGCGCGCCAAGTATAGGGATCGTGCATGGGTACCGTCATGCGCTCTAGTGGCAAAAGTTGGAGTTAAAAGCGTTACATCTTCTTGTAGCGTATACGGAGAGTTCACGTTTTGTAAAAATTATTAATCGCAATGATTAAGGTTTATATATTTACACAGCACTTTTCACTATAATTTATATTATTTTTGTTGGATGTTGTTAATAATTCGGGGTTTTAACTAGTAAGCTCTAGTGAGGCAATATTACAAATTTGTGCCACCACACCTCTCTATAATACTCTATGGGGCGACGTTGCCGCTGTTCCCGACCGCTTGAATATTTTAAAAATAATTATAATATATTTTTCTATAATTTTTTTGACACACTTTAAGGATACAGATAATAAAGTAGAGTTACAGAAAAATAATGACTCGACCGATATCATGAAATATAACTTCAAGGTGGTTATTAAAGAATCATTTTTTTTGTTCAGGGATTGGAACACTGACGAAAATCGTATTGTTCCCTTCCACCTCCACTCCCCTTCTGCAATAGGGGCGAAACATCCTTAAATGCAACTACACTACGAACAAAATTTGTATCAAAGTTAATGTAATTGTATATCAAATTTATATCTAATACGTGATTATAATATTAAAATTGACATATTCCGTTATGAAATTCATATTCAATCTAGTATAATGGATATACTTAATTGTACATAAAGTTCACAAAACCTTAAGTAGGCACAAATTTTACAAGGGAGTATATTAATTTTCGTAATTAGATAAAATAGATAAAAGCTTTATATACAAATATAATATAAGTAGGTACAAATTTGTCTTATAGTATATTGGATAAAAAAGTTACCTGTAATTATATCAAAAATGCAAATACACGCAACGAGACGCGAGAATTCTCCTCGCTAATCAATTACATTAGAGCCGAGTCTATCTCGCGCGATCTCACGCCCCCCCCCCCCCCCCCCCCGCTGAACGACCCTCTCCGACGTCGTCCGATCTAGACGCCTCAATAAAATTCCGTCTGACTAATGTAGAGCCCAAGACGAGCGAGGTGCATTCGCCGTTACACCCTCGTACATCGGCCGTTTAACGCCGCGCTGCCCTCGATTTCTAAGCAGGCGATAAGATTGATAATCGGCGTCCCGAAATAAACCTGCATCTGTATAAATTCGTGGGGAAAAAAAAATATCCATCCGTGCATGTATAAAAGTCACATTCGCGCATCTGCACATAAATCGCACCTCGTCGACCGACAATCCGCGCAACACTGCCGCGCGAAGCAGCCTTACGTCTCCCATCCCGAAGATGTGCTCCGATGGCACCCGGACGCCTCGATAAAACTCCTCCCGACTAACGCAGCGCCGCGAGAGACGCCGAGAGGGGTGCATCCCCCGTTGCGCCCCCTTCCACCGGCCATTTAGCGCGCGTGCTGCTCGCGATTCCTACATAGGCGATAAAATTGATGATCGACGGCGCGTAGTATACCCGGGTAGTACAACTTATGGAGGAAAATCTGTAAAGGCTGTGATAAACGTGGAAACGAAATCGAGGGGGAGGGAAATACGAGAGAAACGGAGCAAGGCACGCGTACGATAAATGGGACGAGGAGTACTTACGGTGCGATACGTTTATCACCGGATACACTCGCGTTGGTCATTTCCATAGAAATGGCTCTGGGTCGAAAAATTGACGTTTACTCTCGTCGACCTTTGTGCATCCACAATTTCGTCAATATTCACCGGAACTATTTGTCTCGAGATGTCGTTAGAACGTTTATTGCAAGTTTATGAGGTCGTTCGATCTTCTCGCAATTGCAGAGGCATTCTCGAAACGATGTCACATGGAGCCCACTCCCGATCGCATTTTATTATGAGCGTGGAAATATAATTTTCATGCGTATATACCCGAGTCGAAATATTAAACCTACTCTTTTAGGATTATACAGGTTGTGCGAGAAATGCTGCCTTAAAAATAGATCGAAATAAAAATAGGAAGGAATCATTAGTCACATTTGAAATATAAAATAAAGGTTAGGAAGAGAGAGAGAGGAAGAGTATATTATCTTCTCGTAGAACACCGAAGGAAAATCCACAAAGTGAAGCGTATTACGAGATGCAAGTCAAAGCGAAGTACCGACGCGCGCGGCACGATATTCCAAGTAAAGCTCAGAGTCGAGAAGAGGCGAGGCGCCAGCCGAGATGCTACCCGAAATGTCAAACGAGATGAGCTAAGACGCTAGCTGAGTGGGACGCTGCGGAGAGAGAGTTCCGACTTACTATAATACTAACCCTCATTAGGAACCTGCCATTGTCACATACTACCGCGCAATCAAGATTGCAATTAATGTTATTAACTCTCTAATAAGGTCTCATCGATCTCCCTCCTAATAAAGCCAAGGACGAAATACGTTCATCGTACGCTGGATCCATATATTATAGAAATCCGTCGCGGTTTCACGGCACACACGTGATAAACGAACCGAAATTCGTTCGTCCCGTACCGACAAATGCGGTAGGTCGATCTCCAGGATACGAAAAAGCCGTGTCGGTACCGCACACACTTCCCCACTCTCTACCACATGAAAAAAATCGCGTAAATACATAACGCGTTCGCTACGGGGCACGTTCGCGATGAGAGAGACGAATCGGGCGACCCCGGGCGTCCGTTCGAATGCAACGCGGCGCATGGGGCGATTGCATTGGGAAATATGCAAAAACGAATAACGCTCGGCCTACAAATATCGACGAGGCGTCCGTTCGACGAATATCCGTCTGTATAGCGTGCCGCTGCAATAAGGTTATGGGTACGTACTATAATTCTGCGGATTGTACTTATGCTGGTTCTTTTACGCGCGATAACTTTCGTATTTAAAGTTTGATTGCATCTCGCTTCTGCTGCGAGGTAGCGCCCCTGTGGGATTAAACTTTCGGGGATTGGTTCATCCCTTTAAAGTAAAATTCAACCAATGTGTTCGGCGGGAGTCTTACTTTTGGATGCGATGAATGCTTCATGTACTTCGTAATGGTGCTTTCTATACCTGTTTCAAGTTTCGTTTCCTATCAGAGTTTATAAATAATGTATCTGTAGCTACATATCCATCTAAAGAATAAAATGGAAATTGGATTAATTCTTATTCGAATTAAATAAAAATACCGATTGGATTCCTTTAAAAGTAATTATTATTTTGTATCCAAAAGATTTTTTCTATTTCTTAAAAGTTTTAATGCTGGTTACGTAAAATAAACGTTGAAAAACGGTAGAAATGTATGGTTTTAAATACGTTATTGAGCGACATAATTTTTAGGTTGAAGATGTCCGGGGGCACAACGTATATTTGTTTTATATATTTACGTTAAATCAACGGTTTATTAAATAATTTAAAAACACGTCTAGAATGTTCATCTCTCGTAACCGCTTTAAAACGTATTTAGAACATCACTTTTCCATGATTTCAACGTTTATTTCACGTAACCTTGTTTTTTATATAATTACTTCTCGAAGCATCTATATAACAAAACGTTTCTACCATTTATCAACGTTTATTTCTCTTCATCTTGTTTATAGTTTATATGTATATGAAATGTTGTTTTTTCACTCTACGTATAAAAAATGTGTAATAAACGTTTATTTGATACTAGTTACCGAAAATTCATCATATTTACGAGTATTAGACGTTTATTTCACGTAACCTTGTTTATTGGGATACAGCTTTAAACGGATGTGATATTCATGTGAATTATCATGTAGAGTAGACCGAAGCGAATCGAATCACTGGGCGAATCGGATCATAGATCCATATTTCTTAAACCGCTGTGAACATAAACATTCCAGTCATTAACGTTACTTCGTTCTCCTCCAACGAAATAATACGAATGATCGGAATGCTTAGGTATTTTCACTACGATTTAAGAAATATAAACCTATGATCCGATCCATCCTGTGATCTGATTCACCTCGGTCTATCCTATGCATTTCTTATTAACTTCTATTCGCACAGTTGAAAATCTCGTATTTAAATCGGTTCACCTATTATTTGCATGTTAAAATCCGCCGATTCTTCGTGTTAATTCAACATTTTCTGTGTCAAATGAACACAAATAATATTAAAAATTATCACAGAAAATGTTCAATTAACACAAAGAAATGATTGGTTCTAATATACAAAAATGGGTGAACCAATTTCGACAAAAGATGTCCAACTGTACATCTGTGCATTTTAGAAAACATCATACTTAACTCGAATCGAAACACGATTCATCCAATACCGGTCGGAATAACGTTTACGCAAGTCCGAACAATTTTTCTTTCGAGGTAAGCACCTTTATTTCGAGCAACGCAAATACCGGGGTAAAAGTATGCAATATAAGGTAGCACACGCTGCATTCTACAACCAGCGTCATACATGCAACAGAGGTAGGTATACGCAGCACCGACTGCGTTAGGTCATCGCGTATCTCTGCCATGCGCCGCGCGCGACGGTAGGTACCTATGAGTTGCCTCGTACGAAACTGGCTTATGCGCTACTGATAAATGCGCACGATGTTTCATGCTACCAAGCCATGGATGCACAAAGGTGTTCTCCACGACAAAGTACAAAGAGTGATGCGGTCCGCACGAATGCGCGATACATGCACACATGTTGACCCATACGTTCCTCCTTTGACGTCGTATCTCCCCGCGCCGTTACCTTTCCAACATTCCCGCGACGACGAATATTCGCCGCGGGGACGCGGAAGGGAGGACGTCTCGTTCGCTCGCCGATGGCGACTTCCGCTTTGCGCGGCCTCGTCGTAGTCTTTGACTCGCGCAGCGACCGACCGGAAAGACGAACGATAGTGACGACGCGAAAGGCGAAGGGAAATATCATTTCGAATCGAGTGACTGCTGCGCGAGGGCTTCGCTTCCGGTTGGGGCGAGCTTGTCGCGGAATATGAATTATACTAACAAGAGAAAAGAGAAGGGTGAAATTAATTTTCTTGCTGGGTTAAAAAGGAACCATTTTTATATTATATTTTGCTATGCATTTAGTAATCATAGTTACTATTAAATAATTATATATACTATTGAGATCAGTACGATAACTATAGCAATAAAGAATCAATTTTCATAGTAAAATATTTTACTAACTTGAAATAGTTGAAACCACTTTTAGAGAGAGAGGGAGAGTTAAAATCTACTACTAAAATAAGTTATTTTTACTATTTTTAACTTGGAGGTTATGTAGGCCCTACTTATGGATTTTCAGTTTACTTTGATCGAACAGAATCCCGCAATGCAATCAACCTTATAACGGTGAAAATATTAATTTAAACAGTTATAATTTCATTTTCTACTCGGTATATTATTAAATTTTTAAAACGGCATGCTGAACGAGACCAGTTGTTGAAGCATACTATGATAATAAAATTACTAAACATGTAACTAGAGAAGTTTAATTTATTGAATATGTTCAAATATGATCCGTAGCCATGATAATGCGACAAAAATTGAATCAACAAGAACAAAGGAAAATAAATGTGCAAGAAAAAAATATTCGTTATACTCTTTTTATATACATAACAAAATAGTAAACTCGAAATAATAAATTTTACTATTACTAAATAGTACATTCTTACGAGGAAATTATGTTTAAATAGTTTATTATTAATCTAGGTCAGATCTTTTAACAACCCATCGAAATACTAAAAAAGTATTAAGCTGCAAGGTAAACTCACCAATGGCCAGATGGCTAAGACCAGTATCCGGACAACCATAAAAATATATGTAGCAGATTTGTTTCAGTGTTCCTACTAGATGGAATTTGTTATAAGGGTTTCCTACTTATTGAAGAGTATTTCCCAGCAATTATTTCCTTTCGCCACATTCAATAACTTATACTATACGTAAATATATCCGCATATTGGGACGTGTCCAGCCATTGGTGCTTTTACCTTACTACTTTTTTCCTCTTAGTGTACTAGATGAATGAGGTTCGACGATGCGCTGTGTCAAAGCGTGACGCAATTGTCACGTACTATCGATTGGGAATATTTGAATTAAAAAGAGAAGATTTCTTTCGAGGACAAAAGTTTGTCCGAACAGATTCTATTTCGTCGATTCCTGTGAATATATTTTAACTGCCAAGAGAGATCAAGGACCACTTTGATACCGAGAAGGAATTAGGCTCTACCCTGCTTTGCCCTATAATTCACTAGACAATTGTATCAAAGCGAAGACGATCCGAATCCGTCCCATACAGAAGCCGATGTAAACTGGATAGACCCAAATTAGCGGTATTGTCGTGAACGTCCGATCGATGCGTCTCTCTAGAACGGTCATGAAAGCCTATCGTTCTAAATAGGTCGAAACCCCGCGTATACAGTGAACTGTCCCACCGTCACGGCGTATTTATACATGAATGGGCAGCGATAACGTTCATGTGTCACGGTTATAATTAAAAACTTCTTAATGTAGGATATATAATTGCAATAACTGAAAATCGATTATCTTGAGAACGTTCGGAGTTGTCGATAAAAAGTTCAAATAAAATATGTTCATCCACGTTTTTACTACAGAAAAGCTGCTTTCGATTTTTCATGTATCTCTATTACGTTTCGAGATAATCGCATTTAAAGTTGAATAGAAACACTGGAGCGTTTATTCCACTTTTACCTTGTACTTCGAAACACAAAATACATACCGATTGCTATAACCTCCTCACAAGCACCTGATCGAAACATTCACAGAAACCAGGGAATATCCTCGTAAAACAAGAACCACACGACGACCTCCGTTATTCGAGAGATCTAATTACGCCCAATATGTGCAGCATCCGATGCAAGCTGAACGAGTCCGAATTAACCCCATTGTCACGACCGTCCAACCGATGCCTCTCTCTCTCTCTCTCTCTCTCTCCCTCGCTCTCGTTGACCAGTCGTAAAAGCCTATCGTTTCGAATAAACCGAAACCCGCGTACATATATAGGAGATCTATAGCCCACCGCATCGAATAGGCGAAACCACGCGTGACGCAATACCGCGCGCGTTCGCCCCTCTCGTCACAGCTAGCCCGTCCTGAATTTCACCACGGCGCGGAAAAACGCGCTGCTCTCTCGGCGTCGCTTAAAAACGAATTTTCCATCCCCTCGCGCGATCGATGCCTCTTCGTCGCCCAGTGCGCGGGTTCTCCGCATACGTTATACAGAAGCACGCTCGGGGAGAAGCCAACGGAGGAAGCTGAGGAGGAGGAGGAGGAGGAGTACCATAGTCGGTCCCGCGCCCCGTTGCTACCGCCGTAGAACGAATTAGGCTTAACGACCGACTGCCGGCCGCCTCGTAGGAAAATTCTATTTTAACAGGTGCGACCCGCAAACTCTCCCGCGGGACCCGCTGTTCCCGGTTATTCGGCCTTCACGCCGCCGCCGCCGCCGCTCGCCCTGAAAAGGAACTTAATGAATCGTTAAAAGAGCGACGATGCATTATTCCTCGTTCACACGCCGGGCACCCCGCGCGGTCCACCGAGTTCTATTCGGTGCACGTACGCGGTCGATACAGTACGTGTGTCTCACTTTAAAGCTCCCCCGCCGCTCGCGTTTACATCACGCGAATTTAAAGTACGTTTATGCCGCCTCGCGCGCGCTTTAAGTGCCGCGACCTCGTTCGCCGTCGCGACGCGAGGCCCGTCGCAGCTGCCGCGCCTCCTCGGCGCGAACGAGAGGCCTCTCTCGCCCCGGCGAAAATTTTGGATCGATCCGGGCGTGATTCGTCCGTGCGACGCATCGTAAAACTCAATTATCGCGCGAGACCATTCGTCACTCGCTCGTTTCTCGCGCGCGATCGGCACTTAGCGTCACGAACGCGCGCGCGGTCGACGTGACCTTCTTCCGAACGGAACGCGATTGCCTCGCGAGTTGGTTTGGAGAGGCGCGCGCGCGGTGTAGGAGTCGAGGCTGCCGCCGCACAGCCTCGAGAGAGAGCGCGAGCATTTGTCTTCGGGGTGGAAGACTTTACGCGGGGGTGAGAACGCCTCGTTTGTATCGCGGATTAATCGTGCCCGAGTCGTGTTCACTTGTGAATGGACGTTCTAATTTCAGCTGTAATTAGCAGCAACGATTAAACTAGATGAAATGTATATTTGCTGGATATTTTAAATGCCTGTTCTCTCGCTCGGCGAGCTTGCAGTGAATCGGGCAGCTTCGGTTCACTCCCGAGGGTTAAGACCAGGGTCTGCGGGACAGTACGATATACGGCTGGACCGAACGTATGCGAGGGGATATAGGGCTAAGTGGCCTTTTTGACCGTCCTCGTGATAGCGACCACACACGCGAAGTACAATAAGAAAAAAATTTGCCAGCCATGACTTCTTGGGGCGTCCAATTAAATATAGAGTTATCTCAACAAATGTGCAATTAAAGGAACTTAAATTTAGTTGAGGTAATCAGATGCTTAGTTGCTTCAACTAATTGTTTACTCAAATAACTATATATAATAAATACATTTAGTTGGCCGCCCGTGCACTCAAAATTTAGTTGAATCAAATGATTTTTTTCGCAATGTAGTTAACACTACGCACTGAGAGAAATAACAGCTAGTATAAAAAAATGTTTGTTGAATAAAGAATATATGATCTTATAAATGTCTAAGAATATGTATCCTTGAGATTCAAGAATAACGTCGTGGGAACAAAACATTTTTTCTGCGCGAAAAAAAAAACAATTAAAGACTTGTTACACTACTTTGTTTTCAAATGTGGGGTAAAATTTATTACGTTAGGTCTAATTCCGCTTAGGTGACCGGCATTCCCCCTGCCTCTCTTGTTCAAAAAAAAATCAATTTTATTAAATGAAACAAAAATAATGCTTAGTTATTCGAACCATATACAGTCCAACCAAACGCACAATGGTTTTGATCGATTGGACAAAATGTAACCTTCAACTTTTTTTGTTCAGAGTATAGGTACACCGCGTACACGAGTCGAATGCAAATCGAAACGAATATACCTTCGAGCCACGCATATCCGTAAGAAGGTAACATAAAAATGCGAAGCGGAGAAGAAACCTACACCCCTCTATCGGCGTAATATTCCTCACGCCACATAAAACGCAATTATCCCGGGGAAATGTCAACGCTTCTTTGCCTGCTTTGGCTTCAGCGCCCGTAGTCACCTCCAGCGCTCAGCACGCGTCTCCCCCGTCTCCGCGTCTCTCGCCGTCACTCTCTCTCCCTCTCTCTCTCTCTCTCTCTCTCTCGCCCGCCTCACCCACTCACGTCACACACATAGTCTCTCTCGCGCTCGATACCCCGCCGCGCGTCTTGGACGCCTGCACACATCCCGGCAAAAATACTCTGACGTGCCAGGACTCGGCGAGAACTCCGACGCGTTATATAAATTCCGCGGACATGATCCTTTTTACAAATCTCCCATTTGCATAATTGATATAATAACTCGATACTCCGGAGGAATCCAAGGACCCGGCGGGGAATACGAATTTTCCCGCGGCTCGCGGCGGGGGATGATGGGACGCCTGAGGAGAGGGCGGGAGGAGGGAGCGCTACAAAAGTCCTCGAGCCGCGCGGCTCAGGTATATAGAGAGAGAGGGCTGCCATTTACCTGCTGAAACGAGGGCGGCCCTGAAAAGTTCCCGCGGAGTAGTCGAGCGGCTGTAGGAAGGCGATGAGGGTGTGCGGGGGGAGGGGGGGGGGGGGTAGGCCGCAACATTAACATGAGAAAAAGACCCCCGCGGTGTATATAACGGGGAACTCCGTCACGATCGGCCATTGTCGACTCTAAGTTTTCGAATTTAAACTCCGCGCGAACCAATCTCCCCCGGCGACAATGGACGCGTCGCCGGGACCGCGTCGTTCGCGCGAGCGAGCGATCGATCGCGCGCCGCGATTGCGAATCATCGACGGGATATAGAGAAAGGAGAGAGAGAGAGAGAGAGAGAGAGAGAGAGAGAGAGAGAGAGAGAGAGAGAGAAATGGGACGGGTTATATATTTCGCGTACGGGACGATATATGGATATTCGTATGCGAAACTTTCCTTCCCTCCGCCCCTGTCGCTACGTCCCGCGCGCGACAAGGGATGGGGTGGGCGAAATGCAAAATTCTCAACGGCGGTGCGTGGGCACGTATTGATATGCATATAGTGCGGGCGTCCGAGACGGCGAAGGGTGGAAAAGGAAATCCCGCGAACGGATTCGTTCGACGGATCAGACGCGAAAAAGCGTAATGCAAGTGAGAGACTGCACAATGGCAGGAAAATCCCCGCGCGCGGAAAAAAATATAATGCCAATCCGTCGAGATATCCTTTTGAAGTCGCGCGACAATGCTTCTCGTCGTTGTGTCTAGTTACGGCGTATGCGCACCGGGGTGATGTGAAGGGGGTGGAAGGGAGGAGAGTAAGCGGGCTTATTTCAGTACGGAATTTAATGGTTAACGTGTGCATAGGCGCGCGTATAAGCGCGCCGATTATTCCCTCGTTTCGTTTTTCTCGATTTCCATCGAGGGAGAATTTTCATCGTGATCGAAAATTGGCCCGAAACGAGTCGAATTTCTGCATGAGGTGACGCGTAGGCGCTCGTCGCCTTCGTTGTTTGGGATTTATTTATGGGAGTGCATGGGATCGTGATATTTATTTTTTTATTTCCTCTCCCTTCTCTCGAAAATCGAATGATTTCTAGAGAGAGTATTCCCAAGTCAAAAAATTTAGTCTTATTTTGATACTTTTAATGCTTCATTTGAGTTACCAGTAAGTCCCTCTTTTGAACCTAAAATTAAGTAAAATGACCCATAATGCACCATTTTTAGGCTCAACGTAGGGCTTCAATGGATGAAAAATAGACTTACTATAAACCCCCCCCCCCCTAAAATTGGAGGTTCAAAATTTCGATTCAGGAACCAAAGTACGCCGTTATGCTTAAAAATGGTCCGTTTCTGGTTCCACCACAATGGGTTGAAAACTTTAAATCTTTAAAGTTGAAACTTTAGGTTCAAAGGAATGGCTTATAGACTGAGCAGACCAATGGTAGGTCGAGTAGAGCATTAAAAGCATCAAAGTAAGACTAAATCTTCCGACTCGGGTTCTCCAGAGTTTCTCTCATAGAAAGAGATCTTACCTATTTTCTCCGTGTGAATGTGTGATGCGGAAAGCAGAGATAATAGATCGCGAAATATTACTTCTACCGCGGATTCATAATTATAATAACTCGATCATCGCGCTCCTATTAGGTAATCGTGGCGATTAATCGTCCGCGTCGTCTCATCTCACGCGAAGTAGAGTCTTTCTCGTCAAAGATACGTCGAGGGAGGAAGAGCCAAATTTCCCCGTTGTATGAAAGGATTTCTTGGTAAAATAATCCTTCGAATTTTTCTCGCTGCAGAGACCTCCTTTACTTTCCGCGCGGACGTATGTGTGCACGAGCAACGGATGCAGGAAAGAGAGAGAGAGAGAGTAACCCGGCTTATTTTTTTTTTCAACGCGGGTTTACAGCGGAGCCCGCGCGCATATATGAGCACGGATAATCGCGACGATTATTCACTTGCCTCTCCGTTTTCTTTTTGCGCGCGAAAAGGAATGAGCTTTTATTAAAAGTGCGTCAAAGGAAAATTATTCCGCGGCTTCGGCGATGACGGGGAACATTTTCCCTCCGGACGGGAGAGGCTTCCGCGCGCGGACGAGAGAATTGCATTTCTTTAGGAGAGATTTGCTCGCGCCGACCTCTCGCCCGCCGTTCTTTGCGACAATGGGCGGAAGGGCGAGAAAGGAAAACAGCGAAAGAATAAGCGGGATTAATTTGACGCGCGAACGCTGTGTGCGTTACACGTCGCGACATCTGTTGTTATAAATGTGGCGAACTTTTTAGCTAGATAATATGTCTACTGTATGGCAAAGGAGTGAAAATTGATGAATAATTGTTGATTTTAATGCAATACAATTAGTTTTTGAAGGCAATATTTTGTGATATAAGAATATTTATCGATTCGGCTGGAAAAAAGGTAAATTCGATATTCGATTGTTTGTATATTTAGCATAATACTAAAAATTTAGAGGTTATGAAAACGTAAACATTGGATTGCGAAATTGATATGCTTAATTAAAAATTCTAATCGTGAAGTTTTATTAAATTCATTTGAGAAGGGATGAAGACGATTTAGAATAATTTATTTTATAAATTTGGAAAAAGGAAGACTGAAATTTAGCTAAGTAAAGCTCCGCAATTCTCCGATTCGCGCGCACGGATCGTTCTCTATCTCCCCCACTAGTCTGCCGCACAGTCCGAATACGGTCGACGCGCGCGCATGACGGAGACACATTTAATAAATTGTATGCCGAGAAAAAAATTTGCTTCATTGAAATAAACGTATTTTTGAATAGTCATGAGGGCAGATTTATTCCGTTCGGATGAACACCGATTTGGTCCAAATAATATTCTATTAAATGAATAATATTTATACGGGGTAAAACATTTAAATCGACACACATGAATATCTGTAAAATAACGCATTTTAGAAAAAATCGTTTTGTATAAAAGTTATTTGCTTTAAAGAGAGAAAGAGAATTGTATGTTTTATTTTTCATTTTGTAGACATTTTAAAGGCTACTTTAAGATCAATGTTTTCTCTTTAATTGGGAGCCTATATTTTTTGAAGAAATTCTTAATCTACGCGCAAAAACAGACAACTTTTGTCTGAAAAGTTTTTTATTTCTTTATTTTTCTCCCTTTAAAGCAAAAATGTTGACCTTAAAATGGACTCGAAAGTATCTGCAAAATGAAAAATAAAATATACAATTCTCTTTCCCCCTCTAAAGCAAATAACTTTTATAACAAATATTATTTTCTAATATATATACGTTAATTGTTTTACAGATATTCATGTGTCTCAATTCATGTGTCTCTACCCTGTATACACAATACAAAAATGGTGTTAATTTTAACACCATTTCACCGGTGTAGACCTTCATGTGCCACATCTTGTGTCATTCAACTTATGCCATTATCATTTAACACCAAAAGTGGTCTACATATATAAGTCCACACCTCAAAATTTTCTACTGCGAACGTCCTATTGATATTCATTGTAATCGAATAAATGTATACTTAGGGCTATTTAAAAACATGTTTAACTTATTCAAGCACATTGCTTTCTCAGTGTAGCCGTGCTGCTCGAATTCTATTTTTTGTCGCCACGACGGCTAAGTCGAGTTTTAAAATCGTTATCCGCGGTGGCGCGCCGCGAAGTAAATGCATCGAACTCGCGGTACGGGGAGAAATAATTGGATTCCTTTTAATTCCCTTTAATCCCGTCGAATTCTTTTTGATCCGATTTCTGCGCGGATCCAATTTGTTTCTAGCTGTTTCTTTCCCCACGGAGTCCAGAAATCTCTCTGCTAGGTAATCAAATACTTGTTAATCGAAATCGACGATCGAGACGGATATTTCATATGACTGAGGAAATATTTTTTGGACGCTATGGATGAATTAGATCTGAATGTTATTTGGTGGATGCGACTTAGGGAACTCTCGCGAGCGAAAAATCGCGGCGGTTCGCCAGTTTTCCGCGGGAAAGAGGATATTTAATTAAAAACGCGTCAAAGGAGCGAATTAATCCATACAGCTCACACACTTGCGGATTTAAATATTTCCCTCCGGCGAGGGGTTTTTGAAAGAGTAATGCCTCTATACACGATACACACATATATACTCGTATGCATTATATCTCATTTTTATAGCGAAGCGTTTCTTCGGTGTGCCGCGCATATTGGCGTGAAAAAAAGGATAAGAAATACAGAAAGGATACAAATCCTATCCCATTTTTTACAAGAATGAGAAGCTAAACTACCGAGAAAAATTAAAGAAACAGGAAAGAGAGAGAGGGGAATCGATAAGTGACCAGACTTTTAATTTGTCAAAATTTTACACTAAATCCTCATCACGTGCACGCTAAGAGAAATAATTGCTGGTATCAAAAAAAATGTTTCCTTCAATAAAAAACATGATATAATTTGAGGATCAAGCCATGGTTTTCTTGGTGCAAGAAAATACTTGATAGGTTCAAGTAACTGTTTTTCTTCTGTGCAGAAAGGATTTCCTGTTCCCAAGACGGTATTCTTAAAAACTTTTAGAATCATATGTTCTTGATTCAAGAAACATTTTTCTGACACTAGCAATTATTTCTCTTCGTATGCTACAGTGAGAAAAAAATTTTCTTAAACCGATTTATTTGGTTTTAATTATTTGGAGCGATTAAATGTTCTCTTCGATAATGTTAATTTCGATAATTGTGTTCAATCCAATACCCGTTTGTTCACAACTAATATATATTTGATCACTACAAGTAGATATTTAGTTGCTACAGTTTTACATATTTAGTTTGTCATATACCTGTAACCATTTATATGCAGTTGGACTAAGTCAGTATTTTTTTAATGACTAATATTTACTCACATTGATTATGCTTATACTTGCTGTAAATAAAAGAGTATTGAGATAAACACGATTTTGTTAACTTGAATGAATATATTGCTATTTCGAATAATTTCAACCAACTAAATCTTTCAACCAACATTTTTTTCTCAGTGTAGCGCCCATCCGCACGCATTACGCATGCGTTTAATTAATAACGCGTCAAAGGAAAATTATTCCTCCGCCGTACCGCGACAGTCGAATATTTACAAGAACACTAAAAGTCCAGTGAGTGCCACTTTCCCGCCGACGGTAAAAAGAAAGAAGGTATTTTTCAACAAAACACGCTTCTTCAAAACTGCTCTCACGCGAGCTGGACCACGCGTGCGCGCGCGCGCTGGAGTCGAAGCCAAGAGAAAAAAGGGAGAAAAAGGGCAAGAGAGAAGGAAGGAGATGGACGACCATCCAACCACCGACCACCTCACTTCGTTCGGACGGCGTCCATTACTCTATTTCGACGAAAGGAGAGCGAGCGAGTAGGTGCCCCGCGCGCGGACCGCACGTACTAGGCATCGACGTGTGACGCTTCAAAAGCCACTTTCCTACGTCATTTTCCAGTTTAAGCCCGCGAACCAATATAATCCGATTCCAGGAGCAAAGTCCCCGCGTGTACCGAGCGACGTGTACCGACGTACGTACCCACCAATACGCGCGCTCGGTGTCCTTCTCGCTCCGCAACACCCCCGCGACGACGACGACGGTGTCTTCGGCCCCCTCACTCCCTTCGCGAGCGAGTTTCGCGAGCACTGGCTGTTTCTCAACCGAGCGATTTCGAGTGTGGGTTCAGTCTAACCGCGACATCGATTACGAATTCGGAGTCGCCTCTCCCGAGGAGTGCCTCCGAGGTGAAGTGCACCGCTGCTGCTCCACCTCCCTCCCCTCCCGCGCCGTCTTTCTCATCCCAGTCGTTCCCCCGAGTATCCCACCTCTTTGAAAGCTCCCTCGGCAACGGCGGGAGGAAACGCAACACGCCGCACACCCACTCTCGGTATCCTTCCGCTCGAAACCCTCGCTCTTTCTCTCGAAAGAGAGAGAGAGAGAGAGAGAGATTCCTTATTTGTCGCGATACACCCGATCGGTCTTGGGGCGGGCGCGGGGGTATATCGAAGCGGATGATCATTTAACTTCCTATCGAACAAGTGATGTTCGCGGATAGAGTGGGAACGAGACGGTAATTGAGTCGTTCGATCAAATAATTAAGTGCTTTCGGGATGGAACTTGGCCAGAGCGGTAGCTAAGCATTCTTCGGGCACTGAGAGAAGTAATTGCTAGTGTTAAAAAAATGTTTCTTGAATCGAGAACATATGATCTTATAAATTGTTAAGAACATTGATTCTCGATTTAAGAGTACCTACCGTTGTGGGAACAAGAAATTCTTTCTGCGTAATAAAACAATTACTTGAGCCTACCAAATTGTTTCTTGCATGAAGAAAACCATGGCGCGATCCTGGAATTATATCATGCTTTTGATTGAAGAAAACATTTGTTTGACACCGGCAATTATTTCTCCTGGTGTACGTGTGATAAGGGTTTAGTGTAAACTTTTGGCAAATTAAAAGTCCGGTCACTTCTCTATTTTTCTCTCTTTCTCTCTCACAGTTTTTTAATTTTATTCGACAGTTCAGTTTGTCATGTTTCTGATTGAAGAAAACATTTGTTGGCACCAACAATTATTTCTCTTCGAGGGTGTGCAATAAAAATTAATATGATGTAATATTTTGAAGAAAAGTTCGATCGTATTTATACTTACACAGAGAAAAAAAATTCTTTGGATCAAAGAAATCGAATTCTTTGGTTTTCAATTCTTCCACTTAAAGAACGCGTCTTTAAGTCAGTGATATTAGTATTTATTTGAAAAGACTGCAGTTTTCACTTGAAAGAAATGACTTTATCGAATTTTTTTCTTTCCCCGAAAGAAATATTCTTTCAAATCAACAAGAAACGTCTTTCCGTCAATAACTCCGACGTCTTTAATGCTAACGCAGTTTTTCTTTAACTGAAAGAAGTATAGTATAGTCATTGTGAATTACGTATTTCTTTGAAACAAATTGTTTCTTTAAATCAACACATGAATTGTTAGAATCAAAGAACGCAGAATAATCGTTGTAATAATTTGCTTCATTCCACTTGAAGAACGCGTCTTTCAAGTCAATGATTTTACTATTTATGTGCAAAGACTGCATTTTTTACGTGAAAGAAATGACTTCATCGAATATTTGTCTTTCCCCGAAAGAAATATTCTTTCAAATCAACAAGAAACGTCTTTCCGTCAATAACTCCGACGTCTTTAATGCTAACGCAGTTTTTCTTTAACTGAAAGAAGTATAGTATAGTCATTGTGAATTACGTATTTCTTTGAAACAAATTGTTTCTTTAAATCAACATATGAATTGTTAGAACCAAAGAACGCAGAATAATCGTTGTAATAATTTGCTTCATTTCACTTGAAGAACGCGTCTTTAAGTCAATGATTTTACTATTTATCTGGAACACTACATTTTTTACGTGAAAGAAATGACTTCATCGAATATTTGTCTTTCCCCGAAAGAAATATTCTTTCAAATCAACAGAAAACGTCTTTCCGTTAATAATTCTGACGTCTTTAATGGTAATGCAGTTTTTCTTTAACTGAAAGAAGTATAGTATAGTTATTATGAATTACGTATTTCTTTGAAACAAATTGTTTCTTTAAACCAACACATGAATTGTTAGAACCAAAGAACGCAGAATAATCGTTCTAATAATTTGCTTCATTCCACTCGAAGAACGCATTTCTCAAGTCAATGATTTTACTATTTATCTGAAAAAGCTGCATTTTTCACTTGAAAGAAATGACTTCATTGAATATTTGTCTTTCCCCGAAAGAAATATTCTTTCAAATCAACAAGAAACGTCTTTCCGTCAATAACTCCGACGTCTTTAATGCTAACGCAGTTTTTCTTTAACTGAAAGAAGTATAGTATAGTCATTGTGAATTACGTATTTCTTTGAAACAAATTGTTTCTTTAAACCAACACATGAATTGTTAGAACCAAAGAACGCAGAATAATCGTTCTAATAATTTGCTTCATTCCACTCGAAGAACGCATTTCTCAAGTCAATGATTTTACTATTTATCTGAAAAAGCTGCATTTTTCACTTGAAAGAAATGACTTCATTGAATATTTGTCTTTCCCCGAAAGAAATATTCTTTCAAATCAACAAGAAACGTCTTTCCGTCAATAACTCCGACGTCTTTAATGCTAACGCAGTTTTTCTTTAACTGAAAGAAGTATAGTATAGTCATTGTGAATTACGTATTTCTTTGAAACAAATTGTTTCTTTAAACCAACACATGAATTGTTAGAACCAAAGAACGCAGAATAATCGTTCTAATAATTTGCTTCATTCCACTCGAAGAACGCATTTCTCAAGTCAATGATTTTACTATTTATCTGAAAAAGCTGCATTTTTCACTTGAAAGAAATGACTTCATTGAATATTTGTCTTTCCCCGAAAGAAATATTCTTTCAAATCAACAAGAAACGTCTTTCCGTCAATAACTCCGACGTCTTTAATGCTAACGCAGTTTTTCTTTAACTGAAAGAAGTATAGTATAGTCATTGTGAATTACGTATTTCTTTGAAACAAATTGTTTCTTTAAATCAACATATGAATTGTTAGAACCAAAGAACGCAGAATAATCGTTCTAATAATTTGCTTCATTTCACTTGAAGAATGCGTCTTTAAGTCAATGATTTTACTATTTATCTGGAACACTACATTTTTTACGTGAAAGAAATGACTTCATCGAATATTTGTCTTTCCCCGAAAGAAATATTCTTTCACATCAACAGAAAACGCCTTTCCGTCAATAATTCTGACGTCTTTAATGCTAACGTAGTTTTTCTTTAACTGAAAGAAGTATGGTATAGTCATTGTGAATTACGTATTTCCTTAAAACAGATTGTTTCTTTAAATCAACACATGAATTGTTAGAATCAAAGAACGCAGAATAATCGTTGTAATAATTTGCTTCATTCCACTCGAAGAACGCATTTCTCAAGTCAATGATTTTACTATTTATCTGAAAAAGCTGCATTTTTCACTTGAAAGAAATGACTTCATTGAATATTTGTCTTTCCCCGAAAGAAATATTCTTTCAAATCAACAAGAAACGTCTTTCCGTCAATAACTCTGACGTCTTCAATGCTAACGCAGTTTTTCTTTAACTGAAAGAAGTATAGTATAGTCATTACGAATTACGTATTTCTTTGAAATAAATCGTTTCTCTAAATCAACAGATGAATTAACACGTAACATTGAGGGAAAGTGAACACGAACCTAACTACCTAGGTACTGATCGCTACTGGCAGAGCGTGAGATCAAAACGTGAAAACTCGAACTCTCTATGATCAATACTTATAAAATTCCTTCAGCGAGTGTAAGAGGCTTGTGTGTTTGAAGGAATGACTAGAAATTAAATCTAAGCTAAAAATGGGTATAAAGGACCCAGAATAATTGCAAGTCAGAGGGACTAGGACACCGCGCGTCACCGAGGGTAAAATCGGTCACTGTCGGTAAAGATAAAATCGCTGTGCTAATATCCCGTTTGCCCGCTATGTGGCGAATATTCTCGGATGCAAATTTATGTTTTACTATTTATAAGAGCAACGTTGAAAATTGTAATAGTTGTCGTTTTATGGATCAATTGGGGCTTTGATCAGCTGGTTTTTGGAAGTGGGTGAGGTGTCGCGAACTCGCTCCAGCCTTGCCGCTGGTTGGCTTGGTACTACAGTGCTTCCAGGACCGGCCCATTAGTCTCTTGTAAATATTAGTTTTTTTCGCACAGCAGTCACAAACCATTGGCAAGCGGCGCTTTTAACAATCTGCGCATGCATTTATCAGTTGCGTTTTACTTCCAGTGAAATATCTAGCTCTCTCTTCAAAATACGGCGTTCATCTGATCGGAGACAATTTTACTTGGACCAAAGGAATATTATATTTTCAACTTGAAGAAATATTTCTTTACTTTAAATTATTATGTCTTTGACTAGATGACCTATTTCTTGCCGCGAAAGACGCGAGTAATTGTCTTCAATACAACTTTTTTCGAGGTAAATATAGATATCTCAGTTAGTAAGAAATACTCTGTTACGCCGAAGACATATTTCTTTGACTAGATGACCTATTTCTTGCCGCGAAAGACGCGAGTAATTGTCTTGAATACAACTTTTTTCGAGGCAAATATAGATATCTCAGTTAGGAAGAAATATTCTGTTACGCCGAAGACATATTTCTTTGACTACATGACCTATTTCTTGCCGCGAAAGACGCGAGTAATTGTCTTGAATACAACTTTTTTCGAGGCAAATATAGATATCTCAGTTAGGAAGAAATATTCTGTTACGCCGAAGACATATTTCTTTGACTAGATGACCTATTTCTTGCCGCGAAAGACGCGAGTAATTGTCTTGAATACAACTTTTTTCAAGGCAAATATAGATATCTCAGTTAGGAAGAAATATTCTGTTCCGCCGAAGACATATTTCTTTAACTAGATGACCTATTTCTTGCCGCAAAAGACGCCAGTAATTGTCTTGAATACAACTTTTTTCGAGGCAAATATAGATATCTCAGTTAGTAAGAAATATTCTGTTATGCCGAAGACATATTTCTTTGACTAGATGACCTATTTCTTGCCGCGAAAGACGCAAGTAATTGTCTTGAATACAACTTTTTTCGAGGCAAATATAGATATCTCAGTTAGTAAGAAATATTCTGTTACGCCGAAGACATATTTCTTCGACTAGATGACCTATTTCTTGCCGCAAAAGACGCGAGTAATTGTCTTGAATACAACTTTTTTCGAGGCAAATATAGATATCTCAGTTAGTAAGAAATATTCTGTTACGCCGAAGACATATTTCTTTGTTTCAAAAACGCACTTCTTTTGCCAAATAACATCACAGTTCAAATCGAAGGTACAAGGATTCAAAATAAATAAATGCTCCTTCATTTGTACAACTGTTTCTGTCGGACCAAAGAAATATATCTTCCATTGAAATATTTGCTTTCGATGAAAGATTTCTTTGGACTAAAAAAATATAGTTTCGGAGCTATACAAAGAAATATTTCTTTCAACCCGAATAAAATGTCTTTGATCCAAAGAATTTTTTTTCTCAGTGTACATACACTGAAAAAAGTATTTAGCTAATCCAGCTATATTTCTGGCTGCCTCAGACACAACTAGAAAAATTTAATGTTGCTAGCGTAGCAAGAATTCTTGCTATTGCGAAGAAAATGATCACTGCAATTACTATAATTTTCTAGTTGTGGCCAAATTTTTTTGAGTGTAGAGTAAAAGTAAGATAAACGCTCAACCAGGAGAACATGGCTGGAATAATAGTTAAGCTTTCATTGGGGGGCCAATGAAAATTAACGTGATGTAATATTTTGGAGAAAAGTTCGATTGTAATTCTGCTTATACATGGTGTTCCGCTGAGGATAGTCACGGCGAGTGTGGCCTAATTTGCCTGTATTTGTCCCGCCGATCAATGATGGATTGACAGCATAACTGACAACCAAGTTCTGACTGTCAGTCAATACTTATGCCGTCAATCCATCATTAGTCGGCAGGACAAGTACGGGCAAATTAGACTACTACACCCACCATGACTATTCTGAGCGGAATACCCCGTACAGAGTAAGTGCCGTTGCACACGGGACCGATGATCGGCGCTGAGGATCGGTCATCACAAACCGACGATCGGACAAGCCATGGGCTAATCGATGGCTCGAGCGTTTCGCATTCATGTGAAAGCTACGTTTGAATCAATGGACCCTCCCGATCGTCAGTACCTACCGATCATCGGTCCCGTGTGAAACGGCACTAAAAGTGGGATAAAGGCTCATCCGGTTGAAGTATAGGTTTAAAGTCGATTATCCTGGGAACGATAAGAGATATGAAAAGCATGTTTTAATTAAAAATGTACTATAAAAAAAGTTACACATTTGTCGCGTATCTCTACTGTCTTCCGAGATAATCACGTTGAAAAAACGAAAAACGGAAACTGGAGAGCGTTTATTTCACTTGTATCCTTGATTTTTTTTCGATGGAAATAAATAGAACTCGTCGAAATAAAATCCATCGAAAGAACCTTTTATCTAAAAATAGAGCCCTGAACGCGTGACGTGCAAAGAATCGCACCGAGGACGTACCGTGTCCCTTCTTCCCTCTATTGTACACGCTTATAAACTTCCACCTCCTCCCCCATCATTTCCAATCGTACACAACGTCGCATATTCCCCAGGTTATTCGACAAAGGGCAAACGCCGGAAACACTGCAGGCTTGCGGGCGACGACATAAACTGACCATAACCCCGTTCCACGAACCCGCTGTGTATAGATACGAACAAACCAACCGACGGACCGACCGACCCCCGCCGCCGTTCCCTCTTGGAAACCAACTTCGCGCGCGGCGGTCGAGCCGTAGTATCGGAGGGCGAGTTTCATTTGCCATCCCGGGTATTCGCAAGTAATATACGACTAACCGGGGAACCAGCGGGCTACCCTTTAGGAGTTGCCGAACGCCGTTCGCGCGCCACGGTTATACGGCCGCTGTCGTTAGCGGGAGGCAACTGCATAATCGTTACACAAGGCGGAAGTAATAGACGCCTATGAGGAATGCCGCCTCCCGCGCGAAATCCGGTTTAGCCCGCCGATAGAAATCTAACGGGAAAGCGGAATTACCCCTTAAGCGCGGGTGGCCGTCCGGACGGGCCGCGCCAATATACATATACATTCCCATCGGCCGCACCGCATTGTGCGCGACGCAGCGAGCGGTCGCCGCGAAACAAGGAACGCGCGGATAACGTCGCTGAGCCGCATGCTATATGGGACGGAATACGGCGCGCCGTATACAGTGTGTATTCGAGGGAGCTTGACGTGAGCTATGTCCCGTAATACACTCTAAGGAGGATCGTCAGAGAAATGACTTCTCAGAGAAACCGTAGTTAAAAATTTTTTTAAATACTTGTGAACCCATTTTAATAAGAGAAAAAAATCAAACAATTTCACTGTACAGTTTTCTCGTAATTAATTTTTAAAACTTACGAGATTAGCATTGAGTCTTATGGAGAGCATATTTCAAATGCATAGAACTTGCGATTTTCAACCGAAAACAATTCTGGAAACTATGAAATGAGTTTTATCACCACACGAACTTGTTTTTACTAAATTATAAAGAATTTTCACTCTACAGTTTTTTTAATATAAAGGAAAAACTGTCGAAAAATTCAAATATTTCATGTGCATCGTCCGCCATATGCAAAAACGTGGCAACATCGTACTATGTGACGTCATAAGCTATTGACGCGAAGCGTGCTGGTAAATTTAAAAGTACGAAAGTACAAATAGGATAATGTATTGACAGATTTATTTTAAAAAGTACAACTAGATATACACTGTGAAATACTTTCAAACGATTTTGAAGAATAACATTTCTATGAACACGATCGTTTCAAAATGATATGAAAGTAAAAAACCCTACGAATATTGAGAAGCCACTTTTGTTTTTGAGTTCATTGAATTCTGATATGCATTAAAAAATATGAAATTATTAATAATTGAAAATTTAAACTACGTGCCGAAAATTATGCTCGATCTTTAAAAAAGGAATATAATTTATTAAGAACTTCCGACCGTGCATTAACTCGATTTAAAACTTGTTCTAATCCCTCTTTTCCAATTTTCAAGTAAGCTTCTGAAAAGGTTGTAAATTCAATATTTGCTCCTGCCAATTTGGACAGCATGGACTCGACTCGAAATTGAGGTTATAAACAGACGTCATGAACTGCTTCAACGCGTTGTCCGTCGATAAGAATTCTGTTTTACCTACCGATTTGCTACCAACTTACAAATGTTGAAATGCTATATTGCCACGTTTTGCACACATTTTACATATTTAAAATAAATTAAGTTTGAAGTTATAAAATTGTTTTCCAATATTTATCTTATTTTTTAGATTGAAAGTAACAAAAAGGAAAAAGAATTCAGCACCTATATTTATTATTGCAGTTTTTATAAAACTTAAAATTTCACTATTTGAAATTGGCAACACACATCGATTTCTTTGTTCTTTTTCCCCTTCTATCTCACCCCGAAGAGCACTGACGATCCTCCTTAAACCGTACGCTATCGGTTGTCGACTTGAGGACGCTCTAATTATTGGTTCTAACAACTTGCCAGTACCCGGCAGTCGTTTCGGTAGAAAGCCCCTATGTCCTACCCCTCTAGCAGCCGTAAAATCACATCCGGAAGCGATGTCGAATATCGTAGTACTCAAATTAGTAAAATGATACGAAATTATTAGGTTTCGATGTGTATCCTTAAAATTAAAATATTCTGCTTTTCGGCGACTACTATTACTCGTCCCATTTTTATGACGGTAACCGGCGGGCTAATTTCGGAACGCGATAACCCTAATCGACGTTTGACATTTCCCGCGTGGCCACGTGTCCACGTCTGCCCGGCAATCAGGGTTCGGGGATTTTCTACTGAGACGATTGCCGGGTACTGGTAAGTCGTTAGAACCAATCATTACAGCCTCAATTCGACAACCAATAGCGTACGGTTCAGAATATACTACGGCGTATCGCCTGTGTCAAGCTTCCTCGAATCCACACTGTACAGTAGAGAGCTTCTGGCTGTAAGCCTAATCGATATCTACACGGCTTACGGCAATTTCGTCCCGTTCGACGGGCGCGATAAACGCGGAGGAAAGTAGGGAATAACCGGTAACATGTGTATACCGAGAGATATATGTAGGTACCCCGTACACGTATCGCGCATCCAAGTTGCTCCCGAAACGTTCCGCTCGTATATAGGTGCGCTCTATAGGCGCTGCCGTTATCGCCGGTCGGTCTAAACCGGTGTTGAGGGAGGGAGAGAAAGAGGAAACCCGCTAGACGGAGCGCGCGCGCGCCTTCCAAAAAGATCAGGCACGTCGAGATAAGGGCGACTACGACGTCGACCGAGAGGGAGGGTTTTTCTAGCGGTACATCTATACGCGCGCGCGTGTATAGGCATTTATTTGTAACCGGAGCAAACAGGTTGTGGGAAGGGAGAAGGAGGGGTGGGGGTGATATACGTACCACTCTCTATATTCCGGCAGATATCCATCCCCCGTGTACGCGAATACAGCGAGAAGCTCTTTCGAAATGTATACCGTTTCTCCCGGAACGTTGTCGTCCGACGCGCGATTCCGAAGAACGTGGGGTAGGTTACCTTCATCGCGTCGGGCGCGGTGTGGATATCGCGCGCGAACGATACCTAGAACGAAACAGGAAATAAAAACGGGCTGGTTGGCGGAATATACGTTTAGCGTTGCGGTGTGTGGGATGATTCATGGTCGGGGAGTTTGCTTTATGCGAGAGCAGATGCTTCGTAAATGGCTGCGGAAACGTGTTTATTTCTCTTCACTGAAAATAAGCCGTCTCCCGAAGCTGCGGTAAACGCCGTATCGCTCCGTTTTACTCGTTGGAAATTTTCCCGCGAATGCGCGGTACCGTCCGAGTTGTTCGACGATTCGACAGGGGTGGCTATGTAGTGCTATGAAAACGAAACTACGAAACTATACGGACGTGAAGATTGAAAACTATGGAGCGAGACGGTAAATTCAATCGGGCTGAGTGCATAACGGCTCGAAGTAGTAATAGGATCGTTTCGGTCGGACGAGGAAACCTCGCGGAGAGAGGGGATACGCGGAACCTCGAGCCATCACGGGGAATCCCGCGCGGTAAATTTCACCGTCTCCCACATGGTAAAAAAATCCTCGCAGTGGTTTTCGGAACTTATCGCGTTTCGAACGATAAAACGTACATTTAGTAACGATAAGGCGCGGCAAATAACTGTAAAACGTATAGTATTCGCCAAGAAGCGATATATGGACGCTTCGTACTGCTGGAGACGGTGCAATGTGCCGCGTGGATTTATCCGTGATACAAAGATATGAAGAGGAACGGATATTTTCATGATTTTATGAGAAACGTGGACGAATCTCAAAAATGTATATTTAGTTATATACTGATCGGAAGCTTTCCGGTGTTTTGAACGGCTATCGATGCTTTTTTCTTATTATAATTACCCGTAAGAAGAAACGATATTTCACTTCACACGATTATCGCTCTTCCAAAATTCATTCGCAAATGAATACTCAGATAATGAATCGCATTGTACAACGCTGCTAGATATTTCTATTGTGAATTCACACACAGAGTGTCTAGCGATTAGTGATAATGAAGTTCTATAATTTTTCTATGAGTTCCAAACGAGAATTCCGTATTTTTCCATGATCACACGTATGACTTTTAAAGTGTTTATATATACAACATTTTCTTCTCAAATTGAAATAAATTTTCGTTTCAATAATACCGGGAGTAATTTTCACTGTTATCCGCCATTCATTAAAGCAAAGTTCACCGATCATACTTCTAACGTATCCAGCATCCCAAAATAATATAAACCTTATTAAATCAATAATTTGTTCCGTAGATCCATGATATTTTCATATTTTTAAAAAATCCATATTTCCATATACAGACTGTCCCCCGCTATACACGCCAGCGTGGCGGGTTGCATATCGGTTGACGCCTCCGATCCGCTGCAGGGGCCATGCGCCTGTGTCTGGCGCCAGGCGGATAACCGATATGCAACCCGCCACGCTGGCGTGTATAACGGGGGACAGTCTGTATTTCCATGATATTCCATATGAACAAAAAAAATTCCATAATTTTTCCATGACCTCCATGATTTCCATGAAGAAAGGTTACTGGCAATTCTGATGCGAAAACACAAATTTCATAGGGAATATATAGGAAAATCACGATGAATATTGTAGACTTGGGGCGAACGAAAAGTGAGTTCGCCATCTCATGGGCGGAGCGTTTCGTCCTGGAGTCGGCCCGTGGACTCGTCAGTAAGGCTAGGACGACTCCTGCCTTGAGAGACGGGCAGTTACGGTCTTATATAGTAACTTGCCCGTTGTTGGATCACTAACGAGAAGCCGAGAGCCATGGGCCGGGAGCCGCTGAGTCGATGGCCGAGAGGGTCGGCGCCATCTGGCGGCAGGCCGTCGTAGCGTGACGGGTCATCACAAATTCAATCAAATATAATAAGGTCATAATACGTATCGTGAATTCCTAATTATTTTGAACTTCGCAGCTCGTTTTGTAAATTTAATATACTTTTATACTGCGTTCGTATTGTTAATTTACAAAACATTGTAATAGTGAACCTTGCGAAAAAAAAGTGTAGATTATATCTTAACCGATAAATACATAGTTGGAAATTTTGTATTGAAATCATTTCACCCATTCTTGCATTTTAAAATCAACCGATACTTCGTGTCAATCCAAATTTTGTATGTATTAAAATTAACACAGTGAATATCAAAATTAATATAACAGATTACACAGGTTTACAAAAAAAAAGTCCGGACTATTTGACCGGACCATGGTATTCCGAGGTATTTTTGCGTCCTGAATCCGATCCCGAGGTCATCTGAGCCCCATCACGTCAGGAAAACGAGATTTCAAGGTCATCTAGAAGTTAAAATGGCCATTTTTTGGAACTGGACCCGGGACAATTTCTCAGGCGACCTGTTGAGTTGAAGAGGGTAGCTGTTTAGGTCTTGAATACCTTCCAAACATTGGAATGGAGTCCTAAATCTCGACCGGGACTATCACAGAACCACCCCAGTGAATAAAATGTTGCCATGATCGTTGTATCTCGCGGATTACGATCTTCCTGTCAAGGCATCCAATTCCGGCGATCCGTTCACTGTGACATATTGACAGTGGACCCAGCACTGACCCTAATGGCCTTAGAACCTTGGAGTCATGCTCTGGGTGCTGCTCAGGGCAGTCCCATTTCCTTATTTATTTATTTCGAAATCTCGTTTTTCTGACGTGATGTGGCTCAGATGACCTCGGGATCGGATTCAGGACGCAAAAATACCTCGGAATACCATGGTCCGGTCAAATAGTCCGGACTTTTTTTTTTGTAAACCTGTGTTATTGTCCCATTCCATCACCTTCTCCAGGCCACTCCAGGCCAGGAAGATACAATAACGATAGCGAGCTTTCTCGTCCTCACGGAGAAGGGTGAAGGCCCTTCCCTCCGGGACTGTCGAGTGTAAAGAGTGCGCAGGGTAAAGGAAACGAGAGAATACGAGTGGCACTTCTCGTTGTCCGCGCCTCGAGACAAGAGGAATTGTTGTACGTGTCGTTGGCTTTAATATTTATCCAAACGCTTATACGTATCCGCGCAGATGGGGGGAGGACCGAGGTAAATGTTATTTCTTAAATATTACCGCCGTTGTGCCGCTCTGCTTTTATTGTCCGGGCATTAAATAACTCGCTGCTAAATATGTATAGCCCATCCGCGTGAATATACAGCGCTCTCACGCGGTGTATATATTATGGGATTCATATGTGGGGTGGGTATAATAAGGGCGGGATACTGCTACTTCGTCGACGCTGCCTTCATCGCTCTTTATAATTGCAAAACGGAGCGGCAGTGATGCGACGCTCGGTTGGAAAAGTCGACGTTTGTTGAATATCTGTTTTAAATCACGGATCCGTCGTTTCCGTCTTATTTTGCATTTTGAAATACACTGGTAAGAATTTCCGTGATTTTTAGACGCGATAATATACGAATGTACCTTAAATTTACAAAACTGTACTCTTAATTTTAAGGGACACGAGTATTTATCTTAACCTCAAATGATATTTTCGCAATATGTCAATTGTTTCTTAATTATAACGCACGACCTTACGGAAATCCATGATTAGTATGACACCTTTCTGAATCTTAAGGGAATATTATATGGTAATAATCGAGGTTTACTCGTGGTTAATAGAAATTTCGGTATTTGTTTGAAGTATAAGATAAATATTTTTAACGATGTAATTAACAAACAAATTAGCCGAGATGTACCGTCATGTTCCCACGTAGCTGTTTTCACGGATGTTTAAAGATATAAATTCATTAGGAATAAGAAGAAGCATCGTACGATAAGAAATCCCCTTAAGGTTATAATATTGAAATAGGCAAAGGTTTCACCAGCGAAAAGCGACTCTTTTTTTTCTCTTCCCTTTTCCATGACCAAGCGAGCGGCTCTGTTTAGCAGATGCCGAGACTAGAGAGAGAGAGAGAGAGAGAGAGAGAGAGAGGGCTCGTATTTATAGTCGGAGCTTATAAATGAGTACG
Source organism: Xiphydria camelus (assembly GCA_963678675.1). NCBI lineage: Eukaryota > Metazoa > Arthropoda > Insecta > Hymenoptera > Xiphydriidae > Xiphydria > Xiphydria camelus. Next base: position 24,556,775 of record OY783195.1, on the reverse strand, counting down.
ACTCAAGCCACCGTCTCGACAAACAAGTAACCTCCGATGCTGACTTAAGTCGATGCTTGTTTAGGTATACACGGAGAAAAGTGAAGTTGAAATAACGTGCACTGGATACCCGAATTATGGCACTATATGTATGCCCCTTCTATGGCATTACATGCACTTCGTATGACACTGTTGTAGTGACAACTCAGAACTACGAAAAATATTGCCATACGGAATAACATTTCATTCTCGGCGTATAGCAAGCTTTAATATAATATCGCATATTTTCAGATAATTTGAAAGACTGTACTGCGATAAACATCAGCGGCAGGATTGTAAAAACCACCATACGGCAGTATTGTAAAAAAATGCCAATTAGAGCTATATTACAAAGAATATCAATGGCTGTACTTGAAAAAATGTCACGATGACTGTATTGCAAAATGCCAAATTATCTTGAAATAAACCACATTGCATTAATGTTTGCTCTACGCAGAGAACGAAATGCTATTATGTATGGCAATATTTTTCGAAATGTTGAGTTGTCACTACAGTGCCATGCAAAGCGTACGTAATGTCATACAAAAAAAATACAGTGCCAGAATTCAGACATCCAATGCTCGTCATTTCAACTTCATTTTTCTCCGAGTAAGTTCCGACTGTGAATACGGACCTAGCGAAGTATTGCTTGCGAAAGATGGAATTTTTCTTAGAAGCGTCTCCCAATGAAGCGTTTCTTTTGTGTAGTTTCTCTTTAAGAGCATTATCGAAATAGATGCGTCGGCCAAAGCAGGATAAGAAATCCTTACACACCTCTGACCGGTGCAACAATTACCATATATCTTATCCCCGTCGTAAACGGCTAATCCCACGAGAGTATACAGCTAATCAGATAGTGTTTACCCCCGTACAGTCAAGCGCGGCCGAGTGGCACTCCCGGAATTTAATAACGCACTCGACGACAGAGGGCGACGAGAGGACGATGATGACGACGTCGTCGCATCGCCGTCGTCGGCTGCCGCTAGTAGTCGTAGACACGAAGAAACTGCATTTTCCAGCCGGTATTATAAAAGCAATATACCCGGCGGAACATCCCTTTTATGAATTTGCACAAGCTCGTGCGCCGTAACGGCGTCTAATGACGCAGAATAGAAAGAGGCACGCGCGCGTGTAGCGTACGAGGGAAACGGCATTAGCAAGTAAATTCGTCGTTAGCCGCGGCCCAGGTGCTTCCCGAAGATATTGGAAGGGGTGAAAGAGTATACCGGATAGCTCGTATGGTTAAAATCGAGAAATTCCTCTTTTCCTTTGTAGTTTCACTCTCCGTAATCATTTAATCCAGCCCAGCAAACGAAAGCTTAAGGGTCCTATCCGGGTTGATGAAGCTGCCGTGTTTTACGTACCCTCTTACATACAGAGTTTATCTGGATAATGAACATCAGGTGGTGTTAGTGAAAATTTAAATCCCTCCTTTGTATTTTGGTATTTACCCTCCTTACTTCTAAATACAAATGATTTCACTGACGAACTATGGTATTTCCGGTAAAGGAGAGCATCAAATTGTTATATTGATACCTTGGTCCTAATAAGTCGTATCCCACATTCAAACAATTATCCAGGAGACGATAATTGTCCTGGATAATAATTGTCTGAATGTGGGATACGACCTATTAGGACTAAGGTGTCGATATGTGGTCTTCGATTTCCACGATAAATTGTTGTAGTCCGGTAATTAATGTTTCGTCCATGCCGGGGAGTGTTAGGTACTTTTCGCGATGTAATGTTTCGGAATATTTATTAACAAAACGAAGACCACGTGTAATAATACGAACTACTCGTTTATCGGAAAAACCGTGGTTCATCAGTGAAACATTCTTTGTCTGGAAATGAGAAGGAGTTTAAAATCTTGGAAAAGACGTGGAGGCTTCCCTAGTTAATCCAATTAGGACAGAATCCTTAACGGTAGAAAGAGCTAACGAATAGCTATAGATTTTCTAAAGCCAAATGAAGTTATTTATACATGAAAATATACTTCCAACGTATCGCTCGTTCTCCGAACAATTGAACAACCGCCGAACAACATCGCAGGTGACAAGAACCTAATTTTTAAGAAATCAAACAAAACTGTTTGTTCAATGAAGAAAATATGTTTTAAATTGACTTATTTTTATTATAAAACGATGCCTTGTTGTCGATTGATATTACCCAGAAGTGGAAATATTATTACTATATATGTGTACATACATAACTGAGATATTGAGATTTTGTTCCTCTGGTTTGTCTGAAAATCTCAATGTCGCTTGCAACGTTGTTCGGCTGGAGCCATTCAATTACAGAGTCCACGCCAAGCCAGACTTACGACAACGTATGCACGACACGCCGCAAGCCATTTAGAAAGCAAGCTCAGAGTCGCGTCCAGCTGTGTACCACGGGAAATCTCATTGTACAATTGGCCCACGGAAGATCGTAAAGTCGTAGATACATCCGGTCAGACCGGGCGAACGCGAGAAAAGCGATTGCCAGCGGCGACGTACGATCGCGGGTCGTTCATTGCATCGGAGAAACTCGAACTTGCTCTGAGGGCGCGGAGAGGTGAGCGCGAGGGGGCGTGTGCAAAAAAGAAAGAAGAAGAGGAAAGGTAGTCTGAAAGCAGTCGGGTCTCGCAACGTAATTACGTCGAAAAGGTGGGAGATTTCTTTTGGTCGCGTTTTTATCGCAAACGCTAATCGCGTCTAGGCGAGGAGCCACGGAGGAGATGGTGGAAGAGGGTGAGGGCGAAGGAGGGAGGAGCGAAGCCGAGAGGACGAGCTCGCGCTTCATTGGGCGACCTTTAACTCCCGGTTGAGTAAACCGCGCGGGGTGGAAATAATAGTCGCGTAAAGTCGACATTGACGCCCTTACGCGTGGGCGAAATTGAGAGACGGAGAGCCCGAGAGCGGTCGTCGTTAAACGCTCGGCGGGTCGAGTACCCGGTCCGAGCACTTCTCGGCCGACCGACGAGGCGGTTTTGCGTCGCTGCGAAGGAAGTCTCGTATATCAAAACGGTATGAAAAACGCCCGGGAGGGAGGAAAAATCGAGTACGCGCGAGAGCGAGCGACGTCTACGCGGCGCCGTTGTTCGCGCGCGGTTGATCCACGCGTCTGACCGTAATTGCGCTTTACTACTTGGACGCCGAGTGATGCGCCGGCTAGACGCAGCGCGGGCGCGCCTCTTCGACGATTTGTCATACAAATTTCAACTGTGACTGATATTCCAATTATGAATATTCGTCAAACTATAATTTAATTGTGATTTAATCGAGTTATTCGTCACAACCGACGGATGTTCCTCCGTTGCTACCACACCATCGTTTAAGGATGTTGGACCGGGTCAGACTAAAATCAAAACATGGTTTATTATACTAAAACGTATAAAAAACGACGCAAATGATGGTATATATTTTCTTTTTCGCTATCTAATAGAATAGCAATGTAGAAAATGTTAATGAATGTGTGTATATGATTTTTTTATCCCAATAATTATTATATTTAGTTACCTCGTTGATCAAGTCGTAATATTTAGACTTCAAGCGATGCGGGAACATCTCATTTTTTCACTGTTTTTATGTCTGTCATCCGTCAGTTTTATTTCAGCTTTATGATGGTAAAGAAGAGGGATGTCAGGATTTTCAATAGTCGAGGTCGATGGTACTATAGTACGTGAGAACGCGCAGCGATGCCAAGCGTTCATGATTACCGATACTTCGTTGCTTTTTGCAACATTTCGTTAGATTCAAATGAATATTTCCCATCGGGATGGTCATAAGCCCTTCCGTTTTCGAGATTTTGAAAATCGTTGACCTTCGGTACATATTGTTTTTGTATCTTTTCCGCTTCATCTAATTAAATAGTATTTTAATTCTTGCATTGAATCCTCCAAGTATGAGTTCTGCCATAACGCCTGTGTTAAACGGTCATAGTTTACAATTAAATATCTTACTGAAATGATCGTTAAGAGGCCTTGAAATTTTACGTACATGAAATATAACACTAAACTAGAGTGCATACAAAAATTCAAATTTTTATCTAATATCAGCCACGGTGATCCGACATCCTGAATTGCAAAACAACGATCGACGCGGCATTCCGATGCGGAACTAATTTCGCGTGTTTTCACCTCGGTTTCCATCCAAAGAAAACGACATCGACGCGACGCGGTCATCCGATTTAACTCGCGTCTGACCATAATTGCGCTCTACTACTTTGACACCGAACGACGTGACGACTAGACACCTCGCGGGCGCGCCTTTTCAACGATTCATAATAGATACTATACAAATTTCAACTACAACTAATATTCCAACTATGAGTATGTGCGCGTTTGTTAAACTATAATTTAATTGCGATTTAATCGAGTTTTACGTCACAACCAACGGATGCTCCTCCGTTGCTACCGCACCATCTTTTAATCGCAAAACAACAACCGATGCGGCATTCCGATGTGGAACTAATTTCGCGCGTTTTCGCCTCGATTTCCAACCAAAGCAATCGACGTCGACGCGACTTGACTCGCGTCCAACCGAACGCGACTACTTCGATGCAACTACTCTCCCCCTCGTGCGTTCTCCACACCACCCGAACGCCACTCCTCTCTCATTCCACGCGCGCGGTAATTCGCCCGTACCTACGATATTTACATTCCGCCAGCGAAGAGGGAGGAGGGGCAAGCGAGGAACTATCGTTCCGTTCCGCGGGCGAAATTGCGAAACATAGAGGAGAACCTCTAATGTACTCTGCCATCAGTGCGGGGCAAAGTTACCGGGCTAACGACGCGCGCGGATATTCCTTTTGCCGAGTACGCGAGGTATTCGTACGGAGAGAGTTGATACACGGTATCTGTAGCAGGGAAGGGTGGATCCGTGGCTCGAAGTCGGTGAACGGTTATCGCGGGTATATTAGAAGCCGATAGACGTCCGATGGGAAACGCCTTCGACACTATTGCTGTACTCGATCGTGGAAACTACTCGTGTACGACGATGTCGTTGGATTGGATTCGATTCGAGATATAGAATGTAGGTTAAGCGCGTATAGAGGCGACGACAGTTGCTGTAGCGTCGTTATAATCGCAGCGTATTTACCTGAATTCAAATTAACGTCGATGTCAAAATTAATATACCGCGCGATACTCGCTTTGCTTATATAAATATTACCTAATTAAATGGTTTTCGATGCTCGGGAAATTAAATATCTTAATTGCGTTTAATCTCCATATATACATAAATGGTGATCGCGTTCGTTAATAAATATTATAATATTGTTTGACTACTGTATCGAGATCTGACGCCCCCCCCCCCCCCCCCCCCCCCCGTTTAGGCATCCGAACCCCAATCTCATCAAAAATCATTGGATCGCCGACGGACCGAATCGCTTTCCCAGGAATTCATAGACGAATAAATTCGAGAGAACTCGAGAGCCCTGCACCCTTTCGCTCGTTCCCACCGTCGCATCGTCCCTCCTATAGGGTAAAAGGTGGGATGAATGCCCCTTCTAAGGAAAAAAAATTATAAGCAATATTCGTTGTTATTGGAATGTGAATACATGATCTATTTACTAGAATGTAACAATTTCTACAAGAGAAAAATGTAATTTGGATAAACCAAGCCAAAGAAATAAGAAATTTTGTGTTCAGCATTTTGGAGAATATATGCCCAAGTAGTGGAATAGATATCCGTCTTTGGGAGGATAGATACCCTGGATGTCTAATGAAATGAAGAATTAATTTTTGGCGCAAGAAAAATAAATTTTATAATGAACGCGCGTACCCTATATCTCACATGTATTCTATAAACAATAAAGAAAATACAATTATCATGTGGCGACCCGTCGCGCTACGGCGCCCTGCCGCCAGGTGGCGCCGACCTTCGACTCCACGGCTTCGGCTTCTCGTTAGTGGTCCAACAACGGGCAAGTTTCTATATAAGACCGCAACTGCCCGTCTCTCACCGAGGACCACAGAGCGTCTAAGGCAGGAGTCGGCCTAGCCTTACTGACGAGTCCACAGGCCGACTCCTTTTCGCCACAATCAAAAAATAGATAAGCATAATTAATTGAAAGTTCACTGCAGAACTATTATTTTCTACACAGAGAAAAAGATTGAGTTGAATCCACTGAAAATTACTTGTGGGGTCGCAAGTAATTATTTATTTATATCAACGAAATATTTTAATACAACAATTAGATATCTCCTCCCTACAATCATCTGGAATAGTATATGGTTGCAAGGAAAAAATATCAAATTAATATGAAAAAATATCAAATTAATATGATAAAAGATCAAATTCATGTAAATAAATAAATACTCGCAACCCTGCAAGTAATTTTTTAGTAGATCCAATTAATTATTTTTCTCTGTGTATCGACTCGAAGGACTTCGCCATTTCTTTTGCTATTTATTTCTTCTTCTTTCGACATCATTACTGAATGTGTAAAAAAGATGTTTTCTATTTTCCACAGAAAGTTGATAATAATAAAAAAGTAAATAATAATCGGTAGATTTTATACTGTATTATTTTCTCTGACTGCAAGAATATCGGTATGGTCTCCTTCGCCAGTAGGGCATCTATTCTCCATCACCAGTGGGTAATTATCGTCTAACGAAAGGCTAACGGTGGGATAGTTGCCCCCCCCCCCCCAAAAAAAAATTAATCCGACATGCAAGATTAAAACCTGATAGCAATTATCGTTCTTCATCAGTTTACCCTACCGATCCGAAAAAATTACTTTCACGTCGAATTTCTTCGTAGAATATCCTACAAACGTTATTTTAGCGGAGGTAGTTTCACCGGAAATTAACGAGTTGTGCTCTCCACTTGAAGCCGTTATAAATACTTAATTAAGTTAATTAAGCAACTTAAGACAGTTGCGCCGTGTAAATTTTTCACATCTATGTTCATGAATATGTGAACTGATGTAACAATAATACCCCATTGCCTCAATCGTGCTGGCATATTCGAAATGAAGAGGGGGGGGGTTGGCATCTATCCCACTTTTACCCTATACATATGTATACCAACCCGATGTAGACGATAACTCGAGACTCATCGACGTCGCTTCGCGCGCTCGTAGCACGTTAAGCGCCCGTATACCCGAGCAGAGCGTCCATTCACAATTGCGACGACGCACCGTCATGACGAATTTATTGCACGCGCTATATGTATGTATACGCGGGGCGAACCCGTACAAAAACGACTCAGCGCGCGCGCGCGCGCCAGGAGCCGCTACACTGGATCTCACAGAGCGGCTTCAGCACGGCGCGTTTCATTCGGACGAGAAACCGTCATTAATTAAAATATAGAAAGAGTTACGGAAATGCTATGCTCGGAATGTATAAAAGATTCTCATTTAGCCAAAGCCCCCCGCCGCGGCGTAACGCGCGCGCGAATCCTAACAATGCCAAGGCGGTACGAATGGATTTGCACGACCGGAACGAGAAGCAGCTCTCGCGCGGTGCGGTGTGCTTTCGCCTACCCCCTATCCTTCCACCATCTCCCCCGCTCACCGCCAACAGCGACCGCGCACCAACGCGCAATGCCCTTTTCATATTTTTGCGAGACTCCTCGCTGAATTCGAAATAACCGTTAAGGCCTGGGTGTAGCTATACAGCAGGGCGGATTCGCGGCATATACTGTCTCGCGGTCGGAGAAAGAGCGAAGTCACTTCCGCGGTTGCGGCGCGACGGCGCGCGACGCCGGAAATTTAGGAAATTGGATGCAACGTCGCGCACGCGAAAGTCGCGATGGAGGAGATAATCCTCGTTGACGGATAGCTGGAAGTCCGAGTCCGCAGCGAGGCGAGGGAACGTTCTGTGGCTCGTTTCGAAATCATAAGACTCGATGGAGTCTCGCGTCTCGCGCCAAGTAGGTAAAGAAAAAGAGTAGCCGAGGGTGGTTTACCGAGTGTGAATTATACGTCGAGGTCCTACGTGGGATTTCGATCGAACACTCCAATTTCGATGTCGCCTAGTGTTTCGACTTCTGTATTTAGATGGCATGGGAAATGAAGATTTATACTTCTGCGTATTCGTTCTGCTAATACCTATGTCGATAGAAACCGGCTTACAAAGTATTGTACTGCATAGGTCCGACATATCGGAATACCGTAACAATATTCTGCCTATATACCTAACCTTTAAATTCATAACGGTAAAAATAACTTATTTCTGTAGTAGATTTTAAGGGGGTCTTATCGTGTAAAAACTGATTTTCAAGCTCTATTTTTGAAAATTCATTATGAGAAAACTACAAAAGATTTTTGGACGCAGCTTTTTTGAATGTATTCGTTTATTTTTGAACTTTTTACACTTTTTTTTTAGTTCATTAAATTCACCCACGTGACTTTAATTTGTTCTTGACCATCCCCTTGTCAAGAAAGCCCAGGGCACACGGGGTGAACGTTTTTAGAAAAGCCGTTGCTCTTATCGAGTCAATTTTTTTGTTTTTATTTTCAGCAAACATGTCGCTAACGATAGACACAAGCTTTTTTGGAAATACTGATTGAATAATTTTTTACAGCCATTTGTAGCATACAAAAAAGGGGAAAAAATACATATTTTCTTCCGAAAGTCTGCAATTTTGAGAAATTTCAAAATTTCTGCAAAAGCGCGTGTCTGACCATAGCCAAGGAGATAACAAATAACAGTTTATGCGGTGATTTTGTTTCAGACTACCTGAAGGGTCAAAATCGTTCACCCCGTGTGCCCTGGGCTTTCTTGACAAGGGCATGGTCTCTAAGAACAAATTAAAGTCACGTGGGTGAATTTAATGAACTAAAAAAAAATTGTAAAAAGTTCAAATATAAACGAATACATTCAAAAAAGCTGCGTCCAAAAAACTTTTGTAGTTTTCTCATAATGAATTTTCAAAAATAGAGCTTGAAAATCAGTTTTTACACGATAAGACCCCCTTAACTTTTAGTAAGAGTAGGTTCAACTATCTCAAATTAGTAAAACAGTTTACCATTGAATTGTTAAAATTAACATGTTGTGGCCAAATATTGTTATAATCTGTATAACTGTTGACGTCATATTTTTTTCATCCGAATTCAGCGAATTGACGAGAAATTAGAATTTTATCCTATGGGATAAAATTCTGAAAGGCTTCAGTACTTATTTGCAGAGTTATTTACACTTTCAGTAATAGGTACCTATTCCCGAACATTATGGTCTCTCTCCTAGAAAGGTAGGATTTTTTCCGATATATCAGGGAAAATCATCCGAAGTATTGGGTAATTTCAGAATTTCCTACGCTTTCGTTAACCCGAACAGTATCTACGGTATTTTTCCCTGAAAAGTGGACAATTTTACCAAAATATCAGGGAAAAGTGTTTTCCCGCTTTAGACAGTCGCCAATTTTCTCTCTGTCCGCGCCATTACATACCTACTAATTTTCTACCTGCTCGACACAAGCACGCGTGTGATAAGCGTCGACACTCGCTGCCCCCCTTCCTCATAATCACAGCGAAAACACCACCTGCGCCGATTCGTCGACCCCATACGAATGTCACGGACCATCGACGCGGGCGAGTGCCAATAATCGTCCCGAGCCGCGAAGCGAAATGTTTACAATTCTCGAACACGCTCGCCGTTTACTTTTCCGAGCACCGAATTCCGCGTACGCGAAATCTCCACAACGTCATCAGCCGTTGTTATAACCACGGGACACGGACGCGTCGGAAAATCGCGGCGCAACGGTTAATTACCCTCCCCCCCCCCCCCCCCCCCGGCGAACGGATAATACCGCCGGTCCAGATATACAGACGCCCGAATATCCGGCGCGCGAGCGACGCCGGGGTCATTCATCGGGCAAAACACTGCGAGAGTGCCGGTTCGCGCGCGCGCGCGCAACAAAAGATGTTCGTTTAACCGATACCAGTGGTAGGTACGCAGGTACATGCGCTGGCTGTTAACAACGGCGCCAGACCTAAATACATTTGCATAATCAGTGTGCGAGCGCGTGGATGTACACCCGCGTGCGCGCACGCGATTCCGTTGGTGTCTGCGCGCGGTATTTATACGGACGCGCATTCAGAATTCAGTCCGGCTTGAATACACACAGGACCGCGCGCGCGTACGAATTTCCAATGTAATTTCTCCGCTGCGCCGCGAGCTTCGGGGTCGATGCAGCGGCGCGCGCCTGAAAATTATACGCGGTGATATTCGCCGTGCTGCTGTAGGGCGCCGCTTACGGGACTTAGGTACGCCGTGTGACTCGGGAGAAGATGTCGAGGAGACCCTTTCATCTTTCTCTCTCTCTTGCTCGGCCTTTCTCCGCGGAGCATCGCGCGATTAAAACGAACCGACGGAACGGTTTAATTTGTTTTCCCCGTCGTGGCAGGGGCGTGCAATTTCGTTCGAGTTGCCCGACGCGCCGTCTAGGCTGTGTAAAGTTTTAAGGCGTTATAACCCTTTCGTTCGGTCGTTCGGGCAACGGTGACGGAAGAGGCGAAGCACCCTCTAAAGTGGGTGCCGAGGAGGTACAACGTGTACCTTCTGTTTTTACTGGCACGACTTTCTCGAAATAATTACTTTGCAGTATCTCGCGCGACGATCCGAATACCGACTAATCTGTATCGTTTCAAGTCGACCGTTTCGTATTAAATTGGAAGGGAATGGCTGGCTTACTGGGTGTACGTACTTTGTTTCGTATCCGCTTACATTGTAACACAAATATTCGTAATAATACGGGAATGTGTAGGTGTAGACTTTTCGCAGCGCACCAAGATGGCAAGATGACGTCGAAAACTATAACTCGATGATTATCCGAAATTGAACGTTCGATTCGTTTATTGATTTGAATATCGATTCACTGAACTCGTGTCTAAGTGATCAAAAGACTGACTTAATATGAGATCGAAACTCATTGAAAAGTAGTAATAAAAATTTGAAATGTTAAAGTAGATTTACGAAGATTTCTTCTCGTATGTCGTTTTATTGAGAAAACTAACAATTAGTATATACTGAAATGCGAAACGTACCCAGAGAAAAAGAATTAATTGGATCACAGCCTAAAATTACTTGTGGGGTCGCAAGTAATTATTTGTTTATGTTAATTAGATCTTTTTTCACATTAATTAAATATCCCTTCCTTACAATCATATGGAATAGTACATATGTGATTGCAAGGAAGAAATATCAAATTAATGTGAAAAAAGATCAAATTGATGCAAATAAATAATTATTTGCAACCCCGCAAGTAATTACTAGTAGATCCAACTATTTCTTTTTTTCTGTGAACAACTTCCTGCCGCCCAAGCACTCGATTATCATATACAATGACGCAAGCTTTTAAAGTACAAGACGGTCATTCTGGTGGTTGATCATCTCATTATCTATGGATTTTTATCTAATACCCCTACTGTTACAGAACTTTTTTCTAGATTGAAATATGGTATACACGGAGAGAAATAATTGCTAGTTTGAAAAAATATTTATCCAACCAAGAGAACATGTGATCTTAAAAATTTTCAAGAATTCAAATTCTTTGCCAAAAAATATAAGTATATTCTTTATTCAAGAATACCTTCGTTGGTACAAGAGATTCTTCCTGCGCTAAAAAAAAACAATTACTCGAACCTATCGAATATTTTCTTGCACAAAGAAAACCATGGCTTAATCCTGGATTATAGGTACCTATATCATATTTTTGATCGAAGAAAACATTTTTCGATTCCAGCAATTGTTTCTCTCAGTGTATTTTACAAAAAAGTATTCTCTACTAGTTTTAACAAAAACCTCATGCGTTACGAAATAATCGCGGTTGAATGGCACTCTGAATACAATACCAGTCAAATTGACCGCAGGCATGCCTGCGGTAGTCTAGTGTTAAATACCTTACATCGCATAGTTTGCATACGCACCTGCATTCTTCGCTGCAATCAGATAGGTATTCTATCGCGTCGATGCAAGGAGATCCCATCGTCCCGTCCGTTACTACTGGCTCAAAACGTGAAGCGTCTCACCGGCATCACACTCCCATTGCAACGATATTCTCAAAACAAACTCACGTTTAATAACACCGATCTAACGAAGGTACCAACGCCGATTCGCACAGCTGATCTCGGCTCAGGTTACGTCAAAACCTAATAAAACACAAGGCGTCACCCGCACTCTCGTTTTGCAACGATATTCCCAAAACAAACTCACGTTTAATAACACCGATCTAACGAAGGTTCCGGCGCCGATTCGTACAGCTGATCTCGGCTTGGGTTACGTGAAAACTGACCTGTTACTCGAGGACTGAGGATAATAGATGTCCGTGTACAAATTCATTTGCAACGCCCCACGAAGTACTCCATCGCATGGCGCACACGAGGATGAAGGCAATTCCACTATTTAATTTATGTACATCGTCGCTACCTGATGACAGTGGCTCTTCGCGTTATTTTTTAGACAAGTATAACTGCCTGTTGCAAATAGCCATGAATATGCCGAAAAGGCATAACACTCGATTTATATATGGAGTGTTCATTTTCTTCTGTTCGTTGTGTAATTAACAAACAATTTCAGTGTTGGTGATAATTTGTGTTCTACTTAGGAATGTCCAGCGCGTCGAAGGACAATTGACTTTCAATGCATCAACGCATTGATATCTATATTATGTATATCCGACCGGAGAAAAAAATGTAAGTGCGTATGCAAAATAAAAGCGACGCGATGAAAGTTCTCGCGAGCTCCTTTCTAAATTCCGTTTTCGCATCCTTTGGAAACAAGAGTTTATGACTTCTATAAGAATAAAAAATACCCGATGGAGTAAATTTTTACTTGAATAATTATAAGCAGGACTCTGTCCAACTGATTTTTCGAAAGCAAGCGTTGTATAATAATCGAGCGCTTGATTGACATCATATGTGTAATCTATCTGATGCAAACAGCTTCCCAGATGACAAGATCTCTGCACGGCGTCTTATGCGTCGTTCTCTAAGTATGTACTTTTAATATAGAAAGACTCCTTGAAGAAGTCTTTTCGTGCGGAAAGTACTCAAAAAAACGACGCATACCTACAACGTTTTGCAGACATCTTGCACAGTTTTTTTTACGCCTTGTGCTATCTGGGTTTGTTTATATTCTCGCCATGCGCTATATGAATACGTATTCCGCATATTTCCAGTCATAATCAAGTGACCAACCCATCCTGATATTCTACATACAGGTCTCATTAAAATTGTTTTCGAAGCGAACGTACCTACTGTAATCTTGAAAACTGATTGATTCGAACGAGAAGCCACCATTATAGCTACAAACACATTTAAATTAACAGAGTCACATTGGAACTAAGAGGCTATCCATAAATTACGTAAAGCGATTTTGAGGAGTCACACCCTCCCTCCTCCCTCATATAAGACTCAGTTAGATTTCTCCTCTCCATCCTTCCATATAATATTACGTAAGAAAATCAAATTCGACAAACTCAATATAAAAAGGTTCATGGAACTTCTTAAGCTTGCAGTTTCAGATAGATACTTATTGGAAATGCACGGCATCACTTTTAAAAATCTTGCAATGCTATCGAAAAACTGTTGTTGATCCTTTTTCAACATTTAAATGTAGTTCATTCTTTTTTATTGTATTAGTAAGGAGTAAAGGAAGAGAGAGAATTACTGTAATATTTCTTACGTAAAATTGACCACCCTCTCCCTCCTTCTAGCGTAAGTTACCATAGAGATTTGTATGGACCCCTCCCCTCTCCTAACCGCCTTACGCAATTTATGGACAGCCCCTTATCTCGGAACGGTGCGTAGTCTGACGATGACCGCGACTACTACTAGAATCGCCTAGAATTAATTGCGAATAATTGCCGTAATAGAAGAAGAAGTTTCGACTATACCGAACAATTTAATTAAATAGTACTTTAATTACCTCGTGCGGCACGGCTGATAGCCGTTCCTTTGTTACCGCTGTATCATCGATTAATTATAAACAACTGCCAACGGCGCACCGAAGCGCAACTACGTACACTTCGGCGTGAACTTCATTTGCACGATTCCTCGCGTCAGCTCGCAGTTCGTAACTAGTTACGGTTAATTCCCGGCACCTTGCAGCAAGTGTCCGCGATTGCTCGGCGCCAAAGCTCACTGGACACGCCCTTGCATTAGGATTTAGATCGATGCGTAAATTCAGGTGAGAATTAACGAGTTGAATGTCGCGTCACTAATGACAGAAAGTCTAATACACTGAGAGAAGTAATTGCTAATATCAATAAAAATATTTTTTTTGATTCAAGGATATATTATGATCTTAAAAATTTTTAAGAATACACTGCAAAAAATTCTGCGGTGTGAACCTATATCGGCTGTTCTCAAACCTCTGACCCAGAGGAAAGCCCTATGTTCATTAAAAAATTACGGACATAATGCAATTGATTTTATTAAAATCCGTTAAGAATTTACAAAGAAATTAATTATTAAAAAGTGTAACGCGTGGATCGCAGCCGAGTCGGCATGCGTTAGCCTGCCGACGATTCAAGGGTTGGAGACAGCCCCGAGCGCGTCATAAGGGACGCGCAGGTAGTTAGGACGCGTCATCCGAGGACCTAACGGTCATCGGTCATCAGCGGGCTTTCGGCAAGGTCCGCAAACGGGGTATATTAGACGGCCGGCGAGCCATCGCCGCCAGACCATCTCGAGTCACGGTAGTGGAAGTTTTCGCTCAGCGAACACCACTATCCCTCGGAAGTCTCAGTCGAACGCCCTAGGGAAGTTTTCGCTCAGCGAACACCCTAGTAGTCGAACGGCCTCCACACGAGCGGCGACAGTTTTCGCTCAGCGAACATCGCAGCTCTCGTGGTTCACCGATCGACTCTCGAGCAACCGAGAGGGAAGTCTTCGCTCAGCGAACACCCTCTCGCGCGCAGATCTCTGACGGCCCTACGCCGTCCCGGCTTGAGGTTCGCTAGCGGCAGTTTTCGCTCCACGAACACCCTAGCGTCCTCGCCGCCCCAGCCGACGTTCTCACGTCGCCTCGCCTACCCGGCGACCCTCTACGCGGACGAGTTACCTTCGCCTCCGGCCTGACGACGATTCCCGGGACGCGAGCAGCCCCCGGCACGCCAGGACCGACGCAGCCGTTCCTGAGGACGACCCGCACCGCCTCCGAGCAGTTCCGGCACGCCAGGACCGACGCAGCCGTTCCTGAGGACGACCCGCACCGCCTACGAGCTGCCCGACCGGCAGCCCCTCCGACGCTTCTCCGAGCTCGATCCCTCCTGGGATCTTCTCTTTCCACACGCTTACGCTACCATTTTGTATTCCAGATCACGAATAAACCTTAGTTCCTAGTTTATTCGCGCTCTGTACATCTTACCCCTCCTACAAAAGTAATTAATATTTTGAATTTATTCGGCATTGATGACGTAATATCAAGGCTCATGAAGATAATGTTTATAATAACAACAGCAATTGCGATTATCTTCTCAATTTTTTATTAGTATCTCTAAAAGATGCGATATGGAAACGATGTGATAAAAAATGTTTTTTTAATTGTGAACTTTAATTCGACGTAATACGATTTATTCGATGCGAAACGATAGAGGGAATTAAACTATCGGCTACGCCTTAAAGGCGTTACAATTTTGAAGGGGAGAAAGTTTAGATTTTCGCCCCATATCGAGATGGTAGATAAACTCATCTTTTATATATCTTGGCCGACCGATTATGTCCCGCTCTACTTGCTCCTCCGCGAGAACAGCCCCAACGAAACGCGACGCGCAAAATCTCCGCGCGAGTATTGGATCGCCAACTGCACCATAAAAGCACCGCTACGCGCATTCGACGAGACGAAAAAGGGGGAATTTTCATATCCGGACGGGCGCGCGTCGCCTCGAGACGAGCGACGTCGGCGATGAATCGCGACGCGACGTCCCGCGAAATGATACGACGAATGTCATAAATCGCCGCGACGAAATTCGGCGCGAAGGCATCGCGAAAGTCGTTTTAAAAAAGAAAGAGAGTGAGACGAGACGTAAAAGGAATTAAGAGATATTCATAATAACGCTCCCGTAAAATAACGGTAAATGCGCCGTCGTAAAATCGTTAATAACGGCAGAGATGCAAAATGGCCAATAAATGCGACTGGTTATTGAAAAACTGATGCGCGAGGGAACCAATATGTATGGCCTATCGGTAAAGCCCACCTTCCTTCCGGTCCCGGGAAAATAGCCGAAGAGTCGCGATGGATTATCTTCTCGCAAAAAGCCTCGAGCGTGTTGGGTGTATGCTGCACCGGTGCACTCCGACACCCGATAATAAATTGATGCGCTCTGCGTTGCAATTCAGGGAATTGCGGGAAAGGTACCGCTTGTTCGAAAATGAGTTTTTGAAATTTCGACTGCACAATTTTGGTAGTCCTTTTTAGGACAAGCTACTAAATGAATGTCTTTTCTAATTAAATAAAACTTACAATGAGTTTCATTTGCGAATCGTTGTCTTAACCTTTAGATGCATGCGTGAAAAATTTCACTCCTGTGCATAAGTCGGATCTCCCAAATCCAAATACAAATTATGATATAAATTATATTTTAATTATAAAATGCAATGTTTTTAGTGAAGAAAATAATGTTAGATATTATACATGCTTTTTCATATTGCATTGAACATATTTATTAATGCAGATCCTCTATTCGACGTCCGCGTCATTTATTACAAAATTAACTGAACTAGTGTTGAGTGCACAAGGCTTACATATCAATAAATTGTTTCACTAGAGGATGATTATATGATTCTTTTAGTAACACATTTAAACTACCAAACACATCTTCTTGATACCTTTCTCAGAATTTTGTATAATTGTACCACTTGATGAATAAGAAAAGTTAATTTTCTACGAACCCAGATCGGCCAGTTATTACGAGAATAAACATTTCTTGGTTACCATAAGAGTCAATAACACTTGGTTTCCATGAAAATCAACAAGACGTTTCTCGATTATGATTTGGAAGTCTAATGTCGGTGCAGTCCTGATGAAATGAATAAGACGTGGACGTCCCAAATACGTTAAAATTAAATGAAAAGTAATATAATATTTACAGGCTCAATATAGGATTGAATTTCATTGAGAACATATTATGATGCGGACGCTTAAGATACGTTTGGAACGAAAATAAAATAATCTAGGATCTTTACGCCTAAAAGAGAACTGATATTCAAACCATCTTGGTTCAAAAATCAGACATCAATAACGAAGATATTCAAGAGAGGTGACCTATTCAAGATCTCTACGATCACAAAACAGGTTCGAATTTTCGACTCGGCGCGCCACGGAGCGTCCGTCGCGCGCATATCGGTCGACGAAATCAAGAGAGAAAGAGACTCTCCTCCCTCGATATACTTGTTCGCGGCAGCAGAAGGGGGGAGAGGAGTGCCGCACGCGAAGGAAGGAGGCCAAAGTTATTCCACGTTTCGGTAATTCCATCGGAGTCGTCCAATTACGACGGAGCCCGGCATCAGTCAGATTCGAACGAGCTCCGCGCTCCTCTGCAACTTGCGGAAGAGTCCCTCGCGCGTACCGACCCGAGGATTTTTCGCCGCGTAAGAACTGGCTAACCCACCCCCGCCGCCCCTCTCGCCAACCAACGTCACGACCCGACCCGACCCCGTACACCCCACCGCGACTTCGACGAGATTCATCTCCCCGCGTTAGCGCTCCCACGTGCACGCTAGACGAACGCGCGCATAGTCTGGTGCACGCGCCGCGATATACCTACCCAGCAGACGGGTTTGCGCAGCGCGATCCTGCCGCGTTCTTCGCGAAAGTTTTCGCCAAACGTCGAGGACGGCGGGGGGAGAAAGTAAGACATTTTCGAGCGCCGCGCTCGTATCTCCAGACAATCCCGCAGCCGCGGTCTTGTACGCCCGTTGATTCCTCCCCCGAAAGCGTCTATTCTCTTTTTTTCCGACTCTCTCTCTCTCTCTCTCTCCCTCTCTTCCGCTCCCCGCCGCAGCCAGTACATACACCGACGTCGTCGTGGCGTTTCGAAAGTTTACACTTTGCAAACGCGCCCTCGCGAGCTTTAAAGTTGTGATTCGCTTAGCCGCACATGTCGACATCCTCTCTCTCGCGCCTCTCACCCCTCGTGCTTCTTCGCTCTCTCTCGCTCTAACGCGAGCGTTTACCCTCGTTTCATCTCCCCGCTCGCCGAGCCCCTCTCACCTCATCCATCTCACACTCACCGCCATCACCGTGCCCGCCGCTGCCAACCCCCTCCAACCAGCGAACCTTCCCATCCAACCCTTATTGATTTACTGCAAGCATAACGGCGTGCATTAAAACACGGCGCTGTATATTTACTTGACAAATCCCCGCGCAACCGTCGAGATTGAAGAGCCCCTCGTCCCGCTGCAGGATGCAGCCGGAGCGCGGCTGCAACATCGACGGGCCATGTCAGGTCCTCGGAGGATTGAGCGGAGCCACGGCGAAACGATGAAATCGATCGCGCGGCAACGAGACAGATATAGGATACGGGAGCGGACGAACGAACGGATGATGGAGGCGTCGAGAGAGTGGGTGAAAAACAAGAGCGATCTCCGTTCCGGTCGCGCTAGCTCCGTTGGGGACCGCGACCCCATCCTCCTCCCTGTGTTTTCCTCTCGCGCGAACTTTGTTAGCGACCGGTTTTTCTGGCGAGAGAACTCCGCTTTTTCGCGCGACCGCCGCACGGACCGAACTCCGTCGAAGATCGGGAATGTTTATTCTTCTTTTTGGCGAACTCGGTGGTATCTCGCGCTGTCGCTGTCCGGGTGGTGATAAGATGGGCGACGAAATTAGGGAATTTGGGGAGCGAAGCGTGGCCAAAATAGTGTCCTTATATCATTCTTTTTTTTTTCATGAGCATAATTTGCAAATGAACTCTACATTGTAAACAAAATTCGTACTTTTAATGTATAATACTTTTATGTAAAGCCTTTTTTCCAAAACGTGATTATGAAAATTAATATATTTCCTTGTGAAATTACCCTTATAAATTTCGTAACAGAGTACATTAATTTTCATAATCACGTATAGGAAACAAACTTTATATATTTACAATTATATTAAAAATATAATTTTTTGTACAGTGTACAAAAAGAAAAAATTTGCTTGATCGAAATAAATATATTTTTTCGGATAGTCCTAAGAGCACATTTATTCGATTCGAATGAACGGATGACGGGGGCGTCGAACGAGTAGATGAAAATCCAGAGCGATCTCAGGTATGCATCCTCTGCAGCGTGATAAGATGACTGGAAAAGTTAGGGGATTTGGAGGGCGAAAGAGTAACTAGAATACTATCGTTACATAACTTTCTTCTGTGAGCATAATTTGAAAATGAACTCCACACTGAGAGAAAAATTTGCTTAATCGAAATAAATGTATTTTTAGATACCTAGTCCAAGGAGCATCGTTATTCGATTCGTATGAATACCAATTTGATTTAAATAATATTCAATTAAATCAATAACATTTATACACGTCTAATCGATATTCATTCTAATCGAATAAATGTGCTCTTGTAG
Source organism: Xiphydria camelus (assembly GCA_963678675.1). Classification (NCBI taxonomy): domain Eukaryota; kingdom Metazoa; phylum Arthropoda; class Insecta; order Hymenoptera; family Xiphydriidae; genus Xiphydria; species Xiphydria camelus. Next base: position 24,537,275 of record OY783195.1, on the reverse strand, counting down.
GACTATCGAAAAATGCATTTTTTTTAAATTCATATTAAACTTTACATAATTTCATATACTTAAAGGTTTTTTCGAATTCGTTGATTCTAAAAATTAATATACTTCGTTATGAAATTTATAAGGACCATTTTATAAGGAAACATTAATTTTTTTCATTACCTAAATATGCATTGGAAAAAAGCTTTACATAAAGATATATTAAAAATACAAATTTTTGTTACAGTGTACCCCTACGTTTATTTCGATCAAGCAATTTTTTGTTTCAATGGACAAGTTTTGCTCCTTAGTGAAATTACGGGTTTCCATCTTCGCCCCGCCCTCCCCTACTAGCATTTCTTGCCCCGATGACATAGAGTCGCCCTTAAAAACTGGCCCCGTACAATTTGCCGCGCACGCGCGGAGGTAGAGGATTAACGCAGCCGCCGGAGAGGAGCTCGACGACGCACGACCCCGAAGAAGCAAATATTTCTCTTCGGTCCTGGCGTCGCCTCAAATCGCCGCGGCGGCGTGTCCCCTATTTCAGCTTGATTGTGCGAATAGGAGAGAGGGAGAGGGAAAATGAAACGAAGACGGATGGTATTGAGGTTATAACTCAGGTTGCTTGATGAGAACTCTTTAATCAGGTCAGAAATAGGATAGGCGCGATCCATTATTTACCGCCCTATTTTATATCCCGGCCTCTCCTCTCCGCTTTATCCCTGCAGTGGCCCATAAGTTAGTCCTTAAGGGTGGTTTTCGCGATCGACGCTCGTACACGAGGGGATGCGGTACGCGTACATGGCAAAAAGCCGGAAGGCCGAGAGGATCACGATCCAATTTCCGGCTAAACACTGAGAACAAAATTTAATTGAAGCAGTGAGCATTGCTTCAAGTATAATAATTGTTTCATTAGAGTGATCACAAAAATAGTTGAAAACGTGCTTTTACTTAATTATACTGTCGTTCGAACAACTATTTCACTGATTTTTAATAATTAAATAGCTAATTGCTTCACAAAAATACGGCCATTGAAACAAGCATATCAAATAGTTACCATTTTCATTTTAAAAAGTAATTATATATTTAGTTCCTTCAATAATATCAGAACGTTCAGTTCATTGAATATTTCATTGAGTACATTTCATATTTTCAATTAAACCATTTCTTACTATTTCAACTAGCCATATAATTAGAAGAATTAATTTTTACTTAAACTAACTACCTACCTACGTATTTAATTCGGTTTACAAAATATCATGCAATGAAACCAATTCTACGAATCAATCAATTATTTCTTCCTAGTATAAAGACTGAAATAATTGATTTAAATATATAATTGATTGAAGTAAATAATTTGCATCCAACTAAAAATATTTAATTGCTTCAACTAAACTTTATCTCAGTGTAGGTACGTTACATCCCGCGCGACGCGGACAGTACGCGGGTGGTGGTATCCTGTGCAGAGTCCGCTGCCGCGCGCGCGCGAGTAATGATTTTCTATCCACTCCGCGAATGTCGTTACAGCCGCTGGTGGAGGCGTGGGATGTAGTCGGGGTTAGGTGGGGCGATGAGTTACGTTCGCATTGGCGCAACTTTTGGTAAGGTTATCTCGTCACCGGTGCATTTTAAAGGGAAATTGGTATAGTGCTTTTTTGAAGGTTGGATCTTGGTCTATAAACAAGTTTATTAGCTACATAGACGAAAAGTTCATAAATGGAGAGATAATCGCGGTTAAAGTCGAGCGAGCTCTCGTGGAACACCGTCGAAATGCACATAAACGTCGGAAAATCGCTGCAAATCGGAAAATCGGAAATGGGAAAATATTTTTCTCGCGCACCAGTACGAGCGAAATGATTCCACACGTGATAAAATCTCGAAGTACCGAGCACAGCCGAGGGCGCTTTCGTAAAATTTTCAAAGAGTCAGCCGCCCGCGCCTCTCGCGCGCAGCTCCGGCGAACGATCCACGGTATAAAAAAAAATTACAAGAATCACCCGAAGCGCGGCGGCTCGAGCGGAGGGAAATAAAATTGCGACGCGCGCGCGCGCGCGCGCGGGCTTCGAAGCGCCTTGACCGTCCAGGGGGGTTGTTCGCATAAAGTCCCGAGCGGAGCGGAAAAGCCGCCCTCCCCCCGATACCCGCGCTCCAGTCGCGCGAACGAACGAGTCAGCGAGGCGAGGGCGAAATATACGAGTCGCGCGATCGAAGCGGAAGGAACGAGACATCGAATCAAGTCGAATTGAAAGCCTCTCGGAACGTCTCCTCGCCGCCGAGAGCGACGGAAAGTGGCGCGGTGTACCCTGACCCGCGGTCTCGCGAACGTGAATCTAATTAGCCGCCAATAAAATCTTCGTAAAACGCAAATTGGTAATTAAGGTAAGCCCTAGCGTTTGTCCCGGGGGCTAATAATACCGTGTGCGGTATAATAAATTGAAACAATAAATTCATGCACCCTTTTGGAACAGCCGTAGAGAAGCGAGAGAGAGGGTGAAAACGGGTGAGGGTGAGAGGGAGGGAGAAGCAACCTCGTAGAAATTCCAATTAATTACATTGGCGAGCGTTAATTGTTTCCTTGCGTCACTTGTTAGTCCCAACTATAGCGTCTAACCGCGTTGTGTGTGCGCGCGCGATAGGAGGGACACAGCGACACGGTTCCAGACGTCACGAGTGCGCGAGTACACGTGGATGTAATTAATGGCAATTAAAAGCAAATTGTACCGCTCCGGGTCTTCAAAGATTCACGACACTAATTTTCGTTCCCACGCCGTAGGGGTGAGAATTTCTTAGAGTCGAGTGAACGTTGCCAAGCATCACGCCAACAACTGAATACAAATATAGGCTATCGATTTAGCCTATATTTTTATTCAGTTGACGTAATGCTTAACTAAATTTTTTATGGGTTAAAGATATTCTTCTTCTGTGTATCGTATAAAAATTGGATTAATCTTTCTCTATACAAAGTTAATTTTTATTTAGGTACATTTTATTCGAAGCGTGCTATCTTCATTCTTTTACTCTTTACTTTAATTTTTATATTATCGTTAATTTTATGTGCTTATAATGTTCGTAATAGTTCGCGATTTTCTCTACAGTTATTTAAAAAATATTATTATTTATTTCATCCGCAATTATTTGCTTAGTTCGAGAGTGAGAAAATATCGATTTTGCCTGTATTTTTATTCAGTTATCGAAATAACGCTTAACTGAATTTTTTATAATTTTTATAAGTATCTATTCTCCCTCAACGTATCGCGCGTAAAATGGATTAATCTTTTTCTTTACGAAGTTAATTTTTATTTATATTTTTCATTCAAGCGTGCCATCTTTATTCTTTAATTATTGACTTTCATTTTTATCTTATCGATAATATTGTGCGCATGGTATCTATAGTATTCCGCAAGTTTCTCTAGAATTATTTTTTTTTTAAATACAGTAGGTACCTACCTGGATTATCGTGAAATGCAAGCACGAAGCTTTTCCAGCCACATCGGCCACTCGCCGGGATTGTCTCAGACCGAAGTAAGCCGCGATGGAAAATCCCGCGCGAGACTCTTCAAAATTGCATAAGCGCTCCACACGACCTGCGCGGACCCCGCAACATCCTATCTTTTATTAACTTGAAGAAGAGGTGTGAACTGCCAGAGTCACCCCAGAGAAAAATTTTCGTTTTCAATTCTCTCTCGGCGCGCCAGGTTATTTCAAATTTGTCACCATCTCTATTCTTTCCAAAGTGTCGGAACAAAAGTACGCCGGCGGATAACATGCGTGAAAAGTATATACATAGTTATTTTTTCGTTATTAGGGCGTGAAGCGCTGTTTCTAACGAGTGTGAAGTGAACTCGCTTCGCTCGTGCGGCAATCACACTCGTTAGAACGGCGCGAAACAACCGAATAACAATAGTTATTTTCGTTATTAGGGCGTGAAGCGCTGTTTCTAACGAGAGTGAAGTTTGCCGCACGAGCGAAGCGCTTCGCTCGTGCGGCAAACTTTACACTCGTTAAAAACAGCGCTTCACGCCCTAATAACGAAATAGTTATCTTCGTTATTAGGGCGTGAAGCGCTGTTTCTAACGAGTGTGAAGTTTGCCGCACGAGCGAAGCGAGTACGGCAATCACACTCGTTAGAACGGCGCGAAACAACCGAATAACGAATTCTATTTTTTGTCACTAAGTGTCAAATACGAGGTTGACGATTTCACGCACTGCGCAGGTTATTTCACGCACTGCGCAACTTTTCACGAATTGGTGTGTGAAAGATGATTTCACATGCGTCGAGGACGCCCATGAAACCGAGCATTTGACACTGAGTGACAAAAATAACTATTTTGTCACTAAGTGTCAAATACGAGGTTGACGACTTCACGCACTGCGCAGGTTATTTCACGCACTGCGCAACTTTTCACGAATTGGTGTGTGAAAGATGATTTCACATGCGTCGAGGACGCCCATGAAACCGAGTATTTGACACTGAGTGACAAAAAAATATTTTCCCCTCTCGCGGTATAATACACCCTTCCGACGTATCTCGAGTTCACGCACGATAACCAACGCCGAGGATCGCGCAGCTCCCTTAATTTTTGGAGTGCGCGAGGCAGATCGGGTGCCTTCCCGCGCACCTAGCGAGATACCCCCCGCTGCGCGGCATGGAGATTAATTTGAATTCGCTCTACTTATAGCCGTAACTCGCACGAGGCGCTATATACAAATTTTCATAAGCGTAACTTTATCCGTGTAATACAGCGGCGAAGCAGAGCTCGAACACGCGAACGGACTTATTAATACGGCGCTTACACAGGGGGTTACTTTAATAGCTTAAATTGTCAAAGTTACTTTTACGTCGGGGAGCGGAGTTATTAAGATGGCTTAGATCGAGTTAGCTAATTCAACGCGAGAGTTACGGCGACTTCGCGTCCGACCGTGCTTCCCGTTACCGGGGAATTCGTCATCGCGTATATAACGCGCGTGGCAACATCGAGACGTACAGAGGTGAGGTGTGTGAAATCGCACCAGCGTGCGTGTATATTCCTAATAAATTCTATTTGGTAATTTCCTCAGCCGTAAAAAAGGGCTTGTAAAATTAATAACGAATACACAGAGAAAAGGATTAATAAAAAATCATGGGAAAACCCATGAATTTGTACAATTGTAATCCCAGGAACAGGGCTCCTCGTTGTGAACCATTAAAGTTTTTAATAGACCACAGTGTACTTTTTACAGTTCGTAATAATATAAACATCAGTTTATACGGTAAAATTTACTAATCTCCCGTTAATATGTGTCAGGTGTTTACGGGTTTATACTGTTACAAACTATAAAAAGTGCGCTGCGTCTATTAAAAAATTCAATATTTCATCTCGAGGAGCCCTGTTAATGGAATTCACTGTAAAAATTACCAATCCTTTTTCTTCGTATAAAATTCTTGTAATTGTTGTAAAAGACTCAATTACCATTCTGATTGCTTTTGATCTTTACAATATATAAGATAAGATCGTTTTCCTATTTTCGAAATTATTACACCTATTCAAATACCGGATCGTATAAATTAGCTTGTAAAAAAAATATAAAAGAATTATACTGTTGTCTTTAAAACTCAAAATCAGGTAATTATTGCTCGACTTTCAAAGAAGTCTGAACGTAAAAATCTGCCCAGGGTGGAGGTGTCAAGCGTCGTGTCGAAAATATATTTGTCAATGTTTACAGAACCATTCTGAATCGTTTTTTAAACATTAACAAGTTTTTTTCTTCTACGACACAACGCTTTAACGCTCCCGGAACAGACCATTATGCATTTTTCAGCACCTAATAGACGTAACGACGAAAGCTGAAACAAAGTTTAAAATCACCGAAAAAAAGTCGTGATATACGCCCCCTCTAAAAATGTCGTCTCCATCGTCCTCCCGTCGCTCACCGCTCCCCATCCTCATTAGCCATTTACGAGCCGAGAAAGTTTCCCCTTTCAGGGGAGGATATCCGTCCAATTATCAAAATAAAATCCTACAGGGAAGCACGTACCTGTCATCCCGAGATGGGTTTGCGATCGGTAAAAAGGCAGCCTGGATCGAGTCACCTGATCCGAAGCTGGGGGTGTCAGGGATAATAAATTTGCCAGGGCCGCGCGATGCGTTCGTCGAAGGAGGACCGAGCGCGGGAGATTCTCAAAAGTTACCCTCTCCCTGTACCGCACCGCTCGGAGACTCCGCGCCACCCCACGCCCTCCTCGTTTCCCTCCCTCTCCCAATTCTACGGGAAGGAAGTCCCTTTCGAGCCGATATCCGGCACGGTTATAAAAATGCCCCGGGACCGAGAGGGATGTGGCGTTAAGGGAGAGCCCGGCGTCGTATCCGTTATCCTGAAATCGGTTTCCATCGGTCAAGGAAGCTCGGATCCGCGTTATATCTAATCCGCCACGAGTGTCGGGACAGATTCGTTCGATCGTATTGCGTTGGTCGATTGGGAAGTGGAGAAGGGGCAGGGGAAAGATTCTTAAAAGTTATCTCTCCTCTCATCCCCATTCCTTACTTACTTCCTTCCTTTTTCTACTTCTCCTTCATCCTCCTCATCGGTCCACGCGGTATGGAAGTTCGTTCCGAGCCGATATCCGCTCGCGATTGAGCGTAGATCCTCCGCTGGAGCGAGGACCGTCGCCGCTGCCGCGTGGAGGGTGCGGCGCGGTATCTGTCATCTTGCGAAATCGGTCGCGATCGTTGGAGAAGACTCGTATCAAATTATCCGAATTTAGAGGCGACTTTACGGCAAATTTCTTGGATGGCGTTGCATCTGGGTTGGGAAACGATTGGAGATTGTGGGATTTTTGTTATGCTTGCGTCTTTGCTATTTTACTACACTGAGAAAAGTAATTGCTAGTGTCAAAAAAATGTTTCGTGAATCAAGAACACATGATATTACAAATTTTTAAGATTACAGATTTTCGATCGAAGAATATGTATCATTAATTCAAGAGTACTGCCAAGGGAGCAAGAAATTCTTTCTGTGCAAAAAAAAGACAATAAGATCTCGAGCCTGTTAAATATTTTCTTGCACGAAGGAAATCCTGGCTCGCGATCCTAAAATTATGTCATGTTTTTTATCGAAGAAAACATTTTTTTAGCACTAGCAATTATTTTTCTAACAATAAGTGTAGGATATGAGCTCTCCTACAATTAGTATTGGATAAACTACATTACTTAAATGGATGAAAATTCATTTAGATTGGGCTAAAAAATTTCTGAAAAAGTAGATAATTCAAAATGAAAAATAAACTTAAAATTTAAACCAATAGAAATCATTGAAAATCAGTGAACAGCAGCTGAAATTCAATGAATAGAAGGTGATTGAAATTATACCGACTTTGTATTCACTAAAATGTCACTATATTTGTACATCGATTTCCAGTTATTTTCACTGATTCGGATTTACAGAGTTGATTCGACGGCTAACTTCCATAGACGAAAAAAGTTTCAAACGAAAACGTCCAGTCCAAAACATCGAAGACAATCCCGAGCATTCATCCGCCGAACCGTTCGACTCAATCGCGTAAAACGATTGCAGATTTCTTAAAAATTAATGTTCCTCTTCCATTCCCCGACGCTTAACCGCTTCCCATTTTTCCGATCCACTTATCGGAAAGAAGTTCTATTCCAGACGACATCGATTGAGTTACATAAGAAATCTCCAGGAAAAGAAGGATCAAGGAAGTCGACGGCAAATTTGCCGTAGTATCTGGCCATCTCGAGATCGGCCCCGATCCTGGGCGGCTCGGATCAAATTACCTAATCCGAGGCGAGTGTTACGACGAGTTTAGTTCGACGAGCGCGGAGCGAAGGACTCTTAAAAGTCATCCCCCACTCTCCCGTTCCTTTTACACGCCCCGCGTCTCGCATTCCTCCTCCGCCTACGCGGCAAATTCCTTCGGTGCCGACATCCGGACCGGTTTAAAAGGAAATACACTATCTATACTAGGGACGGAAGACGCGACGACAAAGACGAATTTGGCGGGGAACCTATCGTTGGACGAGATCGGTCCCCGTCGCTGGAGAAAGCTCGAATCCAATTACTTAATCCAAAGTGAACGTTATTCGAAAGCGAGCGAGTTCTCCAAAGTTGCCCTCTTCCTTCCCTCGTGCACACTTGTTCGGGGCCGACCTCCCACGCGCGTTACCTTCCCCCACGTGGAGGAAATCCCTTTTCGGATCGACGTATACGGGCCGGTGATAAAAATCCGCACGACTGAAAAGGATGCGACATTAAAAAAGGGGAACAACTCGGCCCGTTTGATGTCCTCGTATCGGCCGCTGGCACTCGGGTCGTTCTCACGCAAATAGGCGCGTTTATGTAGATGTAAACAAATCCACAAGTCGATCGTTCTTCTTTTTCTCGACTTAAAGCATTTTTTATTCGACGATAAATTTCGCTTTTACGTCATGAGTGGAATTCTGGAAAATCTGCGATTATCGGAGAATTTTATACGGTATGTGAAGATATCAGAGGAATGCAGTAGATTATTCTCGCTTGATTACATCAATTTTGATTGTGATAACGATGTGGTCTCCCACTGTTGCTTCAGTAGAGTAAATTTCAGAGTAAATTTCTCCGTGTAATATATGAGATCAGAGAAAATTAGTTATTTATATTAGCGATGCGTAGAATTATAATAATAATGATCATTAACAATGAGATTAGTACGTAAAATAAGTAATCTTTGAATTACTTTTAAGCTGTTTGTCACGTGGAGTACCTTTCCATGAGAATGACCTACTTCCATTCAAACGAAGGTATCGCTTCGATTTATAACACTACTTACCCACCTTCTCTCGGAATATTGGAAAATAATAGCGAGCAATTTACGTCGGATTCAGCGAATCCCAACTGAATTAGCACGGTCGTAGACTCAAAGGAATTACAGAGTTCGTGATCACATTGAATGCTCGCAGTTCGAATAACGCTCGATTTATATTTAACTAATTCAGGAAATCAATGTCATGTCCAATAAATCGAGATAATTATGTAAAAGATCACATTTTATAAAAGAAATACAGTTCGATACAATCGAGTAGTTGGGAGAGGTAAAGTAAAAATGCACCGTTTCGAGAGAGAAATGAGACGTCCGACCACCATTTCGAGAAAAGAATTGGTGCGGTTTCCAAGAATCGCATTTACAAGTACACTCTAAAAAAGTTGTATTACATTTTTAATATATTTTTATGTAAAGCTTTTATCCAATACCTGATTATGATAACCGATAATTAATATACACTATAATTATGAAAATTAATATCTTTCCTCGTGAAATTGCCCCTTTAAATTTTATAACGGAGTATATTAATTTTTGTAATCATATATCAGATAAAAGCTTTATATATAATTATATTAAATTTAATACAAATTTTGTCTACAGTCTACATACAAAAGATGCGAGCCAGGCAAATGGCGCAAAATATATGAAATATCTTTTTTCAAACTTAAAGAGTAACTTTTCCTCATTTGTGTGCCTCTGACTCACGCAATTAATCATTCCACTTCACTTTAAAAGTTCTTAATCTCACCTAGCCTGACTTAAAATCTACTTATCAAGTACAAATGCTGAATTGTACGCCGTCATGGAGTTCGACGAAGACTCGACTTTCGTCTGGGATGACGGCTTTTGCGCGGGACCCCAGCTCGGTTTTGCTCGGAATAGAGTCATATCCCTCTGTGAAAAACATATTAACCAGTTAGCGTCGGTACGATATTTGTTGAGCCAGAATTCCTAGAAGACTACTGCGTCACTTTCTTGGAATTATCCCCATTCGTCACCCGAGTTGGAGACGTTGGCGGCGCAGCGTTTACCATAGCAGATTGCAGTTAGCATTATTTGCACACCGTGCTTTGCAGTCGATTTATACGTACCATGTTTTTTATAAGTGTATCATCCTGTGAATTTTCAGTTTAATTTCTTATTAAAAGAAATTAATGGAGGCGAAAAAGAAAAAGAAAGATGTTAAATTTGAAGGTACGCCGCTGTTTGCAAAGCGTCAGATCATTGCGTTCCGAGAATACCGCCTTATCGTTTCTGGGGATTTTGGCTCAACAAATATCGTACGGACTATGAGTGCGTTCGACGTGTATACACGTCGGGCCAATTCATCTCTCTTGCGGTGCGGTGGCGTGTATACTTGTCGTGTAAAATAATAAATTACCATTGACTATAAAAACTCGAAATTTCAATAAAATGTAATAAGAATATAATTTTGTGGGGTATGTTTCCTTTATATTACTAATACAACTGCTGTATATTTTATATGGAGTGGGTGGAGGGGGCTCGCGGAGGGAAACCAATTAAATACGTAAACCGCGACTTGGATGGCGAGCATTGATCAGCGAAGAAATCGCGTCAGCAATTATTAGCAGGGCCACTCAGCGTGGTACCGTGTTTCGTAAAATATCACACCGATGTCAATTGAAATTCTTAAAATTATTTTCTTTCTTCAATTTTTCTTGTTTATGTAGTTTATTATTTTTTGACAATTTTTAAGTTTTTAATAACAATCACCTTTCAGAAATGAATTGTTAATTTTGTATCAAATAAAAATGTAATCCTCCGAAGGCGAGTCTCGTCTCTCCATCATGCCTCACGCTACGATCTAAACACAGTCTTAAAAATCCGAGGATTTCAGCCGCGAATGACATATACTATTTTTTCTCACGAATGCCCATTTCTCAAAACAAAACATATATACGGCTCATTTCACGTTGCGTTCATCAGTTTGAAAAAAGGACCCACTTCGGACTAAGCAATCGCGCCAATCTGAGTAAAGTACTTTTGACAGCCTGCGGACTCCCGCTCGGTGTCACGCGGGAAAAACGCCATCTTACGGTCTAAAAATAGGCTGGAAAAGGCCTCGAAATTGGTATGAGTGAGGAAAAATAATTCGATTTATAATGCGTAGATATTCAATCAAAGCTATCGATTTGGCGAATATGGAGAAACAATATGGATTTGAAAGAAAGAAAGAGAGAGAGGGGGAGAGAGCATTTGTAAAATCACTGTGGGTATTCCCACAAAATGGTCATTAACAAATCAATGCGGATCATGTATTGCTATCTAATTATTATCGCGATCAGATGTGGGCACATCTATATCTCCAGATACTTAACCCATCAAGGACTGGCGTTGCCATATAGCAACAGCATTCTTATAGAAACTCCGGACTTCAAGGGTTAATTTATCAAAAGTGCATATCTGCAAACGTAATGCGATAACGAAACACGTAACACGTGGGCCAAATTTTTATCAGCCGTGAGAGCAAGATTAATGAGCCAATCGTGCGCAATGAAAACGATCAATGATCAGCGTATTTATCGAACGCGATCGATAAATAATATCTCGCTATTACTAAGGAGACATTATCGATAGAAAAAAATTCGCAATTATACAGTACATTAGGTATCCTTCGAAATCTAGCGATCGATCATCACGATCGCTAAGAAGCCGATGATAATTCCAATGTAATCCAGTGACGCAAAACCCGATAAGGCGATCGATCGATCGCGCGGAAAAGCTCCACTTAGAGGTAAATCGCGCGCGCTTCACGCGCAATAAGGTGCAAAAAATGAGAACGAAGAAGCAGAAGAAACGATCAAGAACGATCGTTAAACGAAGCGAGAGTCGTTCCGCGAGGGCGAGGAAAACGAGTGCGTCGGTCGCGCTATATAAGGGGGCGGGGGAATGAAGCGCGATGTTCCCCTCGCGCTAAACACGCACGGCGGCTCGCGCGCCTCTCGCGAGATGTGGTAGCCAGATACGAGCCGTTCTAGAGGGGGTTAGGACGAGCATGGAAAAAGCGCGCGAAGTGACCGAATAACGGTCGAGAAATAAAGATTATCATACAATAATCCTACATCGCGCCGCGCGGTGATCGTTGCCGAAAATTTCGCACCGCCGCCGGAACGCAATTACGATGCAAATACTATATATACACCTGTGCCACGTTAGATTCGCGAGCGGATAAGAGAGCGCAGCAACGAAACTTCCCTCCCTTCCTCCGCCGCGGAGTCCCATGAATAATAAACAATTACCCGAGAAAGCCGCGAGCGAGACGACCGATCAGGCGCGCGCGGTTCATTCTCACCCCCACGAGGAAATTGCATCTCGAATCTCGAGAAGACTACTCACCGGTCCCTTCCACAGGAGGTAGCACCAGAAGCAGGGCATGGGGGCGAGCGTGGATAATCCAATTAAGCAGCCGATTCCGTTGGCCCACCAAGGGAACGTGTATCCGGCGTAGCTCGGCATCTCGTAGGTGTACATTTGGAATATGAAGACTCCCTGTAGGGGTGGAATATCGAGAGAGAGAGAAAGAGAGGGGTGTAGACGGCTGTCGGATAGATATAGACGCGGAGCGTAGGAGGTAGGTGGGTACTAAACCCGAGTAGATATTCGCGGAGAGAGAGGAAAGGACGATGCAGAAAGAGGGGCGGAAAGGGGGGGATGAGAGGAAACCGAGTCGGTCGGTGTGTCGTCGTGTCGTATCTTCGGTACGAAATGACGCGGGAGCACGAATGCCCCAGGGTCGTGGGAAGGAACGAGAGGGGGAGGAAGCGAGAGAGAGAGAGGGGTGAGGAGAAAAAGAAAGACGCTGACAATACGTGTATCTATGCTGTACGCCGGAAGGCGAATGGATACGAATGGCGCGCTGCGCCTCGACGAAACGCAATTTATTCCGGAAACCCGTGCCACCCCCGTAAACGAGTGGCGCAAGAAGGAGGGTGGAGGTGGAGGAAGGAGAAGGGGAGCACGAAACGCGGCGCCCGCGTCCGTTAATAAAGGGAGGGAAGAGGGTGGGAGAGGGGTGGAGGGAAAAAAGCGTAAGAACCGGTCTCGTCGGAAAACACGAGAAGCCGTCGATGTCGTCGTCGTCGTCGTCTCGTTAGCGCGATCGCGCGTGTGGGTATCCGACCGTACGGGGGAAAGTCTGAGAACGCACGTCCGCGTACGTCACGTCTGTGGGTATTACGCGTGGGTATGGGGCTCTCCGATCAAACGCGCACGCGACCACCGCCTGAGATGGTGCTGTATTGGGATACCGGCAACCGTGATTCTTTCTGAGATTTTTTTCTCGAAAATAAATTCGACGAATCTACACCGAGAGTATACTGAGAGAAGGTATCCGTCGACTCGACTGAATATCAGTTAAGCTGATCACATCGCGATGTTAACCTTCATACGGTCTTTACTTTTACCAAACACTTCAGTGATCTTCGGGTCAAATGTGACTCAATCGTTAATAAGAAATATAATAAATATTGGGGAGGGAGGGAGAATGCCAGTCAACTAAGCGCAATTAGACCTAAAATAATAAATTTTACCCCAAATTTGAAAATAAACAAGTGTGATAAATCGTTAAAGTATCTATTTTCTGAATATTTCGTTGGAATTCAGATGAAATAATTTCTCTTAAAGTTATAATCAAAAAAGTAAAAATATAACGTCGACTGGCATTTCCCTACCTATATACTTACTGTGATTATTAATAAAATTTATTCAATTCCTTAAAAATATATTGTAAAACTGTTAAGTGACTCTTAATACTCCGAAAAAAAAAATTTCCTCCATTCAACCATCGGTGAGTTGGAAAACGGTGAACTTTTCACGGTATAATTGTTTCAATACTAGCATAAGACTGTAACGACAAATACTTAGAATTGAAGCAACCAATTTGAAGTTGAAACAAGTGATTATCTACTTGTCAGGACGGTCATTCAAAATATCGATTATAATGTCCGCACATTTCATAAAATGAAATCTATCAGTAAAAAATATGCATTTTAGACTAGTATGGATCATAATATATGACCCGAAGGTCTTTAGTGTAGTTTCTTATAACCGTCAGAATTGATTAATTACACGCTTATTTTTATCGTAAAAATGTGTTGTTTTAAGACAAAAACAATGTCTTAAAATTTCAGAAAATTATCTCTAAATGCACAATCACAATTCATCAATATTGAACGCTATGGGTCACTATACTGAGAAAAAAAAGTAATTTTAACAACTATTTTGGACTCAACTGCTCCAGCTTTGTAATCAGCACCAGTTTTATATAGTTATCGTAACAATTCTTTTGCTCCGATAGCTAAATATAGTTACCACAACTATATAAATTTGTGCTAATTACCTAACGTGTGAGCAGTTAAATCCACAATAGTTGCCATAACCACATTTATTTCTTTCAGACCCGAGGACCGGTAAATACGCGAAACCCAAACGCGAAGCTTTCCCAACTGCGCGTCGCAGTTGGGCAATAGTTTTCCATAAGCCTCATTGGTGGTTGAAATAATTTGTTTAGGAACATAGATGAATTTATTGACGCATTGAATTGATAATTAACCGAATAACACAAATAAATCAATCAGCTAACCGCGTTATTTCAACTTCTAAACATTTGAGTCAACTGCATTAATAGTTAAGTGAATTGAACAAGTCAACTGTGCCGTGCAGTTGGATCTACCACATTATTATAATTTAATTTCATCGACCTCCATTTAGTCATGTTAAGCAAAATTCTGTTAAATTGACTACAAATTCTCTGACCACATGGTGCAGTTACAAAAACACAACAATTTTGTTTTCCACGTAGGTAATGCATTTCTCACGAAACCCTTTACATCCTTACGTTGAAAAATTAAGACGCGTGTAATACTCGCTCTTATCGCGCACGCGAAAAAGAAAAACGAATACCGCAATTACGAGTAGCCGAGTCGATTCAGAGAACGCTCTCATACGTACACGTTCCTATACGTAGAACACCGATGTACGTCTCGCGAGTGCATATAATTATACCCCTACAAAATCATACCCGGGGTTAACCGCGCCCGTTAAGAAATAAGGGGGAAAAAATTGCTCCCCGATACGCGTACACGTATATATATACGAAGCGCGTGTTACCGGGAAATTAAAGCGCCGCGCCGCCTTTCCTCAAATGCAATTTTCCTCGAGCGCGGCACGGCTGGCCGGCTGGCTATAGGTTACGCGGTCGGATTTGGCCGAGCCGGACGGCTGAACGCGATAAATTATTCCATCGCAGTCCGAGCGGCCACTTCTCCCACGGCGTCGACGCTATTCTTTCCTCAAATGGAATTCTCTTCACGGAGAGCAACGCAGGCGAGACGCGCCGTGCGCTGCCTACGTGGCGGCTCGCGGACCGCGGGTCAACGAGGCCGAACGGCGAGTGCGCGAGGGATGATTTCCGGTCGAGGCAAACTACGCGCGCATGCAAGCCTGTCTCGCCTTCGCTTCCGTCCCCCGTCTTTGTGCCGCGTGCGAATTACCAGACGGTATATCTGAATTGGTCGCTTCGAAAAGGAGGGAGAATCGCACGAGTGTAAATTTTCGAGGGATTTTCAGAGGGAGAAGAGAATGTATTCTTTTCTTTCTCGAGGAAAATTCATACTGCGAGGTTTTGAATTATGGTGAGTGCAGGTAATTTGGTCAATTTGACTTGCAGGGGTCTCTCTTTATTATATGTATAATAAAGAGATTATTTACGATTTGTGTGTGTGCGGTGATAATGAGAGGCCAACTTCAATTGGCCATATTACTTGCAGTTATATACCATGAAAAAGAAATGGTATATTCAATTAAACCGACGTTTATGGGTAGAGGAATGCAGAATTAGTTGCTTCAACCACGCTGAGAATATAATTTGCCGATTCAAGTAACCGTCGACTTGAATAGTGCCGAGAACATATTTTTTAATTATAAGATAAGTATATGTTCATTGAATTGAACGAGTCTACACTTGATTCGACATAAAATATACTTGATTCAACGACAATATGTCTGACTTAAATAAATATGTTGTTGGAACTATTCAAGTCGGCGGTTATTTGGATCGATAAATTATTTCTCTCGATGTAATAAATTTGGCTGTAACGATTAACGGCTATTCGAGAAAAAACAGGCTGTAGTCCATTCAAATTAATTATTAGACCAAGTAACTAAATCTACTTTTCCCTGCTCGTAACCGTCGACTTAGTCAAGTCTACTGCCTCTTTTTCTCAGTGTGTCTTTTATACTTGTATGTAATCGTGAGAACGACATTTTCTCGAATATCAATACAGAAATTTTACCAAAGATTTTAGTCGATATACGTATCGTTCGTTATCAGTTCCTGCAGCTATACGTAATACCGTATATGTGTGTCATTCTACCCGTTATGTAACTCATACATGCGATATTATGTATCGCATTACGCGCTGTTATCGATTTACAAACCTACACGCGCGTCTACGTTGAAACACATTTTTTTATTTACCGCTCATAATCGCCCTTATACCTGCACTGAGAAAAATATTTCAATGCCTTAGTTTCAATAGGTCGTATCCCACATCGGAAAGCGGTGATCTCTTATCGCTCTCTTTCGCCTATATCGCTTATTATCTATATGTATAATATTAATAAATAAGTGATAATATCACTTGATGAAGAAATGTTCAAATTTTATCGTCTCCTGAATGTGGTACGACCTATTAGAACTAAGGTATCGATTTGCTTGATCGAAATAAACGTGATTTTGAATAGATCTCAGAGCACATTAATTCGATTAGAATGAGTATCGATTGGACAAATATAAATATTACTGAATTAATTGAACGTTTTTTTGAATTCAATCAGTATTTATTCGAATCGAATAAATATGCTCTCAGGACTATCCAAAAACTCATTTTTACAATCAATCCAATTTTTTCCCCGTGTAGGTCGCCATAATATGTATTATTTCGAAATTACAAAATACGCCTATACCAAAGCGACACAGGCAACGTACACACATAACCGGACGAACCGACAAGAAGCTATCAAATTAACGACCCACATTGTTCCTCGAAAGACTAATCACTTGATCGTTCCTCCGTAAAAGCTGTGGGTCGTTAACTCGACGCTACACGTAGCGACGACGACGCCGCGCGAAAGGTTTACAAGTATACTACTCACAGCAGCAGTGAGCGGCGTCAAGACGACCCAGCAGACCCACCAATAGCTCCGCAAGAAGAGCCCGAATTTCATCTCCATCTCCGCGATATTGTCCAAGAATCTGTTGCATCCGTAGCACCAAGAAGCGACCACGACCTCGGCCATGCCGATCAATAGTATCGCCCAGGAGGCGGTGTTCCAATCCATCAGTGTAAATAGATAGACGCCGCCGTCGAACACCATGGGTATCGCCAGTAAGCAGCAGCCCGTGCATATGGCGAGGATCACGAGCATCTCGTGTTTTCGCCAATCGGGTCGTACGTCCAATATCGCCGTGTTTATCGCCTGCACGCCCGCGAACTATGTCGTAAATAGAAACGAGGGTCAGTCGGAGCGAGTATACGATCATTTTTCATGACCTCTCATTCGACTGACGTAACGTCCGGAAGTGTTGCACATACGGAGGGTGCGATAGTCTCGCGTGGTAATGGAAGAAAAACGATTAGAGCGGAGATGTACCTTCCTCGGCGTTAAATCCATCCGTACGAGCGAGTCGAGTAATTGAAACGCGTTCAGCCATCATTTGGTACATATTCGCGTCGCCGACCGCCGCGCGCGCGCCAGTATTCGCGGGGGTGGATAGGCGAGAGGATCACGCGACCGAGCGATAACTCTTTGCGCGATGAAAGGGGCCTAGTCGGCAGGACCGACGCGGAGTTGGCAAGTGGCGAGGGTTTAACCGACCGACCGCTGGCCCGACGCCGGGTGGGTATGACCTATAAGCGCGGAGCGCAGCGAACGTGACGAAGGATTTCGACGTTTGGACGTGGGTCGCGAAGCTTCCGGGATTCTCACGTCGTTCGCGCGACGCGGAGGCGATAATAATTAAACAGATTGCAGGGGGGGGGGGCGTGGAGAGGCACGCGATGACGGTGCGGAGCGGCCGGAGAAAAAGCGAGGGGAGGGAGGGGA
Organism: Xiphydria camelus; assembly: GCA_963678675.1. Classification (NCBI taxonomy): domain Eukaryota; kingdom Metazoa; phylum Arthropoda; class Insecta; order Hymenoptera; family Xiphydriidae; genus Xiphydria; species Xiphydria camelus. Next base: position 24,519,376 of record OY783195.1, on the reverse strand, counting down.
CGTTACAATATTACGTTTATTTCGCGACTTCCCGAACGCGACGAGAGAAGCACTGTAAAGGGGATCGAGCGCGTTAATTTTATATTCTCCCGTGAAAAGGAGGGACGTTTAGGGCGACACGTTGTACCCGGGTGAGTTAAGCGACGAGCGAGGTGTAGTTATACGGGGTACGTGTAGCGAGGAAACTGTAAATAGGGCGATATCCTGTGTAGTAGACTCTAGACTGCGCTCCAATAGCGTTTAACAGAGGAAACGTATAGACGTATAGCTTAGGGACTGGTTAATAGCTCGAAGCTTGGTATATTGAGAGAAATAATTGCTGGTGCCAAAAAATGTTTTCTTCGATCTAGAGCTTAATGTAATTCTAGGATCAAGCCGTAGTTTTCTTCGCGAAAGAAAATATTCGATAGGCTCGAGTAGTTGTTTTTTTTCGCGCAGGAAGAATTTCTTATCCCAACGGTATCCTTATGCTAAGAATGTACTCGTATTATATTCTTCGTTCGAGAATCTGCAGTATTTTCAATAATTCTTAAAATCATACATTCTTGGTTCAAGAAATATTTGTTTGATACTACACTGAGAGAAAAAAAATGCTAGTGCCTAAAAACATGCCTTGAATCAAGAACATGTGATGTTACAAATTTAAAAAAAGACAGATTCTTAGTCGAAGAATACATATTCTTGATTTAAGAGTACCTTCATTGGAATAAGAAACTCTTTCTAGGCGAAAAAATCAAATTCCACAACTCTATCAAATATTTTCTGGCACAAAGAAAAACATGGCTTAATGAATGCCAGTCACCTAACGAAATGAAAACTAACGTCGTAAATTTTACCCTGAATTTGAAAACAAACAAGTGTAACAAGCCTTTAGAGTATTTAATTTCTGAATCTTTTGTCAAAATTTGGACTAAATAATTTCTCTTTAAGTTATAATCAAAAAACTGAAAATATAACATCGATCGGCATTCCTCCAACTGTAGGGAAATATCGGTCAAGCAATTAATTCACAATGCATTCTAAATGGGAAAACATTTTTTGTGTATTACGTTGGAAATATAGACAATATTTAATGGAAACTAAGACAGATTAAAGAAATAAACCTTGATTATTTTGAATGTTACATTAATCATAGAAAATTTTGGAATTAGTACAATCTTGAAGTCGCATATCGATACCTTACTTTGAAACCCTCGTAAATGCAATTTTTGACAAAAATGCCATTTATAGCTTACTGCGTTAAGGTTTAAAATCTGAACACAGTAAGCTATAAATGGCATTTTTTGTCAAAAATTGCACTTACGAGGTTTTCAAAGTAAGGTATCGATGTGTAGCCTTCTGGAGAGTCTCAATCAGAATACCCCAGCTTGCTTTTCCGGTAACTCTTTTCCCATTACATGGCATCAATATCATAATTAACACTAACTTTTTATTTCTTTTAATTTGCAGAAATAAGGATTTAAAACAATATTAAGGAAAATGCCGGTTAAAATTCTTTCACTCTGCACATGAATCACAGGCAGTGATACAATTAGTAGTAAAGAAATGCATACCCGAACGGACGTGGAGAAAAAGTAAATACTCTTTGACTTACCTTCGATCATGTATGGCTAAGAAATTATATGAAAAACACACTTGAAATAAATAAATGTGTCTCAAAGCGACCCAATTAAATAGAATGAGTTGGTAATGTGATATGATGCTTCTCTTTCATGGTTTCAAAGCTTCCCACCCGTAGTACCACTATCGGACGTTCTATACTCTAGATAATTAGATGACCGACATCACCATCTGACCATCATTACCCCGTCCTCCCTGTATCATGTTTTTGATTGAAGAAAACATTTTTTTTTGGCACCAACAATTATTTCTCTCAGTGTAGCGATTATTTCCTTCAATGTATGCATACGCGCAGGAGTGATCCGTTCGCATTCTCACCTGACTACCGAGACCCAGTATGAAGAGCATGAAGAAAAACAGAACCGCCCACAAATTCGCCAGCGGCATCCTCACCACCGCCTCGGGATAGGCGATGAAGGCCAGGCCCGCTCCGTTCTCCACCACCTCGCTGATCGGCACGTCCATGTCCTTCGCCAGGAAGCCCAGTATCGAGAAGATGACGAAGCCCGCGAAGATCGAGGTGAAGAGATTCGTCAGGGTCACGAAGACCGCATCCCTGAAACGGCAGCGTTGTAAGACACCGCTGGACACCTCGAAGGAAAACGCCGAGACGAGTATCACCCGTTAGACCCGAGATACTCTTCTCGGCTCCTAAAAAAGTGCAGTCCGCGGCCATTAGAAATGAATACTCCTCTCGCCATGCATACACCCGGGAACGATCACCTCGAATTTCTCATCCCCGAAGAGCTCTCGCCGAGAGATACAAGTCCACGAATACATCCGCGCTCTCGTTGTCCCTGATTGAGTTCCTCCCGCGGGCTTTCCCAATAAAAGTAACCGCGGAAGAAAGAGAGTAAGAAAGAGCGCGATCGATCCGCGTCGATTTCGCAACGAACGTCGTCATTAAGAACAGCGGCGACAAGTGGTAGACGGCGGCGCGCGAAGCCCTCTTCGCCCCGGGACGATAAATCGCGCGGCGCGACTGTATCCCCCCTTCGATTTCCCCCCGTAAACAGCCACTTTATCCGCGGAGAGAGCGGAGATCGTGAGAGAGGGAACGGGAGAAAAGGTCCTCGACTCTCTCGCACGCGCGCGGGACGGCGATGGCGGCTGACCATGTATCCGGCGAATATGAGGAAACCGTGCGCTCCGCGCACGCGGTACAGTCGGCCCGCGAGCCCGCCGCGAAATTAGCACGTCGTCTCGTCACGCGTCACGTACCGAATTACCATCGAAATGTATTTGCTGTTAAATGGAAGCGTTTGACTCTTCGTTGTCGGCGGCGACCGCGGGGGTTGCACGTGCACACGTAGCGCAACGCGAGCAGCGCGCGGGCGGGTATTTCATTACGCGTATCACAATGAGGCGAATCAGGCAAATCGGGTGGTGCTCGAACTCGTGTAATCCGCGGCGTGACTATGCGACGACCGACCGCGCGCGAGCGCAGTTGATATATGTATGTACGGGGTGCTCCACTCAGGATAGTCACACTGTTTGTTTCCATTATTTGTCATTTCACGAACAAGCTTTCAAATGAAAGTTGCTTGGTGTCGAGGAGAACATACGCGGAAAGACTGGTATCAATAAATTTTACAGTATTTACAGTAAAAGAGGTACACATGAGGGTTTTCGGATGTTTTTAGAGTGCTGTACGATAATATTTCTTTTGAAAACGTTAAATCGTAACGGTTTACATTGAAATTTACTAGTTTCTAACGAAAAATTGTTTTTCAGCACAGTAGAAACATCCGAAAACCCTTGTGTGTACCTCTTTTACTGTAAATACAGTAAAATTTATTGCTATCAGTCTTTCCGTGTATGATACGTGCAACAAATTTTTGCTGCCGTGTGTTGTTTACGAGGTATGAAAGCCACCTCCATTTTTTCGTACGAAAAACTTAATATTTTTATTCTCATAAAGGTTATAGAGTTTATCGAGACCAATAATATAATGAAGGTAAAAATTGAGGTAACTTTCATACCTCGTAAACAATGCATGATATCAAAAATGTGTTGCATGTATCATATCGCTCACTCCTTTCAACAACGTCATATCTCAAAAAAAGTTATTTTTCAGGAGATCTTGCAAGGATATACTACTCTTTCAGGGCATTCTGAAAATAGGCATAACTAAAAATCGTCGATTTTTGAGATATGACGTTGTTGACAGGAGTGAGCGATATGTCCTTCACGACACAAAACAACTTCTATTTCAAATACTTGTTCGTGAAATAATAAATAACGGAAATAAACCGCGTGACTATCTTGAGTGGAACACCCTGTATAACAGGCGAAGTGAGGCGAGGCGCTGTCTTGTGTGACGAGTGAAATGTCAGTCCCTCCCCCCTCTTCTTCTCTTCTATTCTCCGCTACGCACCCTTCTTCGCCGCCGCCACGTCACGTCACTCACTTGTGACAATTGTTCGTGAACGCGCTGTAGCTGGACAGCGTGATCAGCGAGCCGCAACCGATTCCGAGCGAGTAGAAGATCTGAGACGCCGCGTCGCCCCAGACGCGGGCGTCGCCCAGGGTCGACCAGCTGGGAGTGATGTACCACAAGACTCCCTCGGCGGCGCCTTCCAGAGTCACACCTGGAAAATTGGTTTCCTAATGAAGCGACCGCGCGCATCGCGCGGGGGTTGAGGGAGTGGGCGCGAGGCGGCGACCGCGGGCATCGACCTGTATCGTTGTAGACTAATTGCACGAGTTAGGGACGAGGGAATCGGCCGTCCCACGCGGAGGATGCGTTTACGTATACCTACGCGCGCAGGAACGTGACGAGAGTCGGGCACAGAGACAAATAATTTGTTAGTTGGGAAGGGGTGGGATGAAGGGGACATTTTTGTATAAGACAATGTATCTATTCTGAAAAAAAAAAGTATATTCAATTAAATCGGTGTTTATGGGTGGGAAAATGCAGAATCAGTTGCTTCGATTAATAAATTTGGTTATAATGATTAACGGCTATTTGAAGGAAACAGGCTGCAGTCCATTCGAGTCAATTATTAGTCCAAGTAATTTGATCTGCATTCCCCCACCCGTAATCGTCAAATTAATTAAATCTATGGTATTTTTTTCTCGGTGTAGCAAATGATCTAAAAAACTATTCTCTCTAGTTCTACATTACAACATTAGAAAGGTTGTGTATCTGACGATAACAATACGTAGTAATGATGAGCTTCTCACTATGCTAGCTTGTCTTATTTTTAATTTCTTAAAAAAGTGCATTTCGTCCCTTTTATGAATCGGTCATATCGATCTATTAAAACTTATATTTTTCATAACATTCTTCTATATTGTCGAACAAAATTGTGAATATTACGTTCATTAAAACTTGTTCAGATGATGAAAGATTTACTTTTAAGAATCACTTGAACCAATCTGCTGATATGCTAGTTTTCTGACCAACTTAGTATTCACTCCTTAATACGTTATTGCTGTGGTGTCTTTAAATAATTTTTAAGGGAACATTCTTCTTAAATTGTTACTGTGTCGCATTCATAAATACAAAAGACTCTCCCAAATGGCGCACCTCTCAAATAGCCCTCTTCCCTATACTTTCTTGCCCTTACCCGGTTATACATTGATGAAAAAAACTGTTACTAAGAAAAAATTAGTTTCTTCCAATGTGCAACGGTAGGAGAGCGGAAGCGGAAGGAGGAAGTCGAGCGGAACGGGACGTCCGTTGCAGCCGCCGTCGACCTCTCTTACCTCTTATCATGAGAGCGACGAGCACAAAGTAGGGAAAGGTCGCCGTGAAGTAGACCACTTTCCCCACGGACTGTACGCCCCGTATCAGGCAGAAGAAACAGATTATCCAGGCGAGCACGAGACAGCCCACTAATTCCCATCTTATTCCTCCCCAATTCCCCCAAGTAGCTCCGCGGATGCCCAGGACGTAATCGCTGTGAAGGTCAACGGTTGAGTGGGCGTATCGAGTCGAGGCTATAGGTGTGCGGATAGCGGCATTGGTCATCCGGATATCAGCGCGTGCGATATGTATAGCCTGTGCGGCGCGACGGACCGCTCTTCGTGATTCCTCAAATTACTTTTCTCCCGCAAGGTCCGAAGCCTGTATCGCGCCGCGACGCACGACCTGGTTTCGCGCGGCGAGCGGAGGAGAAACGTCGACGGGCCGTTTTGTTGCGGGTGATTGATTGGGAATGAATCTTTAAAGGGACCTTTTTTATCGCGGCGGTCGAGACGTTACAAGCGTACGGTTAATCTCGACGAGTAGAAGGGCGCGAGAAGTAGGTATGTCGTGAGATCTAGACCGATGAAATCGCGTGACACATGGCGATACGTCTAGGACGTGCGTTCAATCGATGTGCCTTTTCGACGGTTATTATTTATGGAGCTTTCGGCCATGCGACCGCGGCAATATTCCTGACGGCGACACTTTGGGAATCTATCGGGACGGTGAACAGAGTTTCGAGCGGAAAAAAGTTTACTGTAGGGATCGTTTTTTTTTTTTTCGGTGAGAAGAGATAATATGGACAAAATTTTGCTATTCTACTGCTGATTCATCGATAGGTTTGATAAATTGTGTAACACAGTCGTAACTCATAATATTCATATGTGCGATTACATACGAGTATATCTCGACTATTGAACAGGAGGAAGAATTTGTTGATACAGGAAATTATACGGAGCTATCTTCTAGCTATTCCGAAAGCCACAGCTGAAGAATCCCACAAGTGGCCTGCACAGCCGATTCGCCACGATAAACTTGAAACAATTGCTCCAGTCCCGCGAAGTTTTTCAGTTCATTATCATCACTTACACTCAGAAAAATAATTACTAGTGTCAAAAAAACATTCCTCGAATCAAGAACATGCGATCTTAAAAATGTTTAAAAATACAGATTCTTGATCGAAGAATATACAATACATTCTTGATTCAAGAATATCTTCAATGGAAGCAAATTACAATTACTGGAACCTATCAAATATTTTCTTGCACGAAGAAAACCATGGTTCGATCCTGGAATTATATCATTTTCTTGACACATCCGCAATTATTTCTTCCGGTATATTCAGGCAGGGTGTGACGATCCTTATGGTAATTCCAACGTACGACGTCCGTCTTGCACCGCGTAACGACACGTCCTTTCACAGAAAGATTTATACTAGTACATATTTTACAGTATTTACACTCAGAGAAAAAATGGTATATTAAATTAAATCTGCGTTTACAGGTGGCGGATTGCAGAATTAGTTGCTCCGACTAATAAATTTGGTTATAATGATTAACGGCTATTTCAAGGAAACAGGCTGTAGTCCATTCGAGTCAATTATTAGTCCAAGTAACTTGATCTGCATACCCCCCCACCCGTAATCGCCGATTTAGTCAAATCTACTACATTTTTATCCCTGTGTACAATAAAAGAAATACACATAAGGATTTTCAAACGTTTTTACAATGCGGTATAGTAATTTTCTTTTTCTGAAACTCTAAATCGTGATAGTTTACAATAAATCTCAGTAACACGGCACCTCGGAAGATGGAACAGCGTACTTTTTACAGTTCGTAACAGTATAAACGTTAGTTTATACAGTAAACTTGATCAATCTCCCATTAATATGTGTCGAGTGCATAACAAATTTTACTGTATAAACTAACGTTTATACTGTTACGAACTGTAAAAAAAGTACGCTGTTTTACCTCCCGGGGAGCCCTGTTACTGGGATTTACTGTAAAATTTACTAATCCTTTTTCTCCGTGCACAGTAGAAACATCCGAAAACCCTTGTATATCTGTTTGTCTGTAAATACAATAAAAAACTAGCGGTATCAGTCTTTCCGTATACTTTCGTAGATCGCTCTCGACTACAGTGGACAACCGCGACAAGGACAAGGAAAAAGGAGAGAGGAGCGGACGTGTATCGCGAGATCATTAGAAGCTTAAGCAATTCCTCGGGAGTATGGACCGTGGGTGTGTATCGAACGGGGCACGGATTACCTATCCGGAAAACTACAAAGCTCCGTATCCATACGCCCGATGCGACATATCAATCCCGTAGTAGTGTAGTGCGCGTGCGAACTGTGTACACCTACGTGAAGTACTCCTCCGACGAGAGTACCCGCGTGTATATGTAACGGATAGCCGTGGCGTTGGTACCCTGAAAACAGTGCGTCGTATTGCCGCCGTCCTCGAATCCGAAGTTGGCGCAAACCGTGCTAATGGCCGTGCAGCTCCTGTTGTAAAATATCGTCGTGGCGTTCTCCAGCTGGCAATCCCTATCTTGAAGGCCGCTGTAGCAATCTGCGAGGACGATATAATCCTGTATAACGGCGCCGGGGTAACTTGGCGCGGTGCATTATCTCGTCCGAGCGTCTGGGAGTTGGACCGTGCTCCGTTAAGGGCGAGTGGTGCGAACGATCAACCCGGGGAGACGCGCGCTCTGATTCCGAGAACGGAAACGTGCTTCCGGTTCCGTCGATAGTTTCGATGCGGCGCGCATTCGCGATTCAGGATATATACCGGGATTACATTGAGTTAATTCAGTGGTCCGTGATTGGGAGAATTAAGATTCTTTCTGTATCGGGATCGGATTTGTCTTGATGAAGAATTGAGATCATTTAAATTTCTCGTTTGGAGAAGGAGAGAGAAGATTTCCGTGTTTTTCTCTTCGCACATTAAATCGTACGTTTCTTTTTTGATCCCGGAGTTTCGATTAAAGATGCAGATCACCGTACGAATATAACTATCGAAACGATTGCATTTCCAAATGAGTTTATCACTCTTTGGTGAGATTATATGAAGGTATTCCTGTATGCCAATCAATTTTTAGTCGACGCGAGGGATCCGAAGCTTTTCTTGCAGGTTCAAATTGCGATCTTTAAAAAAAATTCCACGTAGTTGCGTAAAAATTAACACACGGTTCGATAATCGACGTACAATCTAATTTCTTTACGAGGTGAATACCTCGATGCATAGGTACTTATGGAATAAAAGTGGGATAGACGCTCCAACTTTGAACGCTATTATCTCAAAACGGAGTGGAAATATGTAAAAAGTCGAACTGACTTTTTCAATGGAAAAAGATAGACGAATATTTTTTATTTAAACTTTTGTTCAATACCTCCCATCGTTTTCACGATAATCGACTTTAAACCTGCACTTCAATCGGAGCATTGATCCCATTCTTACCCTACACCAAATTTAAGGCCCAAAACATATAACTAGCATTTTTATGCTACATTGAGAAAACTAATTTGCCAATTCAAGTAACATTCAACGTGAATAGTACCAAGAATATATTTATGTAAAACAAATGTATATTCATTGAAATGAATAAGTCTACACTTCATTCGAATAACGTATACTCAATTCAACGACGATACGTTTGACTTGAATAAATATATTCTCGGCACTATTCATGTCGACTGTTCCTTGAATCGGCAAATTATTGTTCTCAGTGTATCCCGAAACGTCCCAGTGACGCCTTTCAAACATTGTACACTACACGAGATCCTCCTGGCAGGGTGCCCTCTACGTGATTCAACGAGAAAAAGCGATTCCATCCGCCACCGCGACCACAAACCCATGAGTAGGCACCCACTTGTCGTGTTGGCACACCGAACGGTGATGTACTCGAATAGAAAAACTCTGCAACGTATAGTTTCCGCCGGCATAGGTATAATACTCACTGTCGCTATTGAAGTCGTTGTCGCAATAAGCCCAGCGCAACTTCGGAAAGAAGGAGGCGATGGTGTAGAAGAGAGTCCATGTGACGATGACCATGTAATAAATAGTGATGAGAGTAATGACTGCCACGGTGCAGTAGCCGAGACCCTGGAAGGCCGGCGCCATCCTCGTGAAGGACTTGTTCGGTCCTTGCCCGGAATATTGGCCGACCGCCAGCTCGAGGAAATTTATCGGCAGACCCATCGAAATTAACATCACCGTGAAGGGTATCAGGAAGGCGCCTGCGAGTTGAATCGTCCTTTTGCAGCGTGCACGAGGAGAAGGACCAGGGGGGAGGGGGGTACCTGAGCTAGTTGTTACATTCCGTTCCCTCTAGACTGGTATCAGTCGATATCCAATTTCAGCGGCGACATAGATAACTGCGCGTAGGTATATTCAGGGTGAGCGTGGATAGGTACGGGGAAAATCGAGCTTCTTCTTCTTCAGGGTTTCGCGTTCATTATGCGAGTTAGTTTCGAGCGCATCGTATCAGTACTTCCAATCCGCGAGGAATGTCTCGTAAATGCTCTACACATTTGGTCTATATTAACTATATGCAGGGAATCGGTCTGCGATCGATATATACGATGTCCTAAAAATTACGGAAGCTGCAAAGTACGTAGGCGACTCTCCATGAAAAATTAAGCATTGAAAGTGCAATTAAATTACCCTGCGATCTGCAGGTTTCATGCAAAAACAAGAAGTAATTGAATAATTGCAATTCAGTATAAATGGAAAATGTCAAGAGTAATCAGTCGACTTTCAAATGAAAGCATAGCGAATAAATGATGGTGACATTAGACTGATTAGTTATTCGATCACAAGACGATTTATTGATACTTTTCATCTTTGGTTGGATGACCGATCAGTCGTAGAGTACAAATGTATGGTGACGCTTATTTTCAGCGTCAAATAGGTCACGTGATGAAGATTATTCGCAAATAAGCAGTTATACCTACTTTACGTACGTTTTATTATTTGAATGATGCGAATTATCAAAAATGAATTTCGCGAAATATTAATTGCTTATTTGTGAATAATCTTGATCACGTGACCTATTTGACGCTGAAAATAAGCGTCGAGCGTCACCATGAATTTGTACTTTAAAGCATAGAGTTGTTGACCCCTCCTCTTCCTTCCACTCTACGCGCGCGCACACACAGTGCTTGACCACCTCTCACAACAAATTCATTCGATAAAAAAAGAGAGAAATAAGGGAGTTACACTGAAAAAAATCTGTTCACAACTAGAAAATTATAGTAATTGCAGTGATAATTTTCTTCGCAATAACAAGAATTCTTGCTACGCTAGCAATATTTTTCTAGTTGTCACCAAATAATGTCTGAGGCAGCCAGAAATATTGCCGGATTAGCTAAATATTTTTTTCAGTGTATCAAGTTTGGATAGGCGCTTCGGTTGTACCACTTCTATATTTAAAACAGTAGGGATATTTTGTGTTGTTTCGTTAGTTGGATACGTCATATGCTCAGACTTCGAGTTAGATGACGCATGCATCATGCATCCTTCCATTAGTTCTAACGGTCCTGTTTGTAGCTGGTAGGACGGTAATGGTTCTAGGTATAGGGGTGATCCAACCTAGACACCGGTCCAAATTCGGCTACTCTCCCCTAGGTCAATTAGCATATAATTTCATCTGCTTAAGCTGTCAATAACTATATGCTTTACCCTGTATCATTATCACGTATTCGCGACGCTCTCATTCGAAATCGCCTGCGACGCTTTTCATTGATACTGCACATTGCGATTGTACAATTACTTCTTGCTCGTCCATAAAACCAGCAAGTCGCAGAATAAATTGAATTATACATTTAAAGTTTAATTTTTTTCATAATGAATGCAGTGAGAGAAAAAATCGTTAGCGCCAAGAAATGTTTTCTTCAATCAGAAACATAATATGATTCTAGGATCAAGCCATGGTTTTCTTCGTGCACGAAGGTATTATCGAACCAAGAATTGATGTTCTTTGATTAAGAATCTTCGTTCTTTGATCAAGAATCTGTATTTTTTATTAAGAATCTTTATTCTTTGATCAAGAATCTTTATTCTTTGATTAAGAATCTTTATTTTCTAAAATTTGTAAGATCATATCGCACATATGCGAGAAGAGTTTCACAAGTCAACAAAATTTTTAGTGTATTTCTATGCCATTCTGAGGTACAATCATTTTTAAATAATGATCTAGCTCAGTTATTTAAAAAAAAATAATATTAGCCTTAAATCTTTCTTGACGAAATCAACTTCGTACGAATGTTTGCTTCAATAAAGTTACAAACACTATGTGACAATATTTCACTCTTATGACAGTCTTGTCGCAAATGTGCGATGCATTCTTGATTCAAGAAACATTTTCTTGACGCTAGCATTAATTTTTCTCAGTGTACCACCAAGTTACCTACTCCGTATCCACTATTTTTGGAACACCGTGTGTGTATAAAGTCTTAATCTTGTTTTGATGCGGGTAGGAGGCGAGGAGTGACGGGGCACTTTGACGAATTGTCGCGCCTTTTGCCAAGGATTCATTAATTAAATTCCGCTTTGACCTTTTTTCTCGTCCGACTTTTCTTCGTCTGATAAAAGTTCGACATTTCATCGACGCGAACTTGATCAGTCCTATATGTATAATACATAATGTACACTGAGAGAAAAGTGAATAGTAAGATCAACCATAATCGCAAGATTGAATTTTCCCGATTGCGGGTACCCCATTTACAATTAAACAGACCATAAATGCAGTCGAAATAAACTTTATTACACGGTTATAGTAACAATAAGTTTCTAGTTTGTAACAGCCATAGACCATGGTTATATAGATTAACCACAAAAGTAGATCAATAATATTACTGCATAGTCCTATTAACTATGTAAAAAGAATGCATGTTGACCTGGTTGCAGTAATCTTAATCTCTTATTACTGTAACCAGAATCTCATTATTCAGAACAACTATGGAATCGCAGTTAACGCCAACATCAACCACGATTTGTGGTGAAATTATAGTTCCTTCAACCAGATTTTTCCCTGACCGTATGTTCCATCCTCTGCACGTATTCAAAATTAGATACGTATCTAATATACTGACAGGCACCTCAAAGAGAAAACTCCGGCCAAAAAACTTTCCTCTCACCTCGCTGCCAAATACCTAATCTCAACCCCATCCGTCTCTAACCACTTCCCCTCCCGACGCGCGGCCGCAACTCGTTCGTCAGCGGTGCAACGAGTCGGCGCGTAATTCATCGAGATAGCGATCGCTTCTCCCCGCCGACCACTTGGCATTCTCCGAGATATCAACGCGACGCCTCGCTCGCGCGCGGTGCACCGACGCGACAAATCTTCAGAGTAGTCTCGCAGCCCGAGGTGTTACGTCCGCAGTCTCGTCTGTCTCGCCTGGTTAGAGGCAAAGCTCGAAACGCGAAGGAGCGGCGCGCGAGGCTCGTCCGTCCGCGGAAGACCCCGGCGACGAGTTCGAACGACCGTTCCTTCGTCCGCTTTACGATTTCTGCCGCGGTAGTCGAAGGTACCTCGTAACTCTAATAGTTCGGGCGCTCGCCTTCTAGTATAGCGATAACCCTATAGCGGAACACCACCGCGGGGCCCCGGCTTCCTCGCTTTTTACCGCACCCCCTCGAACGGCTTTACAGCCGCGCGCGAGTCACTACCCACGACTGCGGGTTACGATAATCGCGGCTTAAAAGGCGAATAACGTCCGGTATTGGTGAGTACAGGATGCGCGCGTAAAAGGAACCCATGAGAGAGGGGCTATCGACTTCCGCCACGGCGAAGAGAGCGTAGATATCGAGTGTCGCGCACTCGACGATGTTGCCGGGGCATCGATGAGACGCGGGTGTCCCGTTTCGCTGTTCGAATCGATGTGTCCCCTTCGAGTCGAGCGAGTGGTTCGTTATGTCGTGACGGGCGACGTAAAGGTAAGAGATACAGGTAGAGAGAGAGAGATGCATGGGGAAGGAGCAAGAGAAAGAAAGAGAAAGAGGCATACTTACCCCCGCCGTTGCGATACACGAGATAAGGGAAGCGCCAAATATTCCCGATGCCAACGGCATACCCGATGCAGGATAGGATAAACTCGGCGGGATGGGCCCAGCCGACCCGCTCGGCCGGTAGCTCCACCAAGACGCCTCCGACTCCCAGAGAAACCCTCTTCGCCTGTCAATAACGGGGGTGGATATAGATCTACCTCGCATCGAATTATCGCCGAAGGGGATAATGAGGGGAGGCAGAGAAAACGGCGGAGGAATGAGGAAGGACACGGGATAAGGAAAACATTGATTGTTATTGGCCGGAGTGTATCAGCGCTGGAGCTAAGTGTTACACTGAGAAAAATATTCACTCGAATCACAACTGATCGTGTTTTTGAATAGTCCTAAGAGCACATTTTTATTCGATTGAAATGAATATTGACTGAACGCGTAGGGGAGAACAGGGTGGGTTGCAACACGCGCGGGTAGGTTGTAACACATCAATTTTTTCTAACAAGAAACCCTCCAGCGGAAGATAAATTACCGGATTAGAGAGCTGAGTCGTAGTTTGGTCCCTTATCGGTAGAAAGCGCTGTGGTATCAAAACAAAAAGTTTCTATCAGTTTTATAAAAGAAAGTGTATTTAAGCTAGACGCGTAGGTAAATTTTAATCATTTCGAAGCATGGACTTTTTAGCGGTATTACGATTATTTGATCTAAAATATGAAAATGATTAAGTTTTTTATCTTGTATATTTCTTTCTCATTTAATCCTAAGAAACATTTTGTTCCTTACATAAAAGTTGAAATTTTAAGTTAAATAGAAAACATTTCGTACTCGGGGTGGGTTGCAACAATCATTGTGATAACCGCACATTGCGAAATTATATATGAAAAACACAGATAATGAACATTGCTTGGTGTGCTACGATATTTACAATAAAACCGAAGGAACAGAAAAGGTGGATATTCTTATCGCGGTGTTTATCCTGATTTAGAATGTATATAATATAGTCCAGGAATTTTACTTTCAAATTTAATTAGACACCATACTCTGTAAATTCGACGAAAGGAGGGCTGAAAATAAGATTCCATTGTTAATAATTTAAAAGTTATTATAATTCGTGCCTTTTCTTCAATTCATAGTCAACTCACAGCTCAAGTTACACCCTAGACATTACTTTCTCAGTAACAGGAAAACTTTTCGCCGAGTTTCTTAGGAAAATATACATAACTAACAGTAATACTCTTGTGTACTAAACTTATTAGTAAAAAATTCAACTTTGAAATAACTCCGTACGCGAATGAGGATAAACAAAATTTTGAAATAACCCAATTTAGAACGATTTTAGGAAAACGAGATTGCTAAATGTGGGTAAACTTTCCCCGGTGTAATAAAATTATTACAATTCCACGGCGGTAGATAATTATCGAAACTAAAGAAGAGGATCCATGATTCTTTTAGTTCTCAAGAGGGGAACGCGAAGGTACACCGGAGGGAAACAAAAGTTTTTTATCTTTCGCCTGATATTAATACCTCAGCTCGCTCGAGGATTATTTACAGACTGTAATTAAGTCTCTGTTATGAACAAAGAACAACTGAAAATTCTTATCAACCAGGATGTCTATATACAGTTCCGACCAATGTCGAGCCGAGAGAGTCATTAAAATTTCGATTATCTCATTAACTATGAACTTTTGGTTGAAATAACTAGAGTACTTTTTCGAAAATTACGTTTCTACCTAATAATATAACATCTCACATCGATGGGTATCGAAAATGTTTCAGTAGTGAAATACAAACGTGATTAAATTGAATTCCATAGCTTTACATTGTCGTTGCTTCGAGATAGGTACAGTACAGACGTAAAGGCAAGGGAGACAATGGCGCGTAAATTATAGGGCCACTTACAATTCCCAACTTATCTTTCTCAAATAGCCACTTCAAACCGCATTACGAGTGGCACTTGAATCCAGCCTGCAGTAAGTGCAACGGCGGGTAAAAGCTCGACGAGGCGATATAAGTCGCGGCATTTCGATACAGACGCCTCTCGATGTACGTATGTAGACATAGTATATACATTTAGATGTTTATATGTGGATATGTATTTATATAGCAAAGTACGTTAAACTTTTCATTTACTGCTAGAACTGAATGTACGTACTCTCCTACCGGTATGTGAATATCGATACACCCCTATCCCCACACGTAGGGGAAAGTAGGGGAATTGTGCACAGTGGGTAATTGTGCGCGTCGTGGTTTTGGTTATTTCTTCGATAGAAAGAAACTTCATCGAGTCGAAATGTTGAAACAAAAGGTCATTTTTCATGATATAACTGTAAATTTTATCGATTTGAAACATTGCTGATAACAGAAGTCGAAAAGAGTGAAATCCTCTGTTTTTATGGAATTTTGGAGGTCTAAGAAATGAGGTAGTAAATCCGTAATTCCACTTTGTTTATTTAACTTTGCATTTTTTACTGAAGTATGTTATTTTACGCGTCTTTTGAGCTATTATTCATTTCTTTCCTGTAAAAAGTCTATAAGTAATTGCTTTTCATATCCAATTAGTTCGCAGTGGGTAATTGTATAGGCACGCATTCTCAAATGCGCAGAATTACTTCTTATGCACATGTATAACTATTTCTAACTGTTTTTGCATATTCTCGAAATATATTGTTAGATCAGACGTATCTACCTAGGTATCTAAAGAAAATAAGCTGATGAAACTGAGAATCACCTATATCACATTACCTAATTCTTGTTTGAGAAAGTAATTTTCGTAATTTTGTTCCTAATTTTCAATAAAATAAACATTGGCTGAATATATTTTCTCGTTTCCGTATTAATATTCCATAAAACATTTATTTAGTTATTTCCTATGTTTTTTTGGTCTGCGCAGAATTACCCGACACACGAGAGATTTTTCGCTTTTGCATTTTTTCCCTTTTTGCAAAATACAGCATCTGCTAATAAAAAATTGTTCATTATAAGAATGTATAATAATGAAAGAATATTTGAAGCTTTTGTTCCCGTGCTTATATTGATTCCAACTCCAGAAATCATTCCATGGCAATGTACTTCCCTTAAGTGCGCACATCGCCCACTCTCCCCTACTCACGTATGTGTACCTACGAATTATAATTGATATGATATATCATATGAGACTAAAGTTATTCCCCGGGAAAGAAACTCGAATTATTATTATCTCATTATCTATGAGCTTTTGACACATATTTGTATAATATTACTAGCAGCCCGTCCCGGCTTCGCAGGGGTAGATTGTGGATTGATTTTGTCCGTCCACCATTGTTTAAATACATTTTTAATACAAAACTTTTAGTATTTTTCCCGGGCTACGCAATGGTCATATTGGATTTGACCTTGACCATGGCCTTCAAGGTTATATCAAGGTCAAATTAATTTTTTTTCACGTTCAAATGTGTCCTTGACCATTTTTTTCATGTTACCTTTATTGTCAGCGGAGGTCAAATTTAGGTAAAGTATAGTTCGACTTTTTGAACACCCTGTATAAGATTTACTAACTCAGAAACCTTCGCGGATATGCGTCCAACTGTTCCCCAAATTTTCATCGCAATCGGATGAACGGTTTAGGAAGGCATAATAATCATCAGTACCGGTATTTTTTGAACACCTTTTATAAGATTTACTAACTCAGAAACCTTCGCGGGCATGCGTCCAACCATTCCCCAAAGTTTCATCGCAATCGGATGAACGGTTTAGGAAGGCATAATAATCATCCGTACCGGTACTTTTTGAACACCCTGTATAAGATTTACTAACTCAAACCTTCGCGGGCATGCGTCCAACCATTCCCCAACTTTTCATCGCAATCGGATCAACGGTTTAGGAAGGCCTAATAATCATCAGTACCGGTATTTCTTGAACACTTTTTATAAGATTTACTAACTCAGAAACCTTCGCGGGCATGCGTCCAACCATTCCCCAAATTTTCATCGCAATCGGATGAACGGTTTAGGAAGGCATAATAATCATCCGTACCGGTACTTTTTGAACACCCTGTATAAGATTTACTAACTCAGAAACCTTCGCGGGCATGCGTCCAACCATTCCCCAACTTTTCATCGCAATCGGATCAACGGTTTAGGAAGGCCTAATAATCATCAGTACCGGTACTTTTTGAATACCTTTTATAAGATTTACTAACTCAGAAACCTTCGCGGGCATGCGTCCAACCATTCCCCAAAGTTTCATCGCAATCGGATGAACGGTTTAGGAAGGCATAATAATCATCCGTACCGGTACTTTTTGAACACCCTGTATAAGATTTACTAACTCAGAAACCTTCGCGGGCATGCGTCCAACCATTCCCCAAAGTTTCATCGCAATCGGATGAACGGTTTACGAAGGCATTTGATATTACCTTAAAGGTCACGGTCAAGGTCAAATCCAATACGACCACTGGGTAGCCAAGGGAAAATCCTTAAAGTTTTGTATTAAACATTTTTCTCTAAAATGTTTTCCCGTTGAGATAATCGGCCGTACCGGGACTTTTTGAACACCCTGTATAAGATTTACTAACTCAGAAACCATCGCGGGCATGCGGCCAACCATTTCCCAAAATTTCATCGCAATCGGATGAACGGTTTAGGAAGGCATAAGAGACATACAGACAGACAGACAGACAGACAAACATTAATTTTTATATATATAGATATTATACATCTTTTATATATATATATATAAAGTTACATTTTCATCTACAATGAAGTCTTATATTGATGTAGGCCAAAGGTTCATAAATAATAAGATAATAATAATTGAAGTTTCCTTCCTGACAAGTTTAGTCTCATATGGTATAATCCATGTAGGGTCAAATCCATATGTGGGCTAAGTATATATAAACTATATAGAAATTTTCCACCTGGGTAAACATATCTTCGAATTCTGCTTCAAAAATAGTACCGTTTTCTATTATTAAATACTGAAAAATAGTTACAGTAGGTATTATAGCTTTCATTTCGTCGATTTCTCATAGCTTTCGATTTTCCGTCGTTCCCGAACCAGAATTGCAAGATACGAAACGCCGGATCAAATATAGCCGTAGCCCAAATTGTCCGCTTGTTGTCCAAGTATCATCCGATTTTGTGGACTAAAAGTGGATTTATTTCTAATTTATTAATTGAACACACTGCTTTAATATTGGGCATTCTAGCTGAATAAATGAGCTACATGCTCATGGCAAAACTTTCCTTTCTTTTCATCAGACCCAAGCTGCAGACAATAATATGAAAAGTGTTACAACTAGCCCTGCTCTCCCCTATATAATCGATCTTGCCATTGAAAATATTAAATAATGCAAAAATTACAGAGACAATGATCGTTATAATGAAATGTATTCAGTATATTATGTAGAACACTTCAGTCGACGTATCGCGTGCCACTCTATTAGAAGCCATAAAAATATCAATATTTCGCGATTGAAACCCAGAACTGGGGCATGGATAATACTTCACTATCACCTAATCTTGATCGGCCACGCTGATGAATGTCAGGTGTATCGCCCGGCAAGTTGCAGGCGAATGGCATTATAACGACTTAAACTCACAAACATATGATTTAAAAATACTTGAGCGACCCGCACGAGGAAATCGGGCTTCCGTCGCGAACGAGCGAGGACGTCGCCTTGGAATATTCACAAAGTCGTAAAGCGTATCCCGAGTAAATAGATAAAGCAAACGAAAACGTTGACTCGAACGATAGAATTTCTTTTCGCGTACCAAACGCAATGCGTCAATGGAAGCGAAAACGGGAGGACGAGGAAAGAAAGAAGAAAAAAGATAAAAGCGGGGAAAGGAAAGGGAAAAGCCACGGAAAGAGAACGATAGCCAGGCCAAAGGGGGTGGAGCGGGGCAACCGCGCAGCACCGCACGCGAGATCTCGCGGCGGCGATATTTTTCGGACACCGTACGTCGATAGCAGCCGATATACGGCAATAATTCTTGCTTTAACACGAGCATTGACAAAGGTCAGAAGGGTGGGTGGAACCATCGCGTCCCCCGCCATACTATACACATATATACACGCGCACACCGCGCGGCGTACACCTCTCTGCTCGTCGTATCGGCCGAGGCAGCCGCCACCCCCTCCGCATTTCCCGCAATCGCGCGCGACTCGCCGAGCTCGGCAGCGAAGCGGGGACTTCGGGGTCGAGGGAAATGACGCCGAACAAATAGTCGACCGGAGAAAAAAGTCGGGAACGGGGAGGCAACCGGGGAAACAGAGAAAAGGCGCGAGACAGAGAGAAAAGAAGGTTAAGAACCCTTTTCTCTCCTCTTTTTCTTCCCCTAAGAATCCGCGAAACCGCGCCGAGCGGCTCTATATAATCGCGCGCGCGCGAGAAAGAGAGACGGGGAGGAAAACGAATGGGATTCCTTTCGGGCCCCTCCGCGATCCGCTCTTTTTCTCCCTCCCCCCTTCGCGCATCCTTATGACGGGCGCCTGTACAGGTACACGTATATACACTCGGCGCGGCGCGTCGAGAAAAGAGCGAGATTTTTGTCTAGTTTCATCAAAGGTATCCCCCGGAGTGTTGAGCGAGAACTGGGAAAGAATAAATTACAATTAGACGTTAATTCCGAGCGCGCGAGGGTGGCGAGGCCGTGGCGGCTGCAGGGGAGTTGAGAGGGTAGCGCCGCCTTGACGTAGGCGCGGCTATAGGTTGCCGCGATACAATGGTATGGGATATAGGTACGGGTGCTGCGCCGTTGCCGTGCGAGGATTACACAACCGCGCGCGACATATTAAACTTCGCGAATTATTCTTTATGAAGCGCGGAGGGATGTGGCGAGAGGAGTGCGGGAGCGAGAGAGGGCGGAGATAAAAAGAGAGCCGGCAACTTTTCCGCGAGTTGAATCCTTTTTTTAACCGCCATTATATAACCGCGACGACGAATTCTAAGAGCGAAAGATATATCCACCGCGCGCGCCGTCGTGTGCCGCGGAGAAAAAAAATTGGTTAAATCAACTAAATCCTCCTGTCACGGGCGGCGAACTAAATATTGATTTATATATGTGCCTCGAGCGCATCCAAGTGACGGAACTCGCGAATTGCTCGTTCCAAATGAGCGCGCCTTGTCTCGGTGTTTTGAAGCTGCGACTGCGCGAACAGTGATTTCGGATCGTGAAGCTGGGACGAGGGATTTTTACGCACTTTCGATGGTGAAAGAGAGTTTGTTCCTCGAATTTCGAGTACCGTGTGCTATCTATGAGAGAAATCGAAGTCGAGTTTAAGACAAGTGGGAGACACGAGTGACGATTGTGACAGGAAGTTGGCCCCTCGTTATCATGGAAAGCGGTAGAAGCGGAGGCCAACTTCCTGTTGTAAGCCTAGCTGATCTTACACTAAAGTCAGATCTCAAAGATTCTGTCCTGGTTGGTGTAACCGCCATGTTTTACGTACATTTTTACATGCAGTCTATCTGGATAAGGAATATCAGGTGGTGTTAGTTGAGAATCTAGATCCCTTCTTATTTGCAAATAAAAATGATTTCACTGACGAACTATGATGTTTCTGGTAAAGGAGTCTATCAAATTGTTCCACGTAATCTTCATTTTTCATAATAACAATTGCAGTCCAATAATTAATGATTTGTACGCTCCGGCGAGTGCTAGGAACTTTTCGAGATGTTATGTTTCAATTAAAGGAACAGCTGTTAACAAAACTAAGACCACGTGTAACAATTTGAAGGTCTTCTTTATCGAACGAACCATGGTTCATTAACAAAACATTCTTTACCTGGAAACGAGAAGGGATCTAAAATCTTGAAAAAAATATGGCGGCTTTCCTAGTGAATCCAACTAGGACAAAATGCTTATCACTGGGTTTATGGAACCCCATCAATTTGACAGGTGACTTATTCAGTGTGCCATTTAATTTCAATCATTTAGTAACTTATGAGGTTTTAGTCTAAAAATTGGTGCAATATTTTTAAAAAATTATAATCCGCTATAAAAAAAAAGGTATGGGAAGAAGGACCAAAATTGCATAGATAACGAGATAATTATCCACTAAAATGGCGATTTTAGAACGTTGTGACCGTTCGTAAATCTAGTGTTAAAAACGTCACTATAAGTGGACAAACTTTACATACGAGTCATATCTTTTTAATTATCTAGTATTATACACTTACTCGACTTTGCTACGTCATAAAAAGTCTATCCTACATTGGAATGAAACTTCAAGGTTCACTTTATCCGATTAACGATCTCGAGAGAAGCTTCAAATTTACACCACGCCGACGATTAGTCATAGTCTGCAAACATTTGATTCGCCGCGCGTGATGAGAGTATTCGAGTGATCCAATTAACGTTCCTCGCGCTGTACGAGAAGAATGATAAAATTGCGACAGCGTTTCTCCGCAAATCAACTGACCTTCACGGGAGACTTCTGAACAGCATCCGCCATTGTAATCGAACTCTAGGATCACGAAACACACCGTCGCGATCGTCACATGCACGGCACTCTCGATCGGCAAACGCCGGGTGATCGCGATCGACCGATTCTCTTGACGATCGAGCTACAACTGCAGCAATCGATATCTGAGCACTCTTTCGACACCTGGCATAAGTGCCTCGTGCCATTATCAGGAAAGGAATTTCTTATATCCACGCAATAAAGCTTTCATTTGACAGGCTCTATCCTCTCTCTCTCTCTCTCTCTCTCTCTCTCCTCTCTCTCTCTCTCTCTCTCTCTCTCCTCTCGCTCTCTCTCTCTCTTCTCTCTCTCTCTCTCTCTCTCTCTCCTCTCTCTCTCTCTCATCTCTCTCTCTGCTCT